>OY986042.1:19564588-20764588 GCA_963920215.1 Nineta flava | reverse complement strand
AATAATCCTCAGTTAGATTATACCCTCAGCCAAATCGTATAAAAGGACAGAATTTTTTAATATCATTGTGACACAGGCACCAAATTAGCAACAAGCAACATATCCCTGAATCCATATCCCAGAGAAAGTTACGATTAGCTAATTCATACTGATGATGACTACATTGTAGTCGAAATACGTATTTATAAAATACAAACAAATGTTCTAGGAATAGGGGCAAAATTTGAAATATAATATAATAAAGTAACTACATATAGAGGTACAAATAAGAGATTTGCAACTTATATGAGATGAGTTTGTTTTTACTTGAACTTTGAAAAAATTCGTTATTTACTAATCTGTAATGTTAAATAGGACGGATGTAATGTATGTATGAATTCTAAATTTTTTTTTCTTCCATCATTAAAATACTTACTTGATCGAGAATAGTATAACTATAGTAGAGAGGTACCTCTCTAATATTTTATTACAAAAATCTTTACTAAACAATAAATCTTTTCAAATAAGGAATTAGAATTTACTTACTATATTTACTTTTGTAGAATAGATTAATATACTACTTACTACATTACTACTATTGCTTCAACGACAAAAATTAATGAATGTTTTATAATATATTATATACCGATATTTACACAAACAGTATATATCAACAAGTTTACTTGGTTGGCTACTTAATATAATATTATATTCTACAAATATAGATAGGTATTAACTAAGTCATTTATTCATCTACTAGAAAATTTATTATCACTTAATGGGAAAAAAGTGAAATATGCTCGTTTATCTGATATAAAGAGATTTGTAGGTAATTTCAAATAATTTTACAAATTAATTAATTGTTTTTGTGTCAAGTTCTAATACGATTATGAAAAATTGTATTTGAAACAACCAGATGTTCACTATTTAGATTAATCAATGTTTTACATTAAAAATGTGAAAAACATAATGTAACCACCGGGACTAGAACCATAGACAGGGCAACCGGGACTTTGCTCCCCGGTTGAACGATGGTCTCTTTACTCTTCAGTTACTTAGTGATTACATTAGATTTCTTATTCACTATATAATAATTTTATATAATTTTCACAATTATTTTTATTTCAAATAATATTATATACGAGTATATATAAATATTTTTTTTAACAAGCTTTTATTTATATTATTAAAAACTTTTTAACAAAAAATAGAACCGACGAAAGAAGAAAGGAACTGAACTAAAATGAACCTTTTTAGTCTAACTAAGTCTTACACTAATGTAAATACCTAAATAATTTTGAGTCAAACAAACAAAATATTACAAAATGTAATATTTTCTAATATTTTCTTTTCACCGAAAATCAGATTCACCCATCGCCCATTTTGATAGAGATTTTTGGGCGTCGACTTAAAATCGGTTATATTTTTTGTTAAACAGTTTTTATTTTTCAACTACACTACTTTTTTTTAACTACATAAGTGTGTCTAGTTTCAACAGAATCGGTTCACAGATGACAATTCAGTGGATGAACAATACATTTTTCCCTATTTTTCTAACCCTTATGTGAAATTTATTTTTCAAATTTTATGGTACCAACTTCGAAGTTACCCTTATCCAATAAAAAAGGAATTATTGAAATCGTACTACTCTGTATTTTTATGCGTGGTTATACATAAAATATATATATATATACACGCTGGTTAGCTTGAGACCTCCTCTGTTTTTTTCGTCGGTTAAAAATACATTCAAATTGCGCAACGATATTGAGTGCTTTCAAAGTGTTTACACACAGACAATATACAGCGATTATGATATTTGTTCTTTAGTTGAAGCGCTGGGAAGTCTTATTTTTTAATTTTTTTTGTGTGACTAACATTTGAAATTTATTTAATTATCAAAATCGGACTACTCTGTAAAAAGTTATGCGTTATCATACATTTAAAAAAAATATACAGGTTTAATTGAGTACCTCCTTCTTTTCGTCGGTAAAAAAAGGGTTGTTACTTGACGAAAATCTATTATAATTTTTAAATAAAACAAATATTGAGTATAGTTTCGGAAATACAGTTCCTTCTTCAGAAAATATATCATAATAAAAAATTAGCAATTCTAACATAAAGGTAAACATATTTAGGTAGGTACTTATATAAATTACTCCTTCTACGCGAAATTATATTTGAAGTTTTTTACATATCTAATCCAAAGGTCGTATTTTAAATAATTTAAAAAAGGAGAGATAAATAAATTTAAAAATTGTGATATAATATAAAATGATCAACTGGACTTAAAATTATCCACTCCTTAATCTTTTTGTTGATATTTAATTTTCAGCATATCGGTAATAATTTGGAATGAACCATCCCGCCTCTTTACATAATATTTTTAATTTTTTTGTATAATATTTTAAGGTTAAAATTTATTACCTGTTTGCATAATTATGACAATATTTTTTACAATTTTATTTTTATTTCACCTAACTCTTTATTTAAGATAAAGCCCCAAAAAATTATAATATTAAAACTTAAAAGTGTATTAAACGTTAATAATTGATAGCACTCATCAAAATATGAAATAAAATAATACTTGCGAAATATGGACTTTTCTTAAATAATTGTTAATCCATTTTTCAATATCTCATTGATTTACAAAATGTGTAACATATCATCTTAAACAGATTGTCCCGGATTGAAATTTTATATGCACCTTTAGGGTCGATACACGGTTCAATCTCGGTCTGGTAAAATATTATCAAATTAAGAAACAATGTGTGTATTTGTAGCGGTATCGCTTCTTCATTAAATTATTATTATAATTTTGTTAATCATTTTTATCTGTTGCATAACAACTATAACTTCCTTCTGTTATCACGGTTGCTTTGAATGTTAACAACCATGGTAATTTACATATAAATATATAATAACATTTTATAAATCAAATCAATAAAGATCAATTATATCTTTCACATCTATTTATTATTTATTTAAATAATAATTATTTAATATAACAATCATTTACCTTTACATATTCATACTATCGGTCACAGTCAAGTCCCGGTCCAATCACACTCCAGTCCCCAAGAATAATAATATTTTTGAGTGAGATCGAACTTGTAACGGCATGTGAATGATAGTGTGAATGCTCACAACTATTACCCACTGAGGCGTATGTTAGCGCTTAATATTATCAGACCGAGATTGGACCGAGATCGGCACTGTAGTGTGGATCGACCCTTATAATGTTTGTGAATACATTTATAATGGTTATATATATATATATATATATATATATATTGCTGAATGCAAATTGTTTTAAATAATATTTAATTATAGCTTTGGATGTGGGTATTAATGAAACAAAATAAATGAATTAAAAATTTTAAACCTCACTTCTCAAATTTTGAAATGATCTTAAAACAATAATTTCCTATCTCATAATTTGAATAAATGAATTTTCTTACCTAGAACAAAAAAAATAAAAATAAATACAATTAATCCATTATGTAATAATATAAATATGTTCTTATGAAATTAATAAATAATCTAAAAACTGAATCCAAACCGAACAATTTTTGTGTAGGTTTCATATTTAGTAACATTTACAAGTTTATTGTGTAGACTTTTATAAAAACAATGCACATGTAATAAAATACTAATTATAGCTTTGATTATCATAATTTGTGATCAATATGGTAGATTCAATAAATTAACAAGTGGAAATAACAACTAACTGAGTTAATTACTTCAATACCCGTTATATACTTAATATATGACAAAAAGTTAATAATAATAATAATAATAATAATAGTAATAATAATAATTAATAATAATAAGGGGCGTACCGCATTAGGGTCCCTAGCACCTAGACCAAGGGGTCCTCAGTGCCTTCCTTCAGAAGAACCTATCACCCGAAGGCGGGACGTCTCCGGGTGAGGGGTGCTATTTAAGCAGGTGAAGCTATATGATTCTGTCGAGGCCAGAAGCGGCACAGAAGGCCCACAGCTTCTCCGCCGGGATTGATCCCATAATTCAATAATTCATAAATAAAATAAAAATAAATATAAAAAAAAAAATTAAACAAAATAAATTAAAATATAATAAATTTTATTGAAATTACTCTTGTTAAAATTGCTTTCATATACGATTTACTTTTGTTAACACCACTCTTATTAAAATTACTCTTATATTGTCTCAGGATATGTTATTCTATAGTGCCACCAAATTAGCAACGAATAACATATCCTGAGACAATATAAGAGTAATTATAATAAGAGTGATGTTAACAAGAGTAAATCGAATGAAAGCAATTTTAACAAGAGTAATTTCAATAAAATTTATTATATTTTAATTTATTTTCTTTAATTAAAAAAAAAGTTTTATTTTATATTTTAGCTGATAATGACTACTACTTTGAAGTCGAAATACGTATTTATAAAATAAAAAATGATCTCGGCATTGGGGCGAATTTGAAATTTTATACTACAGGTTGCGTAGTGTGTGGGCCGAATTACATGTAACATAAATATTCCACCTATAATACCAAAAATAATGTTTCTTAGACACTCGATTGATGAATATGGCTGCGTGTAATAATTCATATACGTATATTTATATATATATATATATATATATATATATATATATATATATATATATACGTATATATTCTTCATTAATCATTTATAATGTTCACTTAATTCACAGTAATAATAATAATGATATTTTTACCTACCACAGATTGATTTTGAACAAATCAATAAATAATATCTAATAATTTTAATTTAAATTATACTTTTATTATTAATCTGTAAACATTATCTTGTTTTACATAAAAGTTTAACAACAACAATAATCAATACCGTTCAACTTAGTAAGGTATTAAAGGTATAACGTAATTATTAAAATGATTAATTATATATTATTGTTTAAAGTGTATTGTTTTTGTTTTCAGAAAATCCAACCCACATAAAATGAACTCGATTATTTAAATTGTGAATTAATTATTTAATATCTAAGTAGATCTTTATTTAACCGGATATTATGAAAACAGCTATAGTAAAACTAAACTAACTAATGTAAAACTAAAATTTAAACTTGGTATAAATTCAAGTTTATTTCCATTTAAGGCAGTTCACTCATAAACTCACTTTTCTGTAGAATTTGATGAAATTGAAAAATGATATTAATTTTAGGCCCGTATTACCTTCATGAAGACCGTCTTATAGATTTTAAGACATGATGAGTTCATATATGTACATTAAGATAATCTTCAAGCATGATCTTCAAGCAAGACGGTAGTTTCAAGCATGATCTTATTCGGTTTAAGATTAGATTTAGTAAAACGAATCCCAAGATTATCTTAATTTGTGTTCATCAATTTCCATAATAATTCGCATGTATCCGATGATTTGATTTACTGAAAAATGTATTATATTATTGTGAGTAATATTGAATATTATTCTACAAATGTAAACAAACCGACCTCCTAAAACCGTACATAAAAGTAGCAAACTAAAAAACTGTTTTTGAAATTAAAATAAAATAAAAATTTTAATTTCTGGATATTTTTGTAGCTTTATTTTAGTCGTGCAACCACAAAAAAATATATAAAAAGTTTTTATGCAAACATTTATACATTGATATTATATATCCATATAATAATATTACTGGGACTTTGAGCACGGCATACGACAGGCCAACTGTGCATAACCACAGCTAGGCCATTCGATTGTGCTCAATTGAAACTCATTAAAACACAGTTTAGAAGAGTGGTGGGACTCTTGACAGGAAACTGTCCCACTTGTAGGGCCTGTATGGAGGACGATGAAACCTCTATACATGTCATTTGCACCTGTAGAAACCAGCAAAGTGTCAGGAATAGAATGTTTGCCCCCAAAACGCTGAATTCATCATTCCTGGGAACAATCCCGACGGAGAAGCTGTGAGCTAGCTGTGCGGAAATGTCTCGCCTTCGGGTGACAGATTGTTCTCAAGGAGGGCACAGTGGACCCCTTGGCCTAGGTGTTAGAGACCCATTCGCAGTACTCCTCTTATGTATTATTATTATTATTACATATCCATATAGTATTTGAGACTAACATACAACACTTTTAAACACTACTACATTGGAATAAAATAAATCGTTTCATGTATGTTGTTAGCATCTGAAATAAATTAAGATAATCATTATTATGTATTTGTACATGATAAATGAAAAGTAATTTTCATCAGATGAGATTCATAACAAATTAATATGATACAAATTAATTCAGTTGATTATTCAAAAACAATAAATCACACAATATAAATATTAAAATAATAAAATAAAATGTATAATATTTATTTATATATTGAATAATAAAAATACAAGAATCGACCGACACATTAGTGGCAGTAAATGTATTATAATCATATATCCATAGGTATATTATATTTTAAATTTAGAGAAATATATATATATATATATATATATATATATATATATATATATATATATATATATATATATATATATATATATATATATATCAAGAACATTGCGACTGCATATATGCGAACCTTTACTATTCTTATTATCAAGAATCTACCAATAATAATAGAGCTAGATCATACCTATAGCTAAGTAATAAATAAAATAAATTATGTATATTATAATTAATGGATTTGCAGATCGTGGCATAAATTTTATAACCTAAGACTGCAAAAATCAATATACACTATACAACAATATATTGCAGATATGTACAGGCAGGCTATCTGAAATCAATAATTGTCTATTGGACTTCATAGTCCACGGTACAGCTCGGTGATTTTAATGACAGGCTAAATTTTTGTCAGTAGCTTCCTTTCGACGAGACGCCCAACTTTTCTCTCGCAAAAATTTTTTATGTTAGATTTGACTAATGAAGCGCGTAAGAGAGTATTTTGTTTGTTTTGATAGCAAATATTTTATCAGTAACAGTTAATTTGTTAGTTAAATTGAGAGATAATGTAATAAGTACTTCAAAAATAACTTTAGTCATACAAAATGGATGGTGTGACAGGTAGGTCTCCCACCCTAACAACTTCAAATAACGGGGTATACATAGTTATTACTTGGCGCTACTTAAATAACCGTTACTTGGCGCGATTGAGTGTATTCACGATAAAAACAATGTGAGTAGTCATTTATGAACTAAGGGTTGAAGACATGAGACCTACAATATGTATAAACGTTGAAATAAGAAAACATTTTTCTAATTTTTTCTCGGACAAAGTATACCCAATATAACATTTGTGACTTAAAATATCCATATAAAAATATATATTTACTAGCTGACCCGACAGACGTTGTCCTGTCTTAACTATGAATATTGAATTCGAATTGGTATAATTAATAAATAATAATAATGATTCTAAAAACATATTGTTTATTATTCTAATGCTTTATGATACACAACATTCTTAATTTTATTTTCTAACGACTTCATCAATTGTTGGCGCATTAAAACGTCTGGCGTGTTGTCCTGCAGGCGTCTTATCGGCTTTGACAATTTTGTGGTTATCCGATGGCATGCAGAGTCTAATGCGGTCGTGAATAATGCAACTAATTCATTGTGCTGATGGAAAAACATTTGGAGATGTTCCACAATTGGTCTTTTCACCGAATTGTTGTGTGCACAACGCTGATCGACTTGTCTCGCTGAATCGCCCATAAAATAAATTTGCAAAAATTTGTAGTCACTATCCCGCGTTCGCAATAAGGAACCTGTTAGATGATATATTTGACTCTGAATCTGCAAAGGTAAACAGATACTGATGTATGTTTTGAAAAAGAAAAGCTTTTAAATCAATCTTTTGTATTTCAAAATTATCAGAAAAGTAAGAAATATGTCCTCACTTATTTTTACAAGGGTGACTTTTGTGGCACTTTCAGTTACACAAGACGTTGCATTTCTTACACTTGCATCGATTGGAACTGCAACCACCGCCAGTGCAATTGCAGTGTTGGAATCCCTGGTCACGTTATTTTCTTGCACATTCCCGCATTGATACATGTTCGTCTGGAACTTCGTTCACTGAAATGAATTTCACCTTGCAATAAGTAAATTGATTTCTTGTGTAGAGTTGATTTAATATTCCCTGCTTTGTACCAAGCCGATACATTCCTTCTTTCACAATTGCTATTATGACAAGGAGTGCGAATTGTTATTTTGACTAACCCATGTTAGCTGTTATTCATAATGTCTAGTCAAACTGATTAATATTTGCAAATATTTATTCCTTTAGCTAAACTGTACTAGACATTATGAATAATGACTGGTTAGAGTAATTAATTAATCACTTTTTCTAGCTAATTTAGTCATTATACATAATGTCTGGATATTATACATAATAGCTGAGTTTGGCTGTGACATATACACAAGTTTCTAGACAATCATTCTATTTTGTCGGCTAGTGTACACATAACCTTAGATGTAAAAGTATATACATAAAAGATAAATATTTCTGAAATCCGGGCAATGGAACATTCTGTATAAACCGTATATATAAATTGTATTGTATTTGTACGCTGTGTGTGTATGCGATTATTAAAAACCATTTGTTTAATTACCTACATGGAGAATAATAATGTTGCTCTAGTTTTAATAGACAAAGTAAATGTTTTTGAGATGTTGATAATAATAATAATACTTTACCATGTATCATAAATTAATTGACCAAGACATGCACACATATAATATTTATTTTACATGTATTGGGCGTTTTTTATTTTTTTATCAGGTTCCACATTTCACAGTTTATTTCATATATGTATTTAAAAGTCACAATATCAAATAGATTGTTATTATTGTATCAAATCAAAAGCAAAAAATACAAAACAGGCAACAGATATCAATCATCATTACCACAGAAAATCCTGTTTCATTATTAAAGTTTAACTAATTAACTATATAATGTTATGTTTTTATATATTCTCATTAGTAATATCCATGTTCATTATTTTTTATTTTGTTAAATAATTTTAATATAATTAAAATTAATTAACACTACTTAACACAAATTATTAAACTTATTGTTGGTATTTAAATAAATGACTATATATATCGTATCTAGAGTAAACGACACCTTTGGCAAAATGATATAAAATATTAGTTAGTGCTAGTGATGCTGCAAGAGACAAGAGAAACGAGATGAGACGGTGATAGGCGGGTTTGTTCCTCGAGGGATAAACGATAGTACTCTCTTACAATTTCTAAAAAATTTTAGTCAGTAAAAAAGCAAATAATTTTGGATGGTAATGATTTAAGTTTTTCTTTATAGTCTTTATTGTTTAATTTTATAATATAAAACAAGTAGAAATAACAACTAACTGAGTTAATAGGTTAAATACTCGGTATATACTTAATTTATGACAAAAAGTTTCTAAAAAAAATTGCTTTTTTAAAAAAAAAAGGAACATTTTATTTCATTGAATTTTTGTTCTATCTCAGTTTTTTCCATTTTGCTTAAACATGGTCAGATTTTGTCCATTGACGACTTGACTTCTTAACACAAGAATACACAAACAAAATTACAGCTCGCTATCTTTTTTGTTTTTGAGTTATCGTGTTGACAGACAGACAGACAGACGTTACAATGTCGTAACTAAAGTCAATATACGTTTGTATATAAATATCGGGTATAAAAATTAAATGAAAATAAAATTAATAAAATTTTTACTTAAGAAAAAAAAAACGTTTTTTTAAAATATTTTTTCAAGAAAATCGTCAACTGTAAAAACGAAACGAGACAAGACATGCTATTCTCAGCTCGTCTCACGGCATTACTAGTTAATACATACAAAACTGGAAACCATTAAAAATTTCAACAAAAAAATGCAAATATGCAAATATCTACTCAAATGTTTTTAGTTTTATCAACAATTTTAACTTTGTTACTATTCTGGTCCATTAGCTCCCATAACCTGGGCATTGACGAACTATACATTGAAAGCCGTCCGGTTGCCATAACTCAATACCGGAAGCTCCAAAAAAATCGGAAAAATTCAGCGATACTCTGCGAATGTTGGGCAACTTAATCTGATACTTTGGCAGAAACCGATTCATTCCTGTCATCGTTTCAGGCGTAAATTATGCGATTGCATAGGATATAACACCTCTTGAAATTCAATGAAAATCCGGAACTTTGACATGGAATATCTCGGAAACGCTACGTTGGCGAGGTTTATATGCCCATGGAGACATTTGTTCAGAATGACAAGATAAATATTTTCCCAATGTTTGGCGACATTTGACGGAAAGCCATTTTTTATATGCAGTTATGCGGGGTCCTTTAAAATATATCGGTGATATTCGTGTTTATTAAAAGTAATAATTATTTTCTTCAGTTTATTTTCAATAAAAATTTTATCCATATATAATATTTCGTCGATATGCAAATCTTTTTGTCGGATAACAAAATTATATAGAATCTGTATAGTTCAATTATTTATCATCAGAGGTTATCTATTTTGCATCTTGTGTTACATCTATTATATGCATTGTCTAACACTCTAACAGTGAGTCTAACATACAGTTTTATGTGTGTATTTATTTGAGATGTGAAATCCAGTTGTTGGGTCATCATGTTAAATTGTTGTAACCACTGATGTGGTAGCATTTAACATGTATGTGACATTTGAACTTTTCAATTGCACCATCAGGTATTATGTTACAATTTTGTATAAAATAAGAAATTCTTTTGCATTCAAAGAATTTTTTTGTAGTGAATGATCGTTTTCACTTTTGACTTCGGCTCAAAAAATTTTTTCCAATTCATGAAGATTTAATTCCATTTTTAATGGAAATATTTTTTTTTTTCACGACGATCCCACCTATTAAAATTTTTGTGGCACACTTCTTCTAACAAATGGGAATTTGTAATAATATATCTAATTTCAATCTTTTTTGACATCAAATGCTTGATATGAAAAATTATACACATCTAGAATGGGAATCAAACCTACGACCTCTGCAATTGTCTGCCGCTGAGTCAATCATTTTATGTCAATGAATGTTATCAATGTTCAGACATATCACTTAAATGTCAAATTAAGTAAAAGCTTGTCACTTCTGTTGGTATTATAACCGAAAGGCAACCATGCCAAGAATGGATATTAATTGACGCTATAGTTTACAAAAAACAATTTAAAAAACCGATAAAGATATTTGGTTATTCAATAAATAGTTACATACAAAACTTTCTCCCGCGTACCACGAATTAAAAAAATCGTCAGTTAAAAAAAGTAAAAATAAAATTGAGGTAGGAATTTTGTCACATCCGGTTTAGCCAAACCCTGCTCGCATGTAAGGCAACTGCCTCTCCTCCCCTTTTATCCGTACGTATTTTATGCGGATGGCGTTTATGATTTCAGCTCTTGAGATCATACAAGTACCTATCTCAAAACGAAAAGCTACCCGCACGAAAAGAACTATATAAAAAATTATATGTGTAAAAAAAATATGTTGGAACTCATACGCGTTGTTGAAAACAGCCAGTCGTCAGTATTCCCATTCGTTACGTAACATATCATACATATACTAGTCATCATACATATACTAGCATATAATATCAAACGACTTTCAAACAGCGCGCCGGTACTCATGATGCCAACTGAACCATAAAAAATAACCTTCTGCTGCGGACATGAAAAAAATGCACTTTTTTACGCATATTTTATCAAAAAACTTAACAACTCGATGGTCATTCTCCCAAAGTTTTAAGGAAAAATATTTTTATGGAATTGAGGAAAGTATGTAGTCGAATTTCAGAACAACTGTGACTATATTGAAAGAGTTCGAAGTAAAAACAGTCGGAATCGTGCATTTTATTTCACCATGTTTATGAAGATGCGCATGTTAAATTTCTCCAAATTACATAACGATTTTCTCAAAAACGCCATGGTTATAAATTCTCCAAAAAATTCAACTGATTTCTGCGGATTCATTTTACTAATATTGTGAATTTCGTGAAGTTCTTGACAACCTAATAATAAATAGTGGAAGCATACTGCACTAGATATCCAGAGGCCCGAGGTTCGATTCCTGATTGACGAGTTAATTTTTTCATATCAGTATTTAATTTAATTAAAAATTCAATGACAATGAAATTTGTCGGAGTATACGCTAAAGTCTTCTACAGTTTGTCATACGTAACCGAAAGGAATTTGGACAAACATCGTTATGTTGACGCTTAAGTATACACAAATAAACATATATTAAATAAATAACTTCGACAGAAGTAAAACTGTCTAAATAAATATAAAATAAGAATAATATGAAAAAGTTGGCTATTACGTCACAGTCGTCTTTGGTGTAGCGGAAGCATACTGGACTAGATATCCAGAGGCCCGAGGTTCGATTCCTGGTTAACGAGTTAATTTTTTCATATCAGTATTTAATTTAATTAAAAATTCAATGACAATGAAATTTGTCGGAGAATACGCTAAAGTTTTCTACAGTTTGTCATACGTAACCGAATGGAATTTGGACAAACATCGTTATGTTGACGCTTAAGTATACACAAATAAACAAATATTAAACCTAATAATAGTTTGGAAATACCTTAAATTGAACAACGACTGGGTATATAAATATAATATTCATAAACTAGATAATTATTATGCAAAGTATTCTCTATATGCACAACACAAAATTAATACAAATTTGTTACATTTTATTTTATTTTTTAATTTCATTTAGCCATGAGATAGTTATTTATCCACCAAAAAGTATATAGTGTGTAAAATATTAATATAACTAATTACAAAATATACACACAGGCATCATTAAATAAACGAGATTATTATTGTAATTTTATATGAATTTGCTTTGGGCATGAATTTTAAAATTGTAAGTATGTACTGTGGACCACAAAATTTGATGTCCGTTTTTTAACGTTTATAATCGATTTGTGTATTATTGATTCGATTCTCGAAAAAATGCTTTGAATAAAAGTTGTTCATTAGAAATATAGTATCAACTTTTATGCGAAAATTTTTTTCGAAAACCGAATAAATAAGGCACAAATCAATTCTAAAAATTAAAAAAATGGCATCAACTTTTATGGGCCAAGTGTATACATGCAACATAACATATTTTGATACATACAATCTAGTTAAAAATATTGTTTTATAAGTATATTATAAAATATTCTGATATGATGGTTTTTAAATAAGTTGGTTGTTTTCTACACAAAATTGTTATTCAAAACGTATGAACTAATTTATTTTATTTTTATTTTTGAGAAATGACAGAATTTTATTTAAGAACATATATATATATATATATATATATATATATATATATATATATATATATATATATATATATATATATATATATATATATATATATATATATATATTTCAATTTCAATACAAAAATGGGTGGGTGTTAATCTACTTTTTCTAAATAATATTTATTATATTATGATAATAAAATGTATTTTATTTAATTGGTTACGACTCTATTTTATATATATTTTATGGAAAATAAAATATCAAATGTTCAATAATATAATTCATAAGCAGGTACAGATGATTTAAACTCTAAAAATTTATTAGAAACGGTAATTTTACAATTTAATAATCGATTTAAAGATTTCGAAAATAGAAATGTAATGTGTGATTTTTTAGTGGCCCCATTTAATAGAAAATTTAAAATTTCTAAAAAAAATTTTTTTCTGGATTCCGATGATTGCGCGTTATTAAACGAAATGATTACCCTCCCAACAAATGAAATGATAATTTATTAGGAACCATGAGCACGAGTACGAAAAGTATTTGGAAAATTGTCGCAGAGAACCCATCTTCGTTTAAATATCCGGAATTATTAAAAATAAATAAAAAACTTAGTAGTTGGTTCGCATTTTCTTATCTATGTGAATAGGGATTTTCACATATGAAGCATATAAAATCTGATTCGCGAAATTCCCTAACCGATAAACATTTAGAAAATATAATGCTAATATCCACAAATACGTATATTCCGGACATTGAAAATTTATCAAAATGCATGCAAAATGTAATAATCGAAAACTAATAAATTTTGTTTTGTTTTTTATAAAATTTTTGATTGCAATATCATAATTTATAATATCATAATTTTCAATAAAAATTATGATTGCAATAATTGGTAGGCCACCCTGTATTTAAACATCGTCCATCTCCCTTTGAAACATACCTCTCTTGCTCTTATAACAATAATTGTACATATATATTTAAAAATTTTTGCTTAGGTGAACTGAAATTGGCACAAGAATATGCTATTATTTTTTTACTTTTTAGTGCATTTTTTGTTATAGAATATTTGATTTTTGAAGTCGGGTTTCCATTTTGTCAAAATAGATTTTATTTACTTTTATCTTTGCTCGTCATATTTTTCTTATGTTTTATTTCAAAAATATTTTTTTTAGCTCGCTACTTTTATGTACGGTCTTGTGAAGTAAGTTTCTTTAAATTTGTAGAATAATATTCAGTATCACTGACAATATGATACATGTCTCAGCAAATCAGATCACCGGATACATGATAATTATTACGAAATTAACGAACACAAATTAAGATGATCTCAAGACTTGTCAATTAGGCGGTGTTCATAAAGGAAAGCTTAAGCAATTGCTCAAGACTGGATGAATACGGGCCTTACAGTATCAGTCTACATTTGCACCAAATCGCATTCTGATGAGGGGATCCCCGGGAATTAAACGAAAATCTTCATTTTATATGTGATAACCGATTGCTGCGAAATTTTTTTTTTGAAAGGGTATACTAATTCATAAGGGTAAAATAAGAAAATTTTTTTAAAAACCGACTTTAAAAAAATTTTTTACAAAAAAAAACCGACCCCAAAAAAAAAAATTTTTACAAAAAAAAAACAAAATGCATGTAAAAAAAACTGAAAATCTGTTATAAAAAAATGCACTTAAAATTTAAAAAAAAAAACGCATAAAAAAATGTGTTATTAAAAAATGCACTAAAAGTTAGTAGGTCGTTTAGTTGGTCTACCCATATTTAGACAAATAAAATAAGTTATAGAACTTCAAAGTCACTAAAAAGAGAGAAATAAAACCTATTTTGACAAAATGGAAACCCGACTTCAAATTCTATTCTATAACAAAAAATGCACTAAAAAGTAAAAAAAAATTGTATATTCTTGTGCCAATTTTAGTTCACCTAAGCAAAAATTTTTAAATATATATGTACAATTATTGTTATTTTTGGAGTCGGTGTCAGCATAGAGAAATTCACATAACTTTTGGACACCGCCTCCAAAAATAACAATAATTGTACATATATATTTAAAAATTTGTGCTTAGGTGAACTAAAATTGGCACAAGAATATGCAATTATTTTTTTACTTTTTAGTGCATTTTTTGTTATAAAATATTTGATTTTTGATGTCGAGTTTCCCTTTAGTCAAAATAGGTTTTACAATCACGGTGTAATCTGTAATCAATGTATGCACAAACCTTCAATTTTGTTACACTCTATATATATTTTTAGCTTACGTGTTTAATATAAAAATGTTATTTGAATGAAGTAATAATATAAAATAGCTGCAGGTTTCACAAAGCTATGTTAAATGCTTAACATCTTGTTATCTAGTTAAAATATTGTTAGATCTAAATACTTGAATACGATTTTTTTTAACAACGCATTCAATTTAAACGTGAAATTATTTAGATTTCACACTGTGCTTAAATAAATGAATTCAAATGCAGTTTTCTTGTACAGAAAATTTTCATTTTAAATTCAATTTTGATTAGGAAGTGCTTTTTTTATAACTGTGTATAATTTTAAATCGAAAAAGGGAAAGAGCGAGTATTAAAGAATTTATTAATATAAAACTTGTTTCTTATCCAAATGTAAATCATATTTGTTTTGAGGCACTTGTTCAACGGTCACATGGATTCGAAAGAAATACAGAAGTGTGGAGAATACATGGTTGACATTATTAATATTTAATAGATATAGAATAAATTAGGTAAATTTTTTAATTTATCAGAGGTCATTTTCAGGAAAGCCAGCTTGGAAAAGTCTGCTCCCTAATTGATTTTGAATGCAATATAAATAATTTAATATAAATAATTTTCCAAAATAATTTCCTATTTTCAAAATGGGGGCCACTTTTGAGGCTTAAAATCAAATATCAAGGAAATCGGTGACTTTAACAAATATTTTTACGATACAGTTAGATAGTTAGATAGATTTTAGAGGCTGCCCTGGACGGGCTACACTTCGACCATAAGGTCCATTGTGATGCCTAAGGATGTGAGTGGAGTAGAAGGAATTTTTGAGAAGACTAGGAATTGGTAGGATATGCGGCTGCAGTCGACTATGATAGGAACTATGCCGATATTCATCTGGAGTTCGTGAAGGAAACTGCAGAAAACCTTCTCAAGCATAGCTGGTTACTTCGTTTTTGTCCATACACCGATAGTTTAGTCTTTTAACCGCCCCTTTTTCTTTTTTTAATAATTAACAAACTTCCGATGTTGGGATTCGAACCCTTAACCTCCCAGTTTCCAAGTAAGCTTACTACGCAGATATAACGCCTTAAATCGCTTGGACTGGTATAATAAGTAGTAAGCTTAAACTTTTTGACTGGACTGTAGGGAAAGAATTACCTTAAGTAACCGTTGTGTGTTGGTTAGCATACTGTCCCAGATAGACAGAGACCTATCGTTCGAGTCCTAGTGGTTATACTATTTTTTTCAAATTTTTAAACATATAAATGATATTTCAACATCAAATATAACAACATATCGAAATGTATAAACACTGGTAAGGAACCATAATTTATATCACTTGTTTAATATAAAATTATTGGAATTGAGACGTGTGACCTATTAGTTTAATTAATGGCCAAATATTTTTAGTAAATAAAATTAAAAAAATATATATATATATCAAAATTGATTTTTATTACTTCTGCATTTAAAAAATATTTAAATTTAACCTTGCAAGAATAGACATATTTTTAAGGTGGCGTACTAATAGTTGATAGCATGATTAACAAATAAAATTTATTATAAAAAAATATATAGATCAAAAACAAACAAATCATATTTAAAATGGCGTGTCATTTATTATAAAAATACATTTTTTTTCTTCTCCAAACATGATATACACATTTTTTTAAATAAGAGATGTTACCTGTAAAAGTTACTTCTTATATTTAAAGTACTCTCGCATGCGGTAGTCAGGTAGTGTATTTATTATAACTTTGTTCCAGTCAATAGTTCGTAATCATTATTGGGAACTAGTTAATTCTACTATATATATTATGGGATAGTAGGTTATAGCGTATACAGGCTGTTCTGAAATTCTTTCAGGAAGACTATACCACGATGCAAAGCTGCAAAAAACAAACAAAAAAGTTTAATAAAGTTTTTCGATTTGACGGTTAGTTTTCGAGATATAATTAATTAAACATTAATAATAAATTCAACCAATCACATTTGCATTTTTGAATTTTTGAGGGTGTCGCTACACTTATTGAGAACTCTGATTGACACAGAGCGCATAGTGTAAAGAGATGAGGCGATATATAAGTGTAATAATAATATTAAGTGTAGCGACACCCACAAAATGATTGAATTTATTAATGTTTAATTAATTATATCACAAAAACTAAGCGTCAAATCGAAAAACTATATGAAACTTTTTTGTTTGTTTTTTGCTTTGCAGCTTTATACCGTGGTATAGTTTTCTTCAATGCATTTCAGAACATCCTGTATAGAAAAAGTTTTTGTTTAAAAAAATGTATTACCAGTCTCGGCGTGATCTTGGCGTATAGACAAAAAGGTTGTGCAACTGAAATGAACACTTCTTTCGCCTGCTGCAAAATTATCTAGTTTCTCTCAGAATGGTCGATAATTATCAACTAGAACAAAGATGTGAATTTCCACGAAGGGCGTCTGCAACGTGTTTCGTGGGCCGAAGCTATTTTAACAAGGGCACTTCTAAACTTACGCAATTCGGTAAGGAGAATATTAATTTACATCTGCTGAGATTTTGTATGGTATTCCTCTTCAACTGCCATATCATTTTTTTGGGGGAAATATTAATATATATCATTCTATTCAACAGTCTAACTAAATAATAATGATCAACGCTGGTATTAGTACAGGATCGGAGGCCAAAGTCTGGCAAGTGGGCATTTTTAAGCCTTTTTTACGAACCCCTAAGGAACCTATCCTTCCCCTCAACCTATCCTCCCTCTACCACACCTGTCTCGTTTCCGTAAGCTCTGAGTTCGTTGTTGAACCTAACTGTCCTTTATGCGAATGACAGGACACAGCTCCACTTATTGTTTTGCCACAGTTTTCCTTCTGACTGTAAGGACATTCTGTCAGACAGTCTTCTTACAGTCCGCGCATATCGCACCAACCTCATAAGGGATAGATACCTTTATGATGTCTGCAGTGAGCAATAAACACCCCAACCAGAAGGTTTATCTCCTCCCGACTCTTGGCAATAAGCATTTGTTTGGCTTATGGTCAAAAAATTTTTATCGTGTTCAACTTCCACTATCTTGTAATAGGGAATATGCATGAAAATTTTTTTTCACTTGAATTGAAGTATGTTTACTTGACAAATATCAAGGTAAAATTACTTTTTAAATAACTTTAGAAATAAGCGAGATATGAATGATTGAAATTCCCGATTAGACAAAGAGGGTGATAGCCCTCTTGATATGTTATGTGACGACATTTTACACTTTCACCATTTAAAATACACGTAAAACTCCGTTTTTAGTATTTTTGCAAGAAAGAGACAGATAATAATCTTTAAAAGCTTATAGCTTCCTTGATATTTGTCGGATTTTAATTTCGTTTTTAAATATTATTACAGTATTTTCATATTCTGAAAATAAATGTGAAAAAAAATTTTCATGCATATTCCCTATTATAGACATTCATACTCTGTTATATAGGAGGTTTTAAAGGCTGCTTAAGGAAATGGTTAAACCTAACGTCTAAAAAATGGATGAATGTTTGTGTTAAACGTTATGTTAATAGCTACAATTAATAAAGTACGCATTTGTTAGCGTCCTTTTAATCTTGTTTTATGCCATGACCAACTACTGATCTATATACATTTTAGTGGGTATCAAGAACTATTGACTGGACCATAGTTTATGTCGGTATTTATTACTAGTTCACCTGTTGAACAGTTGACTATATGTGTTAAATACATACCTAAATGGACGGACGTAGGTGATCATATTTATAACGATGGAGAGAACTAGTTTTGTGAAGTTGAAAGCACCACCATTCACAGTCACAGTCGTACAGACAGACAGACACTCTTACAGATTTTAATCTTAAAAAGAAACACTCTTTAACGACAACATTACAAAATAAACATAAACCAAAGAAAAGAATCATGGTTTTCATATTATATTTATAAAATATATATTTATTTGTGTATAATACTTTAATGTACACTACATTTAATATTTATAATGCATTTTAAAAGTTAATTTAACTGATTTGTTTGTTTTTTTTTTTTAATAATATGTTGTATATTTTAAATAAAATATCTAATTCTTATCTAGTAATAAAAATAACCGGTTTAAATTATAACAATTATAGCAAAAACAATTATTTTAGTGAATAAAAAATTTTAAATGTGAATATAAAATTTGTATAAAATACTGATATGAAAAAATTAACTTGTCCATCAGGAATCGAACCTCGGGCCTCTGGATATCTAGCCAACTGGATATCGGGCCTCTGGGTAACAGCCAACTTTTTCATTCTTATTGTTATTTGTACAACCTAAATGGAATTTGGACAAATATTGTATTGTTGACGCTTAAGTGTACACAAATAAATATATATGAATAATAACTTCGACAGAAGTAATACTGTCAAAATAAAAAATAAGAATGATATGAAAAAGTAGAGTCGTCTTTGGTGTAGCGGTAAGCATGCTGGACTATATATCCAGAGGCCCGAGGTTCGATTCCTTGTTGACGAGTTAATTTTTTCATATCAGTATTTAATAAAAAATCCAATGACATTGGTCTATAAAGTATACACTAGGCTTCTACAATTTGTCTTACGTAACCTAAATGGAATTTGGACAAACATTGTATTGTTGACGCTTAAGTAAACACAAATAAATATATATAAATTTTGTATAATTTCCTGGTTTTACTTTCGTGAGACAGCAAGGTGTATGAACGAATTCGATTTTTTAAAGAAAAACGATTCTATTTCACTTAAAGTAATCCACTCGTAACCCCACATTTTTTTATTATTAATTGTGATCCGAGATATTTGCAATCAAAGTTGAAATTTTTAACATGCATGGTATACGTAAACGGTTTAAGACGATTCGAATCGTCTTAAACGGTTTAAGACGATTTAAGATCAAGCATGATCTTTATCGGTTTAAGATTAGCTTTAGTAAGACGAATCTTGAGATTATCTTAATTTATGTTCGTCAATTTTCGTAATAATTCTCATGTATGCGATGGTCTGATTTGATGAGAAATATGTATCATATTATTGTCAGTGATACTGAATATTATTCGACAAATGTAAATAAACAGACCTCATAAGATCGTACATAACAGTAGTGAGCTAGAAAAATTGTTTTTGATATCAAAAACAAGAAAAAAAGGTAGGGCAAAGGTAAAAGTAAAAATGATACTTCAGTAGAAGAAAAGTATTTTCGTCAAATGCCCCCCCCCCCTCCAAACTAAATATAATTTCTTTTTTAATTATAATTGTATTGCTTCTTACTCAAATCTTACATTGAGATAATTGAATGGTGGGAATGAAATCTAGAGTGTTACGTAATTTATTACTACTGAAAAAAAAGACTAAGGTTTAATCAATCTTTATCAACTCATGAGTAACAAATATTTCCCAATTGGTTATTGATATAATCATGCTTGATTTGATATAAATAATGTTCAATGATTTTTTTTTAAATTAAGAATAAAAATAACTATCTAAACAAAATTAATTCAATGATCAATTGAATAAAATTATCTTTAGCAATTATTCTAATATTGATATCTTAAAGTTCTTTATAAACTTTTATTTTCATTATGTTTATTTACTTTTTAAACTTAAATAATACTTTTATTTCCAGTTGTAAAAATTGACCATTCAAATATTTAATTAGTTTAAAAAACCTAATTTTCTTTAATTCTAATTCTTAATTTGAAAGTTTTTCAAGAATAATAATAAAAATTATTTTCCCAAGATTAGTAATACTTACTCTTTTCAGTAATTGAAATAATACGAATTTCATAATCGAAAATTTTTTTAATGCATAATTTATTACCATTTTTAAGAAGATTTTTTTACTCATTCTTATTAATTTTTTTTAAGTCTCTGACCCCCCCCCCCCGCCTGCACAGAATCAAGTCAGATGAAAATAATAATAGCTTAAAATAACCTTATTGGACAAAATCTGTATTAATGAGTTACTTTGATTTTGGTTTGAGCCTTAGTACGTAGGATGCTAATAAATGTATTACAAAAGTTTTTTTTTTTTTGATATCCTAATAAAAGTATGTAACGATTATTTAAATAAACCATAATTGGACGGCAACTTTAATAAGTACAGATAAATAATATAATAACATGAATATAATCATGATTTAGTCAATATATTATTCATCCATTGCCTTTATATAACTTTATATATAATTGTATTCGCATTTCTATATGTGCATGTTATTCTCTACAGGGTTGGATTCGAAATATACTATTCGACAGGTCTCTCATAAGTCTTTGTTATGTATTATTTTTGTACCCAGTACATAATAATATACACCAGGGTATATTAGGTTAAGTAAACCGACTTTGTATCGGATGAAAATATTTATCGTAGAAAAAAATTTTTGGTATAGATGTAAATAACATCGACATTTTCTCATTTTTGTTAAAAAACTTGGTCCTTACATAGATTTCACTATTTTTAAAGGCGAAAATTTTTGTATTTGTTAGGATATCAATAATTTTTGTGTGCAAAAACTTTGTCCCTCTCACATTTATGCTTTTTCGGATTCTATATTACCCAATGTCGTTCGTGAGTGAATTCAGCCGGAGAGAGAATCGTCTCTTTTTAATTTCGTGACTAGTCACGCTGTTGTTTTCCTAGTGTTCACACTCGTGTTTTCTTAGTAAATAATGATTAAATATTGTCTCTGGCATACATATGGACTACCGTTAAACAAAAAATAAAAAACCCAAATTGTAGGTACACAAGTAAAACATACACTAGAGTCATCTATAATGGCGTGGTTAGTAGCGAGAACTAATCATATAATGCCGCGCGAGAATTAAGCATAAAAAAAAAACATCTGTTTTTTATTGGATGCAATTAAAAAATCTTAATTATTCAATGAGTTTTCTTTTTAATTTTAACTTATTATTTTTCTATTATAGATGGAACTCATAGCTTTATTTTATCAAATTTACTATTAAATATTAGTAAATACCCGAAACCGTTTTATTCTAGAATTTTAAAACCGAAACAGATACTGAAACCGTTTAACTTTACAAAATCGAAACCGTAACCAAACTAGTTTGATTCGGTTTAAATCCCCGGATTTAGATCCCAGTTCTAAATACGCTACTAAAAGCCTACCTATACTATGATATTCTAGTCTGTATATACAGTCTGTTTTGGACAGCTTTGCCAATAGAGAATCAATGTTAAATATTATTTACTATATAACTACACAATGCTTCATAAAGAAATACAAACAGTGGGGGTACTCTGTAGTCTGTAGTGTGTGTATGTGCATACGTAATGAATAATAATATTATAAATTAAGTGGGCCTCACTAAATTCCCACTCTTAAATGACATCAAACCAACATCATAACACAAACAGCCCAGATGTTTGTAAGTATATGTATGGGGATGTATAGTTTTATAGTAAATATTTTATTTATTTATTTAACATTGATTCCTTATTAGAAATGCATTTGAATACAAACTGTTTATAAGAGGTAAAAACATACACTCTTGCAATAATAATATGTAGATACACAGTGTTTATACAATGGTTCATCCATATTCATTTTGGAGGATTGGTCGACGTCCGCCCCTGTAACCATTTGTTCCACGAATATAATAATATTATATTTAAAAACTGATTATGTAGGCTTACATAATCTAGAAATGTATCTATATTTTGTGTTTTATAGTTATAACAAACAAATATACGTTATTTACATACAAGCAAGCAAGAGTATGAGAATGTGAATTACATACATAACAGTGACATTCGATATAATATAGGCTTTTAACTTTAACATTGTTCTTCTTATTCTATCTGTTGAGATTGTGGTGAATATGTGGGCTAGAAAACACTGATTCTTGCTTCTTATATATACCTACAACATTGTGTGTATTCTAATATAAATATATATGTACTTATTTATTTATGTATGGTGCAGGAATCATTTATTTAGGCAAAGAGTCTGTTGACTAGACATTGCAATCTATGGGCAATGCTAATTTACAAAGTAATTATATTTATATAAAATAAAAAAGCCCAACTGCTTAAAAAATAATAATTTGTTTCTTAATTTTGAGGTCGAAACGTCAATTTTTTTATATTTTCAATTTTAAATAATTTGTTAATGCAGGTATTTCCATAGAAATTATATTAGACTATATTCGAGATCTAGGCCGGCTATAATTTTGGAACGGTCAAAAAACGGCTGTAACTTTGGAACGGTTTAGAATTTGGAACTGCTATTTCTCTGGATTCGTAAAGAAAATTTACCTAGGGTCTTCACTCTTCATTATTTCACTCCTAAATTTTTCTCCAAACAATTCGCACTTCTCCCCTCTTTCTTTCCTTTCTTGATTCGCAGACGCCATATTTAATATTATAACCTATATTTGTTTATTTGTGTATACTTAAGCGTCAACATAACGATGTTTGTCCAAATTCCTTTCGGTTACGTATGACAAACTGTAGAAGACTTTAGCGTATACTCCGACAAATTTCATTGTCCTTGAATTTTTAATTAAATTAAATACTGATATGAAAAAATTAACTCGTCAATCAGGAATCGAACCTCGGGCCTCTGGATATCTAGTCCAGTATGCTTCCGTTACACCAAAGACGACTGTGACGTAATAGTCAACTTTTTCATATTATTCATATTTTTTTTAATTTAGACAGTATTACTTCATATGAAAAAGTTGGCTATTACGTCACAGTCGTCTTTGGTGTAGCGGAAGCATACTGGACTAGATATCCAGAGGCCCGAGGTTTGATTCCTGGTTGACGAGTTAATTTTTTCATATCAGTATTTAATTTAATTAAAAATTATAACCTATGTCACTCCCACAATTAATACAAATTCCTCGAATCACCTTATATGTTAAAATCCATTAAACCGTTTAGGCTACAGAGCGAGCAAAAAACTAGACATATATACACAGAAAAACTAGACATACATAGATCCACATATTTGAAAAATATTACCCTCTTGGTGAAGCAGTCGGGTAAAAACGACTCAACTACTTGCGCATGGGCATTTGCATCACTATTCAGAAATATGCACTGACTTGCAGTTTTCGTTACTCCAAAATAGTACGTAGAGAGCAGAGAGGACATGTTTTTATCTGGCGAAAAATATTTATAGAATATTCAAAAAATTTACTGTGAAGTGTTTTCAGATTGACAAGTTCATATCATTACTGAATAGACATGAGTATGATTTGCTTCAAATATGGTAGAATAAAACTTTTTACCAAATCATAATAATCGACTTCAAAAAACCGCATTGACAAGAAAAAACCAATTTAATACGAATCATCACATAATCTCATATGCAAACCTTTTTGGATCGGGGGTTATTTGTCTGAAAAATGAACTGTATTTCCAAAACTATAGTCACAAATGAAAATTTACTTTTTACAAAAATCTCAAACATTTGTTTAATTATCATAAACTCAAGTTGAACACTCTTTTTGTTACTAATTCTCCAAAAAGTATATAAAATTATTATTTTCTTTATAGTGCATTTTTTGAGAATATATTTTACTGTGCTTTTCAGTGGGTCAGTTATAAGGATTGCAGTATAAAAACAAATTCTTAAATAAGACTCACATCAAATGTCAAATATTAAATTTTATAAATATAACTCAATTTCAAACATATACTCCTTCCAAAAAACATGGACACACATATATAAAATACTAATTGGGAACTTTTCTTCCGGAAAACCTCTTTTTACATAAGTACGTATCACAGTACATACGTTATAAAAACAAAATACTCCAAAACTTGAATGTTATATTGTTATTCGAATTCCTATACTGACTAGGCACCAGAGTGTTTAATAAATTTTAAAATACCGTCAACACGTATTTAGTTAAATAAATAAGAATATTTAAATTATTTAATTCAATTGAAATAATATTATAATATTTAGGAGATGTATTCGCATATTGTATGGTGGCTCTATAAGTAGTTTGAGTTTAATCACATTGTTGTTTTTTAGGTTGTTTTAGTTTTAAAACTCACGATCAAATAACCACGGCACAGAGCCGAACTAAACGATGATCATCTTTAGTGGTTTTAAAGTCTCCAACAAGTAAAAATATAATTCAATATAAATACTCGGAAATTACAATTAATGACTATGAGCAGTCCGATATTTTCAAAGCAGAGCAAAGACTTTTTATAACGATTTAAGACTTTACATATTTTTTTAATAATAGAAAAATTTTACATGACGTTGGTTCTATTCGACAGAAATGATTAATTATTTAGAGAAATTATTACGAAATTCAAACTGCTTTCGTAAGACCTAAGCAAGTAGCCGCGCTTGTAAAGGCGTTGTGTGTACTTGAGGACTAGGAGGTTATGGGTTCGAATCCCGGCATCGACAGTTTATCCATTATTTTAAAAAGAAAAAGGGGCGGTTAATTGCCTGAACAGTCGTCGTATGGATAAGAACAAAGTAACCTTTTCTGTAGTTTTCTTCACGAACTCCATATGTACAGTCGCACATCCTACCAATTTACCAATTCCTAGTCTACACACAAAATTCCTTGTACTCCACTCACATCCTCACATCCTTAGACATCACAATGGTCCTTATGGTCGTAGTGTGTCCCGTTCAGGACCGCCTCTACAATCTACCTAAGACCTAAGCATATTTTTCAATGTTATTATTTCACATCCGGTATATCGGCCACAGTTGAAGGATATTTCAGAAAACTGAGAAATTATTAAAAACTAACTTTAGAAAGTCATGTGGAACAAGATTAATTAAAAATCGCTGAAATCAATTAATATTTTTGTAAATAATTAATTAATTAATAATAGTGTAATCTGTAATAATTTTATATGTACAAACCATCCCGCCCCCTTTTAAACAATATTTTTAATTTTTGTATAATGTTTTGATGCCAAAATTATTCTTTATTTATTACCTATTTGCATAATTACGTCAATAGAATTACAATTGTATTTTTATTTCAGCTAACTCTTTATTGAATTTTCATTTTATAGGTTTTACCCGAACTTCTTTGTTTTCATTCATGCAATGTAATTTAAACATACAACCTAAATATGTTTAACGTTTAGTTAAATTTTGTAATTTTTGTCATTATTATATATTTTCTGAAGAAGCAACTGTATTTCTGAAGCTATAGTCGATTACCGACCTATTCAGTACAAAAAAATGAGGACCCAACATTTTTGTACACAGATAAAGGACCCAGTTTAATTATTTTTCTTTGAAGAAGAACAATCGGTTGATCCATAAATAGGTAATATTTTATCGATTTTTTATAAAATCAATGCTCATTTAATACACGGAATTGTTAACAAAATATTTAGAAAGAATGATGTTAAAAATTTGTAAAACATGAAAATGTCTCCAGCGTTTAAAAACCTGTGTTCTTTCGTATGCGTTATTTCTTGGAAATTGAATTGTATTATTCTTCCTTTATATATATATATATATATATATATATATATATATATATATATATATATATATATATGTATCGATATTAAAATCTGTCATTTCTAAAACGATGTTCATGTCGACACAATCATGTCTTGTTAAAGATTAAATAAAATGCGGGTAAAGGTAAATTCCACACTTTTTTCAGGTTATAAAATCAAGCGAAAAGATTACTATAAAGATTAGCAAAAACCTAGTCCATATTTTATTAAATAAAACAAATATTTGAAATTTTCGTAAAATCACTGTATTTGACCAGTTTCGAAACACAGTTCCTTCTTCAGAAATTAAAATAAAATGGGAAATATGAAACATTTCATTTTTATTTCTGAAGAAGAAACTGTGTTCCGAAACTAGTAAAATAAAGTGATTCTATGAAAGTTTCAAATATTTATTTTATTTAATAATTATAATTGATTTTCGTCAAGTAACAAAAATTCAATACAAAAATAGTCAATTACCCTATTTGCGGTAACTAGAGAGTAAAAATGGAATTACTTTAAAATTTTTACTTTAATACTATTACTTTAATATTCTTGTTGTTTATAAATTGTTTATAAAAAAATGGAAAATCAAAATTATTTAAATTTTCCAACGGCGATCTAAAATTTAAATCCTTCAAAGAATAGTTTCCAAAAGTAAAAAAAATTCCAGACTTTTATTTTAAAAATTATCGGGGTTATTCAGATTGGTAAAATTTGTTAGTTAACAAAAGTTAATGGAAAAATTGGGGAACAAATTTTTTGCCGACGGATTATTGTTTGTTGAAGTATCCAGTAAGTACAAGCATTTTTTCTTTTCTTAATATTCATATTTAATGGGTTAATAAAATTTTTTTGTTCAAGTATCTGAATCAAACTGAGCCGAATCACTCGTTTCATCCCTCAATTAAAATTATAAATATAAGTGGTATATTTTCTGAAGTTTCAGACCTTTTTTTTAGGAAATTTTCTGCTTTTTAAGAATCTTTTATTCGATTTCCAATATCTACAATAGTTTCTGAGATATTTGCAAAAAACACCACCCCTTGTTATTTTTACTAAATTGTTTATAATTTTTGCAATTTTTTTACGCGGGACTTCAATTTTTTCAAAAACTTTCTAGATGCAATTACGAATCGAATGATACCTTGGTTATAATTTTCTGAGAAGGCGAAACGGAATTCAAAAAAAGGCACTTCTTTACTAGTCTACATGTACTATGGACCATAAAAGTTGATGTCATCTTTGAAAATTTTATAATTGATTTGTGCTTTATTGATTCGCATTTCGAAAAAATGCTATGGATAAAAGTTGTTCATCAGAAATACAGTAACAACTTTTATTAGTAATTTTTGTTCAAAAACCGAATGAATAAGACAGAAATTAACTATAAAATTAAAAAAATGACATCAACTTCTGTGCCCGAGTGTACAACAAGAAAAGGTAGACAGAGTGAGTAAAGGAACAGAGATGTTGTAAAAAAAGTTGATCCATCAACAATTTGTATTACAGGTAAAACGTGCGGAATTTACTACTCCCTTCTGCGAAAAATACACATCAAAGAATATCTTCTATAGAAATACTTAAAAAGTCAGTCTGTTCTCTAAGATTTCAATATTAAATCTTTGGACATGTACTATGGGTCACAAAAGTATCGCTCACTTTACAAAATTTGTAAGTTGATTTAAGGCTTAGTCATTTGGTTTTTTGGAAAATATTTCGAATAAAAGTTGTTAGTATATTTATAATGAACCACTTTTATCCGAAGCATTTTTTTGAAAATCGAATGAATAAGGCACAAATCAATTATAAAATTTTTAAAAAAGGGGTCCTACTTTTGTGGCTATGTGTACAATACCTATATATATATTTAGAATCAGAATCAAGCTGATAGCCTGGGTGGCCGTACAGTTTCAAGAATATTAAAATCAATGTTTAGAGAATTGACAATTTGTTGAGTATTGTCGACTTTTGTAGATTCCAGTTTAAGATCTTGAGATTCTTTAAAACTAATATTGTATGCTCTAAAAACATACATTAAGATTGTTGTGAAGAATATTCAATTTAATGACTGGTTCTTCAAAATTTTACACTTTATTATTTCAATAATATAGAATATCCTGTCAAAATTTTAAGTTGATCCTGTTTTTAGTTTTTGAGTAAAAAAATATTAAGTTACGATTTTTAACAGATTTTTACATAGGTTAAATGGACTCGTCGGTAAAAACATGAATACAAAAATCTATATCTCGACAACCAGATATGCCTGTGTTATGAAAATTTCATAATATGTCATAATATTTATCAAAGTCTTATAAATACCTGGACCAAATTTCAAATTAATCTTGTTTTTTGTTTATGAGATAATTAAATTTATCGAAAAATGTTCTAAATCTAGTTATATTTTTAATTTTATTTATTTTTATCTAGTTTCATTTTTAATTATATTTATTTTTATCTAGTTTTATCACCATGCAACTTTTTTGAAATACATAAAAACATATTTTTAATTATTTAAACTCGAGAGTTTAAGAGTTTAAACTCTTAAACTCTCGAAAAAATGAAATTTAGGATATAAGTTTTAAACAAAATGTTTTTTTTACAAATTCCAAAATTTTTAATTATTTAGAGTTGGCAATGGATTAGATATCAATGCATTTAGTATAGGACAAACTCACCAGCCCTACTTTCCCTGGAATTTTAAACATTTTGACTGTGATTCACCCAAAATATACGCGCATATACGCGCATATACGCGCATATACATTATTATACATGTACTTATCTTATAGTTGAAATGTGAATAGAACAAAAAGAGAACGTTATGGTCTGACATCAAACAGCAGTTGATTATAATCAAGTTTTGTATATTATATTGTATATATTTATTTATATAATAATACATAAAAGAATATAAAATATTTTTAAATAATATAATAATAATAATAATATATCGCACCAATACGATTTGTGCTCTATAAAACAGTAGCCAATAAGAATTATACTTACTAAACCATTAGAAAATCTACAACACCACCAGTCGTCGTCAGCTGATTCAAATCAGTCACATCAAATGTTGATTGCCTTACAATACTTACAATATAAAATATTACATTTATATTTATTAACCCGACTTCAAAAAAGGAGGATGGTTCTCAATTCATCTGTATTTTTTTTATTAACCCGACTTCAAAAAAGGAGGATGGTTCTCAATTCGTCTGTATTTTTTTTTTTTTTTTTATGTGTTTTACCTCAGAACTCCGACATTTATGAACCGATTTTGAATTTTTTTTTTGGTTTTAAAGGGTTTGATTTCCGATTGGTCTCATTGCCACCAAATAACATTCTGATGGGGGATCCCCGGAAAATCGAGGAAAATGCTAAAATAAAACTAGTTATAGAACTTCAAAGTCACTAAAAAGCGAGAAATAATCCATATTTTGACAAAATGGAAACCCGACTTCAAAAATAAAATATTCTATAACAAAAAATGCACTAGAAAGTAAAAAAATAATTGCATATTCTTGTGCCAATTTTAGTTCACCTAAGCAAAAATTTTTAAATATATATGTACAATTATTGTTATTTTTGGAGGCGGTGTCCAAAAATTATGTGAATTTCTCTATGCTGACACCGCCTCCAAAAATAACAATAATTGTACATATATATTTAAAAACTTTTGCTTAGGTGAACTAAAATTGGCACAAGAATATGCAATTATTTTTTTACTTTTTAGTGCATTTTTTGTTATAGAATATTTGATTTTTGAAGTCGGGTTTCCATTTTGTCAAAATATGGTTTATTTTAATAACAAACACTTCTTTCAATATTATAAATAATTTATGGTTTGAGTTCACTTAAAAACAATTGAAATAATAATAATAATGGAGTTTTACATCCGTTTTTGAGATTTCATTATCTATAACAGGGGCCACCCACATCATTATTTGTTAACATTTATTATTTATTTAACAATACATTTTAATGATGTGAGTGGAATTTGTATGCAGATAAGGAATTAGTAGGTTGATCGGCTGTAGCTGACTTTGATAGTTCCTATGCGCCGATATTCATCTGGAGTTGGTGAAGGAAAACTGCAGAAAACCTGCACAAGCATAGCTGGTTACTTCGTTCTTGTACATTCGATGACAGCTTAACCAATTAACCGCCTCATTAGATATAATTGACAAACTGCCGGTGCCGGGATTTGAGCCAGTAACCTTCCAGTTTCAAGCAGGCCGATCGCCCTAGACCACGCACCGATTATTACAAAAAATTGACGAAAGCGTCTCATATGACTTGTAAATATGCTCTGAATAAAAGAAAACACATATCAAACGAAAACTCGCGTCCAAAGGAATCCAACGAGTCCTAAAAAGTCTTGTGCCGAACGAATAAGAGAGCTACTACAGCGTCGAAAAAGAAATGAAAAATCGGCTCAAAGCAATTACGTAGCAAGGCCATCGAGCATACAGCGATCAGGGAGAGTCGAAACGTCTACGGCTCATGTGCAGGACGTTTTCATGAAAATTCTTCGGCATGGACCCGAACTGCGACTTTCTTCTTTTTTTTTCGTAAATTTCTATTTCCAATATCTTTTGGAAACTTTTTTTCATATCTACTAATACAATTTCTAGTACTATCAAATATTCAACATAAAATTAAATTTAAACAGAGAATAGTGGAATTGATATCTTGTTACTCGAATACCTTTAGACTCTATCTTAATTTAAGCTGAACTTTTTTTCATAAATTTGGCTTAAAAACATCGTATACATTATTCGTAGAACAGCAAAATTGCATTATGTTAACTAAATATCTATTGCTCACGTTAAGAAGTAATTCCGTATAATGTAGATATTTTCAAGGTTGTTGTGAAACTGGTGAGGGAAAGTAGGGCTGGTGAGTTTGTCCTATACTAAATGCATTGATATCTCATCCATTGCCAACTGTAAATAATTAAGACCACAGTAGTGGAGTAGGGCGCATTACCTTTTAAAGGCTCGCAGGCGGTAAGAGATAGGGCATGCTAGAATAGTGACAATCAATTAATTAAATGCTAGCATCACTCTGCTTTCTAAATTATTTGAATTGTCATTCCAAAATTTAGTTGCCAATAAATATTCAGAACTTTGCATTTCATTTATGTTGAATCCATTCGGTTCTTATATCAATGCTTTAAAAGATTTATTCTGTCTCAAACTGTTTTTAAATATTGGAATAGATAAATAGGGTGAATAATTACGTTCATTAATTAACTTGAAACACATTATACCTCAACATTCCATCCAAATTTACTTTTTAAAGCTATTTGTGGTTGTACCAATGAACAAAATTGTATCAAATTCCTACCTAATTCATTGAACCTACCTAATATAAAATTTATTTCATGACCATATTTTCTGAAATGTTTCAAATATTTACAGAAATGTTTAGAATTGTAAAATTCTAATTCTTAAGACAATTATAAAATTTGTTTAATCTATATATATCTTTTTTTAAGTGAGGAATTTTTAGCGAAACGGTTGTTTTTTAACTGAAAACAAACATCAAATTCATATTCCGTAAAAAAACTCACCAAATTCCAAACAAGTAATGTAACAACTAACTGAGTTAATTGTTTGAATACCTAGTATATACTGAGTTGTATATCAGTGATTGAATTGTTAACGATTCTGCGTCTTCGAATTGTTAACAATTCGCTTTTCGAGGAACATTTAACCACAAATTATGAGAAAACTATTGAGTTTATGAAAAAAAATTTCAGACAAAAGTTGTTTATTTTAAAAAGAAGAATTAATTATTTGTTATTACATTTTTTTTCTAACTCTAACGGTTTCAAAGATGTATATTTTCCCCTCTGGCGGGGGGAAACACGTTCCGATTTTTCCCATTAAAGAACTTGAACTAACTTTTTTGGTCTAGAACACACACACACACAATTTCAGCTCATTATCTATTGTCGTTTTTGAGTTATCGTGTTCACGGACAGGCAGACAGACGGACGGACATGCGGAAATTGCCGAATTAGGCCATTTTATGAATACCTTTGTGAAACACTTTTGTTAAGTATTAACATTTTCAAGCGTTACAAAGTCGGAACTAAACTTAATATGCCTTGTATATTTACATATACTGGGTATAAAAATGAAAGGTATATGGTAATTATACCTTCAATATTTTATGAACATTCTTTATAAGCGAGCAATGTTTTCATTTGCTGTACATATTGCACTAAAAATTGCACTTACCATATATTTATTCTGTGATTGTCAAAGATATGTGTAATGGTACAAGGCTACACAGAGACGCCCTCGAGAATTACCAAGAGCCTACTTCACAATATGGATAATAAATATCGTATATACCTAAAGTGTATTAAATACAAAATATATATAATAATAATATAATACCCCACCTATTTTTTATTTAAGATTATATTATTTATCATTCAAATATATAAATCACTCTCTTTTTTTTTTTTTTAAATACTTAATTAAAATAAATTATTATTAAGTTTATTTATTTATTTTTTTATTAGTATTTATATATATATCAAATTTCATTGATCCAATTTATTTAATTTATCAAATGAGTCAATTTGTTGACCTGAAATTATTTTATAGTATTTTGGAATTTATATTAAATAATACCTAATTAGTCGCGAGTGCAATGTGGTTTTTACCTCAGAACACAATTATACTGAACGGGTTTGAATGACTCTTTTTTTTATAAATGAAATGAATTTTTCTTGACTTTGAGTTGAAACTTAATTATTCTAATAATAAAACCTATACCACAATACTCGAAACAAAATTATAAAGTTAAAATTTCAAAACAAAATAATTATAATTATACACAAAGATACCGGTATTTCGATTGCAACGCAATCATTGTCAGTAAAAAAATTTCGTATAACATATATTAAAGAAATAAAATTAAATCTAAACTTAAACGATAAATTGAAAGTAAGCAAAAAAAAAACAAAAATCTTGCGAAAAACTTTTAAAATTTATATTGGTGAGGAATAATAATATAATAATCAGAAAGAGGGGTACCGTATACTATTGGTGGGTAACCAAGTAGTTTAAAAACGGAAATTTTTAAAAGATGTCAATGTATTCAATTTCGAGTCAGGTTTAGGGCCTTTATCCCAGTTAAGGGTTTTTTACCAGCCTTAGAAAATGCCTTTTGATTCAATGGAGACGAATATCTGCTGAATGTCCTTTTTCTTGAAACAAAATTTGTCGTCGAACCTGTCCGAGGTACACATTTTCACAATCTGAACAAGAAATCCAAAAGATACCAGATTTTTTTCAAGTTTAGGATTGGATCCTTGTTTTTACCCAAGACGTGTAGTAATCATTGCGATGTAAAACCTTAATCCCCGAAGTACATAGAATTCTACTTATCCTGCTACTATACCTTGGTAATTACATGTCGCTCTAGCTCATTTATTCTCTGTTGAGTCTTTTTCTAAAAATGTTGTATATCTAACTGTTTAAGCCTTTGAAATTTTTGGAGAATCGAGTCTATTCATCGATCGAGACAAGTAAGCAAGTCACTGGCTACTTTCAGAGGAAATAATCATGACTTACTCGGCTGAATGCCGACTACTTTTTAGATTTGTTTGACATTTGATTTTTCTATTTTTCAATGTATGTCAAATAATTATTTTTTCTAAAATTTGACAGTTCAAAACGTCATTTTTTTATATTTCAAAAAATTTATTTCCAAAATTTTGTTAATGCAGGTTGTTGATTTTCTTGTCACCAGATTTCCAAAATTATTTTAATAAATGATCAAATTTAATAACATTTGAGGTTAGAAATTATGATCTCTGATCGAAATGTGATAGGTGATCGGATTTCAAAAGTGATCACTAAAATGGCGCCCGAATATACACTTCAGTTGCAATTAATAGGACGATCACTAATCGAATGCATCGGTTGAATGCAGCCACTGATGCATTGATTAAGCTTTTGCTTACTAGTCCATGTGTTCTAGTTGTTAAAGGCGCTTTACTGAAAGCTTGGGATGCAAGTCCATGGAAACTTGCTGGTTCCCATGGACAAGAACGAAACTATCCGGCTATGCTTGTAAAGTTTTTCTGCAGTTTTCTTTCACAAACTACAAATGAATATCGGCATACTTCCTATCAAAGTCGGCTGCCCAATCTACCAAATCGTACTCTACATACAAATTCATTCCTAGTCCTTCAGATTTCAACCTCCGTAACCGCTACTTATACTAAGCTTTTGCTTACAAATACGATCCGACTGTGAACACTCTAATTAAAATACAATTTGATTAGTATCGCACTAAACAAAATTCAAAACATAATTAAAAGTATGGGACACTTCAAAATTCTCATGATATTGAAAAACAATTATCATGATATTGAATAAAAATTCTCATGATATTGAAAATCATCCATTTTTTTGTATTTTTAATTTACCATAAACCTTTCGTTAGCAGCAAATTGACTACTTTACATAAATATTCTATTTACAACTTCAACGTGAGATGATTTAATTAATATTGATCATTCAATTTATCAGTTATATACAGGATGTCCGTAAGTGGTCGAGTTCCATAAGAGGGTAGGTAGAGAGTACGATTTTGGAACGAAAAGTCCTGACACATTTTATTAGACGCACCGTTAAATAATTATTAATTAAGGAAACTAGGTTGAAACCAAAGAATAGCTAGTATCTATGTGTCCTAAAGCTACTATGAATTGTATCTGTCGTTCGTATCTACAGAAACAGGAAAGTAAAATTTAAGGGGTGGGATCTTTGTTTTATGGATAAAACTCCAAATTGATAACTCCAAAAATTTAATTATTGCATTATTAAAAAAATTAATAAATACCATAATTTTATTAATGGACTTTTCAGAAAACTTTATAATTTAACGAATTTAATTTGCGCATTTTTTTTTTAAATTTGTTATTAAAACAATTTATTTATTATATTTTTCAAAAAATACAAAAATTTAATTATTGCACTTTTCAAGGAATTAATAATTTGAAAAATTTAAGCAATATTGTTCCAAAAAATGATAATTAAATCAAAAATGAATTATCAAAAAAATGCACTTTTTGCAACTCTGGTTTCAACCTAGTTTCCTTAATTAATTAATAATTAATTAACGGTGCGTCTAATAAAAAAATGTCTCAGGACTTTTCGTTCCAAAATCGTACCCTCTATCTACCCTCTTATGGAACTCGACTATTTACGGGACATTCTGTATAGCATTTTTTATAAATCTTCTGGCTAACAAAGACCTACCGGCTTGTTGAAACATCCAGATCTAGAAAGGATGTATAATACACCAATCTCTTAAATGCACTTCTCAAACATAAATAAAAAACTCAAGTAAAGACAGAGGTATTTTTTAGGGTTCAGTACCAATAAAAGTATACAATTGAAGCCTATAAAACTCATATCAGCCATAACTCCTATGAAATTTATATCAAATGTAAGACGTACACATTCTATATCTTAGCGACAAATACCAATAAATATAAATATTGTATACAAATATATTGTTTTGTATAGGATATGTACGGATGACCGTCGAACCCTCAATGTGGCAGTCAAATTCGCACATTTCTAATTTCATACATATTTCTTTAACAGAATAACAATTTACTTTACTTGAAAAATACAAATAGTCTATAAATATTTATAGGTAAATTCCTATAAAATAATTATATATGTAGATATTTTTATTGCTCAATTAAATTATTAGCTTTGAATGATGCACATAAAAAACTTATTGATCGGAAAGAAATCTCAATTATGTGTATATAATTACAGGTTCTAATATTATTGTGTAATTACATCCAACTGTAATAAGATGCTGCCATTCTAGTGTTGAATTGAGTAATTTGGATTCAAGAACTCACACACGATACCCAGTATTTAGGTTCTAAATTTAATTATATTTAAAGAGAGTCCATTTTTTTAATCCTAGTAAAAAATTCTATTAAATAGGGTAGAAGAAATGACAACTCAATAGTATGTATTTTTTAATAGTTTTTTTTTTTTTGTAAACTAGCGTCTATGTATCAATTGTTGGTATGGTTGCCTTTCGGTTATATTATACCAACGGAAGTGACTAGCGTCTACTTAATTTGACATTTAAGTAATATGTCTGAATATTGATAACATTCTTTGACTTCAAAAAATGTGCTACGTTCATGTAATACGCTAGAGTCTATCTTTGAGAACTATCTTCTATAAAATTTATTTAGGATTTTAAAAAAGTTGTAAATTATATCAATAATCTTACAACGATTTATAACCTTTTATAATTTGTCCTAAATATTTTAAAAGTATTTATTGCAAAATATCAGTAAATGTACATTAGAAATTGATTTGACTTTATTTGACAGATCTAACTATGTTTTGTTATGACGTTCACAGTGTATATGTAATGTGTACATTATTTTTTACTGTACGCTGTCGCCAGTTTTCAAAATGTGGTGGCAAAAATAAAACCTAACAAAACAGTTTTAATTTTATTAAATAATTAATTCAAACGTTCGTCAACACCATTTTTTTAAGGCAATATATAAAATGTATATTTCAAAGAATATTTATAAACATTATTTATTATGGTGGCTACTTTAATAATATAGTTATTATAATTTTAAGTACAAAAAAATTCTCCATTAGACGCTGTGTTAAAAGTTTGATTTTTAATCGATAATTACTCTTCGAAATGATCGTCAACAGGTTTTAAATTTTTGAGGGAGGATAACTACATATTTGAGCAATTCATTCCACTAAAAAATAAAATTTTTATCTACTATCAAGCCTCATGCATGAACGTCCTTAATTTAGTATATTCAAACGTGTTATTGTAAATATTTCATTATACAAAAAAAAAAAAGAGTTACGGTAGTTTTCAGCCATACAGCACCGTAGGTATTTCTTTCATATTTTACTATATAATAATATTTGTCAATAATTACAATAATCAGTTAACTCATCAGGAGGTCAATTGCAAATCCATGTTGATATAAATATACTTTATGTCCCTCTTTTGTAAACCAACTGGTAGAATGTAAATGTTATATCGGAAATTGTAAAAGATATTTTATGTTTCTTTTTTTTAAATAAATATCGTATTATTTTACAGACAGAGCTGAGCAAACATTAAGGTATTCTTAATTTATTAAGCTATATACAACTAAATAAATTAACTTAAGTAATAAATTAGTAAATAACTGAAATTTTTCTCACAGGGAGCTTGGTTTTCCTAATTGCTTTTAAGCATGGATTTATCCTAATGACTTTGATCCAATAAAATTCCGGTATGACGGGCTTAAGCAAAAAGCTATTTAAGAAAACAACTGAGATTTCAGGTAAAATTTATTTATGTCGGCGGAAGCTTAGTTTGATTTCCGAAATCTCAGGTTGATTTCTTAAATATCTTTTTTCTTGACGAGCCTAAATTAAATTTTAATTTTAACTTACGACAAAAAATAATAAACATTATTGTGGACTTTTATGAACGTACTATATAAGATTTTGAAGAATTTTATAAATGGACTATACATCAGCGCTCGTACATCTTTAAATGTCAGTTGATAGTAATGGTCTAAGATCCGGTATTAGTGAAAACCTTCCCTCATCTGTTAATTGATTGAAATATTATTGAAAACGCTTATTGTAATAAAAACAATTTGGCAATGTAATGTCTGCCAGGGTAGTTCTGCTGCAATTAACATTAATTAATTAATTAAAAATTGATTTTTTTATAATAAAATCCCTCACGTGTTAGTTGAATTTTGCTTGTTAAATAACATAGCATACGATACGACAAATCTTGTAATAGCAGGCAGCGCTGATTATTACTGCTACGGTTACCTGCAGCCAGGTGTTCAAACTTAAAGTAAACTTAGGTTACTTATATGTTAATTGAAAATTTTTTAGCTAATTTAAAAGTTCAGAATAATTAGAATACATCCATAACTGGCAGCCATCTGAAAATCCATTACAATGAAGTGCAGCCTATATAAGAAAAATTTAAAAAAATAGAAATTAAAAAAAAAATACCTAGTAGAGAGAGAAAATTTTTAATTAATTAATTAATGTTAATTGCAGCAGAACTACCCTGACAGACATTACATTGCCAAATTGTTTATATTGCAATAAGCGTTTTCAATAATATTTCAATCAATTAACAGATGAGGGAAGGTTTTCTACTGTCGGATCTTAGACCATAAAAATGCCTGCGGTTATAAAACACATATACTCGGCTCATTCAACTTCAGAGTACTAAAGTATAACTAAATAAGATAAATGGATGTATGTTGCCGGTTTCATTATTATTTAAATTATAATGTCTCTTATAATTTTTCAAACTCATTTGTTCACATTTCTTTTCTATAAAATTTAATTTAATGTTCATTATACACGCAATCAAAATGAATGTATTATGTAGTACCTACAAACATTATTTAGTCTTATGTAAATAAATGTATCGATTCAGATATGAAATATTACCTTTATAATTATTAAAAAATAAATAATATAATAATTTAGTAGAGGAAAAATACAAAAAAAATATCTCCGCGAGTAATATTTACGCGCGATTGAATCAAAACTTCTTGGGTTTAATGACAGGTGTTGCTGCTTACACTAATAATAATGTGAAATTAAGAATGCAATACAATAAAATCAAATAATTCACATAAACATAGAAACCTTATTCCATCATTCTGTTTACATGTAGGTATATGTAAGATATTGTGGTAAATATTTATCTCAATAACCACTAAGCTTATAGATACTTAAATTTAGAACTTACAGTTATGACGATAACATGGATAAAATTGAATCTTACCTGTAACAATAAAATAAAATAAATTATAAACAAGTAATGTAACAACTAACTGAGTTAATTGTTTGAATACCCAGTATATACTGAGTTGAATATCTAATAATTGAATTGTTAACAATTCAGCGTATTCGAATTGTTAACATATCGCCTTCCTAGGAAAATTTAATCACAAATTATGAGAAAACTATTGAGTTTATGAAAAAATTTTTCAAACAAAAGAAGAAGATTTTTTGTTAGTAAATTTTTGTTATATCTCTGACGGTTTCAAAGATTTCGCCCATTTTGCCCAAACATGGTCCAATTGTGTTCATTAAAAAACTTCACCTTACTTTTTTGCTCTAGAACACATAAAAAAGTTCAGCTCGATATCTCTTTTCGTTCTTGAGTTATCGTGTCCACGGACAGATAGACATACAGACGGGCATGCGGAAATGGCTGAATTAGGCCATTTTATGAACACATATGCCAAACATCCATGCCTACGATCAATGGAATTGAGTAGAACCAACTATGATAGGAACTATACCGATATTCATCTGGAGTTCGTGAAGGAAACTGCATAAAACCTTCTCAAGCATAGGCGGTTACTTCGTTCTTGTCCATACGCCGACAGTTTAGTCAATTAACCGCCCCTTTTTTTCTTAATAATTGACAAACTGCCGATGTCAGGATTCGAACCCATAATCTCCCAGTTTCCAAGTAGGCATACTGCCTTAGACCGCTATTCCACTAGGACTGGCACAAACCAATTCTAAGATTTTTAAATGGTAGCTCGACTTTTGACGCTGACCATACATATATATGTACATTGGCATGCACTTTTACAATTACCAGATGTTCTGTTCTGTTATATAAATTTATTCTTGTACTTTTATTTCGATCAAACAACTCTTCACGGCTAGCACATCGTGATTGTAAATTATGCACACAAACATTACCATTACCAACACACAAGCGATGTACCTAAGTTCAAAATCCATAGAAAATATAATATTATTATATAATTCTTTTCAAATGAAGTTATAATGTTGAATAAATAAACATCTCACGATTCTTTCTTCTTTTTTTTTTAAATTATTTCAAAAATTATTGATTTTTTTCTTTGATTCAGATAATTATATGCTTGGATTTAAATAAACATCACTTACTTTTTTTTTTTTACAAGTATATTATTACTATATTTATAATTTACTTCTTTATTTTAAATTATTATTTAATTCATTAAAATTTATTGATTAATTTTGTACAACACACAACAAGTTGTTTGTGTGTGACCTTTGTAATTTTGATATCAATTGTAATTTTGATACTGTTGTAATGAAAATTAGTGAAATAATTTTTAAGACCTCAGCACACAATCTAATTGCAAACAGAAAATAATAAGGAAAATAGTTATTAAATTTGGAAAATAACATCTAGATCTTAAATTATTTTATTTCAAAAAAAAAAAAAAAAAAGATATAATTTGTTTTATAGCAAAACTATTATTTTTTTCAATTAACGTAATTAGTAAACGCTTATTATTGTACAGCTTTATTATGTAAATTTTAAATTGGGTTACTAACTTTATTTAGAGATAAACAAGATATGTTTTTTTTTAAATGTTTTTTTGTTGAATCGTCTAAACATGTTGTTGCGACGGTATATAAAGCCGGAGCCTGACCCAATTTAAGTCAATTCTTAAATTCAGTCCGAAAGAAACAGTAGTAGTATGGTTTGAAGTTACCATTGTTGAATTAATCATTGTTTAAATTAGTATTGTTTGAATATAAATAAATAAAAATATTGAAAAAAATTAAATTTTTTTGTTTGTTTTTTGTTTCGAGTATTTGAATCTGTATAGATTCGGCAGTGCTACTTTTTTTAAGTTAAAAAGAGAGTCAAGATACCGCGACAATACATATTTGTAATTTTAATGAAATATTTCTGTCAGACTGGCAGCGTAACTCATATTTTTAGTTCGACTATTTAGTTCTCAAATCAGCAATAAAATAAAACTATATAAAACTAGCTGACCCGACAGACGTTGTCCTGTCTTAACTATGAATATTGAATTCGAATTGGTATAATTAATAAAAAATAATAACTATTCCAAAAACATATTGTTTATTATTCCAATGCTTTATGATACACAACATTCTTAGTTTTATTGTCTAGCGTGTCCATCAATTGTTGGCGCATTAAAACCTCTTGCGTGTTGTCCTGCAGACGTCTTATTGGCTTTGATGACATGCGGTCTAATTCGGTCGTGAATAATGCAACTAATTCGTTATGGAAAAACATTTGGAGTTGTTCCACAATTGGTCTCTTCACCGAAGTGTTGTATGCACAACGCTGATCGACTTGTCTTGCTGAATCGCCCATAAAATAAATTTGCAAAAATTTGTAGTCACTATCCCACGTTCGCAATAAGGAACCTGTTAGATGATATATTTGGCCCTGAATCTGCAAAGGTAAACAGATAATAAATAGATGTAATATAAGATATTGCATGGCGAATTGTTTGTACCACCATGTGGCTCTCCCATGTTGCTATCAAAATACTTTCTCAGCACTCCCATTCCACCATCAACTTTTTTAAACACACTCACTTCTTTCTGCTTTTGGCAATTTACCGAGCTACAAATGTACTTTAAGCCTTTTCTATTCATACACCATTTCAATTGAAAGCTGCCAACGTATTATGCATCAGGCACGTGGTGGTAAAAGTTTATTGTTTTTCAATATAAACTTGGCTTAAATTTTTCTCGAATAACTTTTGTTGCGCCAAATGACGTCCTTTGAAACCAATTATTTTATTGTTCGATATGAGTCAAAAAAGGTTTAGAATCTGGCCCATTTCCCGAAACCAATGAATGTAGGTCTCTTCTGGCGGTACCAATCGGGTCAATTTGACTTGACCGCTCGCGCAACACAATCCAGACGCTTCATTTTTAAACTTAAATGTCTTTCAATATTGACACACAACGTTCATTGGTCCAATAGCAACGATTTGCTGTGCATTACATTATTTTTTGCGCAGACTATTTTGTACTTTGCACAGACTGTGCACAGTGTTCCAAGATGTGGTCTGCTTTGTTACAACGAAACTGCACTCTGTGAGTGCCTGTGAGTGTCAAATGTCTGTGAGTTTGGATGTAACAGAGTGCACTGTATCATGGTGCTCGGAATAAGGACAGCGATAGATACATACATTGTTTCCAGATTGGGTCTATTTTAATTTGCGTAGTGTATATAGTTTTTAGTCTTATAGTGGATAAAAAGAAAAAAATATTTTAACATTAACAACTGCAACTACTAACACTATTCTTGAACAGTAGCCGTAAACGGTTTGACACTTAATGGTGTAATGAAACATAAATTATATAATAAATGGTGATTCAAAGAATGCTTATAGAGGAGATTAATAATAATAATAATGTTTTATACAAAAAAAAGAACAAAAATAGCACCTAATCCATTCAATGCATTATGTTGTTGCATTTACAACAATAATTTGTTATTCACTATATTTGGTATCTCTGTTAAAATAGCTTTAAGTTTGTATGTGTTAGTAGGCATATGAAAGAAGGCATAAGTTAGTAGGCATAATATAGACAATTGGTCATTAGCCATTAAAAAAATAACCGACTGAGTTAATCGCTTACATACCTGAATTAACAAAAAAGTTCATTGCAAGAGTTGTTTATTTTTAAAAAAGGAACATTATTGTTCTATCTCTTACGGTTTCAAAGATGGACAGATTGGCCCAAACATGGTCCGCACCATTCACAAACTTGGCATTACTTTTAGCTCTAGAACATACACTTAAAAAAACTCGTTATATGCGGAAATGCCCGAGTTAAGTCATTCTATGAAAAGCTATTCTAAACATTTATGCCTGCGATCAATATTTTCAAGCGTTACAAAGTCGGGACTAACCTCAATATACGCTGGTATATTTTCATATATCGAGCATAAAAATTAAGTAACCATAGTGATACATATGTAAAATTCATTATTATGAGTATAGTATTTAAATTGCAAATATTTCTGTAAATATTAGAATTACAGAATATGGTTTAGGTAAAAGATTGTAGTAAAAATTATTTGCTACAACTTTCCTTTTTACAAAATATTCCATTATACTTATATTGAGAAATTCTTCTTCTCTTTAAGCCCTCCATCCCCCTTGTCTGAGCTTGTCCATTAACAAACTTAGACCTTCAAATACAAAAAGCACGGTAAGAACCAAATTTCATTCCAACTAATCTAAAATTGCTACCTCCAGAGCGCATGCAGACATATATACATACATACATACATATATATATATATATATATATATATATATATATATATATATATATATATATATATATATATATATACATATTATATATATATATATATATATATATACATATTTTGTATTTATTCTTCAAATGTTCCGCGAACCTACCTAGTAGATATTGAAATCACCATTACTAAAATGTATATATCTATATATTTATATATATATATATATATATATATATATATATATATATATATATATATATATATATATATATATATATATATATCATTTAAACAATATCCTATCACATTCTAGACTGGCTCTCATGCAAAATAGTATATTTTGAATGAACTGTCGTGAAAAACTTAAAAGAAATATTTTCTCCCGCCGAATCTATGAATGTACCCGCGCGGTCTACCCGCGTCTCTTGAACTAATTAATATTCGTTTATAAAAATAAATGCGTATTCATACATTTAAAAATTCGTAATATATTTTGATATGTAATTGTTCAATTAAGTATTAATAATTTTCAAGTAGCACAAATAATAATAATCATTTCGTTTTATATAGGTGCTGCTGCTGCTGCTGTTGCTACCACAGTTATTTGATAACTATCTTACTTAAATGGAAATCGACAATAGATAAATTTAAATTCATACTTTTATAAATTATTATTATTATTATTATTAATATTGTATAATAATAACATTACTAAGCTAATTTTGACTATTTTGAATCGATACAAAAAAAAAAATTATCGAAGAATTTCTTATATTACCACTATAGGTTCTGTTTTGTAAAAAGTACAGTGTGATTTACTTTAGCCTACTTATTTATTATAGTATCTCGCTCTGTTCACAACCATCGTTGTGGCCTTCGGTCTTGAGTTCGCATTCTTGACGTTATGCAAACAAACCGCATCTTTTTAGCATGTATAGAAGAATAAAAGGTAATTTTGAAGTATTTTTCCTTCAAGGTAATTTTGGGAGGGGGGTAAAATTAAAGTTTTACGGTTTTTCCCGTAAGCTTGAAGTTATTTCGCGTCGAATGCAAAAAACCGCATCCTTCTCGTATTTCTAGAAGTGGGTTAGAATTTGTATAGATGAGAGCGTCAGTCGTTTACACAAAGGGCTGTATATATTATAGGACTTACACTGAGTAATCAATGATTATAAGTTGAAATATTGACACATCTTTTTGAGTGCTCCTTGGTTAAACTTAAAACCATAGTCAGACATTTTCCATACAACTGTTGATCACTGATTGTACATTACTAAACAATTGTCTATGAACATTAGAACTAAGGTTAAGCGGACACACATCGGTTTTTATTGAACGATAAAATCTTTTATTATGAACTTCACACGGTCCAGTCGTGTTGACTTTCAAAATTCCCCACTACTTATCTGTAGATAATTAATATTCGGCATAGTGTGATCTGTAATAATTTTAATCTGTAATAATGTATGAACCATTCGGTCCCTTTTTTTTTTAATGTTGTGACGTATAAAATTATTTGTATAACCTTTATTTTGTATTTATTATCTTTTTGCATAATTACGACACTAGTTTTTATTGAATAGTTTTTAGCTAACTCTTTATTGAATTGTCTTTTTTTAGGTTTTACCCGAACTTCTTTGGGGGTCGAACCGTTGACCAACCCCCAACGAACCGTTGGGGGTCGAACCAGCAACCTCCCAGTTCCTTAATCAACTGGAGCACTCGAACTGGTATACTTTCTCTAAAGTATGGTGGCTCAATGAATTGAAATCAACCTGTATGTATTGAGAGATTTGAATATAATAGTGATATCAATTATTAAGCTTTTAGCTAAAATGATGACAAAGCAATTTAATATAATAACAACTAATCAATAATATTGTATATCATTGATCAATAATATAATAATTGTTGCATCAATTGTATATGTGTGTATAAATATAAAAGTAGCAACAAATAACTAACTAACTAACCACTACAAAGTCAGTGGAGAATCACAATCTATCTTTGATGAATGATTATTATTATTATTATTATAATACGCGTCAATTGTAACAATTTAATTTAATACTCGCTTAAAACATGTAATGCTTGTTGCTGGTGTGTGTTTGTTTATATCTTGGTTTGCTATAAATACTTTTATTATTATTTATAATGTATTTATTTGTACTTACAATCAACATTAAGCGTACACAAAGTACGATTTTACAAAGATAAGAGGTACGTTCATTTACCATCCTTCAACATTGAAATTATTTAAGGTTATACGCGCGCGTTAAAGCAAAGTAAAATTTTCGAGCTAAATTTTTAATATGTTATTCATCAAATAAATACACATAAATTAATATTTTTGTGAGAGATCTGCGGAACACTTTCTTAGGCATGGTTTAACACGTATATATATATATTTATATATATATATATATATATATATATATATATATACATATATATATATATATATATATATATATATATATATATATATATATATATATATATATATATATATATATATATATATGGTGGCGCATAAGTAACGTTATGATTTAATTAGTCAATTTTTTGTTTACGTATTATTTTTTGTCAGAATTAACTTTAAAAAATATGGGAAATTTATGATGGAAAGACTCAGCACAGAACAAAGAACCAAAGTTGTTCAATTTTATTTTGAAAGTCAGCATTCGATTATTCAGACACAAAAATCATATCGAAATTTCTTTCATGTTCCGACAATTTACCGATTTTTTCAGCATTTTCGGCAACATGGGACTGTCTGCGATCTTCCGCGTGCTGAAAGACCTCGTGCAGTTCGAAATGATGTGAACATAGTTCGGATGCAAGCAAGTGTTGAGGAAAACCCCGAAACTTCCACCAAGCGACGTTCTCAGCAGTTGGTGATGTCTAGGCGATCTTTGCAAATAATTTTACATACGTTACACCTTTTCTCACATAAGATTCAATTGGTTCACGAGCTAAAACCAAATGAGGCACTAATACGTATTCATTAAATAAATCATAACGTTACTTATGCGCCATCCTTTATATAGAGTGTCTCAGATTTTAATCCTTAAATTGAATAGACGATAGATCTCCCAAAAATAGGAGGAAAAGTTCATATTTACTTGGATGTTTTCAAGCTTTGTTTTCGAGATATAGATTTTTGTGATACGTCAATAGAAACAATAGTATTTATTAATACTCTCCATCAATTTAGGGATGAACATAAAAGCGAAAGTTATTCGTCAAACCTACTAATATTAAGCTACTATTTTGATGTTACGATTAACATTAAGTTATTATTTAATTATTATAATGATTATTATTATTTATAATCATTAAATAATTGTTATTAAATTATTTAATAATTTAATAAGTGTAAGAACTGTTTAATATGCTTTTTTGTTTCAAACTACAAACTTTAATTTAATGATGAAGAGTTATTTATCTAGATTTTATCACCGTCCAAGATTAAGTTATAAGTTAATATTGTAAAGAGAGTATATTCTTTATAATTATTTGAATAGATTTTTTTTAATATGCATAAAATCATATGCTTGAATAGATTTTTTAATATGCATATAATTTGTTTTTTAATGCAGTATAGAAAAACTTCTTAAACCATATAAATTCTATTAACGATATTTTATAGGTAGACAAATTTTTATACAATATTTACCAAAAATAAATAAATAAATAAATAAAGAAGCTAGATTTTAATCGCTCTAAATTTAATATTTTTTCATTTTTTATGAATAGAGATGATTAATTTTACAATCAGTTATATAATTAAAAAAATGTCTTGTTTATACGTAATGTATACGTCATATCTATTTATACATTAGAGTGTAAATAGTGTTTCATGTTAATGACATCATTTAGGCTTTGACATTTAACCTTATTTTTTACCAGTCCGAGTGGTCCAGTTGTTAATGGCGCTCTGTTCGGAACTGGAAGATTACTGGTTCGATTCCCAACAATGGCAGTTTGCCAATTAAATTAATTTTAAATAAAAATGAATGAAAAGTAGAACAATAAAAAGTATCATTCAAAAATCCAGTTCAAAATGACGGAGAGCAGATAGTATTCAACTCATTCAACTTTATTTCTAAATTACTTCAAATTTCTAAAAGCTTTTTAGCTTCACATATTTGTCTGTCTAGTTGATACCAAATCTTGCAATCAAAATTTCGCTTTGGAATTTTCCACATGTATATAAGTCACGTGGTAATGCTATAGGGTATATCTTAAATCGTTCTATATAGATGATATTCGAAAATATCCACTAAAATACAATTTGGTGACAGTATTGATAAATATTTGAAATGGTGGAAGCGGTGGGAAACATTTTTAAAAAAAAGAAAATAATATATATTGTCGCGGTATCTTGGCTCTCTTTTTAACTTTTAAAAAAAAGGAGCACTGTTGAATGTACTACAGATTCGAATACTCGAAACAAAAAAAATAAACAAAATGTTTAATTTTCATCAACAATTTTTTGATTCAAACAATACTAATTTTATACAATGATTAATTCAACAATGGTAACTTCAAACCGTACTACTGTTCCTTTCGGACTGAATTTAACAACTTAAATTGGGTTAGACTCCGGCTTTATATACCGTCGCAACAACATATTTAGACGAATAAACAAAAAAACATTTAAAAAAAAACAAATCTTGTTTATCTCTAAATAAAGTAAATCTAGTAACCCAACTTACATAAGCTATACAATAATAAGCGTTTACTATTTATGTTAAAAAATAACAGTTTTGCTATAAAACAAATTAAATCTTCTTTTTTTTTTAAATAAAATAATTTTAGATCTAGATGAATTTCTTTTCCAAATTTAATAATTATTTTCCTTATTTTTTTTTTTTGCAATTAGATTGTGTGCTGAGGTCTTAAAAATTATTTCACTAATTTTCATTACAACAATATAAAAGTTTTATAATTATCTACTACCTAAGAAGCCATTAAATTTCAATTTTTGAAAACTAATGCCTAAAAAAATGAACGTCAGATCTGTCTCAAATAATTTCTGTGTATTTACTATTGATTAATAACATATTAAAGATTCAGCTCGTTGTCTAAACTTTGCCTTAATGCGTGTACAACCTTAATTGATACCTGTTATCAAAGAACTATAATACAATGTTGAGTTCAATACTAAAAGGTTGTATGCGAAGAGCTAAATAGAAGACGCCTATGTATAAAATAATTATGGCAAACATATTAATATTTATATACGAGGTCTGTCCGAAAAGTATCCGACCTACTTTTATATCTTCGCGCCAGACTGTTCGAGCAACTTCTGTTAGGCATGACGTCAACAGTAAAGCCTCACGAACTTATCGGTTGCTTGCCGACACTTACAGGACGCATAGTTCATGCGCAGCGTGTATTTGTTTACAATTACAATTATTAAAAATAACTGAAAGATCAGAACAACGAATGCATTAAAAATTTTGCTTCAAACTCGGAATAACTAGTTTGCTTCAAACTCGGAAACTATTCAAATGATGCAGAAGGCCTTTGGGGATGAGTGTATGGGCAAAACACAAATAAAAGAGTGGTTTAATCGTTTCAAAAGTGGCCGCACATCTGTTGATAGTGATCCTCGTTCGCGACAAAAACACCGGATAATATCGAGCTCGTACGACTTGCGATTGAAGAAGATCAACGTTTGACTGTGCGTGAATTAGAAGATGATCTTGGAATACCAAACACTACATTTTGGGAAATTTTAACCTCAAATTTAGAAAGTGGAACGGTGGGAAATCTCATCGAATCTTGTGCAGCAGCTTTTAACTAAACACAATATCGCACTGCTTCGCCAAACTCCGTACAGTCCCAACATAGCCCCCTGTGTCTTTTGGTTGTTCCCGAATTTGAAACCACTCAAAGTACACCGGTTCCATGACAAAAAGACGGTTGAAGATAATGCGACAAGGGCACTCAAGGCTATTCCATAAACTAACTTCCAGGACTGCTTCGGTAAGTGGACACACTTCTGGAAGCGTGATATTCAATCAAATGTGCTGACTACTTTGAAGGGTACCACTCGGCCGATGACGAAAAATACCGCCAGCGCGAAGATATGGAGGTAGGTCGGATACTTTTCGGACAGACCTCATATATATATATATATATATATATATAAAATGATTTCAATTCAATGTTGATGGTTTTGACACATGAATAAAAATTTAAAAAATTTAAATATAATAATTATTATTGATATTATTAAAAGATTATTATCATATGTAATATTAAAAGGGTACTTAAGCACTTTCTGATTCAATGTTTGTATAAATATTTTGACGAGACTCGAGGTTATAGCAGTAGAATATACCTATACTGCGATACGTATCAAAATGATTTTTGTTTTTATAAAAAAAGGCTTTTTAAAGTGCTGACGATAATTATAATGGCAGATTAAAGCATCAATATATGTTTTTGATTTTTGAAATATAATTATACTGATTGTATGCCTTGTGTGATATTTAATTACGATAGTCATATTTGGTAATCGCAACTTATAACATGTAAAATAGACGTTAAAAGTTGATATTAGTTTTTAAAATTTTATAGTTGATTTGTGTCTTTTAGCGAATTTCCTGAAAGGAAATAGAGCTTTGGTCCCGTACCGAAGTCAAAATTTAGCAAAAATTTCTTCAAATGTCCATCGATCCTACCTAATAGATGTCAAAAATCACCATCTGTAAAATTTATATATATATATATATATATATATATATATATATCTATGGACATATATATACATATATATATATATGTGGCTGTAATCACTCTAGCGGTCACAGTTTTCATTTTATCGGAATGAAATTTGGTATTTGAGGCGCTTTTGGTATTCAAGAGGTTAAGTTCGTTAATGGGTAAAATCGGACAAGAGGAAAGGGAGGTTTAGAGGGTGGGGTAAACACAAAATGTCACATATCTCCCTTAATATTCGAAAATTCGAAAAATTTATAAGAAATAAAATTACTAAAATCATATACGACATTTCATTTTGATCAAACTAAAATTGTGACCGCTAGAAATTGATTTAAGTATTCTAAGGAAATCCGCTAAGTTGAAGTAGCTCCTGCGAAACGAATTTTTTTTCAAATATAGAGTGATTTTTAATGCTTTCGTTAGATTTACCACGATTCTATCTACTTCCAGTTTCTGCTTTTCTGTGTGTATTGCCTTTTATTCATGAAATGTTAAATTTTGTGTACCTATGGGTTCAATTCAAAAATATGTTTAATATTTCTATTATGTTTAATAGTTTTTCCAATATGATTAGATCTCATCACAAAATGTTAAGTACCTGAAAATGTTTACCTTGTTGCGACAGTATGTAAAAATTGTCCATTTCATTTTTATTTCTGAACAAGGAACTGTGTTCCGAAACTAGTCGAATAAAGTGATTTTACGTAAATTTCAAATATTTGTTTTATTTTAATAAATATTGTAGATAGATTCATTGAATCAAAAAAAAGATGCAATGATTCATGATACACACTGTATAAATAAATAAAAAAACAAATTATGAACTAAATCATGCATAACATTTAATTAATTGTACAAGATTTCATGAAATAAATTTGTTATAATTCTGCATGCATTTTTATTTATCTAAACATTATAATATTGATAATTGATTGATGGTTGAACTCGTTATTTTTTTATGTTAATTTTATGATAATGAGAAAGATTTAACGCAATCATTTTTTCTAATATTTTAGATAATATATATATAAATATTATAAGAACTTAAAAGTATAGGTATTATGTAAGATAATAAATTGTATTTATACATATATATATATATATATATATATATATATATATATATATATATATATATATATATATATATATATATATATATATATATATATGTATGTATATTTATTAATTATCACGTATAAAAAAGAATGTTATATATTATAACATTGAAATATTTATATTAAAAATATATTCGTCAAGTGCGTGTCGCGCTGAGCTCACATCCAATATGGGTTCGTAGTTATTGGAATTCCACCAGTTTGGTGTTCCAATTTTTGAGATTTGTGAAATTAGAACTAGATACATAGATTAGATAGATTGTATAGCCGGTTACTTCGTTCTTATCCATACGCGGACAGTTTAGTCGATTAACCGCCCTTTTTTTTATAATTGACGAACTGCCGATGTCGGGATTCGAACCCATAACCGCCCAGTTTGCAAGTAGGCATACTGCGCAGACATAACGCCTTAGTACGCTCGGCCACTAGGACTGGTTTCCACAGTTTAGTGTTCCAATTTTTGAAATGAGAACTAAATTAAGAATATAAAAAATTTGAAATAACCCAATGTGTCTTTAGTTTCGTTAAATAACAGGTAGTTTTAAAAAAAAATGTATGTCTATATGATTTTCTAATTTTTTGTCTATTATCTTATCTTTGAGACTATAAAGCTCAATTTAATTTCCACTTCTTCTCAATATTTATCAACAAGTCTATTTCACAAAATTTCTATATCACAGAATATTTTCTAATTTCATAATGAGTTCATCTAGATCAGGGGTCCCCAAACTTTTTGTTCTTGAGAGCACATTTTAGAATACCAATCGGCGCGCGGGCACCATTTATATTTTCAATAAAAGCACCATTTATATTTGCAATCAATTTAAAGTTTTGCAATCGATTTATGTTGTATTCATTTGGTTTTCGAGATATATCTCGGTTAAAAGTTGGTCGTCTTAAAAATACTAAAAAATACATATTTTTCCACCCAATGGATTTGATACAATCAAATATGAAATTTTGAAAAACATTTCATTTTTTATCACCTTCTTATCGAGGTCGTACTGGTTCTGGTGTACATTAAACAGGCCGCGGGCGCCATAGGATTGGGGACCCCTGATCTAAATGATAGCAAATTATCATGCTGTCGTTGGAACCAAGATTGGGTGAAAAATTCCTAAGTTTGTCTAAATTAAAACTAGTCAAAATTTGGATTTCAAGTTTTTTCCCTGACAAACAAACATTCCCTCTCAAGCAGACGGACGGTGGAGTTAAATAAAAGCTTGTAAAAAGTGTTTCTCTATATTGTAAAGATGACATATAGTGTACAAATGAACTCGAAAGCACCACGTTTTTAAGACGTTTTTAAGAATTTTTTAGTGTTATGTTTTCTAAAATTAATTTCATAATCTAATTAGATAAATTCAGAAAATCATCTTATCCGTTGATTTCTTATAATGATTTTAAATAAAAAAATAAAAATATGTAAATACAGTCCATAAATATATGAAACAAAATTACTCGAAGAAATACATACAAATAAACCGATTACTAATGGATTTAACCTAGTTTGAAATAACCTAGCATATATACACTCTTGCGTCTCATATGTAAGTATAATTAAATATACTAATAGATTTATAGTTTATACGGATTAACAATAATTTATACAGGATGTTGTATGATAAATAACACCACACATCAATTATATATTATATATCAAGCTGAGTAGTATTTCAACAAACCAATAAAGTACTTAATTACTGTTCATCATCTTATATTTTTATTACTTATTTTTTATAAACGCAACAATTTGAAACTTTAAATAGCAAAAAAAAAATTTAATTTATCACACAATAATATAATCTAATGGTGAGAAAATTTTTTTTTACAATAAATAACTGCAACGTCAAATGATTACTAGTAACACTCTAAAAATAAAAAAATTAAATAATTATAGATAATTTTAAAAGCATAGGGCACTTTTATTTTCTCGTCAACCAGGAATCGAACCTCGTGCCTCTGGATAACTAGTCCAGTATGCTTCCTTCCGCTACACCAAAGACGATTGTGACGTAATGGCCAACTTTTTCATATTATTCTAATTTTTTTATTTATTTAGACAGTATTACTTCTGTTGAAGTGATTTATTTATTTAATATTTGTTTATTTGTGTATACTTTCGCGTCAACATAACGATGTTTGTCCAAATTCCTTTCGGTTACGTATGACAAACTGTAGAAGACTTTATATCGTATACTCCGACAAATTTCATTGTCATTCAATTTTTAATTAAATTAAATACTGTCAATCAGGAATCGAACCTCCGGCCTCTGGATAACTAGCCCCACTATAGAGATGCCTCGTGACCATTATGATTAGACACTAGCGTTCATGGTGGCGAAAATTAGCATTTCTTGTGTGAGAAATATCATGTTATTATTAAAATGTATTAAAAAATGTCTGTTGTTAATATTATTAAAAGTGATTTTCAAAAAATTATTGTTCCCAATAGGGAATATGCATTAAAATTTTTTTTCACATTTATTTTCAGAATATGAAAATACTGTTAATACTGTAATAATATTTAAAAACGAAATTAAAATCCGACAAATATCAAGGAAGCTATAAGCTTTTAAAGATTATTATCTGTCTCTTTCTTGCAATAATACTAAAAACGGAGTTTTACGTGTATTTTAAATGGTGAAAGTGTAATATGACGTCACATAACATATCAAGAGGGCTATCACCCTCTTTGTCTAATCTGTAATTTCAATCATTCATATCTCGCTTATTTTTAAAGTTATTTAAAAAGTAATTTTACCTTGATATTTGTCAAGTAAACATGCTTCAATTCAAGTGAAAAAAAATGTTCATGCATATTCCCTATTTACGACTGTCATTTGACAAAAGAGGTTATAATTTATTAAATAATTAAAAGTTTATCACGTCCAAAATAAAAGTATATAAATAAATAAAATCACAGGGAAGTTGGACTAGAAATTCTAAATCAGAACATTACATTTGATCCAGTTGGACGTTTCATCTCTTTATTGAGACTTCTTCAGCAACTACAAAATATTAACAAAATCGAAATATAACCTAAAATACTAATACTATTACTAATACTAATATATAATAATAGTAATATATTAATTTAAGAACTGAACACGAATAACTTAAGTTGCATTTATAATGAAATTTTTAATTTTAACGCCAATAGATAATGCAGGATAATAATGATAGGTGGCATTACAGTACTGAGATATCTGGAGTATTACACACTAGTTAAGATTCATTAGTATTGTGTAATTGCATGTTGAATTTTGTTGTTTATGAGTTTACAAATTTTACTAATTGTTATTGTTAAATATGCTAATTTATTATATTGCTGAATACCAATTAATGCATGTCAAAAAAAAGAAATATATGAACTTAAACTAAATATATGAAAAGATATATATCTTTGTTAATTATATTTTGTAGTTGCTGAAGAAGTCTCAATAAAGAGACGAAACGTCCAACTGGATCAAATGTATTGTTCTGATTTAGAATTCCTAGTCCAACTTCCCTGTGATTTTATTTAGTTATTGTATAAGCAGAAACCTTTGTAAAATGTTGAAGAATGTAAATTTGAAAATGATAATTTGATAAAAGCTTATTCGTCAAAATTAATATTATTAAGCAACATTTTGATGTTATGATTGATCTAAGTTATTATTAAATTATTATAATGATTATTATTTATGTACCTAATAAAAAATTATAATAAAGTTATTAAAAAAATATAATAAATGTTTTAAGTTTACAATCAATCGAAACGTAGATTTAGAAGTTTTAGATTCAAATGTTTTAAATTTATTCTTAGTAACTAACCGCCAATTACATAGTCGATCAACTGACCTTGTAATTGTCGATCTGTTACTACGAATAAATTTAAAACATCTGAATCTGAAACTTCTGAAACCAGGCGCAAAGAAATGTCAGGCAAGGGAGTTCTTGGTATAAAAAAATCTCTCGATATACCTAATGTTACTTCTCCCTTTTTGAACGACGAACATTTTGCTGAGGAAGAAATAAAATCAACATCCAATATTGTTTTATAAATAAAACTATGAAAATAAAAATTTATATTTATTTATTTTATTAACTCAGAATTTATATATAGTTCAGAATTTAACTCAGAATTTAAAATGTTCCTTTTTTAAAACTAAACAACATTTTTTATAAACTTTTTTCCGTAAAATCATTATATACCGGGGATTTAAGCAATTAGCGCAGTTAGTTGTTATTTTCACTTGTTTAAAGTTGTAATTTTAGATTAGGTACATTTTGCTCAGCTATATTATCAATCTGTAATAAATGAATCCAGTATCTTTATGTAATTCAACTATTAGATTAATTATACCTATATTTTTTTCTTAAATTTATAAATTTTATACATTATTATATAAAACGGATGTCATTTAGTCGGTAGAACGACTTTGGTTCTGTTCTCATAACCATCATATTCAATAATGTATATTACAACATATAGGTAATATCATTACATTTCACGTACATATTGTGTATATGTAGTAGTACTCGTATATCAGGTATCTCAAAATTCAGTTACCAAGCGAAATTGTTCCAAATTAAAACTGAATTACATAAGTGATTGAATATAGAGAGCAAAAGATGACAGCAACATATATACAGAAGATGAACCAATGATTTAATAACAACAGATCATTTTATAAATTATATTTCAAATTTTGCCCCTATTCCTAGAACATTTGTTTGTATTTTATAAATACGTATTTCGACTACAATGTAGTCATCATCAGTATGAATTAGCTAATCGTAACTATCTCTGGGATATGGATTCAGAGATATGTTGCTCGTTGCTATTAAAAATCCAATACCTGAATGTCAAGGTTAACGTAGATACACTCACTTTAGTGACAAAACAAACGCCACATAGTCACCAAAGAATACCGCCAATAAATAGGTGGGGCTTTCCACACACCTAATCCAGTAGTCAGGCAACTTAAATAATCCTGTCAGATTATACCTTCAGCCAAATCGTATAAAAGGACCAAATTTTTTAATATCATTGTGACACAGGCACCAAATTAGCAACAAGCAACATATCTCTGACTCCATACCTCAGAGATAGTTACGATTAGCTAATTCATACTGATGATGACTACATTGTAGTCGAAATACGTATTTATAAAATACAAACAAATGTTCTAGGAATAAGGGCAAAATTTGAAATATAATTTCAAAAAAACCTAGAGTTCTCTTTGATTATTTTAATAATCTTTATTAGGTCATTTTATGTTAATATTAATATTTTTTAATGTAAATAATAAATTGTAATAATTATATTTACCGGTTAGTATTTATAGTTACTTGGTACATTTACTAAAACATAACAATGATCAAGATCTATAACAATGACCCGAGGACGTCGGAATGCCTTTCATAGGCCCACAGCGTATTTTAGGAATTCCAAGGACTGCATGTAAACAGGTGATCAACGAGTTGTCAAATGCTAAACACCGTGATCACTGGGAAAAAGTACTGCGGCAAGAGCTTGGGAAGGTACTGCTTCAGAGTACAACAAAGAGGCTATCTATCGATGCACTGAAGCTGAACCGGATGCAACTGCGGAGGGTTACCAGATTCATTACCGGGCATTATTCCCTGCGGAAGCATCTGCACACAATGGGACTCCATAACGGGTCCATTATGTGCAGATTGTGTGGCGAGGAGGAAGAAACATCCAGCCAAATTATCTTTGACTGCGAACCTCTAGGTTACAGCAGATATAGGATATTCGGTGCATCTCACCCCGAATATATGAACCTTCAGGAAGACCTGATAAGCAAGCTCCTGGCTATTGCCAACATATGGGAGAAGCGAATCTCCTCAGACTGAAGTAGAAGTGGGAGCACAATGGACCATAAGATCGAAGTGCAATACTTTATAGGTCCCAAGATGTATCTATCTATCTAATGACCCAAGGACAAAAATATCCCTGGAACCAGGATCTAGTTTACCTGACCTGACAAAAAATGTTGTAATAATAGTTGATGAAATCCAAACATTTGATTTGTTAACCAAATTTTAAGATACACGGTATTCATACGTATTATTTATGACCTTCGATAATGGGAATTTTTTTTTATATAAAATATTATATCTTCTGATTATTTATGACCAAGCTGAAGAAATCAAATATGAGAAATGTAAAAAAAAACCACAAATATAAATAATAATTATTGGTTGTAATGAATTATTGGAAATTGTAATTTAATTGAAAAATATTGAATATTAAAAAAGAAATAATTCAATTTGATGAATTGAATCGTGACAAGTAATAACCCTAATTTATTTGCTTAATTCAAATACTACCTATATGTGTTTGCTCTTATGGAGAAACCCATATTTTTACACATATTTTGATAATTTTCACTTGGAATAAAATAAGACCAATAAAACAAAAACTACGCAATAGAAAATAGATATATTAATAAAGAGATTGATCCAATACAATTCCGGTATGACGGGTCTAAAAAAAAAAGATATTTAAGAAAACAACTGAGATTTTGGGTAAATTTTATTTCTGCCGGCGGTATCTTAATAGGGAATATGCATGGAAATTTTTTTTCACTTTTATTTTCAGAATATGAAAATACTGTTAATACTATAATAATATTTAAAAACGAAATTAAAATCCGACAAATATCAAGGAAGCTATAAGCTTTTAAAGATTATTATCTGTCTCTTTCTTGCAAAAATACTAAAAACGGAGTTTTACGTGTACTTTAAATGGTGAAAGTGTAATATGACGTCACATAACATATCAAGAGGGCTATCACCCTCTTTGTCTAATCGGGAATTTCAATCATTAATATCTCGCTTATTTTTAAAGTTATTTAAAAAGTAATTTTACCTTGATATTTGTCAAGCAAACATGCTTCAATTCAAGTGAAAAAAAATTTGCATGCATATTCCCTATTACCCGTAATCTCAGATTGTTTTGCTTCAATATCTTTTTTGTTAGGCCCGGTATGGCGGGCCTAAATTAAATTTTAATTTTAACTAACGACAAAGAATTTTATATATTTTGTAGAATTTTATAAATGGACTATACATCAGCGCTCGTACATCCTTAATAAATTAAAATAATAAAGGCACATTTTATATTTATAAACATTGGATTAGATTTAATTTATTTATTGTCACACGGCGCTACCATCTTATAGAGTTTCGCGTATGGCTATTTATTTTATTTAATGCCAATTTTTTTGATCATTTTCATTGTTCTATAAAAGTAATTCCACCTTTAATATGTTACAAACAGTCTAAATAAAATATATTAAGGTTGTTATGAAGAAAATTGAATTTAATGACAGGTTCTTCAAAATTTGACAGCTAATTATTTCAATAACAAAGATTATCTTGTCAATGTTTGAACTTGATCCTGTTTTTAGTTTTTGAGTAAAAAAATGTTAAATTTACGATTTTTAAGAGATTTTTACATAGCTTAAATGGACTCGGCGGTAAAAACATGAATACAAAAATTCTATATTTCGACCACCAGAAATGTCAGGTTTATGAAAAACTGTCATAATAATTATCAAAGTCTTATAAATACCTAGACCAAATTTCAAAACTGGTACTAAAGCTAGTTTTATTTTAGATTGTCACAGAATAGGTTCGGCAACGCCATTGTAATTAAAATTAAATAAATAATTATTAATAAAAATAAAAATACATAATAATAATTAAATTATTATTTAAAAAAATTTTTTAATTTTATTTGATAATAATTTTATTAATAATTAATTTAAAAAATCTTCTAACGTGTTTAGAATTCGTGTATTTTGAGTTACACGAAATTTATCATTAATTTTGGCGGATTTACCACCACCACTTTCATAACAACCTTAATAAACTACATATAGAATTATGTATAGGTACTACTCACACAGAAATGTAAATTAAAATGAAGAAAACAAAAAAAAATTAGCATGTAGAGTTAATTTATGTTGATACTTGATGTTTGTGAAAAAGTAAATGTAAAGTTTAATAAGAAAGATATACTCTTAATATATTCATAAGTCTTTTGGTGTGATAATAATTTGTATCTAATATGTTCAACGACAAACATTTTGGTCACGATTTGCTTACATAACGAACGCTGACATTTAATTGATTTAAAAATCTACTTTTTGTGTTATAATGTGGTGTAGTTTTTATAGTTTGTTGTATATGTAGTGCTTTACTTAGCAGCCAGCCATGCAGTCAGTAGATTTATTCGCGCATTCAATGCGAATTACTTTAAATAAATCTAATTTACACATTCAACTCGAATTAAGGTGTTTCTATAAGCATTATTGGATTAAAAATAGTTTTGAATAAACATATACTACATACTTCTTAGTATATTATAAATTAACAAGTAAAAATAACAATTAAGGTTGTTGTGAAACTGGAAGGAGTAAGTAAGGGTGGCAAACTCCCCACCCTATATTAAATGCATTGACATCTCATCCATTGCCAACTCTAAATAAGTAAAAATTTTGCAATTAAATCGATTCAAATGATTTAATTTTTGTAAAAAAAATTCCTCTTCCAAATTAGCAACAAGCAACATATCTCTGACTCCATATGCCAGAGATAGGTCCGATTAGCTAATTCATACTGATGATGACTACCTTGTAGTCGAAATACGTATTTAGAAAATGCAAATAATTGTTCTAGGAATTGGACCAAAATTTGATATTTAATTTCAAAATACCTAGAGTTCTCTTTGATTATTTTAATAATCTTTATAAAAAAATTGCCCTTTTTTTAAATTGTATTTCTTCAAGAATATCTGCAACTATAAAAACGAGACGAGACGAGAAGATAAAAAACTTCGATACAATAAAAAGTCGATACAATAGAAAAGATATCGGGGCATCACTAGTTCATCCATCTATCGACGTAGACCAAAGGCCAAAAATGGTATTTCTAGCATCAAAGAACCACAAACATTCCGGTAAAATCTCAACATCAATTCTCAACGTAAAAAATTTGTTACTTAGAAGCTACATTGAATGAATTTTCTCAGAAGAGCGAATAAGAATTTATATGAATTCAAATTACTATGGTGACATGTTAAGAACTATAAGAACATTAAAATCGCAAATATTCCTGTAGAGTGATAGAATGATTACAGATGAATTATTCCGTGGCTTCTTGTGGGCTTCTATTATGTAGACATATCCCTAGAAATAACATACGTCCACAAATTCTTTGTTCTATTAAAACATGATTTCTAAAATAAATAAAGTCATAAGAATTTAAAATAAACATTTCAAATAAAATTAATTCTATTGTAATAAACATGTAAATTTTAGGAACCACCCAAAAAATATACCAACAATATAATATATGATTTAAATAAACTTTTGTATTTTTATAACCTGAAAACATTGTTCAATCAAAATGTTTAAATAAACAAATTTTGAAGTATACAAAAATATTTATGATAATTGAAGTATTATAAATAAACAAACAATTTATGAATGTATACAAGGTGTCCAAGAAAAAGGTGTCCTTTTTTAGCTAGATTTGAAACTTTGTCTTCAATTCTGATGATAACACAAAACCATCTGGGTATAATTCATGATACAATTCGACAAAATATGCTACAAAATAGAAATTAACAAGTAATGTATCATCTAACTAAGTTAATTGTTTGAATACCCAGTATATACTGAGTTATACAACACAAATTATGAGAAAACTATTGAGTTTATGAAACAAATTTTCAAACAAAAGTTGTTTATTTTAAAATGAAGACGATTTTTTGTTTACATATTTTTTTTCTATCTCTTGCGGTTTCAAAGATGTATACCCCCCCCCCCCCTAGCGAAGGTAAACACGTTCCGATTTTGCCTATTAACGAACTTAACCTTACTGTTTTGCTCTAGAACACATAAAAAAATGTCAGCTCGTTATCTTTTTTCGTTCTTGAGTTATCGGGGTCCCGGACAGATGGACAGATGGCTGAAAAGAGCTCATAGTTTTCAGTGCAAAAGGGGATATCCTTTGTTAAACATCATTTTTCGTAAATAGTTGGAGAAAAACTTAAAGAAACACACTTTATATTATGAGTGGCAAAATATAAATTTTCTTAACTTCTCATATGGTTTTTTTAATTTAAAATCGTTTTATTTTACGAAACTTTTGCGCTACCTTGTATAACAAAACATTGTTAACAATATATCGAGGTTATGTGGAGTTCATGCCAGATATTTATTGAAACGAATAATACTTAAATACATGCATACATACATACATACATACATACATACTTACATACATACATACATATACGATACGTATAACACTCTTGACAGATGAAGAAATTTGATTTTTTTTCATGCATGCGGAGATTAATAGCTATAAGCATAATAATAAATTCGATCATATTATAATTATTTTGTAGGAAATAAATAATTCGAATAAATCATTACGAAATTCACAGAGTAATGATTTATTTTTTTATTGTAGTCTTTTTTTTCAGATCGTACTATGGACCACAAAAGTTGATGTCATTTAAAAAAAAATTTTATAATTGATTTGTGCCTTATTTACTCGTTTTTCGAAAAAACGCTTCGAATAAAATTTGTTCATTATAAATATAGTAACAACTTTAATTCGAAAATTTTTTTCGTAAAACCGAACGAATAAGTCACAAATCAAATATAAAATTTTAAAAAAAAAAACATCAACTTGTGTGGCCAAATATATTAAGGATGTACGAGCGCTTATATATAGTCCATTTATAAAATTCTTCAAAAACTTATATAGTACATTCATAAATATCCACAGTGATGTTTATTATTTTTTGTCGTAAAAATTTAATTTAGGCCCATCATATCGGAACTAACAAAAAGATATTTACGAAAAAAAGATTTCGGGTAATTAAGCTACCGCCGACAGAAATAAAATTTACCCGAAATCTCAGTTGTTTCCTTGCATATCTTTTTTTTAGGCCCGTCCTACCGGAATTTTATTGGATCGATCTATTTATTAATATTCCTATTTTCTATTGCGTAGTTTTTTTTTTTATTCGTCTTATTTTATTCCAAGTGAAAATTATCAAAATATGTCAAAATATGTGAAAAAATATGGGTTTCTCCATAAGAGCAATGCATTAAAACTCGAACTTTAACATTAAATAATTAATTCAAGACCCCCGTAAACCCCTTGAAACTTTTATAATTAATTTATATGCACTTCAAAACTACATATAAACAGAAAATCAAGCCGTAATCTTTTTGAAGCTTCTATGCTCGTACATCCTTAAATAAATGTTCTGTAAATATTGTTGTAATGTAGACATGAGTATTTAATAATGAAATAGAAAAATTTGTTTGTGTATTTTAATCCAACCAGGTGGTCTGGCTTTTATTTTACTTTAAATACTTTTAAATAATTGTCAAATATTGTTATTGTTATTCATATCATATCATACTTTTTTTGCAGCCTATATATGTCCATCACCTAAAAAGACACAATAAAATATGACACTTGACTTCCAACCATTTCTTAAATCGTATACAAAAACCAAAAATATTGGACTAAATTTAAAAACGAAACAAGTGAAAATAACTAACGGAGTTAATTGCTTACATATCCGTTATATACTGAATTTATGTAAAACTGTTAATAAAAAAGTTGTTTATTTGAAGAAAAGGTATTTTTTTCCATCATTTTTTGTTTTATCTCTTACGGTTTCAAAGTTAAATACTTCCCCCTTTCTTCTGGGGTGACGGGTTGATTGATACCTGAGTGATTTAGCATAGTATCATTGCAAATTGCTGCAAAACTAAAGAGTTTATGAAACAACATTTCAAACAAAAGTCTTTTACTTTAAAAAAAGGAACATTTTTTTCGAACTTTTACGTTTTTAAAGATGGGCATTTTCCTCTTTGGGGGGGAGGTGGGGGAATACACTGTCCGATTTTGCCCATTCACGAGTTTGACCTTACTTTTTAGCTCGATAACACACTCACAAGTTAGAGGGGGAGAAGAGGTTAATCTCTGTTTTTGAGACACTTATATCTTATATCAAATATAAATCGTTTTGTCCGTTATGATTTAAATTAATTATTTTCATTTTCAGTCCTTTAATTTAAAATTAAAAAACAGATAATTTGAAATAAATTTCTTGCAATGAGGGTCCCAAAAATTATTTTCATAAGAACTTTCAAAAATATAATATCCAATTCTTTAAATTTAAACATTAAATGCTGCTTTTTAATTAAATTAAATACTGATATGAAAAAATTAACTCGTCAATCAGGAATCGAACCTCGGGCCTCTGGATATCTAGTCCAGAATGTTTCCGCTACACCAAAGACGACTGTGACGTAATAGCCAACTTTTTCAAATTATTCTTATTTTTATTTATTTAAGACAGTATTACTTCTGTCGAAGTTATTTTTAATATTTGTTTATTATTTGTGTATACTTAAGCGTCAACATAACGATGTTTAAGTATACACAAATAATAAACAAACATTAAATGCTGCTCTTTAAACTAACTATTAGTCAGGGCAAAATAGCTGCCCTACTCTGAGGTAGGTACACAAATTTGTTTATTAATCAGATATATACGAGTAAACACACACATCGTGCAAATAAATTTTATTACAAAAATTCATATGGTAATTATATCAAATGACCTTAAATTATTTATTTATCGATTAAAAATTGTGTATATAAATATATATACATATAAACTTGTATCATTTTAAGCGGTATTGCTCCAATTTCACAATTCAATATTTTTCAAAAAAAAAAATTGGTATTTTTATGTGATTTCTAAGAAAATCGCGTCCTACCATTAAAATACTCAGAGAATATTTTATTACACTATTAAGGTTGATCGGACACATGTATAGGTAAAACCGGCAATGTGTAGAAAAAAATCTGAATTTTTGATATGTTATTTTAATTGCTAACTCATACGTATAAAATAATTTTTTGAAAATAATCTGACGTAGGGTTTTCATATAATTAATAATTAAAAATTGGAATTTTAACATGTTGTGAATTACAAATGTTGAAAGAAACGCATACATTTTCGATAATGTTGCTCCACTTTCTATAGATAAAAAAGTAAAAAACTTCTACTTTTATAAATTCAATCTCGTACATTACGTTAAAATTTTTTAAAAAAAATTGTCCGTCAAAGAGTTTTGATATCTTAATTAAAAAGATAAAAAATTCACGAAAATTTTCGTCAAATCGTCAAAAGATGATTATTTATTATATTTAGTAATTAAATAATCTCGTAAATCCATTTACTAGTGATGTTAGATGCTATCTAAATTTGAATAATTAATTTACAGATTAAAATTTTTTATTTCTGTTAATAAGAGTGTTTCTGTTTATTATGAAATATACTGTACTGTCCGGTCAACCTTAAGTAAATTATAAATAAAAATCTCATTTTAATGAATTTGCTATAGGGGTCTACTTTTACAATGTTTTAAATGACAATTCAAAAAAGTTAAACGTATCTGAACAAAAAATACATAACCAATATCCGTAATTTTTTGCAATTTGTATACTTAAAAATAATTTAGCTTTGAAATTATTTCTTTATCTAGGTTTCGACAAATACTAGGTTTCGGATAATATTTATACTTTATACCAGGAGTGGCCAACAAGTTGATCGCGATCGACCGGTCGCTCGCGATGTCTTGACAAAAAGTAATTGAAGAATTTGAGGTAAGATTTCAAGATTTTGAAAAAATAATGAAATTGTGGAATTAATATGTTTTCCTTTTAAAAAAGATTTAAGTGTGAAATATAATTTTACTGATTAATATAATTTTTACTGATTAATGAAACTGGTTTAATCTTACAAGCCAGACAATGTGAAGAAGTTTTTTCATCATATGAAATTTTGCTAAAATTTGTAAATTAAGGAATCAATAGAAATTTAGAAGCTATAAGCTAGTAAAGTACAGCGCCATCTCGTGTTTTTTATTCTAAGTTATGGTTCTGCCAAAATTCAACATACGGATATACATGCAAAAATTTAACTTTATTTTTAACTATAAAGAAATAATTGCACACAATGCCAGTGATAAAATTGATGAGCAGCTTCCAAGAAGTATAATTAGATATTTTTGGAAAACAAAATATTTCTAAAGGTACACAATTTTGTTAATGTTTCTAATGTCTATGAAGAGATTGATGTCAATGATTCTCGCCGAATTTTTGGTACAGTATTAAGAGAAACACCTTTGCCACAAAAACATTTGTCACAATGTTATTGTTGTAATTCGTTATAATTAACAATGTTATTAATTATAACAACAGTTTGATGTGAACATTTCAAATTAATTGTGACATTATGATTGTAGAAGTGTGTATATGCTAGTAGTGTGTATACTGTACCAAAAATTCGCCGAGAATCATTGACATCAATCTCTTCATAGACATTAGAAACATGAAAAGTAGTACATAATTTTGTACCATTAGAAATACTTTTTTTCTAAAAATATCTAACTGCACTTCTTTGAAGCTGCTCATCAATTATTTCACTGGCATTGTATGTAATTATTTCTTTATAGTTAAAATGAAAGTTGACTTTTTACTTGTATTTCCGTATGTTTACGAATTCTGACAGAACCATAACTTAAAATAAAACATACGAGACGGCTCAGAGGTCGCCCGCCAAAAATACTTTACTAGTGTTTAAATATATTTATAATACACAATACAAGACGCACTTATAGAAAAAAGTAAGATCCCCCCATGATCACAAATCATTTACTTGCGGTTCAAGTTTTTTGAAATCGGCGGTGATCACAATATACATACATAAAAATAAATGTAACTGAATCATAAATATACTTATTATGAATATTAACTGGGTGACAGTTCTAACACCACCATATCCAAGGTCTAGCAGGCGGGTCCAATATTGTACAATATTTAATATTAAACATTGGATCATAAGATCATACATACATAATACCTCTCCTTCGGTTATTGCTTGTTGCTTGCCTCATTTTGACCCACTTTTTGTATCGCTTATATATGAGTTTATATATAATAATTAAAGTATTATTTGAATATAATTGATATAATATATTTTTTCTTTTAAATACCTACACTTACATCCACTCATAATAAACATTATAATGATTATAGTATTAAGTCTTAAAAAGTTAATGTGTCGACGACTTCAACACTCATTTAACAGAAACTTTCCGATGTCAATTGCAAAAAAAAAAAAAACAATCCATTATTAAAATGCTACATCAACAACAGCATGGCTGGTAGATCGCTAGGTCGGATAGGTACAGATCCGCGGTTCGAACCTCAGAGGATACGCGTTTTTTTTCATAAATGCTGTTCATTTTTTATAAGTCATATCATTTTGAACCACATGTCATTTTGATGTCATTTTTGTTAATTTTCTATGTTGAAATGTTGATGTTATTTTAGCGAATTTCCTCTAAAGGAAATGCAGCTACTATGATATTGGCATTTTTTTTACAACATATAGTCGTACCAATACATAAGCTAAACAATTTTGGAGCGGTTGCCTCATAAATTTTTTGTTTTCTAAATTCGCGAATGGGAAAACGGCCCGCGTGTATCGGATGGCAAAAAAATGTTATTAAATAAATAGGGTATAAATTTCAAATCAATCGCATTTTCATCCGGTTGCCTCGTCAAATAATTTTACGTTTTGCTTCCCCCCTACCTATCTCCACCCCTGTCCATTTGGAGTCCATTCGGACGGTACGGGGAGTTTCAGTATCACTTCAAGACCCAGATTTTACCACTTGCTATCCGGTTGCCTCTTCGCCCAAATTAACGATAATTATTATTTTATTATTATGTATTACTTTTTTATTATTACTATTAAATAATGTATTAAAAAAATTAAGAAATGATAATAAAATTTTTTTTTTAAACAATAACTTTATTCGTTATTATTTTTCTTAGATATTTTCTTCAGACATCGATTATGCATCCCTTGAAATTATTCTCTGAATACAGTAAAGTTCCTGATAAATTAATCCCAAATACGAAAATTCCAAAAATCGGATGCTAACTTTACTATATTTTCGGCCAATCCAAGTAATTTATAATCAGATTTTTAAATCATTCACAAAATCGTTTTTTTTAAAATGCAAATAAAGTATCTTGATTTTAAAATAAATTTTGAATTTTGCCCCAATTTCCTAGATCAAATCGATCGGTCTGCAGACAAAATCGTTTTTAAAAAAAATCCAAATAAAGAAGTCAGCAGACCGTCACGAAATTAGCAACAAGAAACATCTCCTCAGAAAATAATTACAATTAGCTAATTCATACTGATGATGACTACTTTGTAGTCGAAATACGTATTTATAAAATACAAAAAATTTTGATCTAGGAAATTGGGGCAAAAATCGAAATTTATTTCGAAAAATCGTAGAGTTCTCTTTAATATTATTTATTATCTTGAACGTAAACGGTAAGTGATACAAAAAAAATTAGTAAACAAAACAAATAGGAAATCTAATTATCTACAAGAAAGGTTATTACAATTTTTGATCTAAAGTACACGGTAATGGAGATATTATGGCCTATATCTACATTTTTATACAGTTTTTCTCAAAATGGTGGCACTTCCGGGGTCAAAAAGTGGTAAGGATTTTGTTCATTTACATTCAGTACGTGATACTGAACCTAATTTTTAAAAATAATAACTCTTGTAATTTAGTGCAACGCAATATATTGATTGTACTACTCTATCTCATACTTTTTATAGTTCATGTATGAATTCAATCAATCAATGCAATGCATGCATATATGCATGTTTGTTTATTGAAAATTTAATAAGAATATAATTAATTCATCAAATGCATTAATTTATTTATTCACAATTTATACAGTAACCTAATAATTTGTAATTACTAATAATTATTTAATTATACAAAAAGCATTATTAAAATTATACTTGACTTTATAAACTTTTTCTATACTTACATTCTGTACTATACTTATAGAATATTTAATAGACGTTTGCATGATTAAAATCTGTTCAATTTCTTTAAATTAGTGTTACATTTATGTGTAGAAACCACAACGTATAAAGGTTAAGTGATCGATGTTGAACTTAGGCCGGTTGTGTACGAGGTCTGATCGAGTATCCGATCTGCTTTTATATCTTCGCTCCAGCGTCAGAGCCTGCTTTTATATCTCTGCGAGGCATGAACGTCAACAGTAAAACCTCACGAACTTATCGGTTGCTTGCCGACACATACAGAACGCATAGTTCATGCGCAGCGTGTATTTGTTTACAAAGCCTTTTTTGCGTTCGTTGGATTTTGTTATTGTTAAAAATAACTGAAAGATCACAATAACGAATTTGCATCAAATTTTGCTTCAAACTCGGAATAACTAGTTCGGAAACTATTCAAATGATGCGGAAGGCTTTTGGGGATGAGTGTATGGGAAAAACACAAATAAAAGAGTGGTATAATCGTTCTGGTCACACTTCGACGACAACAACACCGGATAATATCGAGCGCGTGCGACTCGCAATTGGAGAAGATCGACGTTTGACTGTGAGCGAATTAGAAGATGATCTTGGAATACCAAAAACTACAATTTGGGAAATTTTAACCTCAAATTTAGAAAGTGGAAGCGGTGGGAGCGGTGGGAAATCTCATCGAATATTGTGCAGCTGTTTTTAACTAAACGCAATATCGCACTGCTTCGCCAACCTCCGTACAGTCCCGACATAACCCCCTGTGACTTTTGCTTGTTTCCGATTTTGAAAAAACCGCTCAAAGGACACCGATTCGACGACCAAAAGACTGTTGAAGATAATGCGGCGAGGGCACTCAAGGCTGTTCCAAAAACTGACTTCCAGGACTGCTTCGGAATGTGAAAACACCGCTGGAAGCACGTAATTCAATAAAATGGGGACTACTTTGAAGGATGCCACTCGCCCGATGACGAAAAATAACGCCAGCGCGGAGATAGGTCATATAGATAGGTAGGGTAGGGTAGTCATAAGGTAGGTCATATACTTGCTTCAACAAATGCTGAATAAAAGTTGTTGCTATGACATGCGCCGAACGGTAATATACAGAATAGCTTAAATGCATCCAAATGACTGATCTTGACCGGGCATCAGAAACAGTTTAAACATACTTGAAAACAAAATGTTTTATAAGAACTAAACATATAAGTTTTATATTTTAGTGATTTAATGTGCATAATTAGACTTTACAAATTACTATATTATAATTCTTACTTTGTACCGACCATTCGGAAGACCCAATTTATGATTTTCCCGCGTTATAACTCTATGCTCAGATGTGTTGAGAACTGATTATTAATTGATAAACTTAAGACGTTAAACAAATAGGAGCAAACCGGTAAAGTCATAGTCCACCTTAAGTTTAATGTTTTGTTTTTTTCTTGAAATGAAGTTATTATGAAAAAATTTACTTAAATAATTTATGAAATAATTAAAAATACTAATCACATAAAATATATATATATTTAATTAGATAATAATCAGATAATATAATCATGAATAAATTGCATACCTTCACATAATATATCAACAATTTTTTTTTTACAAATTTTTTTTTATTTAACAAATTATGTATAAATTACTTTAGAATCTGATTTATCGATTTTATAAATCACAGTAGTTTTTTTTTTTTATTATTCCTTCTAATTCTTAATTGTAATTTCTATAATATTATAACTGCACTTACAACTTGAGAGAGTTAACTGCATAATCTGTTTTTTGAAAATAATATATTCTTTGCAGAGTATATCAGAATTGAATTTATGTATTCTACTCTATAGCGGGTTTTACTCTGATCTGCTCTTATATCCGTGGAGAATTAAATTAGTTAATAAAACTTTGCTCAATATATATATATATATATATATATATATATATATATATATATATAGCATGTTATATAATCCAAGAGGGAGAGGGAGGCGTAAAAAACTGTGTCTAATTAATTAGGAGATGAAATTTTCAAAAAATATTCTGCACACAGTAACTTTAATCACCGTCTCGGTTACCCTGTGAGAACATGATATAAAAGCGAAGTAACAACCCCCAAATCTTCTGTCTTCTATCCCTTACCAGGGTATATTAAGTTTAGTTCTGACTTTGTAACGGCTGAAAGTATTTATCGCAGAAAAAACTTTTGGTATAGCGTAACCACAGAAAGAGAACTATATGGTAATCTGACAGAATATACTGTGTGTAACAGTTACAATACCGGGTGAGTAAGCCGCCACTCCTATTACATTTTTATTCGTGAAATTATACAAAAATCTATTTATTTAACCCTAAAAATCTATTTACTTGACATCCTTAAGAGCCAACGCACACCAAAAGAGCAAAACTGCTTTGAACAGTGTTAAGCCGCGTTTATACCGCAGTTAATAACACGTGTGTCTAACATTTGTTGATAACATTTAAAAAACAGTCCTGAATTTGTTGGTAACATTTGATGTTAGCAACAAAAATCCCTTGTTAATAACACGAATTTTTGTTACCCACCAAGAGTCGGTAACATTCTTTGATCTTCCCAGAATTGACAACATTTGTTATTAACAAATGTTACAGCACATTTTGGATGTTGGTAATATTCCTCTCTCCACGCCGTGCTCCGCAACAGGTCCTGCCATTTCAGTTGAGCCAGGCGAGTAGACTAGTTTGTTTTTATATTTTGAATACAGATAGTATTGGATCTAGTTGTTTGTGTTGACTATACTGTGCTCACAAATCACAATGGAAAATTTACAAAACTCAAACAGAGTGGAGTATGGAACTGGTATTGAAACTCATTGATCTATATCAAGTATTCAAATTCACAACTGGTCATTCGTAGAAAGTTTTTGAAGCTCCCATCACACCTTAATTCACCTGACAAAGTATCGTCATCATCTTGAAAGTATTTTTGCATGTCACTTCCAATATATCTAGCTCTTGCCTTCAGAGAAAGCTTAACCCAGAATCTTCTAGGTGTCCTCTGGTTCGCCAAAATGACACAGGCAACTGCAGCAAGAACCATGTCCTCCACTCACGACATTCTCGAGGAAACTGACGTGACGACATGTTGATAACAAAGCTTAAAGTAAAAACCAAATGTAAATAACATTTTGTTAATAACTTTTGTTATTAACCTGTGTTTCCAACAAAAAGTTGATAACATTTGTTACTAACTCCGGTGTAAACGCGGCTTTAGTCAGCCTAACACTGTTTTGTTAAAAATAGAACATAGGAAATAACATTGCCTACGCACACTGATAAGTCTTATCAGTGTGCGTATGCAATGTAATTTCCTATGTTTTATTTTTTTTGTGTTAGGCTGACTAACACTGTTTAAAGCAGTTTTGCTCTTTTCGTGTGCGTTTGGCCTTACAGCGGAGTAACGATAACACCTGACTCTTGTTGTACATAGGTAGTTTCAATAAATCATACTGAAGCATACTGTACTATCTGTACTACCACATATAGTACTATCTGTTATGCTTACATAAAGTTGTTATTATTAGGTATCCTGTGAAATGGTCTGAAAAGATAAAATATACCAAGAAACTCAATTAGTGGCTGATAGAAACACACGTATGTAAGGCATTAATGGCCAACAATTACAGTTGGTAAAACTGATAACATTATTGTAAATTGAAAGTAAATCTATTTATACAAGAAATCAGTGTTAGTAATCAATACTTGTAGAATTTATTTGTTATAATAAAAAATAAAGATCAATTAACTATTTTATCATTAATTATTTATACCTATATATATGTGGTAGTCATATATGCAATTTTAGTCAAATTATTATTTGATTAGACAATTTTCTCAATTCCATAACAAAAATTCGTTACGCAGGAGTTGCTTCAACTTAGCGAATTTCCTTCGAACATAAATCATCACTTTCTAGCGGTCACAATTTTAGTCTGATCAAAATGAAATGTCGTATATGATTTTAGTGAATTTCCTGAAAGGAAATAGAGCTATTGATCTCGTACCGACTTAAAAATTTAGCAAAAATTTTTGCTAATGTCCATCGATTATACCTAGTAAAAGTTCAATAATAAAGTTGTTCAATTTTATTTTGAAAGTCAGCATTCGATTACTTATGCGCATAACGTTACTTATGCGCCACCTTATATAACAGTATAAAATTTCCAAAGCGAAATTTGTATATATTTACTCGCTCGGCTCGCAAGGGAACTCCGTCGCCGGATCTTCGCGTCTTCGCGAAAGAATAGAAAAACCTCACCCTTCTTGCATATATAAAAGTAAAGAAGGTATTTTTCAGAGATTTTTCCTATATCAGGAGGTTGCGTTGGAAAAATTAGAGTTTTTCCTTCGTAAGTTTGGAATAATTCCGCGTCGAATGCAAAAAACCGCATCCTTCTACCATGTCTAGAAGTGGGTTAGATTTTGTATCGATTAGTGAGTGACTGAGTCAATCAGTCAGTTACACAAAGGGCTCTTATGTCTAAAGTCAAATCATTATTTTGTCAGAATTTGGTTATGCTTGCGATATTTATAAGACATATAAATATTTACTTAGCAAATAATTTTCAATGCATGTTTTCTGTTAAAAACGGTATTACCGACATAAAAATAATCACAATGACGAATCAAACTAAACAAAAACCGAAAATTAATTAATTTAAAAAATAATTATTAAATAAACTGGTCGAGTGGGTTGTCAGACTGCGCGTAGTGCTGGGTATTGAAGACAGCTATACGAATATCTAAATCAGTGTTTCTCAACCACTGTGTCGCGGTACTTATGTGTGCCGCCAAATTCTTAAAGTGTGCCGCCAAATTTTGAAATGTATATAGTAAAGTATTAACCAACATAAAAACGAAAAAAAGATCGAGACTGTTAAATGTAGAAGACGATATGAGAGTAGCATTGTCATTTTTACGACCAAATATAAATGAAATTATCAAAAAACATCAAGCTCAAATTTCTCATTAAAAGTATTATTATTATTAACTTGTAATTAATCCTTTAATAAACGTACTGTTGTTTTTGTAGTACATATTATTTTATTTTACATTCAAAATAATTATCATAAACTATTTTACACAGTCTGTTGTAGGTAAGTAAACAACTTTTAAACTTATCTTTTTCTTTGTGTGCCGTCAAATTTTGAAATCGTTAAAAGTGTGCCGCGATAAAAAAAAAGGTTTTTAAAGAAGGTTTTTAAAGAAGACTTATTACAGAACCCTAAAAACATGCTCATATATTTTATCTTTTTTTTTACCATCTCGTGAAGTAAAAAAAAAATAACTGAAGGTCTACGAAATTGGACTTACGCCTAATTCGTTACTATTATTAAATTATAACCTTGTTTATATCATTTTGAGATTTTCTAGTTGTCAAATACCCAAATTTTGCAAAAAACCGGAGAACCTATTTGATCAAGACACCAATTAATTATTTAAATTTTTAGTAAGTAAAATTCATCATTTTTACTCGCATATATCAATTATACATATTAGTCTAACGTCCCAATCTAAACGGTCTTCACCGATTCTCAATTTTTTTAAATTTGCTTATCCAAACAAATCGCGCAAGGGTTGACAATCTATATCAGTTCAGTATACGCTGAATTAAAACTTAATTAATTAATTTGTATTATGTCTTATTTATTTATTTTCTCAAAAAAATCAGTGCCAATCGAGAGTACTAAAGAAAGAAGGAAAAGTTGGGTCGACCATCTTCTGCTGATAACAAAAATTGAAGAAGAAGACGTTTTCGTGTTGACAGGTAATAAACAGATGGTCCTGAGTTGGTATTACTAATATACACTTATCTAATAATTCTTCGTACTTAATTCAAATATACAGTGTGTTCATTTAAAAAGTTACTTAAATAATTTTTAATATTCATTTAGAAAAAAATGTTTCAGACATTTGCACAATTTTAAGGAGTAACATATTGTGTGGTATAACTTTGCTTTTAAACGGTGCAAGATAGAGAAAAAAAAGTTGATTAAAAAAAGTAGGTGTTCATAAAATGACCTAATTAGTCCATTTCCGCCCGTCGGTCTGTCAATAAAGAACTAAAATTTTGTGTGTGTCTTCTAGAGCTAAAAAGTAAGTGCGTGCAAAATCAGACCATTTTTGGGCCAAATTGGCAAAACTGCCTATCTTTGAAACCTTATGAGATAGAACAAAAATGTAAAGACAAAGTTGTTCCTCTTTTAGCAATAAACAACTTTTGTTTGAAACTTTTTTTATAAATTCAGTATATATCGAGTATTTAAGTAATTAACTCTCAAAGTTCTTGTTATAAAAACAAGTATGGTCGTTATTTTAAAATATTTAAGCTTGCTCTCCTATTGTTGGGTATGGGGTAAATATTTAATTGGATAAATATTGATAGCCAAGGGGCTTAGGGGATGGGTTCAAACTTTTAGGATCAAACTTTCCAAGTCGATTAATTTCTAAAGTTTTTCTTGGAATAGAATAGAATAGAATGGCGATGCACCATCTTTCCCTAGACTGAAAGCACGAGATAAGCAAGAGTAAGTAATATGTTTTGTGAGAAATCAATCAATTAAAAATAATTATAAATAATACAAAACGTAATAAATAAAAAAACACTATAAACTACTCATGTAATATGTTTTTAATTTCAAATATTTATTAATAACGTTATGAAATTAACACATTTTCTTATAATACCTTATTTGTACCTACACTACTGACTACACTACACTATGTATGTTCACTGGCAGACTGACTGACTGTTGCACTGTTGCACACCGCTGTGAATGTGAAATACTTAATTTTTAGTGTTCCGTGCCAAAATTGCCAAAACAAAACACCTATGAAATCACCTTGCTGTTTGTTTGTCTGTCTGTTTGCCACAGATATTTTTCAGAGAGACTATTCACGTAGATAGATCACGTAGATAGATCAATCTTACCAGTCCAAATGGCCGAGCGGTCTAAGGTGTTATGTCTGCGCAGTATGCTTACTTGGAAACTTGGAGGCTATGGGTTCGAATCCCGACATCGGCAGTTTCGTTCTGTCGACGTATGGACAAGAACGAAGGAACCGGCTATGCTTGAGAAAGTTTTCTGCAATTTCCTTCACGAACTCCAGATGAATATCGGCATAGTTCCTATCATAGTCGGCTGCGAAAAAAGTGTGTGTGTTTTATTTCAAATTGTTTTGAGAAAACTACAGGAGAAAGCGAAAGAATGTTGAGAGAAGAGCCTAGATAAATTTTCGTTACGACTCCAGAAGTTCAAAATTCCAAATTTCAAAGTTATAGCCGTTTTCTGATCGTCCCAAAGTTATAGTCGGCCAAGATCTCTAAAATAGTTTATAGTTTCTATAGAAATACCTGCATGAACAAAATTTTGGAAATAAATTATTTTAAATTTAATTTACGAAAAAAATTGACGTTTGGAGCTATCCTAAAATTTAGACAAAAAGAATTATTTTTTACGCAATCAAATTTTATATTACTTTTACTTGTTTTTCATGGAGCACTTGTGGCACTTGACCGATTTTTTTGTTTATTTTCATATACACTGTTTTATATTCACATTCAATTGAGAATTTCACAAAAATAGTTATTTTATTATTATTATCATGGAATTTTAAAATCAATTCATATAAATATGCAATGAATTTTTAAATATGTGAACAAAATCAAGTTTTCAATATATCTGTTATTCTCGGAGACATAACTTACATAAATTATAACTATAAATTAAAAATTATCTTTTGAAAAACCAGTTAGCCACGACGCTGGGCTGCGTATCTGTACTGTACTGTACCTAACCTAAGTATGGGGCTCTTTGATTATTATTCTATTATTCAGGTTAATTATATTTTTTGTTTGCAATTCACTGTTTTTTTTTTATACAAAACAAATACGGTTTTACTATACCTATTTTAAGAAGAAGTCATATCGAGATATGAATATGGATAAATTATTTAGCTTAGAATAGATTTTCCATTAAGTTTTAATTATGGTTAGAGGTCATTTGATTCCATATATGACCATGCACATTCAGTGCCGGATTAGCTACGTAGCAAGAGTAGCAAATGCTACGGGCCCCGCGCATTTGGGGGCCCCGCCTACCCACGCCTACCTGAGCGTAAAAAAAATTATTTAAGGAAATTACAAGTCACTGATGTTATATTTTTTTTGAGTCATTATTGATAACGTACTGTCTGCTTTAGATAAACGTATGAAAGCATACCATAAAATAACTAGTATTTTTGGAGTATTTCATCAGTTAAAATCTGTTTACAAAGAGGAGATTTTGAAAAAATCTTCAATTATCGTCTGTGCTTACGCACATGATTTGGAGGACTGTCTAGGTGACGAATTAGTGCAGTTCGCTGAGCTGCTCAATACAGATGTGGCTACTGCTATTGACCGGAAGAAGGACGAGGCTCAGGAACTGGACTTTAGAATCGTGTTTCCCAAATGTAGAAATTGCCTAGCGTATTTACTTGTATCTCATGATTACCAACTGCAGTGGCAAACGTTCTTTTTCAACGTTAAAGCGTATAAAAAATGAGTAATACGATGGGCCAAAAACGTCTAAATCACCTCAGCTTGATGAATATAGAAACTGATTTACTCAGAGAAAACGATATCAATAGTTTAATCTCTAAATTTGTCCACATTAAATCCAGAAAAGTTCATTTGTAACATTTTCTTTTATTAATCACCCTAAATTTAAAACCTAAGGTAAAGCAAGGGCCCCTTAATGGAATTTGCTACGGGCCCCGCGCTGCCTTAATCCGGCACTGTGCACATTGTTCATTAAATATACGGTCATTTAGCCTGTTTTCAGGCCAGCTCCTTCATTTGACGTCACCATTTCAGCGTTTTGTATTCTAACACAAGTAAAATTGAAAAATTTTAAAAACCCTCAACGCAATAATATAAAACATAATTCGAACTTCCCGTTACCTCCACCAAATTTATATGTAAAAAAAACATAAATTTTCCTATACATCATCTTGGGAAAATGCTAATTATCATCAAACGGCTGAACACATTTTTTATCAAACATAGCTAAGAGTCACTGCAAGGAAATCATCTATCTAATATTTAAAAGACGTGTTCAAATCGGTCCACGCTATGTTGAGAGCTACGATGCCAGAGACATACACAGATCTAGACGCTACCCACAGACACAAATAGGCGTCAAACTTATAACACCCCTCTATTTGCATCAGGAGTTCAAAACTTTATAATCGTGACATAATGACGAAAGTAAAAGTAGTCGAAAATGATAAATGTATACAGCAGTAAGTATTCGAAATCGAAAACTAATCTAGAACCCTTCTCAGATATATCCACCGCACTTTTGGAAGGTTTCTTTTTTCGGTTGTGAACCAGTTAGTCAAAAAGTTCGTTCTATATTAAAATTGATCAAACACTATGGGATTTATCGCAAACATTCGTATTGCCAAAATTAAATTAGGCTAGTTTTGAATAGAATATTTTAATGTTTTTGTGCTAAATTCATTTGTTTCGGAGGTATAGAAATGGTAAATTTAACAACATTTTACCGAAATCGGTAATAGTTTTTAAAAAAGAAAGTATTGGGTTCTACGTTTTAAAGCTTATTGTTGGGATAAAACGAAATTTTCAACTGGTTAATGAGCATGTTTACTTCACACCATTCGTCACTCCTAAATTTTATTTTGCAAACGTTAAGAGATAAGGCAAAGCTCTAAGCTCCAAAATTGTTCGTTACACAAATACTAACAACTTTTGTTGGAAACATACCTACTGTCGAAAACCGATTGGATTGGGCATAGATCGAATGTACAATAATTTCACTTAAGGACGTTCCAACACTGTGTTATATAATCAGGACAAAAAACTGGTTTGATTTTATTGTAGCACAAATATATAAACACACATATACAACACATAGACATACATAGACATTCACAGACATTCACAGACATTCACATATACAAAATAATGTTATTTTGAAGAAATATAATAATTTTAAACTTTTATATTTGGAAAACAAAATGGTAATGCTCTCCTAGTTTTTTTTGTTTAAATTCTACCGAGTATATTTTCTAATACAACAGATAATAGTTGGGCGGGCATGAAGTTTTACATGCTTCTAATGAGAGAGAGTGAGAGAGAATGATAACTTTGATATTAACTATCTCGCGTTCTAAACGGTCAAAAATTTCGGAGTTTATAAGAAAACATTATTTTTAACCTGAGAAAAAAAATGAGCAAAATCTGTCAAAAAGTGGTGGTATGCTGAAACCTTACTTAAATCGTGACAAAGACGTTGACCAGAGACCAGAATTTTTATTATCATGATCATAAAAGGATTTGGTACAAATTCAGATTTAAAATAGTAATCGAATGAGAATTTTATAGAAACAGAGCAATAAACCAGTAAGGTGTCTTAATGATTATTGGAAACGAGACCACACCTTACTGGTTTATTGCTCTGTGCCCATAAAATTCTCATTCGATTACTATATTTTAAATTTGCACCGAACCCTTTTATGACCATGATAGTAAAAAATCTGGTTGCCACCTTCGTCACGATTTACGTGATATTAATGTAGAAAAACATTCACACCATAGACATTCAATAGGGAATATGCATGAAAATTTTTTTTCACTTGAATTGAAGCATGTTTACTTGACAAATATCAAGGTAAAATTACTTTTTAAATAACTTTAAAAATAAGCGAGATATGAATGATTGAAATACCCGAAGAGACAAAGAGGGTGATAGCCCTCTTGATATGTTATGTGACGTCACATTACACTTTCACCATTCAAAATACACGTAAAACTTCGTTTTTAGTATTTTTGCAAGAAAGAGACAGATAATAATCTTTAAAAGCTTATAGCTTCCTTGATATTTGTCGGATTTTAATTTCGTTTTTAAATATTATTACAGTATTAACAGTATTTTCATATTCTGAAAATAAATGTGAAAAAAAATGTTCATGCATATTCCCTATTATTGTTTTTTAACGATTACAATACTTGGACACTCGTATTGCTTCTCGATCTCGACTTCGTATTGGTCTAGTTAGAAAAATGATTGAAAACTATATATGGGCACTAGCAAAAATAATGGTAATAGAAAGTAAATTTAAAAAAATAATTCAAAAATTATGTTTGTGAATGTTAAATTATAAACACAAATTTAATTATCAATAGAATCATTTATTTAATCCGGATTTAAATCAAAATCAAATATTTGATTTTTGTACCTATATTGGTATACTAATTCTAATTTAAATATTTAAATTTATTTACTCGTTTTTTTTTTCATAATCGTGTAGCGTGTTTGATTAAATCTTTTTTATGACATTCATGATAATATATATCTGATATATTTATTGCTTCAATAAATTTTGAAAAGTTGATAGACATTTTGATGAATACCATTATAAATCGCTTAACTGCTTAAATATAGAGGAAGTTCGGGTGTTATGGAATAATACTATATTTATATTTGTAATGTAACAACCTGTGTTATTTAATGAGCTAAACCAGGGATGTCAAAGATACGGCCCGCGATCGCAATGTGTGACAGACAGAAGAATCATGACTTCACTCGATTCCTCTACGGAAGTTTTAAAATGCGCACACTACAACATTTATAAGTAATTCCGAGGGCAGCGCGTGCCTAGACAAGCGAGAGAGTTAGACAGTAACGTCATCTCTTAGCAACAAGCATTCTGTGCATGTTTGGTAGCACCTATTTATGTGAGCAGATGTTTTCCGTCATGAAAATAAATAAGAACAAACATCGCACAAGACTTACGAATGAACATCTCCAATCAATTCTTAAAATAATTACAACGAATTTGATACCTGACATCAATGAGCTTGTCAAAAACAAGAGAAGTCAGGTATCTGGATCCTCGAGCTCAAAATAATTACCCTCTTTTATAACTTTGATATGATTTTTAACAACTGTATATTATATACTATATAATTAAGTAAATAAAATGTTATAATAATTCAGTACATTTTTTTTTATTTGAATCTGGCCCGCCTACACATTCTAAATTTAATATATGGCCCTCTGCAAAATTGAGTTTGCCACCCCTGAGCTAAACAGTAGAAAATATATTTTTTTCTCCCGATTCACCAATATGTAACTATCAATAAAATCTTGGGACACTCAGGTATTAAATGTTCGTCCCAAACTTTTGTTTATAGTTTTTATATATATAACTATCAATAAATATTGGTTACTCGGAGAAAAAAAAATGTTTTGTCTACTTTTTATTTCATTAAACGAAAGTTTGTTTAAAAAAAAAAAAAAAACAAGTGAAATAGCAACTAACTGAGTTAATTGCTTAAATGCCCGGCATATACTGAATTTATGAAAAAAGTTTCAAACAAAAGTAAGTTATTTATTTTTTAAAATTTTTGTCTTTCTAAAATTTTTGTTCTATCTCTTACGGTTTCAAAGATAGACAGTTTTGCCCATTTTGCCCAAAGATGGTCCGATTTTGGCCATTCACGAACTTGACCTTACTTTTTAGCTCTAGAAAACACATAGAAAATTTCAGCTACCCATTTCTTTTCGTTTTTGAGTTATCGTGTCCACAGACAGAACTAAACTTAATATACGCTGATATATATTATATACCGGGTATAAAAATTATGTCTATTAGTATCTTCTTTTTAGTTAATTATATAAATTAATTATGTAAATTTATTTATTTTATTATAAGAAAAACCCAAAGAGAATATATTTGTATATTTGTGAGAGGTATTCTATTGGATGTTATCAAAAAATGGGTGGTCCATAGAAATAGAGGCGTATTTTATTATGCGCCTGATTCGATTCACCCTGTATATATACCACGGTATATTAAGTTTAGTCTATGAACACGATAACTCAAACACGATAAAAGATAGCCAGCTGAAATTTCGTATTTCATGTTCGTGAATTAGCCAAAACTGATTATCTTTAAAACCGTAAGAGATAGATCAAAACTTTAAAGACAAACATTTTCCGTTTTTAAAGATAAACAACTTTTGCTTGATACTTTTTTTCATAAATTCAGTATATACCGAGTATTTAAGCAATTAAGTCAGTTAGTTGCTATTTTCAACTTGTTTTTATATAAAATTTTGTTTCTAGTCGTCGTCATTTGATCGACTTTGTATAATTGACTAATTCATTGATTAAATCAATTTTTCAACATTGTTTGATATTTAAATTAGATACATATTAATAAATTATTATATCTATCTAATCAAGTTGATTTGATTTTAAGCTACTTTTTTTTCTTCAAAACAACCAATAAATAATATAAATTTGCAGAAATATAATAAGAAAGTATATATAGTGAGTATAGTTGGATCAATTCATCATTTTGTCTTGAATGTACTCTCATTTATCATTTATTCATTTATTATGTTTCATCTATTAAATTCTTAGTAGTTAATAATAAATGACAACCTGTATTTTATTTTAATTCATCATATTTAATTGAATATTTTATTATAGATATCTACTCCTCATCCAGTCACTCATCATAAAAATATACGAAGCAACAACAAAATATAAGTAGCAACAATGTCGTTATGACTGCGGCTTATTAACTTTCCGCAGAACACAGTAACGAAATTCAAAATGTTACAATAGGCAGTTATAACGTTTACAGTATATAACGTTTTAGAAGAAATATTTAAGGGCAACAAATTTTCCTTTACTAGAAAAGTAACAAGCTTTGTTTGAAACTTTTTTCATAAAATTTATAGACTTGTCATAATTTCTGTTCAAACATTAACGCAAAACATTAGTCAACACGAAGCGTTAGTCAAAGCAAGTCGTTAGTTGACGCGAAGAGTTAGTTAAACTTCCAAACAGGGTCTCTTGATCATAAAATGCAAAAATTAACACGTCAACCAGGAATCGAACCTCGGGCCTCTGGATATCTAGTCCAGGGTGCTTACCGCTACATCAAAGACGACTGTGACGTAACAACCAACTTTTTCATATCATTCTTATTTTTTATTTTGACAGTATTACTTCTGTCGAAGTTATTATTCATATATATTCTTATATATTTTATTCATGTATATTATTCATATATATTTACTATAGGCAGCCTAGCTCTTATTAACTTCTCACAGCACAGTTATTGTGATTGGCCAGAAAATCGATATCATAATTTCCAATATATTTTTATATACGACTATACGAGTATGTTTGTGGGTTCGTATGTATAGGATAATGATCATCAAGCTGATACTATGTAAGTCGCTTCGTTTTGACAAGACGTCCAACTTTTTTAATTACAAAATTTTGGAAAACGGTATCGAAATTTTCTGGAAAGCATTGAAATTCAATGGAATGGATTCCGAGTTTCCCATCATCAATGTTCAACGGCTTCCAGAAAATTTCCAAAATTTTATAATTAAAAAAGTTAGGCGTCTTGTCAAAACGAAGCTACTTATAAAGCTACATACTTGATGCTCATCATCCTGAAAAAAAACCCTTTGGTCTCCCAAGTGCCAACTAAGTTTGTAAAATAAGTGTTTTGGCAAAAGAAAGTTATTAATGTTCAGTATAGTATATTTTTATCTTTTAATTAACATGCGCATTTTAACAAAACATTAGTCAACACGAAGCGTGAGTCAAAACAAGTCGTTAGTTGACGCGAAGAGTTAGTTAAACTTCCAAACAGGGCTTCATCTCTTGATCATAAAATGCAAAGTCCAATTTGAATTAAATACTGATATGAAAAAATTAACTCGTCAACCAGGAATCGAACCTCGGGCCTCTAGATATCTGGTCCAGCGTGCTTACCGCTACACCAAAGACGACTGTGACGTAACAGCCAACTTTTCATATCATTCTTATTTTTATTTTGACAGTATTAATTCTATCGAAGTTATTATTCATATATATTTATTTGTGTATACTTAAGCGTCAACAATACGATGTTTATCCAAATTCCATTTCGGTTACGTAAGACAAACTGTAGAAGACTAGTGTATACTTTATAGACCTATGTCATTGGATTTTTAATTAAATACTGATATGAAAAAATTAACTCGTCAACCAGGAATCGAACCTCGGGCCTCTGGATATCTAGTACAGCTTGCTTACCGCTACACCAAAGACGACTGTGGCGTAACAGCCAACTTTTTCATATCATTCAATTTGAAGTTCTTGCTCAACCTTCATACTAACATACGATATTTTAAATCATCTTCATTTCAACATTTATTAGCGTAATACCATTTACCAAATCTTGAAGATACTTAAGCGATGTTGAATGAATAAAATTTCATATGTTTTTTATATTGATTTAAATTGAAAGTATATATAAGTCTCTTACTTTTTATCATTTTAGCTTTTGTAATATTATAAAGATTGGCAATTTTCTCTTATAAATATAAATATATAAAATTGAAATAATTATAATTTGCCGTGTAAAATATTACAGTTAATTCGTTTATGATGGTGTAATAAATGACTCGCAATTAAAAACTTCAAAAATATTTGGGTTATGAATAGTAATATAATTATTTTATATACATAAAAATGTATGTATATTTATATACTATTAATTAATGATAAGGTCACTTTTTAAATCACTTAGCCCAGGACAGAGTTGTATTGGCATAATTGAGATTACAGATAATAGTACTTTTTGTCCAATTTTTTTTTTAATGAAAAATATCGACAACCTAAGGTACTTTAACTTTTTTCCATATATTCACCTGACGACTTGTCGAGTCTGGCAATTCTTAATCTTATTTCCAAACCATCTTGTTAAAACTGAAAAGTATTGATAAGCGTGTTTTGATGGATTTCGTGGTATGTCTTATGAAGTATACTGGAATATAAACTAAATTTGGAACATAACTAAATGCTGGAAAGCTTCCTAGGGGTCTCTTAAACGTTCGTCACAGGGAGATGAGTGGCATCTACGAAAGAACGCTAATAGCTATGGATCTCAATATCCGACAAGCTTCGTATTTGGTGAAGTATTGGTGATTGGGCAAAATCGATCATTACATTTTTTCCGCCAGAAGGGGAAAAGAATTCTTCATCTAATTTCCGAACCGTCTTGTAAAACCTCAACAAAACCGAAATGTAGGTAATTAAGATTGGCATTTATCTTCGTAAAATACTGTACAAATACTGAATTGTCTTGCTCAGTAGCGGCGTTAGGGTAGGGTGCGGTTGGGCGTGGTTGGGCGACCGCTCGGGGCGCCGCAGCCGCCTCCTTGAGCGAGGCCTACTTACTCGTAAATTCCCTAAATTTAGTGAAAAAATCGTTATGTTGGCAACACTAGAATGGAATGGCAGTGTCCAATCCGTTCGATCGGAGCACTGCATGCAGGTCATTTTACCGGGAATCCCATTATAGAGAAACACATTATCTATCTTTTTTTAACATTTTAGTTAAAAATAGTTGGCGTCATTCTTGACGAAGCGAATACATTCAGCTCATTCTCAATCATTAAATCGGTGCACGCACTTAAAACAGTTATTCCAATTAAAACAATCAGACGCAGTAATTAGACGGTTAACGCTACTTTGCGATGCTAAAGTTCGTCACTCTTCGTTCCGACTACCGAGTGGAAATCTTTTTTGCCTGATCAGAATTATGGTTACTCCTGTTTTAAATTTTATCGCAACTTACAAGAACTGTATCCAAATGTATGAATAGCATTGCGAATATTATTGACTATACCTGTAACGGTTGCTAGTGGAGAGAGGAGTTTTTCTAAACTTAAGCTGATAAAAACCTATCAGCGATCGACAATATCTCAGTCTATATTGACAAACTTGGCAACTTTGTCAATCGAACATGAAATTACTGAAAACATCTACTTTGATAACCTAATAAAAGAGTTCGTCGATAGAAAGGCTAGAAAAGTAAAATTTTATTCGTTTTTTTTAATAAATGGTTATTTCATTATATCCTTTGCCTTGTTTTCGTATGGGTTTGAATTGCAGTTGGGGGGTACCGTAGAAATCTCGCCCAGGGCGCTCGAAGTGCTTTTTTATAAATTCTTATCAAATAGCAAGACCAGTACGCCTAATCGTTATAGTAACTGGCAAAATAACGCATGTAGGGCTCATAAAATATAAAATAAATCTAAATTAGTTAAACAAATGCACTTACCCTATTTTGAAAAGTACGTCGAAACACTTCTCGAGAGAACTTTGCCGTTGACTCTTCTTGATGTAATATTTCCGCACAATTTTTTAATAGCGCCGCATGCATTCGCTCACGTATACTTTCTTCTTCCATACTAGAAATAGGTGGCGCAGGTGGTACAACCACCATTGCTGTTGTAGATTCTGGAACTGGTGTTGTTGTATTAACATTATTATCCAAAATTTGACCAACTTTCGACGTAGTCGGTGTTACACACTTATTCAGATCATATTGGCTGTTAAAATCGCCAGTGTCCAAAGTAATATATGGTTCTTCTTCAACAGCTTCTGTTTGTTTAGTTAAATGATGATGAACACCATTATTTATTTTTTGATTATTATTAGGAGGTGAATCCTGATGATTCACAACACCTCCTGGATCTTGTTGATGACGCGCCTCTTGGGACATTGTTCAAAGTCATCCAATACACAATGATTTTAACGGTGTTTTATTTTAACAAGCAAACACTTTAGGTTAATTTTTGTTCTTTAAATATTTATTTATTTATTTTTTTTTTATAATACTCTCATGAACTTAATCTGAAATTAGTAAATATTAGATATTATAAATTAACTATTTATTTTATTCATGTTTCAACTTTTGTATAGAGAATGGCTTCATAGATTTCATAAGACATGAAGAGAGTGAAACCAAAATTTCACACAACCATGATTCCATTTAAAAATGCATAGACCTGCAAAATACTTTTCAGAAACTTAAGTCTTGGAAAACCAGTCAAGTAGCCGCGCTTGTAAAGGCGTTGTGTGTACTTGGAACTGGGAGGTTATGGTTTCGAATCCCGGCATCGACAGTTTGTCAATTATTAAAAAAAAGGGCCAGTTAATTGACTAAACTTTCAACGTATGGGCAAGACCAAAGTAACCGGCTATGCTTGTGAAGATTTTCTATAGTTTCCTTCACAAACTCCAGAAGAGTATAGGCATAGTTCTTATCCAAGTCGTCTGCATTCACACATCCTACCAATTCTTAGTCTTCACACAAAATTCCTTCCACTCCACTCACATCCTCACATCCTTAGGCATCACAATGGACCTTATGGTCGAAGTGTAGCCCGCCCAGGGCAGCTTCTACAATCTATCTATCAATTTAATTTGTGGAAAACATAACATATCCGAGGATCTTTTAGAAAATGTTTTCTAAAAAGAAAAATGTTTTAGAAGAGCCTTGTTGAATATCAAACCACGGAAATTTGTAAAAGTGTACTTTACAGCCCAGATTTATAGTTTATATGGTCGCCAAAAAAAAGAACCACTCTACCAAAAATTTACCTGGAATATACCACTTTATCATCCATTTTAGCCTTTAGTGATTAATTAGAAGCTGATTTTTCTGTCGACCATAAATTGTAAAAATATCGATTAATTGTAAAAATAGTAAAAAACGTTATTTAAAATTATGTTTTAATTTTTAAAGTTACTTCAATGCCACCAATTTTAAGTGGTTGATTAAATGATTTTGGCCCTCGATTAAAATGAATTTTTGTGGGTTTTTTTACTGGACGGAAATTCGATAAATGGTCAGATTTTAAACAATAACTTAAAAAAATGTTTAATTTTTAAAATATCGCTTGTGAATTTGTTCGATTGTATGTGTAGTAACATGTAATATGATGTCTCAAAACTACTAATCAAATAGCTAGATAAAACTAGTGCAGAGTTGACATGTAATTATTATTATATTTAAATAATTGCGATGGCTTCTGGACATCAGATTACATATTACCCATACAATCAAACAAGTTCATAAGCAAGATATTTGAAAAAACTAAACATTTTTTAGAGTCAAGTTATTGCATATAATCTTCCTTTGGTGTCCTTTCGTCCTATTTATATTTAAATGTCATGCAAGCGATTCTGGCTTCTTCAGAAACAAGAACAATTTATGAAACAAAACTAAAATTTAAAGTATTTTCATTATTATTTCGATTTGAAAAAATTTGTTTAATCTGCTTAGCTCCTACGTGGCGTGAATTGATCTTTTAATTTCAAGATAAAACAGTGAATTATCTAAAACCGCCTAGCTACATATGTGGTATGCATTTTATGATGTTAAATGGCTATTTGAAAAATGATGCAATTAACTTTTTAATAGTTTTGAGATTATCATTTATCTTATCTTAATTATCATCATTGTCATACTATTGTAGACAACAATTACATATAATTAATGGTCATATTATAAGTTCATAAGATCACACCTAACACATTAGGTGTTAGGTGCTATTTCTCGGTTTTAATTATAATCCCTTGAAAGTTTATTATCCAGCGTTCATTACAATATTTTAATAACTTAACCTTGAATTTTAAAAAAATTTATCATATATACAGGGGGAATCGAACCAGGTGCATAATAGCACACGCCTCCATTTCTTTCTATGATGCTCCCATTCCCCAATAACATCCAATAGAAATCGATAAATTGATCATCTCCCCGAAACAAACGAATACCACCCGTGATTGGCTCAAAGATATGATAAAAACCAAAGCACTCAAAGTGGAGTGCTAGGAGAACATGTGGTAAGTGATAGGAATATTATTATTTTTTCATTAATAGAATAATGTTTATGTTAAATTATAATTTTAGATGAAATAATAATAATATTTCTATCACTTACCACATGTTCTCCTAGCACTCCACTTTGAGTGCTTTGGTGTTTATCATATCTTTGAACCAATCACGTTTGTTTCGAGGAGATGACCAATTTATCGATTTCTGTTGGATGTTATTGGGGAATAGGAGCATCATAGAAAGAAATGAAGGTGTGTGCTATTATGCACCTGGTTCGATTCACCCTGTATAATTTTCTTAAATATTCTCTAATCGATGTCCACTGCCCTTTCATTTCTCAAAAACCATAAGGTACAGGAAACTTTATATAAAATTTTAAACTATGTCTATAAATATAAGTGTATATTTTCATACAATATTTAGTGAAAAATAAAGAAATATATATATATATATATATATATCCTAAAATAGAATAATTTATAAATTGCCTTCTAGGCGATAGTTTTAAAAAGATGTGAGTGATTCGATTGATAAAACTCTTCAAGATGGTAAATAAAAATGTCAAATAATCATTTTACATCATTTTATTAACCAATCATAAATGTATAAGTAATAACATAGATACTATAATAGTAATTAAGTTTCTTCATACACTAAACAATTATTCATATCATTCCATTTATTCATAACATATCACAGCTTCTCTTTCTTATTTCCAATTACATAATTTCATAGAATAAGAACAGGCATGTGGTGCAGGCACTAGTCAGAATTGGATATGTCGAAACCGAAGAGCGGCCGTTTTCTTTTTATCCGTCTAGAGTGCCTTTGAAGGTGTGGTTTCCTTGGTATCCTTAAATTCTATACATCTATTTATATAACGAACGGTATATTTTGCACATTTGAGTCAATTTGAAGATATCACATTAAGTACAAGCAAGCTTATCAAGCAACTGGACATTGTCACTGAAATTTGGAAAAGTAGATTGCGCTGATTGGGCCATCTGGAAAGAATGCCAAATGAAAGAAGATCTACAACAACAACAAACAAGTAGGACGACCAAGACCACGATGGTTGGACGATGTTATACTGTATCTACGCCGAATTTGATCCGGAAACTGGAAAGCCAAAGCCCAGAACAGATAGGCCTGTCAGACCCTTTTAAGTGAGACAAAGGTTTTTCATGGAACGTAAAGTCAAGGATCTATCTCTCTATAGGGTTGAATTATCAAAATCCCAACCATAAATTGATTTTCGCCCATAAATTGATATGACCAAAATTTTCATATGGATTGTTTTGTATGATAATAAAGTATAACTATACTAAATTGTATAAAAATCGCGCAATCCGTTCTAATTTAAAAAAAAAATCTATTTAAAAATTTTAAGAGCATACAGCGCCCAAACGGCGTAACTTTTACTGGGACAAATGTAACTCAATCGTCTTATTTTAAGCCATAGTGTATGTGGTAAAGCGTTCTAAAGATCTTTTAGGGACACCTGTATATGAAATCACAATCACAAATTAGAATCGGGATTATGTATAGCTCGAAGTGATTACATATTACCAAACAGTTTTCATGTAGGTTCAGTAGCGCATATAGATCATCCTAATATATTATCAATCATAATTTTTCTCCCCGATAGAAGCTATAAAACCAATTAAGAATCTTTTACGATTAATTATTTGTAAAAGAAATTTATAGTATTTTTTTCTTATATATTTTAAATGTGTATAAATAATAATTAATAATTATTTGAATACGTAATAGGTACTACTATTTATTTTATTAATTTTCTATTACTAATTAAAAAAAATTTGCTTATTAAAAAAATATTATTTTGTTAAAGTTATCAAACTATTAAGTTATATGTAATAGAATAGACTTATAATAATAATAAATAAATAAATACATGCATATGTATGTATGTGTGTTTCTATACAGACAACAACAAAAACACTCAATTAAATACAAGTGATTTAAATAAAATAATTTTAACTTAGTGTTAAAATTTAAAACACAATATTACACTTTAGTCCACAGTACAGCTCGTCTTTTTTTTAATGATTAGTAACAGGCTAAATGTTTGTCAGTAGCTTCCTTTCGACGAGACGCCCTACTTTTCTCTCGCGAAATTCTCGATGATAGTGACTAACGAAGTGCGTAAGAGAATAACTTCATTAACATTCAAAATTTTATCAGTAACAGTTAATTTGTTAGTTAAATTGAGAGATCATGTAATAAAAACTTCAAAAAAACGTGTGTCCTACAACATGGATGGTGTGACAGGCAGGTCCCCTACCCCAACATGTTCAAATAACGGGGTATATACATATATATATATATATATATATATATATATATATATATATATATATATATATATATATATATATATATATATATATATATATATATGTATATGTATATGTATATGTATATATATAGAGCTGAATTAATTTGTTTTGACTATTATATGCGCGTAAGGGGAACTTATTTATAAGTAGAAGGGCAACTTATTTAAACTATATTTTAATCATATATTTAATACTTAGTATTAAAAATTAAATTAATTCAGTTTCCTCCCCTTCATTTTGAAAATAGACTGAACCACTCAAACTGTGACGATATTCGAGGCTTCTTTTCAAATTAATATATATATATATATATATATATATATATATATATATATATATTGATATACCTTGAAATATATATATATATTGATATACCTGGCCTGGTCTTGATAAATTTCACTTACTCTGATTCGAATGTAGTCATTCAAATTCCATTATTTACAATAATTTTAACGGAAGAAATGACGCTGGTTGTGTTCTACCATGATAAAATGTAGAATCATTGGTTTTAGATACAATATATAATTTTCCTATTGTAGTTTTTCACTACTATATGATTTTATTAAACTTTTGTGTCTTTGAGTCTTGTGTGGCATTATTTAATATTATGTTTAATAAATTATTTAAAAAGAAGTATAACTTCTTACGTGCGTACAACGTACATAAGTATACACACACACACACTTGTTTTTATACGCTTTTTATTAGTTTCACCTGTATGTATGTTTGTATGTATGTATGTATGTAACCGACCCTTTTGGGCTCGATTTTCTCCTACTTTGAACGATCAGATTTAATTCAAATTTTGCACACCTTTCAAAGACCGATGACAATGCAATAATTCGATTAAAATATCCGATTATTCTGATTAGATTAGCCAGGATTCATCAATTTCCCAGATAAGTTACTGACTTAAAACAAAAAAAATGTGTGTGTGTGCAAGTCACACACGGTAGAAGTAAAACTTCTGAAAAGTCCCTGATTAAAAATACTTATTGAAAAGTATTGAAAAAATAAATAATAGTTTAAAAAATTATAGTTTAAAAAACACGCTTTTATTGAAAATTCAACTAAAAAATGAAAAAAAAAATATATAGTTTAAAAAAACCAAAAAAACACGCTTTTATAGAAAATCCAACTAAAAAATAGAAAATAAAATTTAATAAATTTGGATTAAGAAAAGTGTAAATAAGAAACAAATGTATATTAATGGAATAACTATCGACACTACACCTGCACCCCACGCTTTTTTCCATTAATATACATTTGTTTCTTATTTACACATTTCTTAATCCAAATTTATTAAATTTTATTTTCTATTTTTTAGTTGGATTTTCTATAAAAGCGTGTTTTTTTAGTTTTTTTAAACTAATTTTTATTTAAACTTATCGTTTAATGCAGAATGCACATTTAACGTCTTGGTGCTTTCTTTTCTCCCGAATCACCTGTATAACAAATTGTATTTATAAAGATAACAAACATATAATTTCAAAAAGTTGAGTAATAATTATGAATATATTTTGTATTCAATCGAATCTACCTACAGGTTTTTTTTTTTTTTTTAATAAATATCGCTTTGAAGACAGCGACTATTTGAGTGGCAAAGAATGTGATACCAGAGATACAGGTACTCACACTTTTAGGCTCATGACAGACTGGTGCTAGGTCAAAAAACAACTCCAATAAAAACCAATAAAACAAGAGTTGTTTAAAAATATCTTACAAAAATAATCAGTTCAAAATAAAACTAGTGTACAAAAATATTTCTGTACAACAATGACTTTACAATAATAATATTGAATACAAAATCTTTTTATTATTAATATCCTTTATTTTTAACCCGACTTCAAAAAGGAGGATGGTTCTCAATTCGTCTGTATTTTTTTTTTTTTATGTGTGTCACCTCAGAATTCCGTCATTTACGAACCGATTTTGAATTTTTTTTGTTTTAAAGGGTTTGGTTTCCCATTGATCCCATTGTCAACAAATCGCATTCTGATGAGGGGATCCCCGGGAAATGGGGGAAAATCCTCATATTATATGTGATAACTGATTTCTGCGAATTTTTTTTTTTTAAAGGGTATACTCATTCATAATGGGAAAATAAGAAAATTTTTTTAAAAACCGACTTCAAAAAAATTTTTTCAAAAAAAAAACCGACACCAAAAAAAAAAATTTTTACAAAAAAAAGTTTAATGCTTGTAAAAAAAACTGAAAATCTGTTATAAAAAAATGCACTAAAAATTAAAAAAAAAAACGGATAAAAAAAAATGTGTTATAAAATTCACTAAAAATTAGTAGATCGATTAGTAGGTCTACTCATATTTAGACAAATAAAATCAGTTATAGAACTTCAAAGTCACTAAAAAGCGAGAAATAAAACCTATTTTGACAAAATGGAAACCCGACTTCAAAAAGCAAATATTCTGTAACAAAAAATGCACTAAAAAGTAAAAAAATAATTGCATATTCTTTTGCCAATTTTAGTTCACCTAAGCAAAAATTTTTAAATATATATGTACAATTATTGTTATTTTTGGAGGCGGTGTCCATAAGTTATGTGAATTTCTCTATGCTGACACCGACTCCAAAAATAACAATAATTGTACATTGTTTGTGTTTCCCTCTCCCTTTAAACTGCCCTTTCCCCTTGTCCGATTTTACCCATTAACGAATTTGACCTTTTGAATACCAAAAGCGCCAAATTTCATTCCGATACCAAATTTCATTCCGATAAAATGAAAACTGTGACCCCTAGAGTGATTACAGACACATATATATATATATATATATATATATATATATATATATATATATATATCAATTGGTGATTTTTGACATCTACTAGGTAGGATCGATGGACATTTGAAGAAATTTTTGCGAAATTTTGACTTCGGTACGGGACCAATAGCTCTATTTCCTTTCAGGAAATAGAGCTAAAAATCTAATAATTTGACACGTGTTTCGAACAAAAATCCAATTTAGCTGTCGGACTAATATTTACTGGTGGGTTTTTAACCGTCTAATATAAATGAAATTATGAATCAATCTGTATAAATAAATCGTATATTATGTTTTATAAGTACCTATGTTTTTACTTTTACTTTCAAATGTATTTACGTATATATTTTTCTATACAATCATTAGAGCAAAATTAACATCTGTCAAAATAATAATAATTATACTTATATGCATAAAATAATAATCACGTCATTAATATTAAATTCATGTAATTGAAAAAAAAAACCACACATTCAATGGAAAAAAAAACGAATCTTAATGTTATTTAAATGAGCTTTTTGTATTTTCGTTTTTTTATTGTCTTATATACATAGGAGACCTCTCGAGAAAATGACTAACCACAGATAACAACCGACCAGTTTTCATTCTATTGAAAGAAGATGATCTCAGTGAATAGAGTTTCGTAAATAACGTAATCCGATCGGGAAATTGGTGGACTAAGTGATTAAGGTAGTATATGTTCGTGACAATCCAGTCTAAAAAAACATTCTCATATGTACGTAAAATATCTGTGACATCAGTAGTGATTCCATAATTTTCGTAGATACTGTACTTAATACTGAGACATTGCATGTATATGTCGCAGATGGATTGTCGAATCCACTATTTTACAAAACCGCTAGTTGTTTTACATAACAACTCCGTTATAACTGTAAACAACTGAACGACGTTTAGCTGTTTTACATAATTACTGAACTTTAACACGTAATATTGCTTATACGTTTCGCGTTTATCAATGCACGGGGTCAACGATTAGACGTTATGTAAAACAGCGTGAAATGAAACGTCAGATTGTAGATTAATTATTGAAACTCTTCGAAAATTAAATTTTTCCAAAAATTAAGTTATTTGAAACGATTTAATTGCAAAATTTTTACTTATTTAAAGTTGGCAATGGACGAGATATCAATGCATTTACCATAGGACAAACTGCTCACTCTAACTTATCCCTTCCAGTTTCATAACAACCTTAAGACTTAAACCAGCCTTGAACCCCGCTTATGGACCATATCATTATAATAAGAAAAACGAAGCATGCAATTTGTTTTCAATTGTCAAAAGTGATAAAATTTGTGATTTGTTAAAGACAAAATAACATTTTTCTTCAATTATTTTAAGAAGAAAATTCATTGTAAAGAATAATTGACCAATAGGGAATATGCATGAACATTTGTTTTCACATTTATTTTCAGAATATGAAAATACTGTTAATACTGTAATAATATTTAAAAACGAAATTAAAATCCGAAAAATATCAAGGAAGCTATAAGCTTTTAAAGATTATTATCTGTCTCTTTCTTGCAAAAATACTAAAAACGGAGTTTTACGTGTATTTTAAATGGTGAAAGTGTAATATAACGTCACATAACATATCAAGAGGGCTATCACCCTCTTTGTCTAATCGGGAATTTCAATCATTCATATCTCGCTTATTTTTACAGTTATTTAAAAAATAATTTTACCTTAATATTTATCAAGTAAACATGCTTCAATTCAAGTGAAAAAAAAATTTCATGCATATTCCCTATTGAACATATACTTTACAATCAATATATGCGAGTACCGTCGCATAAATCGTCATTGTCGATGCGCCACTATCTCCTAGACTAATTTTCAAAAAAAAAAATCATTTTAACAATCTTGTTTATTTCAGTTATTTTTTTATAAACGTATTTCAATATTACTTTTATTCACGTAATTAAATCATTAATTATAATATATGTATCTTTTGATTAATAAAGTTTAAAATAAAGAACTTATATATAGTAGATCTAAGTAATTAATGAACATAGAAAATATAAAGTATTGCTTGTAATAAATCATTATCAAGTTTTGTGCATATAATTAATTTTTAATAACTAAAATAAAACAGCTGTGTATATGTTAATATGTATTTATATCGGCGGCAGAGTTCAATTGTGACGATTCCTCTGCTAGATTGATAGATAGATAGATTGTAGAGGCTGCCCTGGACGGGCTACACTTCGACCATAAGGTCCATTGTGATGCCTAAGTATGGGAAGATGTGAATGGAGTGGAAGGACATTTTTGTGTATAGCCTAGAAATTGGTAGGATATGCGGCTGCAACCGACTATGATAAGAACTATGCGATATTCATCGGGAGTTCGTGAAATAAACTACAGAAAACCTTCTCAAGCATAGCCGGTTAGTTCGTTCTTCTCCATACGCCGACAGTTTAGTCAATTAACTGCCCTTTTTTTTTTAATAATTGACAAACTGCCGATGTCGGGATTCGAACCCATAACCTCTCAGTTTGCAAGTATGCATACTGCGCAGACATAGCGCCTTAGACCGCTGGGCCACTTGGACTGGTTCATTACAGTAGAATGAAATGCAAGTTTTTTCCTCTACTAACTAATGGTAAATTTTTTTAAACCAATTCTGCAATTCTTACTTCAAATACAGTAGAACCTCGATAACTTAAACCTCGATAACGTAAAAACCTCTATAAATTAAAAAAAATTTTTATTCCCTTCCCTTCAGAACCCAAAACCTCTTTTACTTAAAATACGGAGCCTCTATAACTTAAACGAATAATTTGGGTATTGGACCTCATCGATAACTGCAGAACTTTTTAAAAAATGGCTTATAAAAACAGACAAACAAATGGCTTCTGCAAAAAATCTCAATAAGTAAAATTATGAACTATTAAAACCTCTCTAACTCAAACCCTTAGTAAGTTAAAAACTCGGATAATTCAAATTATTTTACATTTCCCGTGGTCTTTAAGTTATCGAGGTTCTACTGTATTTATATTGTATATATGATACGGAATTGCAAAAATCAACTGTAAAAGTTTGAAAAATGAATACCATTTTAGAACAGTACACATGGAAAATATTTTCAAAAGTATAAACACAATAAAAAGCATTATTTCAAAAATATTTAGCTTTAAAGGTTTCCCCATACACGGTCGGGATTTTTATTGCGCAGCACCTCCATGTTTGACAAGCGGTTTGAATATGTAAAGCAGTTTTTGGCCCAAAAACCATAGAGATAATATACATAGAATAGGCAAGTCATAGGCACGCGCATAAGTGGAAACGTCCCGTCAAATAGAAAGAGAAAATCAATGAGGTATACTTAGCTTATTAGCTAATGAGATAGCGATACCTCATCGATTCTATTTCTCTTTCTAGCTGCAGGACAACTTTTGACCCGGCTTTCCTACTCTATATATATTATCTCTATGCAAAAAACCAAACCAACTGTTTAACCAAACAATAATAATCGCATCAAAACATTTCATCTGTGAAAAGAGATGAAATGAGGTTTCACAAGCTGGATAATTCTCAAATTGCTTATTCGTGTATGGAAGCGTTATGATTTTCACAGGCTACAACAAAAATAAGTATTCCTTCACAGTAAATATTCGTGGTATATTTTTCGGAACTAAATATGCGTAAACTCGACAAACCAAATTCATCGTGTAGGTAAACTTGAAAGAAAAGTGTCATACGAACAAACGCGAATTAAAAGTGAAATCTAACCTGCACTCCTTGACCCAGAAATGTATTGAAAGAATCATTTCTATTGAATTCCTTTTAATCGCCTTGCGATTTATAATTATACCGAAATAGTCGTTAACAATGGATTCTAAGCTGTATGCCCAGAGGGATTGTCTATCTTAATCTATACTGAGATGAATCATGAAACACACCTGCAAATGTGTGTTTTTTTAGTTAAACACCGAGCATACCATAAAGCGTTTTGCATATTAAATGTCTGCGGTTTTATCATAAAAGTATGTAAATATACAAATTAACATCAAAATCGAACTTTTAAATCGTAGAACAAAATTTTGATTTTAATAATTTTTGATCAATAAAGTCCAAGCGGGGAGCGTAAAAAACCGTGCTCATTGAATTAGGGGATAAAACTTTCAGAAAAGATAGTAAATATAGTGACTTCAATCTCTTGCCCAAGAAACCCTGCGAGAGTCTGATTCGAGACAGTGGATTGCCACATCCCCAAACTTTTTATCGCGCATAACTTTATTTCTATAATAATTACCAACAACTTTTGTATGAAACTTTTTTCCCTATATATGGCAGTAGGAACGTAACCGGTATCCATTGAATTATGGGATTCATCCCGTAATTATATAGACACCTTTTATTACGCTCGCAGCTTCTACTAATATTATTTTTATTGATCTTGACTTGAAACAAAATATCGCGCTTTTAAAGTTTAAAAATTGTTTTCTATTTCAGAAAAAAAATCCAAATTGTGTGTTATTAAGAAGAAAAAGAATGGACAATATAATAAAATATAATGAACAAAAGTATTCGCCACGTAAAAATTACTCCGAGTAAATTAATTAATAAATATGTTAATCGATATTTTATCTTGGGTGAAGAGCGAAAATAGTTAGCTGTATTCTAAATAGAGCATTTGGAAAAACATATTTCAAACAAAAGTTGCTTAATTTAAAGGGAGGAATATATTGCAATAATTATACTTTTATTCTATGCATCCGTGCCGCGTGGTATAACTTATATTTTAAACGGTGCAAGATAGGGAAAATCTTGAAATACATAAAATATTTATCTCAGAAAAACAAATAACTTTTATTAGAAATTTTTTCTCATACATCCCCTAGTTTTGATGTAAATATGGAGTGTTCAACTGGCGTAAGTTTCCTATTTACGCCAGAAGTATTAGATGCATGACAAAAAGTTTCAACCAAAAGTTGTTTATTTTTATGAGTTCTTGAGAAAATAATGTTCTTTTAAAACGATTCTTTTGTTTGAAATTTTTTTTCATTTATCCAATATTTACAAAATATACACCAAAACCAGTGGATGTATATAGAAAAAAGTTTCAAACGAAAGTTGTTTGAAAGGCGTACAACAGAAGTACGCCCATTGCAGTCAAAAATATTCCAAAAAAAATATCGATGTTTTAAGATACAATATTTTGCAGTTAATATTTTTAAGATATGGATATTGCTACATCGATATATGTCCAATATCGATGTATCGATAATGAAGTTATCGTTTACCATCCCTAGTGTTTACTCAAAGTCAAATCAAAGGCTAGATATACAGACGATTCCTTTTAATATAAGTATTCAAAATTCCCGTTTTAGTGTTTTAAAATTTATGATAGAATGTTGTGATTGCCTATATCGAATTTTAAAGATCTTTAAACGGTTACAATTTTGCACAAGCTTAAAGCACAACTTTTTATATCAAACGTTATGATTATGTCGTTATGATTAGAAAACTAAACGAATTGATTAAAATTTTTAAAGATAAGAAGTTTTCCGGGCAGTTTTCAATCGAAACAGCCCGGATTTAGCATTATTAACTGAAACTTTGATTTCCTGAATTATTCCAATAAATTTGATTAACTTCTATATCAAGACCCCCCTAGAGAACACAGTCTTTACTTTGAACAAAGGTAGATTAATTTCTACCGTCAAAATACTTTTTTCCGGAGAATATCGACTCTGGATTAATATTACTTCGAGCTACATTCAAATCTTTATACTGACAAAACACTGGTAATGTAAAAATGAAAACCAGTAGAATTACAATTTTACTAATTAATTACCAAAATAAATTTAAATGAGTTTATAAGTAAGTCTACTCAAAATAATTAAGTAAAAATATATAATAATTATTCTTATTTTTGAGTAATTATAGTGCCATAATTATTATATTATATAACTAATTTCAAAAAAATATATACATTGTGTCTGTAATGTGTAGTACACACACAAAAAAAAAACTAGTCATTTTATATAATAAAATAAATATAAGAAACTTGTTTTTCGAGTTAAATTAAAATTAATTTTTAAACATTGTACAAAAAAAAAACAACAACAACAACAAATACCTTGTTTAATGTCAAAAAGCAAATTTATTTACTAATTTAAATAAACGTTAAACCTTTTTTTATTTATTTTAAAGAACCTCTCTATGCAAATTAAAAAAACTATTTTTAATAAAATGATTATTATTATCTAATTAAAAGAAATTTTAAAACACTATAATTTTTATTTTAGTAAAAAAATAAAATGTAATTTATAGAAAAATAATTCACTACTTTTTTTTAAATTCACACGCACAACAATCACGATAGTTTCAATTTCATCACGATAGTTTCAATTTCATCACAAAATGTCAATTTCACAATAATATATTTTTTTTAAATATTGTTTATTAAACCAATAACTTCAAAACACACTGCAAAAAAAAATTTGTTTAATCAAATAAAACTGTAATAAATATTATTTAAAAAAAAAAAATTTATCGTTAAATAAAATTCATATAAAGAACTAATGGTTATATGTCAATTGAAAGTTTTATGTAAGCGGCAGGTGGAAGCTGTGAAAACCAGGTCTAATACGTGATCAAGAGATTGGCGCTGAGCCCCACACACACACTCACACACGCATACATTTTGTTTAGTGGGGGGCACTATCAATACTTGTCTTATTACTGTTATAACAAAACTGCCCAAAAAAAAAAATCAACCAAAATGAATCAGATATATTTATTTAAGAAAAAACAAATTTATATTAACAATTGTACATCACAAATAAATAAAATAAAATAACCACTGACTATAAATCTTTTAAATTTGACATCTTACAAACACATGTAAGAGGTGCTGAAGGTGAGACAAAATATATATTTTTTTTTTTTTTGCTAAATAAACAATCAACACACTTAACTAATAATAATTTACGGATAAATGATAATAGATTTTTTATGGTAATCGCAATACTTTTATTGACAATGGTGGAACAAAAAAGTTTCTTACGGTGTTCAAATTTAAATAATAATGTTTTTAAATTTAAAACTGAATATTTAAAACGAAACATTATGGGAACATATAGTTCATCGTAGATAGTAAGGAAAGGACGTTATGGGTCAAAAATTTAGTCTATAAGGTGGTGATCAAATTTCTCAATGGCAGCCAGGTCCGGATCTTTTGTTCTGGATCCATAGGGTCTAGAAACTCGTATTTTTATGGCTCTGTGATCTAACTTTCAATCTCGATGACGAGTCTTTTAAGTCTGATAAAGATCAGTTTTAAAAGTATGGTAAGACTCAAAGTATGGTAGACTCTATGGTAAGACTACCGGTAAGCACCAAATTTAAAAATTATGTCTTTAGTAGTTTTCAAGATACTTAACCCTAAATATATATATATATACATATATATATATATAAATATATAGGGTAAGTCGAACCAAGTAGATAATAGCACACATATATTTATATTTGATTTTACAACCTTTACTCAAAATTTGTTAGAATAAATCGTAAGCTCTAAAAGGCGAATATTTCCTTACAAAATCAGTTATAGAGTCGAAAACTCTATAACTCGAATTTTTAGGCGTTTATATATATATATATATATATATATATATATATATATATATATATATATATATATATATATATATATATATATGGTAGTCGGTGTTTATATATATTATATATAGTATAACCTCTGTAAGTCGAACTTAAAGGGGGACCTATAAATTCCAGTTATAGAGTTTTCGACTTATGAAGGATTTCGACTTAGGCGGATTTTGTAAGGAAATATTCGATTTGTAGAGTTTAAGATTCATTCCAACAAATTTTGTGTAAAGGTTGTAAAATCAAACATTGATATGTTCGAGATACAGAGGTCCAATTTATTTTTTCGAGTTATATAGAAAAAAAAAAGCATTCTAATTAGATATTTTATAGAAAAATTTGAGCACGCCTCTGTTATTTTCTATGCTTCATTGCTTCGTGATTACAAATACAGTTTTTTTTCTCTCTTGTATTTTCTGTTTAACGTGCTTACTTTTCGAGGCAAAAAAGATATTTCCCTAGAAAAGTAATTTAATTTTATTAATAAAATGAAATAACCAATAAAAAACTTTAACGCCAAGGACATTGCATGGAGTAAACATAAATAGGTGCTAGTTGAGAAAAAAATTTTTATCAATAAGTTTTTCCTGATGATTTTATTTTATTTGTTGTTTTAAAGTTTTACTAACAGCGTTCTTTTGAAGCACGAGAGAGCATACTCGCTACTCTGTGATGGCATCATGCTCGACCTCAGTTGTTGCTCGATAATTGTGTGGCCATTTTTTTTCAATCGAACGTGTTTATGATCATTTATTATTAAGTTGACGGTCAATATCAAATATTTAAGTCCATTTTAGCTGCTGTTTTTGATTCCCTCGCTTGAAGCCTTCCTCCTGTCGTTCCTCTCATCTATCGCAATCCTTTGCACTCCATCCCTGCATGCATGTGTCTATGCCAGTAATTCTCAAGCAATATGCTGCGGCACTTTTGTGTGCCACCAAATTCTTAAAGTGTGCCGCCAAATTTTAGAAATGTATATAGTAAAGTAATTAACCAACATAAAAACGAATAAAAGATCGAGACTGTTAAATGTAGTAGACAATATGAGAGTAGCATTGTCATTTTTACGACCAAATATAAATGAAATTATCAAAAAACATCAAGCTCAAATTTCTCATTAAAAGTATTCTTATTATTAACTTATAATTAATCCCTTTATAAACGTACTGTTGTTTTTGTAGTACATATTATTTTATTTTACATTCAAAATTATGATCATAAACTATTTTACACAATGTATTATAGGTAAGTAAACAACTTTTAAACTTGTTATCTTTTTCTTTGTGTGCCATCAAATTTTGAAATCATTAAAAGTGTGCCGCGACAAAAAAAAAAACGTTGAGAATCACTGGTCTATGCTGTAGAGTGTACCAGTGCTGTTGAAGTGGCTCCTTTACTACTTTACTTCAATAAGCGTTGCCATAAAATCCTAATCTCCTGGTGACAAACTCTTACCTGTGTATATGAACCTTAATCCTTTTCTAATTTTTCAGGTTTCTATGTGTACACAAGTAAACATAAACATTAATAACAAATGATAGATTGACATTAAAGTTTAAATTTAATTTTTAATTTAGGTTACCTTTATGAACATTTTATAGTAAAAATTTTCTTATAAATTCTTTTTGATATATATTTTAAAGTATTATAATAGTTTACGTTACCAAAATAACGATAATGTTAAATTCTTACTTGAACCTAATGTCAAAAGTATTTTTGGTGAAATTGGAAGATAAAGCTTCAATTGCTTACTCTGTTATAGTGCTTTGCTTAATATATATTTTATGGTATATTCATTGTCAATCTGAGAAGAATTGTATGTCTAAGGAAAAACTGTATAAGTTTGAAAAGGAATTAATTTATAGGTAGGTAAAGAAAGATACTATTATTATATGTAGTAATTAATCCATTGAAGAGAAAGTATGAAGTATTTTCTTCACAATACATTTAGAGAGTTACGATCCAGCATCAAATTTTTAGATAATGCCGTATTAAATAATTTAACTAATAGGGAATATGCATGAAAATTTTTTTTCAAATTTTTTTTCAGAATATGAAAATACTGTTAATACTGTAATAATATTTAAAAACGAAATTAAAATCCGACAAATATCAAGGAAGCTATAAGCTTTTAAAGATTATTATCTGTCTCTTTCTTGCAAAAATACTAAAAACGGAGTTTTACGTGTATTTTAAATGATGAAAGTGTAATATGACGTCACATAACATATCAATAGGGCTATCACCCTCTTTGTCTAATCAGGAATTTCAATCATTCATATCTCGCTTATTTTTAAAGTTATTTAAAAAGTAATTTTACCTTGATATTTGTCAAGTAAACATGCTTCACTTCAAGTGAAAAAAAATTTTCATGCATATTCCCTATTGTATAATGTAACGTTTATTTTGTTTATGGATAGATTTTATGTCCAGATATGTTAAACCGTACCCGATGCGAACTAAGTGAACTTCGATAGACAAGAAACAACTAGATCTCATCGACAACAGTCGATAACCCCACTTTCTGTTTGTTCACCTTTGCATGCGGCAAAGCACTTATTAATATATAAAGTCCACGTACTGGAGCAGTGTTCCATGTAAAATACATCCTCGTAAACGGCTCATTTCGATTCAAGTATTTTTCAATTTCTTTTAAATAAAATAATTTTTTTAGAAGTAGGACATAAAAATTGGGAGAAGTTACAATACTACTTAGCCTTATTTCATACCAACCCGACCGCATGTCAAACCGTCTGTCAAACACTTTTTTCCGTTTTACGTCAGTCGCTTAAAAACATGGAGCGGGATTAGTTACTAGCTTGTATCTTGTATTATAGACGTTTAATAAAAAAGAAGAAAAAATAGGATACACTGGATTCATCCAATGCTTATGAAAAGAGGTAGATGACTTGGGGGCATTCGTTGTTCTTTTTGAGGTGTTGAGAAAATATGAAGATACATTTTTAAACTATTTTCTTACGAGCATTGCAAGTTTCGATGAGTTTCTCACACGGATCGAAAAGATTATTCAACGCCAGAACACATCATTCAGGGAATGTATCCCGCCTAAACATATGTTACACTGGAGCAAGGCAAAGTGCAGGCTAGTGCACGAACATTCTGGTGTCGGGTAGATGTGAAACGCTTCATTTGTTTAAACCTCCACTATACTGGCTCAAACGACACGAGAGCCGGGCACTGCACTGGGAGTTGTCGATCCTCCTGGAGGCTGCCCGACTGTTGTCTGTCGGTAAAACAGCTACGACACGATGTCGACCTAATGTGAAACATTTCATTACATTTAAAACCGTTGTGTCGTGCACCCGATATCGTTTACCCGATTGTCGGATTGATGTGAAATTAGCCTTACTCACGACTACATCGAGTAAACTTAAAAATGAATCGTGAATAGACAACTATTTATACAGATATGTTAAATGAAATAAATATTGCATAAACAATGAAAAATGAGAGTATAAATTCATACTGTTTGATTTGGTTTAGTTCTAGATTATGTTCATTACTTGAAGTATTGAAAAAACTAACTGAAGAACAAAGTCATTTTATTGATCTAGATTTACGTAATGATTTATCAAAAATACATTGGGACTTAGTCAATTTAGAATATACAATGGCACAAATAATACCAGAAATTGAAAACTCTTTATTAAATCATTCGCGGGAATCAATCAAAGATGCAACAATCAATAATGGTAAAGATGAATCAACACAATTAAATGATAATGCTATTGGTAATGGCAATGATACGGACAAAGAAGAGACGGATAAATCAACGAAAGTATTAAAAGATTTAGAAGAACGTTGGCGTGCAATACGTTCCAATTTACGTTTAAACATTGAATTAATCAAAGTAAATTCCAAGCAAAGTATTGTGAAAGAATGTGAGGATGATACGAAACGTACACATGTTTATAATAATATGATATCGATTAAAAATGAAGTAAATCGTCATTTATCATCATATAAGAAAACTTGTATTGATTTTAAAATAGTAACACCTACATTAGCACCACCAATTACATCATCAATATGCCCACCACCAATATCAATACTGAATGAACATATTGAGAATACATCAATATCAGATTCAACAAATTTGCATAAATTAAAGGCTAATAATAATGATCACGGAATAATCATTGCAGATAACAAAGTATTAACTGTTTTAGAAGATAAATCTCAAACATTTTACGATAGCGAATCATTATTTAGTATTGATATGCAAAGTAGTTCATCATTAGAAAAAAATGTACAAGCAACGTGAAATCAACTATTTCCTGTTCAATAAAATTGATTAATCGAATAAGATTATACATAAAAAATCATATAATAATATTGGTCTCTGTAAATGTTCAAAAAAATTATTTAATAAAATTATAATTATTAATAAATGGCATCAGTAAAAGAATAAAATATAGAAAAATAGCAACTGAGTTGCTTAAATACCCGGTACGTCCTGAATTTATGTAAAAAAGATTAAAACAAAAGTTGTTTATTTTTAAAAAAAGAACATTTTTTGTTTTTACATTTTTGTTATATCTCTTGCGGGATCAGTGTTGGCCAGCTTTGCCCATTTTGCCCATGCATGGTCCGATTTTGCCCATTCACGATCTTGACCTTACTTTTTAGCTTTAGAACGCACACACAAAATTTTATCTCTTTTCGTTTTTGAGTTATCGTGTACACAGACGGACGGACATGCAGATATGACCGAATTAGGCCATTTTATGAACACTTATTTCAAACATTTGCGATCAATGTTTTCAAGCGTTACAAAGTCGGGAAAAACTAAATATAACCTTGTATATTTACATATACCGGGTATAAAATATTTGGTCAAAAACCTCCTAATATTACAGATTATTTAAACCACTGGCAGGTATATACGAAGATCAGGACGATCTTTAGTCAAAAACCTCCTAATATTACACATTGTTTAAACCACTGGCAGGTATATACGAAAATCAGGACTACATAGTCGTTCCTTAAAGGATAACTCCACTATACAGTACTTGAATAAATTTTCTAAAAAATAACTGTGCGAAATTATCGGAGCTAAAATCTACTCGCGTCAAAGCTCTATTGGTGTACGTGAACAGTTCCAAATGGTTTGAGGAGTGGTAACAATCATGGGTCAGCCCACTTTCAATAACACAATGGACATCACGGTCTAAGTATATCGAATCCAGAAAATCCGCTGCATTAATCTAATCTAAGTGAGCGATTGGGCAGTACTCTCGATAGGTAAGATGGATAACTTCAATTGCACTGTTCAACCCAAAGAAAAAAGCCGATTTTGGTCTGTAGCTATAACCATGCAATCAGGTCGACCTTAACACGAACTTAACACATGTCACGGATACTAAGCTGGCTTAGTGGCTTAGTGGCTTAGTGGCTTAGTGATAAGAAGAAGTAAGTATTCGGTTGCTAAAGTAAAAGGAGTAAGCCCAGAAAATAAAACAATAGGGAATATGCATGAAATTTTTTTTTCGCATTTATTTTCAGAATATGAAAATACTGTTAATACTGTAATAATATTTAAAAACGAAATTAAAATTCGACAAATATCAAGGAAGCTATAAGCTTTTAAAGATTATTATCTGTCTCTTTCTTGCAAAAATACTAAAAACGGAGTTTTACGTGTATTTTAAATGGTGAAAGTGTAATATGACGTCACATAACATATCAAGAGGGCTATCACTCTCTTTGTCTAATCGGGAATTTCAACCCATATCTCGCTTATTTTTAAAGTTATTTAAAAAGTAATTTTATCTTGATATTTGTCAAGTAAACATGCTTCAATTCAAGTGAAAAAAAATTTTCATGCATATTCCCTATTGAACTTCACATATGTATATTTACATTTGAAAAAAGGATACGTATATAACGGATGTCTTAAATTTTAATCCGGAAAATTGAATAGACGATAGATCTCCCGAACTTGGATGTTTTCACGATTCGTTTTCGAGATACACGCTAAAAAAAATCTTTTTGTTTTCAAATGTCTCAAAAACTACTTGCCTGACTTCAATTACACTTGGCACGTTTTTAGTAATAAGTAAGTGGCCTAATTTGATGTAGATTTAATTTAATATTATTCCAGGGACGGCACTGCGGCATCTAACTAGATATTTTAAAGAAAACTTTGAGTACGCCACTACTTTTTTTAAAACCTTTCATTATACTTTTAGATTACAATTAGATACAACTTTTTTTTCGCATTTTCTGTCTTAATTTTCCAAAAAAAATCTAAATTTCCAACACTTACATAATGATTTCTAATAAAATAATTTAGAACTCTTGAACTTCCATTGGCTCGCTATTCTGTCAATTTTAATCATTTCCGTTACGTAATCCAAGATCTCTGATTTGCTGGTGAGTAGGTACTAATAAATACTCGAATACAGCGTTCCATTGGCTTATCTCGAAAATCTGTATCTCGATAAAGATGCCTGAAAACATCCAAGTTCATATGATAGATTAGATAGATTGTAGAGGCTATCCTGGACGGGACACACTTCGACCATAAGGTCCATTGTGATGCCTAAGGATGTGAGGATGTGTGCGGAGGAAAAGGAATTTTGTGTATATAGATTAGGAATCGGTAGGAACTATGCTGATATTCATCGGGAGTTCGTGAAGGAAACTGCAGAAAACCTTCACAAGCATAGCCGGTTACTCCGTTCCTGTCCTTACGCCGACAGTTTAGTCACTTAACTGCCCTTTTTTTAATAATTCACAAACTGCCGATATCGGAATTCGAACCCATTACCTTCCAGGTCCAAGTACACACAACGCCTTTAAGCGCGGCTACTTGGCTGGTAAGTTCATATGCACTTTTCTTCTTATTTTTGAGAGATCTATTCAATTTTCCGGATTAAAATCTGAGCCATCTCAAAATCTGAGATACCTATACACGTGCAAACGAAACTATTATTGAGCGAATTTTTTCGTAAAACCTTTTTTCAAACGTTTGCAAAACGGAAAGCAATCTCCAAAAGATTTCGTCTGATGACTTCTTTTTCGAAGAGATACAAACGATAGTACTAACTTCAATACTTCGCTTGCATGATATGAAACGATCTATATAAAATAAAAACTTAATCCATGCCGCATCCATGGTAATTATGAATATTAATGATATGAATTTATTATTATAAGTACATTTCTTCCTGTTGTGTTTAAATCGTAAATAATAATAACTACACGGTAGTATTTTAAAATTACGAATAAAGATTCGAACTTGATTAAATTAAATAATTATTTAATTAATTCAATTAATGGAATATAAAATAGTTCAAAATGAATTTATATTCTACTTTTTCTAGGATTCTGTATTCAAAAACACGAGTTCATCTTTAACTGACGGTTAAATAGAAACATAGAAATTTTGATGTAAAAATTCAACCCTAGAAACAATAGTTAATGACGACTTAATGCTTTTTGGATAGTCATCACAACAACTATTTAAATTAGAATTTAAGGTGGTCTTTAGAATTTCAGGTGCATGTAAAACGGATACACCAGTGGTATGCGTGTGTAAGCACGCTGAACTGGGCTAGATGCACTGTAGCTAGTAATAATATAACGGTGTATTTGGGAAAAACCTTACCAGGGGTATAAATTGGTACCATGGGTTGCACGATCCAAGCTCGGTACAACAGGCTTACTGCTCGTGTGAGTTCAAGCAGTTGAGGATGCACTCATGGAGGCAATGGTTATAGCCCACATCGCGGGCTTCGTAGGAGGTTATTTGGTCTTGTGGAGATTCTTCAAATTGTTGAATCATTTCAATTACTCTTTCCCAACGTGAGTTGTAGACTCCACCAAGGCGTCCCCAAGACTTACATCGAATTGACAATCAGTAGTTTTGAACAGAACTTGGCCAGAACGCTAATTGGGCGTATCCCAATCAGCGCGCTCCCATGAGGAACATGTTTTGAATAGAACTTGGACAGAACGCTCCCATGGGGAACATGAGGGTTGAGGTGAAAGGAAGATATCTCAAGCAAAACAATTGATATGTACACATGTATAATGCTTTTTGGGTCAAAAAATTATTACGAAAAAAATTTTCGATTCTCCCTTTGTCCTCCCTACTTTACTGTACCCCAATCTTACACAGATGTAGCATGTTCAAAGCTACAGCTTTTTAACAGCATAGTAGGTACAGATTACTTACCCGACAGATTACTTACCCGTAAAAAGCAAGGAATAGGCAAGACTTACTGTAGGGACTGAAATTGCCTTCTTCCTCTACAAGGCTAAAATCATCTAACCCTCTACAGGGTTGAAATAATAGATTTTCTTTGTAATCGCATCAGCCGATCTTCAATCAGCTCCTATTCCAATACCAGATTCCCGATAAATTTCGTTCAATTGCTTAGATCTCACGGCATTTCTGTCTTTAGCTACGTATTTTTAACTTTAAGAGAGATAGTAACATTTTCTTCCCGGTGCTTCTAGGGAAGAAAATCCGGAATATTAGGTTATTTAAAACACCTTCCTTCCTCTTTTTATATGCTTTGATGCTGCTTTTTCAAAATTTATTGAATCATATTCTTTTGATTTTTGGAAAAAATGTTTCCAATGAAAGTTGCAACACGAAGCATTTTTTCAAAAACCGAATGAATAAGGCACAAATTAACTATAAAATCTTGAAAAATGAGCGCTACTATTGTGGCCCTGATCTGTGGATATCTGGTCTTGGCAGACCACCAACAGGACTATTTGACTGGTTCATTTAAATTTTATAATGATATTTTCTGGCGTGGATTGTATTGAACCCTTTTTTTACAATAGTATTCAATCGTATTAGACTTGACATGTGAATGTTTGGATAAAATTATTTTTAACCCGACTTCAAAAAGGAGGATGGTTCTCAATTCGTCTGTATTTTTTTTTTTAATGTTTGTCACCCCTCAGAACTCCGTCATTTATGAACCGATTTTGAATTTTTTTTTGTCTTAACGGGTTTGATTCAAGGTAGGTCCCATTGTCACCATATTTTGACAAAATGGAAACCCGACTACAAAAATCAAATATTCTATAACAAAAAATGCACTAAAAAGTAAACAAATAGTTGCATATTCTTGTGCCAATTTAGTTCTACTAAGCAAAAATTTATAAATATATATGTACAATTATTGTTATTTTTGGAGGCGGTGTCCAAAAGTTATGTGAATTTCTCTATGCTGACACCGCCTCCAAAAATAACAATAATTGTACATATATATTTAAAAACTTTTGCTTAGTAGAACTAAAATTGGCACAAGAATAGCAACTATTTTTTTACTTTTTAGTGCATTTTTTGTTATAGAATATTTGATTTTTGTAGTCGGGTTTCAATTTTGTCAAAATATGGTTTATTAAATCGAATAATTGTGTTGTCTATGGCGGTTAATTGAAAAAATGAAAAAAATTAATTTAATTTAGTTGATTGATATTATTAAATTTTTAGAATACAAAAATATTTATTTTAGTGAACATACTGGATTGATTGCAGTGTTTGCTTAGATCGAGATTGTGCATTATTTTCGTTAAAATTTAGTCAAAACAAGTAAGGATATTATAATTATTATTATTGTTAATATTGTTAATTTAGTTTTATTTCTTAAGCTGGACTTGTAATATAACTTTTTATTTTTTTTTAAATTTATCAATGAAATTCAATAATTAAAATGTGTTAACATCAATCGTTATATTTTAATGAAATTTACCAGTTAGAGTGTCGTCAGTGCAAATTTGAGGTGAAATGTTTTTTTTTAAATAAATTTTTTTATAATTCATTTTAAAAGCCGTAAAAGTGCAAATTACCTTGGTGATTCTGTTTTTTATGGCCTGAGTTGGTGTATAGTTATTGTAAAAACACGCATTTTATTTTATTTCTTTCCTATTTTTACAACACAAAATACCAAATTTTATTCGATTCTGACCTATGGTTTGTGACATATTGATTTTTATACCCGGTGTGTGTATCGTATATGTACAAGGGTGTTATAGGTTTAGTCCCGACTTTGATTTAACATATTGATCGCAGAAATAAAATTTTGGTTAAAGTATTAGATAGATAGATAGATATATCTTGGGGTATATAAAAGTATTGCACTTCGATCTTATGGCCTATTGTGTTCCGCCTTCTACTTCAATCTGATCGAGATTCGCTTCTCCCATGTTTTGGCAATAGCCAGAAGCTTACTTATCAGGTTTTCTTGAAGGTTCATACATTAGGGGTGAGATTCATCTTGTATCTGCTGTAATCGAGAGATTTGCAGTAAAAGATGATGTGACCGCTTACACCAGCCAAGCGTGGATCCACCGTTGTGGGCACGATGGGCATGCCCACAACCCTAATAGACTTGTGACGTCACACTTCCACGGTCAATTGAGGTCGATAGGCTGATGATATTATATCCAATGCCTTAATAAAATTATAAAAAACAATGAATCGTGCGTGATTCGGAACGCAACGAAGTACTTAGTCATCATAGACGATATGCTGACACGTTATGTCACATTTTTGACAACATATTATCTGTTTCTTTTTGGCACATGAATACTTGTATTGGAAAAAAGATATGACTATTCGCTGGGTGCGCATAGTTATCTACTAATTTAAAATTACATAGTCGTCTTCTAATTTAAAAGTAAGCGTGTGTTGTATGTACATATACATTGGTGCCAAAACTTCCGAGCCGCCTTCCTTTTTGGTAGCGTAAGGTTTTCGCGAAAAAGAAACGTAAGCTTGAATTTGTAATTTAAGTAAGCACCTAAATAAAATTATTTAATGTCAAATGTATACTAGCGTTTAATTTAATTTGATATCCTTTGAAGTTGTAAAAGTTTCATCAAAATCGGTTCAGTAGTTTAGAATCTAAATGTGACACTGTGATGTGCAAACAAACACATATTTACTTTTGTAATTTTCGTGAGCGAACAAACTATCATTTTACAGGTTTATTAGTGTTCGCTCCACGGCTTTGCCAACATGGGACTATACACTGTACAAAATCTTGGTCAGGGTGTCATATATTTTGTAAACATCTCCTTTGTAGGAATACACTATATCGATCATAAGCGAGTTCATACTCCGACTCGCACTTGGCCGATTTTCAGGTGGCTGTGCCTACAACCTATTTTGAGGGCTGGATCCACGCCTAACAGCAGCCTCGTTATGAGTATGTGAAGAGGTGCAATTTACACTCATCTTTTAAAATGATGGCAGATTCACTTCCACGAAATAGTCCAAAAGAGGACCGTAAAAAAGTGTGCCCATAGAGTTAGGGGATGCAACTTTCAGGAAAGATAGTACATATAGTGACTTGTCTCGGCTGTCCTGCGAGGACTTGATCCGAAAGGAGGTTGTCCCACACCAATTCCTTTTTTTCATAAAATTTTTAATTTGTAGTTTTCTCGTAAGTATTGAGGGAGAGGCAACCCCCCTGTCTGATCAGGTTCTCGCATGGCAGACAAGGCTAGTAATTAAAGTCGCTATATGAACTATCTTTTCTGAAAGACGAAACTAAACTAAATTAAATGGGCACCGTTTTCGACCCTACTGTAATGGATATGCAAAGAAGTTGCATACAAAGGTTGTTGGAAATAGTATTGGTGTGTACATCTCGTAATTATTAAAGAAAAAAGTTATGTGCGATACAATATTTGGGGGTGGGCCACTTCCTGACGGATCAGGGCCTCGCAAAGCAGTCTAGACAAGTGATTAAAGTCACTATATATATACTACGTTTTCTGAAAGTTTCATTCCCTAACTCAATGGGCACCGCTTCTTACTGTCCCTAATAAAATTTCAACAATTATTCTCCCAATTTGCAATCCGCAAGATCAGCTACCGCTTTTCGAACGCATTTGGCAAAGTATAAAAAGTATTGATGTGATGTTGTTTGGTTATAAACAGAATTATCAGTATGGATATGGATGATGTTTTAGCTGAAATTGGAGAATGGGGTCGTTATCAAAAACTAGTCGTTTGGTTAATTCTTCTCCCAGGTGTAGTACCGTGCGGTTTTCACGCATATGATCAACTATTTATGGCAGCCGTTCCACAACATTGGTGTCGTGTACCAGAATTAGATCCATGGGTTCAACATCATATGAATCATGTTATAAACATTAGGTGGGTTTTTTGGCTCCAGGATGTTAGCACCCCATCCATGGAATTTCTAAAAACCAATTATACCATCTAATTGGTCACTAATTGGTCATAAATGGGCAGGTAGTCCCATTAATTGGTCTGCAGCGATAGGAAATATTTTATTGATCTTTTAATTTTTTCAAGGTCATACAAAACTTTTAGCAACCCATCCATAGAATTTCGAAAAACCAATTATACCATCTAATTGGTCACTAATTGGTCATAAATGGGCAGGTAGCCCTATTAATTGGTCAGCGATAGAAAACTTTTTATCGATGTTTTAAATTTTTTTCAAGGTCATGAAAAATTTTTAGCACCCCATATTCCATACAGAGAAAAAATAAAAGCACTAATCGATTGAGAATAATCCACTGATAACAGGTCAGTTAAAATAAATAATTGGTCAGACCTATTTCCTGGGAAAAATAGATTTCCTGGGAGACCGCCTAAATCTATTACATGACCTAGATGGTATAATTGGTTTTTCGAAATTCCATGGATGGGGTGCTAGCATCCTGGAGCCGGGTTTTTTTCTTTAAATTTGAACAAAAGAAAAAAATTCGATTAACAATTATGACAATTCAATTAGCATACCATTTGAAAATAAGGATGGTACATGGAAACCCGATGAATGCACTGTTTATGTACGAAATTACTCAACATTATCGAAATTAAGTGGATTACAACAATTTATTAATGTTCCATTTGATACCCCAACTAAATTTTGTGATCACGGGTGGCATTTTGATAAAAGTAATTATATTTCAACTGTAGTTACCGAGGTAAGTTTTCTAGACTCATTTCTAACACTTCACTGACCTCACAAAGAATACTTTTACCCATATGCAGTGGCAAATTTTCCAACAGACAGCATAGACTACTGCCTAGAATGGCTAATTTTGACTGCGCGGTAAAATTATTTAAATAAGACCAGTCCAAGTGGGGACGTACGTTGCGAATTCGAATCCCGACGGCGGTAGTTTGTCAATTATATTTAATAGTGCGATTAATTGACTAAACTCTCAGCGTATCGACAAGAACGAATTAACCGGCTATGCTTGTGAAGGTTTTCTGTAGTTTCCCTTCACCAACTCCAGATTAATATCGTCATTATATTTACTATCAAAGTCGTAAAATCTCAAAATCGAATATCCAATGATCCTTCCCAAAAAGAAAACATGGATTTAATCGACTTTTTGATCATTTGCATAAAGCATAGGAAAGCTATCATATCATTTCTAAAATCGACGAAAAGTTTTGTCTCTAAATTTAAAACTTGTTCTAAATCTCGGGGAATGTATTTTTTGTTGCAATAAAGGGGAAATGCGAGAAAGGAATGGACAACGTATAGACCTAGCGTAAGGGGTATCTGTGTGTGCGTTGGTGCATGTGTTGAGTATCAGTATGTGTTAGCGCATGCGTGACATTCTGGCCATATATATATAGCTCGGAGGTGTGTGCTATTATCCACCTGGTTCGACTCATCCTATATATACATATATATATATATATATATATATATATATATATATATATATATATATATATATATATATATATATATATATATATATATATATATACTTCCCCATTGATAGATAGATAGATAGAGTCTGCCCTGGACGGGCTACACTTCGACTATAAGGTCCATTGTGATGCCTAAGGATGTGAGGATGTGAATGGAGTGGAAGGAATTTTTGTGTATAGACTAGGAATTGATAGGATGTGTGGCTACAGCCGACTATTGTAGAAACTATACCGATATTCATCTGGAGTTCGTGAAGGAAACTGCAGAAAACCTTCTCAAGCATAGCCGGTTACTTCGTTCTCGTCCTAACGCTGACAGTTAAGTCAATTAACCGCCCCTTTTTTTTCTTAATAATTGAAAAACAGCCGATGTCGGGATTTGATCCCATAACCTCCCAGTTTTCAAATTGGCCTACTGCGCAGACATAACGCCTTAGATCACTCGGCCACATGGACTGGTAAAACTTCCCCATGAGCTTATGTGGATGAAGCTAACACATTTTTAATTTTAATTTTTGCTTTGCAAAAAGTGCACTTCAAACCGTTTTTACTATGGCTTAAAGCTTTTCAAAGATGCACAAAACTTGCCTATATTTTCAGGTGATATGTAAATTCCCAGAAAGTGTGAATATTATTTATTACTTATAAAATTAATTTTTCAGTGGAATTTAGTCTGTGAAAAAAAATTTTATTTGACCTTGGCATTAATGTTGTTTGGAGTTGGAGGTCTCGTTGGAAATTACATATTTGGATACATTCAAGTAAGCTAAAAATTCATTATATGCAATCTATTTTTCAATTTACACAATATTCGAATAGATTATGAGAAGGTATAGTCATTTAGATTCCAATTTCCTCGAGTATAGTTTCTTGGATAGCAAAATCATAGATTTTGGCCTATAATTTCAGATACATTCCGGTACAAAAAAAATGAACAGACCTGAGCCTAATCAGTCTCTCACAATTTTGATTATTCTTGTAGTAAATGTTTTTGTTTACATAAATAAAAGAAATATAAAACTTAATAAAACCATTTCTTTTTTCACATTTAAAAAATATTCTACTTATCTTTGTTTATAAATAAATAATATACAGACAGTGGCAAAAGTGAGGAGTTTTATGAAATGTAAGAAAATTAACATTTCAGGTCTGTTCATTGCTTTTTAACGGGAGTGTAAATATGTCACAATCTACTTCCATTGTACCTACTCTTGAACCCTTAAAGCAACCATGTTGAAGAATTCGGTCAGTGGCCAATCTCTTCCATTGGAAATAGTACAAAGTAGCTCATTTTATTTTATCCACGCATATTTACTCCAAAGGCGCGAGTGACAACCAAAATGTCTGAAGCTGTCATCTAAATAAAATTGATAGTGTTATCTTATGTCCCCTTTGATATCAGACACTTTTGCTCTCTTCAATATGCTCGGAGAAAAAATAAAATGAATTACCCGGTATTTATCGCCATATTTGACATTTACTTTTTTTTTCAAAAATATATCTTAGGACAGTTTAGGTAGACGACCTGCATTTTTTATATATTTGGCAATTCAATGTTTTTTCGGTGTCGCAACAGCATTTGCCAGAGATTATGTAACGTGGCTTATATTCCGAATTGGTGTAGGATTTACAGTACCAGCTATTTTAGGAACACCATATGTACTTGGTAAATGTATTTTGTATAGTCAGCGTCTAAAGTCGAGCTATATAATAGATTTGTGCCTTATTTATTCGGTTTGCGAAAAAATACTTCGGATAAAAGTTGTTCGTTATAAATATACTACCAACTTTTATTCGAAACATTTAAAATTAAATCAATTATTTAATTTTACCTCGACTTTTGGCGTTGTAGGTTATTGATGTTATTGAAAAAGTTGTTAAAATTCAAATTTCCAAATTAAATTTTTTTAGCTATCGAATTGGTCGGAACTAAAAAAAGAACGCTATGTACAATATTAAGTAATATTGCATATTCATTGGCACTGATTCTTTTAGCAATTATTGTTTGGGCCATACGAGATTGGAGATTATTAGCATTGACAACAACACTTCCATTTTTTTCATTCTTTTTATATTGGTGGGCTTTACCCGAAAGTCCACGATGGTTATTGGCTAGAGGGAAATTCCAGGAAGCAGATAAAATATTTAGAAAAATTGCAAGGTATAAATTTTATTAAAAATTTCGTGATTATATTCATATACCTAGGCGTAGCCACGAATCGTAAAATTCGTTCACATGCCTAGTTATGAAACATATAATATCATAGTAACCCAAGACCTTTTTTGACATTCTAAACACTGGTTCAAAAGTCTCATATAACCACGTGTCTGCGCCTTAAAATATTCAAGGAAAAATGTAGCGAAAATCGGTTTTTTGCAAATATCTCGTTTGCTATGAGAATTATAAGACTACAAAAACTACAAAAATTAAAAGATGTTGATGATGAGAAAACTATATTTTATCCCCTTATCACACCACTTCCACTGCAATTTTCCAAGGAAGGATTTTTGGTCTGTTATACTGTATATTTTCCAAATTAGAAACTTTAAATCATGTCAATCGTCAACTGGGATTTGTTTTCCGAAAAAAGATACGAAAAGACTTCATGAATTCGTCTCTGCTAAATTAGTTGGTATGGGAAAGAAGAATCTTAAGAAAAATCTATGGACCCAGGTGTGATAATGGAGTATGAAGGATAAGAACAAACCTCCAATTGCAGGACCTGTTCTGAGATCTGCACATTGTCAATGAAATTAGAAAAAGGAGACTGCACTGGATGGGACACCTGGAAAGAATGCCAAATAAAATGATACAAAGAATATCTACAAGAACAACCCAGAAGGCTCAAGAAAGTAGGACAACCAAGACTACGATGGTTGGATGATGTTATACTGAATCTACGCCGAATTGGATCCGGGAACTGGAAAGCCAAAGCCCAGGATAGAAAGGCCTGGAAGACTTTTTTGAGTGAGGCCAAAGTTCTTCATGGACCGTACAGCCTAGGGTCTATCATCTATCTATCTAAATTAGAACACTTAATTTTACATCAAAATTCATCAGAAAATACTATATAATCACAGTATCTGATCGTATCGAATGATAATCTTCTAATACCTCGTGTAGTACTTAGCAAATCGATTTTAGTTTATACAGGCTATATGACATTACCAAAAATCAAAACGATACACCCTTGGCATTTGGTGCATTCCACCCGACCCTCAATCTATAATTTAAAATCTGTACCTATACCATTGATCTCTATGCCTAAAATTTGATATGGAACTAGTCTGGAGCCCTCCTTTTAGAAAAATTGCTATAAATTTTCTAGCATTTAAATGAAATGAAAAACATTAATCTTTTCAGAATGAATAAAACGCGTTTACCACCAAACTACTTGAGTCTATTAAAACGCAAATATGATTCTGATCGCTTATTGTCAAAAAAAAGTAGTACCCAACGCTACGGTGTATTGGACTTATTTAAAACGCCAAATTTATGTCAAAAAACAATAATTATCACATTTATTTGGTTCACGAACACTAGCGTGTATGTTGGTTTGTCATATTATGCGCCAGCTTTAGGTGGAGATGAATTTCTAAACTTTTTTTTGGCCGGTGCTGTTGAATTACCAACTTATTTGTTTTTGTGGCCTGCCATGGATTGGTTAGGTAGAAGATGGACATTATGTGTTAGTATGATTGTTGGTGGAGTTGCATGTTTGGCAACATTTTTAGTAAAAAATGGTAAATATTGAAGAAATTATAAAGTATTGCGAGTGCATGTAGCATGGGTACTTGGATTCAGTATCGGACTGGCCATAAAGTCAGGGTGGCGATTGCCATCTGGGCCCTAACCTGCGTGGGGTCCCAGGTTTACTACCGATATGGAAAATCGTTTATACACGGAGAAGAACAGAAATAGATCTGCGAAGATGATTTAGATCAATCAGCAAAAAACACTTTTATTTGTCTCAAAGAGATCTTCGACAGAAAGTATGTCTGTTAAAGCTGCATACCATGTGCATGTGAACTTTTGTTCCATTAAACCGACTTATAAGTTGCTTATTATGTAATCATCACAATCTTGTTTACGTAATTAACTTGCGAGACTTTCCGCGGTGAAGCGCATTAAGAGAGGCTCGTTCTTTGCGACGGGATAAGAACTGCTGGACTCGTTGAATAACGTAAGCTTTTTTTTACGTTTTTCGAGAACAAAAACTTCCAAAAACTCTTGCCTATTTGATTATTATTAACGTTGGGTTTGTTGGTTGAGCTAATTGTATCATCTACCTCGATTCTAAGTGAATGGCGAGCCCTTAGTTATAATGCCACCCGGGCCCCTTAGGCCCAGTCCGACGCTGCTTGGATTAAAGACCTGTAGTTGACACGTTAAACATTACGTGAATGTTTTGTGTTTATTAATGGAGTTTTTCGTGAAGTATACGCGTATAATAATGAAAAAACGTTTTTTTTTAAATCATTTTTAGCAAAACGATATAAATCCGATTCGTATTAGTTCAAAATTCAACGTATCCGAGCCACTACCCTCTATATAAGTGGACAGAGTACCCTTATGGACCAAATCGTGAAATATTGTACAAAATTGAAGGATATACAACGCTGCCTCAACTAGCCAAGGTACTAAATTTTGCGCCAGTACGCTTGCGTGACCAAAAACTTTGTGTGAAGTGGAAATACATGTAAGAGCCACACAAACATTGATACACACTTATTACGCATAAACGCTGCCCAGGCGCACTGATGCAAAATTTAGTACCTTGACTAATTGAGGAGCGCTTCAACTCTGGCTAATGGCGAAACATGGGATAATCTGTCCAGATATATAGAGATTAGTGGTCCGAGCTTAGTGCGGAATTTATAGCTTAAATCAGATATACATGGACGTGAGTTTTTTGAAAATGAAATTTTTGAAAACATGTTAATTTTTGCTAAAGAAAAAATAATTAGGGTATACCTATAATATTTAAATCAACTATCAGAATTTCATTTGGTTAAATTCGAGTCCTAATTTTTTGGGCGTTAGATATTTATAAAAATGTTTTTTAATTTAAGATTCTGAAATAACTCTTGCATTATATTGTGTTGGAAAAATGGGTATATCGTCGTCTTTTGTAGTATTACCATTAATGGCTTCAGAAATATATCCTACTGTGGTTAGAGGCTTAGGAATGAGTACAAGTTCTGTGCTAGGTATGCTTGGACCAATTTTTATTCCACTAGTCAATTATTTGGTAAGAAATTATTTTATATTAAAACATAATACCTAAGTATAAGTTTAAATTCCTACACCCTTCTATATATTCTGATGGCGAATACAATAGGGAATATGCATGAAAATTTGTTTTCACTTGAATTGAAGCATGTTTACTTGACAAATATCAAGGTAAAATTACTTTTTAAATAACTTTAAAAATAAGCGAGATATGAATGATTGAAATTCCCGATTAGACAAAGAGGGTGATAGCCCTCTTGATATGTTATGTGACGTCATATTACACTTTCACCATTTAAAGTACACGTAAAACTCCGTTTTTAGTATTTTTGCAAGAAAGAGACAGATAATAATCTTTAAAACCTTATAGCTTCCTTGATATTTGTCGAATTTTAATTTCGTTTTTAAATATTATTACAGTATTTTCATATTCTGAAAATAAATGTGAAAAAAAATTTTCATGCATATTCCCTATTTAAAGCAATTGGTATCAGAAATGATAGATATCAGAAACTGACACCTAGGATTCCCAAGTACTGGAATTGAAATACTTTGAAACTGCGTATGTAATACAATAATTTTGTCGCCTGGGTTCGGATCCGATCCATTTCTTACCTCCGGAGTATTAACCAATGCATTACCCAACAACTAAATGTGATTGTAAAATATTTCCATTCTACTGCCGGTTTTACACTGTGTCCTCATAATAAAATGTCCTCATACCAGGTTTCAATAAAAGAAAACAATTTTTACGCATTCTTACCGCTAACTCTTATTTCGGAAATGTTAAGAGATAGACATACCAAATTTTCAAATAACACTAAAAACTTTCGTTCAAGCCATTATTTGAAAACCGAATGAATTGGCCAGAAAATAAGACCAGATTTCAATTCAATTCAGACTTATTTAAATTTCAGTTCCCAGCATATTTTTCAATTTCGTTTAGTTTTCTCTAAATATGTCCTTGGATTACATTAAAATCATTTTGCAATTGTTTGTGTTATTTCTTTTCAAAATTTATTTAAAATATTCTAATTTGTACTAGGGCGGCGAAATGTTAATATTACCTTTATTAATTATGGGTGTATTACTAATAGCTGGTGGAATAAGCAGTCTCTTGTTACCAGAAACATTAGGCCAAACACTACCTCAAAGCTTAGCAGACGGTGAGAAGATTGGTATAGGCTGTATGAATTTATGTAAAACACATGATGAAAATGAAGAAAACAAAATAAAAATGAAGAGTGAAGAAACAGCTGTTTGATTTGTGGATAAACTTACTATTTATTTTGTTAAAAACAAGTTAATAAATATATTATTTAATTCTGTTATTCCTGCAATACCTTTAATATTCTGTATTTTTAAGTCAGATACCATTCCGTATTATTATCTTATATTATCTCCATGATTATTATTATTCTATTTCTATTCAGAGTAGTGTTACAATCCCTATACCCAACTCAACGTATAGAATTATCATTTAAAAACAAATCTAAGGTACTTTTTCATACTGACACTTGACTCTGGTTTCTAGCGTCAAATTCGGTCACGTGACGAGAATTTAACATGCGCGCCATCTAGAAATAATTTCCGGTTGGTAACCTCACCTCGTTCTACAGTAACTATCTTCAGAGCAAGTCCTCCTTCTCACAAGCGCCATTCACTGAAACTTAATTTTACGTTTTTCGGTGGACACTTTTTTAGTTTAACAACCACAGAAGGAGATAGTTGTCCTTCTATACTCTAACCTCCATAGTATATATGTATCTTTGACCGAACTCTGTGGCCCAGTTTTTTTAAGGATAAGCCTAGTTTGTTAACTAGCGTGGTTTAAGTTCCCCCACTTCGAGTCCCTTCCCCTGATGACATACTGTACACGTGTCAATAACGTTGCAATCTTCACAATTTTAGAGATAATTACACAAAAATCATTCTTTGTTAATAATAACTTGATATCATTGCATAAAATATTTGACACTTTGAATTGAAATATTTGAGGTTATGATAAATAATATATATGATATATAATAAATTATTATTCAGATCTTATAATAATATATATGATAATAATAAAATATAATAATATATTAATATAATATATATTATTATTCTTCTGGTCAACGCTACTATTTTTAACTTAAACCACGCGAGTTAACTAACTAGGTTTATCCTTTAAAAAAATGGGCCCATGTAAACAAATAATTGGCAAAAAAAGATGCCACAATTTTTTTCAAAGGTGTGGGGGCCTCTAGGCCATGCCTAGTTGGTCTAGTCTATAATCCGACACTGCCTCCCTCCATCCTTGTAGTCCAGAAGATATTTTGTTTTTTCTGTTACCAAACTATTAAAAAATCATTTTACTTTAAATGAATAAAACTGATATTTGTTAAATATATATATATATATATATTTATATATTTCTTATATTTATAAGCATTCTGACTCAAATTACGTAGCTTGACTCTCACCCCATCCCCTTCCCCATTTGTAGCTCAGCGTTTCATTCAAACTGATCCTCCCTCCACTTTGACCAAGCTATTATTATTAAAAATGAAACTTTATACAAAGTATAAGGACAAAGAAAATGTAATGCTCATTAAAAGTTTTGAAATTTTATTTGAAAATATTACATTATATGTACCTTAATAATATATTATTATAAATTTGAAATTTTTATAATTTACATTTATAAAAAAAAAAGGTTAATAACAATAACAATTAAACATCACTTTTTAAGTTTGCAATTTTTAGACCAGATATAAAATTTCTTTAGGGAATTGTTAGTAAATTTTTATAATTTACATTTATAAAAAAAAAAAAGGTTAATAACAATTAAAAATCACATTAAGTTTTCAATTTTTAGACCAGATATAAAATTTCTTTAGGGAATATTGTTAGTAGATTTTTATAATTTACATTTATATAAAACAAAAAGGTTAATATTAACAATTTCAACATCACTTTTTAAGTTTGCAATTTTTAGATCAGATATAAAATTTCTTTAGGAAATATTGTAAGTAGATAAACTTCTAACAAACTGCTATTTATTGCGTTTTAATGGAATTTGTGTTCTTATCAAATTATATTTTCTATACAAAGGGCAATCCAGCAACACAATAAGGATCATGTTTGCAAATTGCAAGCAAGTAATAATTTCGTGGCATAAGGACACGATTGGTATATTTCAATGTTGTATTAGTTAATCATCTATCAAATAAATCAATAAGGATTCTTTTTTAAATTAAACTCTATAATTCGATTAAAGTAAAATTGAATTGATATAACAAATAAAATGTCACTGTGATTTAATTAATTAAATTCTAACTATTTATAAATGAGTATCAGATCACACGAGTTAAATATCTTAGTGAAATGCACATTTTTAGTATGCATTACACTATTTTATAAATAAAGCCCACTACACAATTGGACGAAAACGAGAAATACAGTGAAACCTTAGTATAACGAACCTCAATATAACGATTTCTTCGATTTAACAAATTCTTAGAAATCCCCTAGAACTGGCCGTAAGAGTTAATGCAATATATACCTTTACATTACGAATAACTTTTATAAAAACCTCTTTCTAACGATTTTTCAATCATTACAAAACATAAATAGAAAGTATAATTAATCTCTGCATAAAGTATTCTACTAATCCATCTAACAAGAATTCATGTCAACAATTTTTTTAAGTTTGCTTACCTTGCTAAAACGAATCTTAGCAACAAACCTCATAGCAACAAATTGATATAACGAATATTTTATAATCTTCAGATTTTTAATATCAAGGTTTCACTGTAGTACGGTAAGCAAGCTTATGCAGAACACAACTAACGGGAATTTTGTAATAATAATAGAGATATTTATTGCTAATCTAGAGATAATTCGATGTTTTATTTATTAAATTTAATTGCTTAAAATGTTATCGTTAATTTTTTTAAAGAAAAAATTATAAAAAATATTTTTCCCATATTGAATAATTAAGATAAATCCCGATCGGAAAGTGACGTAAAATATACCCTTTTCCCTCAGCTTTTCAATTATGATACAAAAAACTCTGAATAAAACTTAGATACCAGAATTTGACTCGAACAAATTATTCAAACTATTTCAGATAGATTCTACCAACAAATCGAATTGAAGTGAGATTATTACGATTTTGTACTATGTGCGTGTCCTAAAATATTCTAGGTCAATTTTTTATAAATTTTCTAGTAAATGTTGAAGTTCATTTTCGTAACTTTATTGTGAATGCACAAAATGAAATTAATCTTTTTCTACGTTCCCGTTCAATTGTACAGCGTTCTTAAGCTGCAGATAAATAATAAATATGATTGTAGATAAACAATAACTTATTGACTTTTTTTTAAAATTACAACAAAAATTTTAATTCATATACAAAATAAAACTTTTCATAGAATTTTGTTGGCTAATTTTGAAAATTAATAAATATTATCTTACAAGAAAGCTTGTTTTATTATTAGCAGTTTTGTTACATTGAAATACAGCATCGAACTAATTAATAATTCGATAATTTAAAAAAAAAATCACAATAATATAAATTCCATTGTTTCAATACTTTGAAGCTATGCAAATATAGTAAAAATTTAGTGAAATCCGTGTTTTTTTTTAAGAGTAATATTATTTATTTAAAAAATTAAAACACAATTCGTGTATAAATATATTCGAGACGGACTATGAGTATTGAAGGATTATAAAATTTGATTGATTAATCTCGTGAAGCACCAATAATTTGTAAAATATATAGGAAAATATTGATAATATCCAAATAGAGTGCTAGTGCAGCAAATACATATTCTTCAGGTGAAATGGAATATTTATGTTGACCACCCATCATCATTTGTGTATCATACAATAAATAGAATGAGAATATCAATGCACCAAGCGATGCATAAATAAGTGTTATGATCTTTGTTTTTACAAACATAGCAACAAAACCAAATAAAATTAAGATGACAACAGCTACCAACAATACACCACCCATTATGGTGAAATCCCATTTTGTTTGGAATGCGAATAATGTTAATGAGAAACATACAACAGCGGTTATTCCTACAGCTAACATCACCTAAAAACAAATTTTTATTAATTTTCAATTTAATTTTCTCATATCATTGACAGTATTATTTTGTAATCAACGTTAACTTATTATTCCACATATTGTCATTCATCAGAATTATCCGTGGTGTAACGGTAGCCCACTGAGCTAGAAATCCAAAGATTCAGGGTTCGATACTTGGTGGATGAGTAAACTTTTTAATATGAACAAAATTTTGGAAATAAATTATTTGTCAATAAATTTAAAATATTTATTTAAAAAAAGAATTCGCATATTGCACTCCTTAGAGGGCGATTTTCTAAAAATCCTTTGTTAGTACACCTCAACGCTGTCTAGGAACATATCTTCCATATTTTATGTTACTAACTTCAATAACTTTGACTTGGCGATGAGGAATCAGTCAGAATATATAATTTTATATGTATAGATAACTTAAAACAGTTTTGATATCCGACCAAAAACATAAATATAGAAAAGGGAAAAAGTTATCGCTTGTTCTAAAAAGCATTGCCAAAAAAGTATATACATGTAAGGACAAAGTTATTGCTTTAATAGGAGGTATTTACTGTTTAAAACTGTACTTGGCAAATGTCTAGATTTAAGACAAAATATTAAGCATATACTAAGGCAAATCTTACAATAACTTTTGCACTCACATAGATCTGAATATTTTTTTTGATTAAGCGTCCTTAAATTTGATTTCGATGTACTAAAAGTTAAAATCAACAAACAGATACAAAATAAAATCCACTAGTCGATGTGATTTCTATTCACATTTGCAATTGAATTTAATAACTGATTTTAAAACCTTCAAAAATAATAAGAAATTTATTTATTTTACCTCTTGGGCTTGAAATCTTGAAGAAGCGACACCTAGTAAAAATGTCTCCGCTATTGTAAACATTCCTAAGAAAATAAAATTGGTAGGTGCTCTGCGACGTAAGTCATCACAACATGATATAGCTATAAGGGTAACTATCATTACAATGAATGCCACAATCCTGGAAAAAAAAACACAGACATTTATATTAAATATTATATTGTCTTGGCTCATCCGCCACATCCTAAGTCAAGTAATGGAGGCCCACCAACGAGGCAATATGAAAACAATCAATATGTCGACGATCAACTCGATATATACTAAGCAACTTGCATTTGCAAAAACCGCATAACTCTTAAATCGATCAGATTCGAGCCCGATGACGACCTAAAGAAGCTTTATCACGTGTTTTTTTTAAACAAAAGGGTATGTTTTCTAATCGCAAAATTTATAGTAGCATTTTCATACTTAAATAATTTCAAATGTATACTTACAGTAATCCTGGACTATTCCGAATAAATTTGTTGGTTGGTGCATGATACGTGGCTAATGCTATAAAACCCACACCAACCAATAATTGCACCATCAATATAGAATAAACTTTTTGAATAAATGCACGACGAATTGACTTTTCAGAAAAATCAAATCCTTTTATGTCTGTTGGATAATCATTGTTTCCTGGCATATCTGAAAACAAAAAAATAAAGTACTTAATTTTATTTCATAATTTACAAAAAAAAAGCTGCAGCTTTTTAGCGAATTTTCATTCATATGAAAATTTAACTATGGTGGTTGTATCAATAAAACGATTTAGCTAGTAGATGTCGAAAATGACCATAGTTAAAATTTACATATATATATATATACATATATATATATATATATATATATATATATATATATATATATATATATATATATATATATATATATATATATATATGTCTGTCGGTGCTCTAGAAACCATAATTTTAGTCCAATAGAAACGAAATTTGGTGCTTCGATATTTGAAAGGACGAAGCTCTTTTATCTACGCAAAATCTGCGTAGATAAAAAGGGTTTTATGGAAAGGAAGAAACAAATTTTGGAATATCTCTCTTAATATTTGTAAAATGAAATAATTGTAAAGTTGTAGAAAATTAATTTGACTACAATTTATCATTTGACTATATTTTCTGTAATTCTAATAATTATAGAAATATTCCCAATTTAAAATCCTAATATTTATGATTAATATTCCAACTGCGAAAAATTTTATAGATCGACCAACTCTGCAGTCTTAGACTTGTTTTACATTGACCCCTACTGCGAAAAATTGGCAGTAAGGTTTGTTATTAATAAAATAGGGAATATGCATGAAAATTTTTTTTCACTTGCATTGAAGCATGTTTACTTGGCAAATATCAAGGTAAAATTATTTTTTAAATAACTTTAAAAATAAGCGAGATATGAATGATTGAAATTCCCGATTAGACAAAGAGGGTGATAGCCCTCTTGATATGTTGTGTGACGTCATATTACACTTTCACCATTTAAAATACACGTAAAACTCCGTTTTTAGTATTTTTGCAAGAAAGAGACAGATAATAATCTTTAAAAGCTTATAGCTTCCTTGATATTTGTCGGATTTTAATTTCGTTTTTAAATATTATTACAGTATTAACAGTATTTTCATATTCTGAAAATAAATGTGAAAAAAAATTTGCATGCATATTCCCTATTGTAATAATTATTTGAAAAGACTCACAATACCGTCTCATACAATATCATGCTAATAAAAAAATGGAAAATCAAAACTTTATAAATTTTCCAACGGGGATTTTTTTTAAACCCTTCAAAGAATAACTCCCAGAAGTAAAAAAATTTTTTAGACTTTTATTTAGAAAATTATCGGGGTTGCCAGACTGGAAAAAATTTTTAATTAACAAGGGATAAATTGGGGTAAAAATTTTTTGCCGACGGATTATTGTTGTTTAAGTATCCAGTAAGTACCTGAATTTTTTCTTTCCTTAATATTTAATGGGTTAAAAATTTGTTCAAGTGTCTGAATCAAGTAGAGCCGAATCACCCGTTTTCAATACCTATTTTCATCTCTCAATTAAAATTATAAATATTAGTGGTACAGTTAAGGATGTGGGATGTGCTTTTTTTTAGGAAATTTTCTGCTCTTTAAGAATCTTTTTCTCGATTTCCGATATCTGCAATAGTTTCTGAGATATTTGCAAGAAAACAAAACCCCCTCCTTTTTTTAAATAAATTATTTGCTTATAACTTTTGCATTTGTTTATGTGCGCGTTTGAAAATTTTGCACATTTTTCTAGATGTCATAACGAGTTCAACGATCTATCGCACGTATTTTAATTCACAGTAGCAAGAATTAACACGTTTTTCAACTTGTTAACTAGACTACCCTAATGTATTTAAAAAAACATGTTGATTACAAAATCATATAAACACCTACACGAGAATAAAATAAAATTATAAAACGATAGTAAAATGAATGAATCAATAGTGAAGGTTACCAATACTTTTTTTTTATTAATAAAAACAGAATTACACAATTAAACATTTAGATATAATTTATTCATTTCTACAACAATAATAATTAAAGCTTAAAATATAACAACCAACATAAAAAATACATCTTAATCTCTAAATTCTAACGTAAATGAAGTCTTCTTATATCACTAAAACTCATATTTATTCTAAATTCTAATACCTTTATATAAACCATTGTATGATTATTATTATTTATTTAGTATGTCTAAATTATTGTACCAATAAACTGACCATACGCTTACATGATCATAAAATAATTAATGTACCCTTTCTTATTAAAATATATTTATTCTTTCTCGACTAATATAATTTAAAAAACAGTCTTTTCGTGTATGGTCTGCTAATTTGTAAAATTTATTAAATTTATTTTGTATATTATTGTATATCAATTATGTATATATAAATAAGAAGTGACTTCGTTTTCGGCGCCGGCAAATAATATTCTCATATGATTTAATTAATCAATAGAATAATACTCGTATATTATTTTTAAAGATAGTCTGAATTTATTTCAAAATATTAAGAACATGAATACAAAATTACGTTTAAAGAAACTCTAGAGTCTAGACCTGACCAAGTTAACCGGAACAGCTCGGGTTTTAAATAATTATTTGAAAAGAAAGCATACCAATGTGTAGTTTCCTTCACTCACAAATTTTATGTAGGAAAAGGAGTTGAATTTGAACTTCTGAATAATATGAGAAAATTTACTGTCGGTACAGCCAATGGAAACACTTCCTATATAAATTTCAACATTCAAGTAAGCGTAAACTTTCATTAACCTGCCACAAATATTTAATTTACGAATAGTATTATTGAAAACGTGTATATTATGTAGTACTTTGTGCTTAATCACAATCGGAGCAAATTTAGGACTCAAATTTTAAAAGTTTAATTTTATTTTAAATGCATTTAATTTTGATTACGATTATTAACATTAAATTGATGGCGAGTCAAAAATAACGAAATAAAGTTATTAAATATCAATAAAAAGTTAAAATCAATCTTTTTCAGAAGTTTCATGCGCACGAACACGTTTCAGAAAGAAGGATCTCTATTTACTCGATGAGAAAATTTTTAAAAAAAGAAAAAAAAAAGAAGTTTTTTAGACAAATTCGTCGATTTTTTTAAAGTTGAAAGTATACCATCTGCAGTGGATTAAAAACTTATATCTTAAGTAAGCTGTGGTGGATAGATTGAACAAATATGTATAATACGTTTGACCAATCATGGGCGTAACTATTATTTTCGAGAAAAAACAATTCTCCTTGAAATGGGCATTGAGCTTTTATGGAAGGATTGTACCCCCCAAAATACATACGTTGTTACGCCTATGATAACAGTACAAATATAAACTTATCTAAATATAATTAATACGTTCGTCATAATAATTAATTAGCACGAACTGTGTTTTCGTCGTAAATATATTGATGCAATCTAACAACATAACCTAATCGAATTGCTCAATTTATTTGCAGTTGTTTATTAATTTTTTGCATAATTTAAAGCTGCCATACGGTGATTTATAATCTCAGGTAAACTTTAACAACATTCTAGCATAAATTTCAATCACAACCTAATTTTGATCCATGATGACTCTGTCCACTTCTCGGAGACTAAATTGATTAGATGCAGCACATGGTATTAATTTAAATTGAAAATTAAAGCATGATTTAAATTCTATTTAAGTATATATTTTATAATAATCTCCGAATTCAATCCGTGATTTTCTATTAAGTTTTAATCTTAAATCTAAACTAACAAGCTGTACTTCATCAAATCAATTCGATAAATTAAAAAAAAAAATATTTTCCTCATTTTAATATATTTTATACATAAATAAAATCTTGTTTAAAAAAATATTTTTACATTTACTATAATATTTAATAGGTAATCATATTTTAAGTAAATTGAGTTTCATTTTATTCCAAATGAAAATTTGTACAAATACAGAAGAAAAGCATCGTGTGCAAGCGATTTGAGAAGAGATTATATCATCACAAGAATGACAAATTTAAACTGTAAAATGATATTAGACGTTTTCGGTATCTCATATTACATTGTTATTGGTATCTCATTACATTAATATATCATTCGATTGAATAAGCTAAAACGCTAACTAAATTGATGCTTTCTTGACTGATGTTGTTTAATCTCGTGACGAACCAAGTATTTGTAAAATGAATAAGAATATATTGATGATGTCCATATAGAGATTTAATGCCCCAAAAATATACTCTTCCGGTGATATTGAATATTTATGTTTACCGCCCATCATCATTTGTGTATCATAAATTAAATATAATGAGAAGATGATTGCACCACACCCAGCATATATTAAATGTATTACACTGTTTTTAGGTAAGAACATTGCCACAATACCAACAATCATTAGTACAATCACAGCGACAAATAATCCACCGCCCATTATAGTAAAGTCCCATTTTGTTTGGAATGCAAATAATGTCAATGCAATACATATTACAGCTGTTAAACCAACTGCCATCAACACCTATAACAAAAAATGTATTCTTCATTTGTGAATTTAAAATACCAATTTGGAACACTTGGTAAATATGTTGAATCACGGCTGCTGCTTAAAACAGCTCTAAATTTTTTTTCTAACGCTTTTTATCCCTAAAACATATTTCTAAATGTAAAATTATGGTGGGGGAAGACTTCCAAACAGGAATATGAAATAATATCATTGTACGAAGGAAAGTATATTTGTAATAATAGTATCGACGTAACGATGAATTGTGACGGGTGTGTACTGTCGCTTACCGATGCTATTCTATAATTTAATAATCGCCATGATAGCATTGTTTTTTTACAAAATCATGGCGTATTGAAACATGAAGTAATTTATGTCAAATGTAAAAATCCTGCTAGTCTCTGTGAAAACAGTCTCATTTGGCATTGTCAAAGAAGACATGAAGAACGGATTGGGAAAAAAGTGGTTCGCAAACAATCTTTGCGAACCAAAACGTGACTTCACAACAGTAGATTGGCACCAGAAAGGTGCTGTACATTACTGGCCTATTATATGCTGTTGGACCCGCCACATCAGGATTTTATCATGAACGAATGAAAATGGGTGCACGCAAGGTCTGTGATTGGACCAATTTCATCCGCGAAGTCCTAGAGCATTGGGGTTTTCATAATTCGGCACCTCAGCAGAGTACGTATATCGTCGGAAGTTTCCGAACCACACAGAGCGTATCCATTCTTTATTTACGGCAATCAAGGATATCTTCGACGATATTCATTCGGACAGCGACTAAATTGTAAATTGCAACGTTCAAATGTGTGTACTTGTGCGTGTCTTCCCCTTCATTAATATTACATGGGATATCATTTCCTAAACATTTAAAATGCTATAAAAAAATTAGAGCTGTTTTAAGCTGCAGTCGTGATTCGACATATTTACCGAACACTTAAATTGAGACACTTCTAGATAATACGGTAGAATGAAAAATTAAATCCAATTTCTTTTACAACATTAAATATTTCAGTTAAAAATGTTACTTTTTTCAATATCTCAGACTAAATAATAAAGTCTTAGAGTCGGTAGCAAGAACTTAGGACTTACTACCTGTTTGAAAGAGTATAATTGGATCACTTTTATATTGAATACAACCATTACTTTTGTGTTCTAGAGGAGACAAACTTTTATTTAATAAAAGAACGGATAACGGAAGCAAATCAGCGATGAACTATCCTATCAACAAAGTCACCAGAGTAACTGATATTCATTTTATTTTAAAAGATTTTTAAGGATTTTTATGACGGAAGTCAACCTGCCATCGGTTCTCATTGTTGTATATGCAAGTTTGAATTATTAATAACTCACATACATTACTACAGTTTTGATAAATGACGTACCATTTTAGTCGTATTAATGCAAAAAGTAACTCATAAAACTTACTGAAAAATAAAACTTACCACTTCACTATCGTACAAAGAACATGTTACACCCAACATAAACGATTCGGCTACAGTAAACACTCCCAACAGTATGAAATTTGCTGGGGCTTTACGACGCACTTCACCACAACATGCCAAAGCGATTATGGTTATAATCAATGCAATAATAGCAATAATCCTAAAAAGAAATTATTTTTTTAATTACCAGAAACTCAAAATCAAAAAGAAACATTCTAATTTATTAATAATAAATAATATCTGATGGAGGAAATAATTTCAAAAAATTTTTGTCGGTTTGTCTCTAGCCTTTTAAATTTACTGAAGCTATGAATATTGGGATCTCTGGCAGGGGGCGGTGCTTAATATTTCACACTACTAGTAGTAGTTACTAAGTTGTTCACCATGGCACGGCCACGAAACTTGGAGATCGACACCAGAGGGGTTGGGGCAGGAAATGTAAATTAGAAATTGATTTGACTTGATTTGATAGATTTGACAATAAAGTATGTTTTGTTATGACGTTCACAGTGTATATGTATGTGTATATTTTTTTATTGTGCGCTGTCGCCAGTTTTCAAAATATGGTGGCAAAAACAAACCTAACAAAACCGTTTTAATTTTATTAAATAATTAATTCAAACGTTCATCAACACCATTTTTTTAATGCAATTATATAAACTGCACATTTCAAAGAATGTTTATAAACATTATTTATTATGGTGTATACTTTAATAATATAGTTATTCTAATTTTAAATACAAAAAATTATGTTCTTCATAAGACGCTGTGTTAAATGTTTGATTTTTAATCGATAATTACTCTTCGAAATGATCTTCAACAGGTGTTAAATTTTTGAGGGAGGATAACTACATAATTAAGCTATTCAATTCACTAAAAAAAAGTTTATCTACTATCAAGCCTCATGCATGAACGTCCTTAAATATTTACTTATACACGATAGTATGTTTGAAAAAATTTAAAAATGGAATTGCACAATCTAATGTCACAGAACAACTATTTCCCCACCCTTAAGTAATTAATTGCACAATCAAGTTAATGATACCAAACCGATATTATCATTAATTCATTAATAACAACAAAATAAGGAATTTGTTATAACCTTTATTATATAAACATTCAAAAATGTACTTACAATAGAAATGGATTATTTTGCACAAATTGTCTTGTGGGTGCATGGTACAGCATGAATGCAATAAATCCAACACTGACCAACAATTGTAACGATAATATTGAATAAACTTTTCGTATAAATCCATTACGAATTGTTTTATCATCAAAATCAAAATTTTTCATGCCTTCTGCATCACCAGCATCATATGAAGATGTTCCACCGTACATTGCTAAAAATATAAATTTTCTATTGTTTTTAAATAGTAATTTATATCAAATAATATTAATATTGTTATTAAATTTTAATAATAATTTTAATTCAATTAATATAAGAATGAAAGTCAACACACAACAAGCTGTTTACACCACTGACAATTTACAATTAAATAGAGACGCACATAACCAAACCAATAGAACAGCCTAGAAAACATTAGACAGAGATATACGATGTGAATATGTGATATATAAGTATATGTCTCTCTTTGTTTTATACATTCAAGTTTATATAGTTGACATGCCGGGTATTAGTCATATTTGAAGCAAGCACCAGTAAATTTCAAGGGTATTTAAAAAGATTTAAAAAATATGGATAGCATTTTAGGGTAGCGATTCATTAATGGCTTCGGACACATATATTTTACAAAAAAACAACAATATTCGATTTTCCGAGAAAGTTATAGATTATATGATGAACACTTAGATCTTTCTAGACGCAACAGTTTTTAGATTATGAAATAATCCCTTATAAATTTTAAATAATAAAATTTTAACTAAATTACAATTTTCATGGTTGATACCATTTTCTTTTAATATATTTCATAATAAAATTCAGTATAATTAGTTCGATAACTTGTGAGTTTTGTGCAAATCAACTGTAGAAATTTAGGTAACGTACTTTGCGATAGACACATCGCATTTCGTTTCGGCATTTATTAGCCAAATTGATTATTAAGAAGTCAACTTTTACACAAAAAAATGCATTTGACTTTAATTCGATGTTGCAGGCTAAACCTTTTCGGTACCTAGATTTAAATTGGAGGAATCGACGCATGAGTGTCGGAAACCATTCAGGCGCAATTTTTTTTGTCAGAATGCTAATACTAATTTGTTTTGCCAACCCGAATGACCGAATATTAACCAGAAGTTTTTTGGATATTTTATATATAAAAGGTCCCTTGTAATTTATTCGTAAGCTTCACCGTTTTCGAGTTATAAACAATTTAATGTTCGAAAAAAACCCAAAACGACCGTTTTCAAGATTGAAAAACAACATGAAAAAATGAAATTTATGAATTTATCAAAATTCTTAATTAATCATTTAACATTCCTTAACAAAATCCTTAAGAGTAATTACAGATTATTTCATTCTAAAGGCAGGTTTTTGAATTGTCAAATAGGCAATTTTTTTTTACAACCACGAATGACAATATTTTGATCCGAGTAAAGTTTTTTTAGGTATTTTGAGTCATTTTAAACAGAAAAGGTCTCTTGTCATTTTTCGCAAACTTGACAGTTCTTGAGTTATAAACGATTTGATTTATAGACAATTTACATGCGTTTTAGCGTCCATTTGACAATTAATGGTTTCCGACACTCATACGCCGATTCCTTCTAGACTAATACTACATTTATCGAATACTAACTACTCGGTAATAAAGCTTACAATTAGTTGAATAAAATTATCTTACTGTATTCAGATAAGATAAATACAAAAATAAGATTTAACATTCAATGACATTATTTAAAAAATGTTTGTTACGGTAAAAGTGAATAATGCGCGATCATTAGAAATAATAAGCAGCCATTATTAATAATATACGCGTCTTTTGGAATATATGAATAAAATAAATTGTAGAAACTATATTTATTGGTCAGTAATAATAATGATTCTAAAAATTTTTATTTAGTTTCTTATAAGTTTTTCTGTTACTTTCATATTTACAGAAATATTTACGATTTAATGTTGTAATTAAAATGCGAAATATCTCTTTATACGTGAAAATTTTTAAGATGGTAGCACCGCGTGATCAATAAACTAAATCTAATCCAATGATTATAAATATAAAATGCGCCTTTGTGTTTTTTTTTAAGATTTTATTATTTTGAATCGATTTGAGTAAATTTTTTTACTTGATACTTTCATTAATTTTAATACTTAGTTTTGTGGCGAAAAGTATTAAATTGCAACTGTATACAAATTCGACATTTTAGGTTAGTTAGTAAATATTACTTGCATCTTTGTGTCTATTTTTTAGAGATTTACATCCCAACTCATTTTCAATTAATGTTTTCTTTACCTAGCTTCGGAAAATAATGAGATTTCTGGGTTTCTTCTTTTATTGGATGAACACAAAGATACTGAACAAGATCGAGATACATACATATTACATATATACCATGTAAATTATTTCTTGTTTTGGTTTTTTTATTAGTTACATCAATGACCGCCAGAGACGTAACGCTTAGCAGGAATTGTAGTAAAGTCAAAACAAAAAATATTAAGAGAAATATTCAATGTTTTGTGTTTTCTTCTTTCTCTAAGCCCCCTTTCCTCTTGACCGATTCTACTCATTAACGAACATTAATAAGATAAAAGATAGTTAAGATCTATTTTAAAAATAGAAGGGTTTATTTTGAGGAAATTCGCTAAGTTGACGCAGCTCCTGTCTAACGAATTTATTTTTTCAAACTATTTAGCAACGGGAGCCTTTGAAATATACATAAGATATTTAATATTATCAATAATATTAATTTTTATAATACTGAAAAATTGATGGTATGGACCTCATTGGTCACATTTAGTAATGTGACCCTCAGAGTCACATCCATTCCACGGCTTGTATGGTTCGTATCAGTGCCGGATTATAGCATAGGCTGAGTAGGCTGAGCCTATAGGCCCAGCCTTTTCAATATGCAATCGAGGTCAAGTGCATTATTCAATGAGCTGAGTCGATTCGGTTACTTATGTTGCATATCCAAAGATCAAATCAATTGCCGGAGCTGGGTCGAATTGGTTACCTGGACTCTTAGCTGATTAATCATTTTTCTTGCTATTAAAGAGGCCCCCACAAAAAATATGCCTACGGCCCCCCAAGGTGTTAATCCGGCACTGGTTCGTATTAACAACAGTCGTTTATTATCAATATAAACCAGTTATTCACTTTTACCTCAACATATACACTGAAATGTCACTCAGTGAGAGAAAGGAATGGAATGGGAATTTGCCACGTAAACATATAACTAAAAAACTTGTTTTATAATTAATTTTATTTTAAATTATCAACTCTTTATGCTAATTAAAAATATTGATATGTAAAGAAGTATTAGAACTAGTCAAAGCATGAGATAAATGAACTTTAAAGTAAAGTTAGACTGGAGTTAAGTTAAACCAAGAGTCAATGATAAATTTCATCTATACTCCATTCAGTCAATAACGGGAATAATAGCGGAATTTTTTTATCATGCTCAGATTGGTTTGAAACTTTTTGCATTTTCTTCAACAAAGCCTAAGGATCAAAAGTAAAAAAAAGTTTCAAAATGGGGGAAAAATGCATGTCCAGGGATTATTGGTCCGCTGAATACGAGATAACCTTATTGATATCTTAAATTTACTTGTAAAAATAATTTTTTTGGAGAGTTCCAAAACAAAGTTATTGCCACAACAGCTACATAAAGTCTTTCAAATGTGCAAGGAATGAATTGAAAAGATACATGTGACAATGACGCATTCTACTAGTGATCCGTTATAACTGATCGCATGCGTCTACAGGCTGTAATCGTGACCAGCTATTGTGAAGCAAAATTTATAACATTCTTTGACATCAAATACAAATCATACACATCTAGGGTGGGAATCGAACCCACGACCTCTGACCTTCAACGCCCTGCCTCTGAGCTACCTGATATGTTATGGTAGTGGAACTCATATGATCTCTCACTGTCAATGTATTTTTAATTTGTTTATTTACTATTTACATTTGTCTATTGTCTTTTTGTAAACTAGCATCTAATTACCCATTGATATATACCCTTTCGGTTATATTATACCAACGGAATTGACTAGCGTTTACTTAATTAAGTAACAGTTTGCCATGGACGTCATGCCCCCATTATTCAAATAACGCTCCCAATTATGAACGGGTGAGTACTGTTCCCGCCTACCTTAGCAAAGAAGGGAGTCGGAATACGCTTCATAGGCCCAGAGCCTATTTAAGGAATTCCAAAGACAGCATGTAAACAAGTGATCAATGAATGGTTGAATGTTAAACCCCGTGATCACTGGGAAAATATACCGCAGCAAAAACTCGAGAAAATACTGTTTCGAAATGCATCCAAGAGACTTTCCCTCGATGTACCCAACCTGAACAGGATTCAACTTCAAAAGGTTTCTGGATTAATCACCAGACATTTTCACCTACGCAAGCATCTGCACACAATAGGACTCCATAACGTATCCATTATGTGCAGACTGTACGGCGAGGAGGAGGAAACATCTAGCCACATCATCTTTTACTGCAAATCTATCGGTTACAGAAGATACAAGATATTTGGTGCATCTCACTTCGAATATATGAATCTTCAGGAAAACCTGATAGGCAAGCTCCTGGCTGTTGCCAAAACATGGGAGAAGCGAATCTCGTCAGACTGAAGTAGAACGGGAGCACAATGGACCATAAGGACAAAGTGCAATACATTTATATACCCCAAGATATATCTATTTATCTACTTTGCTCGCCTCGTTGTAGAAACACTTTAACATGTAATCAACTTTAAATGAAAACGCCTATTACTAATGAAATGAACAATATTAAAAACAACTTACACATAATAAAACTAATGACAACTTCCTTTAATTATTAACTTATTTTAGTAAAATGTTATTTATTTGAACACTCGCTAATATTTATTTTTTTAGACAATATTTTTATTAAACAGAAATTTCACGTAGATAGAAACATACGTAAATATTTAGTCACTAATTCAACATGAATTGATTACATATCATTAAAAATATTTTATAATAAACCTTTATCAAGAGTGATACGACAAGTGTGACTCATAGTACAAGAACTTTTCTCGGAAAATCAAACACGAATACAAATTCATATCTACAATTTTTTATTTTGTTTATAACTTTAATTCGAAACCTATCTTTTATTTCGTAAAATCGATAAAAAGTTACTTATCCGACCCCCAAATTGTATATATGAAGCCTTAAATAGTATAAAGTCCCCCAGCCGCGTCTGTCTGTCTGATTTACTCAAAAACTACTGCACCAATTTTCATGCTGTTTTCACCAATGGATAGAGTGATTCTCGAGGAAGGTTTCAGTATATAATTTGTCAAGTTTTTGTATACATTAGCTAAAATATAACGATATATGTTGGAGGTGATATATTATAAAACACAGTCCTCTGCCTTTCGATAGATGGCAGTAAGCAACCAATGTGTTAAATATGCTATACATAGTGCATACAACAAATACGTTTTAAAAATTTGCCTATAGATGGGAGTATACACAACATGAGTACTTCAAAAATTTTGCAAATAGGTGGCAGTGCATACAACAAATGTATTTCAAAAATTAAACGCAATCAGTCCTTGACGGGAGAAAATATTATGCTACTTGATTATAAGGGCGTTACAAAATTTTTGCGGTCGAAGCCGCGACGGATAATGCTATTATGTATAACGAGGAAAGATGATTGATTTTTTGTTTGTTACGATTTAACTCAAAAACTACTCAACCAATTTTATCGAAAGCTACATCTCCTTGGAGTAACATAGGCTGTTTTATATTTTCTGTAAAGAACCCGTGCGTTAGTAGTAGTATAAATAAGAAATATCAATTTTAGTCCGGGAAACTAAAGAATTTTTTTCCAGATGATGAGCATCAAGCTGGTACTTTGTAAGTAGTTTCGTTTTGACAAGACGCTCTGCTTCTTTAATTATAAAATTTTGGAAAACGGTATCGAAAGTTTCTGGAAGAAAATTGAATCCAATTGACAGCCGAAACCGTAAACCCCAAAAATACGCCTTTTTATAGATGGACGAGACTAATGTTAAGTAAGTTTAATGACTTTACATGGTCCAATGAATATTTACACAGACCAAAATTCGATTAATTTAGTGTAATATGTCCTAGGTTTCGGAGCATGTAGGTAAAAAAAAATTATAAGGACTATACTGTAAACGATATAACTGAACAAAAAAAAAATTGGTAAAGCAGATTTGCAGAACATTTTGGAATTAATTTAGGTGCACTGCAAATACACAACCTCGTAATGCATTAATAGACTTTCATAATGCATAGACTTTCTCTTTCGCGCCGTAAATAAACAAATTATTCTTATTATCAATTGTAAAAAAACATTCGTCTTCCCGATTCTATGTTCACATAATTATAAGTAATATTTGTTTTGTAAATATTCATGGGAAAAATAATCATTATTAACAAAAAAGATAGTAAATATTGAACGTCCTATTTAATAAATTTCTTATTACTTTATCAATATTATTCATAGAATTAAATTCCTTAATTCATTAATCATTTAACTAAAATGTTAGTTTTGATATGAATTATTTTTGATAAATCAATTATTCGCAGCAAAGCCGATTGACAAAGAACGGAAGTGCTCGAAGTGTGTTTGTGTATACTTTCGTGTCCACATAACGTTGTTTGTCCAAATTCCTTTCGAATACGAATGACAAATTGTAGAAGACTATAGCGTATACTCCGACAAATTTTATTGTCATTGAATTTATTAATTAAATTAAATACTTATATGAAAAAATTAACTCGTCAACCAGGAATCGAACCTCGGGCCTCTGGATAACTAGTCCAGTGTGCTTTCCTCTACACCAAAGACGATTGTGATGTGACAGCCAACTTTTTTCATATTATTCTAATTTTTTTATTTATTAGATAGTATTTACTTCTTTCTGAAGTGATTTGTTTATTAATATTTGTTTGTTTGTGTATACTTTCGTGTCCACATAACGTTGTTTGTCCAAATTCCTTTCGAATACGTATGACAAACTGCAGAAGACTATAGCGTATACTCCGACAAATTTCATTGTCATTGAATTTATTAATTAAATTAAATACTTATATGAAAAAATTAACTCGTCAACCAGGAATCGAACCTCGGGCCTCTGGATAACTAGTCCAGTGTGCTTTCCTCTACACCAAAGACGATTGTGATGTGACAGCCAACTTTTTTCATATTAGTCTAATTTTTTTTTATTTATTAGATAGTATTTACTTCTTTCTGAAGTGATTTGTTTATTAATATTTGTTTGTTTGTGTATACTTTCGTGTGTGGACGTGTTAATTCCATGCCAACTGACCTTCGATAAACTTAGTTTTCCTTAATCCACCTCTTCATTTTCAGAGTTGTAAGAGGAATTTTCCACTCTATTCTTTCAGAGACTTGTATAGTGGCTTAAGCAGAAGACATAGTTCTACTGATTACTTCTTTTTACGACCTCTGTCGTAATTTTGGATTGTTGAATTTTCAAAGTACGACAAATTGCCTGCCTTAAGGGAAAATGAGATTTCACTCTTTATATTATAATTTAAAAAAACATATCAATATTAAAACGAAATAGGTTCAAAAAATTACTCGACCATAAGGGTCGTAACAAGAATAAATCAATAGAACTGTGTCTGCTTCTTAAGACATTATATAGACCTTCCCGCGGCAGGAGCTCGGGAAGGTACTGTTTCAGAGTGCAATCAAGAGTCTATCTCTCGATGCACTGAGGCTGAACAGGTTGCAACTGCGGAGGGTTACTGAATTCATTACCGGGCATTATCCCCTGCGGAAGCATCTGCACACAATGGGACTCCATAACGGGTCCATTATGTGCAGATTGTGTGGCGAGGAGGAAGAAACATCCTGCCATATAATCTTTGACTGCGAACCTTTAGGTTACAGCAGATACAGGATATTCGGTGCATCTCTCCGAATATATAAACCTTCGGGAGGACCTGATAAGTAAGCTCCAGGCTATTGCCAACACATGGGAGAAGCGAATCTCGTCAGACTGAAATAGAAGGGGGAGCACAATGGGCCATAAGGTCTAAATGCAATACTTTTTCATTCAGTTTGATATAAATCAATCAAATAATACTTCATCTTTTCCTTGTTCATCTTATTATAGAATGCCCGAAAATCGCATGCGTATATGAACCTATAAAAAGGGTTATATATTATATAGTTACAAAGTGTCGGACTGGCCATATAGTCAGGGTAGCGTTTGCCACCAGGGTCCTAGTCTATGCGGACCCCCTCAGAATTATTATCTCGATGCAAAAAAGTGCATACAAACGTCCATAAAGTCTAAAGAATGACCCTTATAAATTCGTATTTGTTCATTTGCGGCAAATTCGCTAGCCAGGTTTACATTAGTGATTTGTTGCTGTTTATTTTTAGTTGTCGTGTCGTGTCGTAGATGTTTTTAGTTCCCGCTATCTACGTTAATTACGTGTACAATTAATTATTTAAGAAAATTAACAGTTTACTAGTAATTAAGTAAAAGATGGGCGCAAGTCGCTCGAGTAACAGACGTTTGTTTCGCCATGAAAGGAAATAAACCTATATCAACAATTAAAATGGAAAAAGTAAGTTACATTATGTCTTTTTACACTCTACAATGTACTTACTGGTAGAAGTTTTGAGTTACCCAAACATTGCTTTATTTAATCCGTTTTCAGTTACACACTCAGCCGCATACAAAGACAAATCTGATCCGGAAAAACAGAAAAATAAAAGACAGGCTGAATTACAAGCCGCAGCTTCGAATCAAAAGCAGTCCAGGGTCACTTTCATAGCGGCTCCTCAAGAGCTTGCATTAAAATCAATCGCATCAATTACCAATGTCGATCGAGAACTACTTTCAAAAGAACTCGAATCTTTTTTGAAAAGTTTTAATAAACTTCCAAAAACTATTTGGGACGCACACGTTCTACCTAGGCAGCAATGTACAAACGGTTAAGATTCTCAGATTAAGGAAGAAGACGGAGAATGTTAAGAGATCGGCGCAGATAGTTTAGATCAAACAGCAAAGAAGGCTATTTGTGTGCCCCAATATAAAATGCAGATCAGTACGTACACTAACTTATACGTCGCTAATTGTGTAATTCTGACGACCTCGTATACATAAAAACGTGTGAGAAGCAGTTTTTCAGCGCTGAAGCGCATTAAGACAAGGCTTCTTGCTCTACTGAGGCAAGAACTGTCAGAGCTGTTTATTATCTTAAACACAGAATTGGATTCTATCAAAGATGATGATAGTAGCTTTTACGAATGAGTTAACGACAATCTAGCAAAAACTCCTCTCTTAAAAAAAATGTTGATTGAGTAGCTTCAATTTTAACTAATTGGAAATTTTTACATAAAATGTACGACTTTAAAAATAAAAGCTTCCAAAAACTCTTGTCATATTTGATTATTATAATCATATGGTTTGTTTGTTTGACCTGATGGTATCATCTGCTTTAATCCTAGACGGGCAACTAATCCTTAAACTCATTATGCCACCCGGGCCCCTTAGGCCCAGTCCGACGCTGGTTACAAATCATTTCAAATAGGTTGAATTTTTATAATTCGAGTACGAATAATTTGAAAATTATTGAATAATTTAATAAAATTAAGTAGTACAGTAATCACCACCCAACCACCCACAACCATTAACTACTATTATAATAATATTTCTTTTTAAAATGGATATAATACTGAAAAATAATATACAAATTTCATTTCAAGGTAGATAGATGGTGCTGGCTATTGTGCGTTTATTAAAAATGATGATTAATAAGCATAATTAGTTAAAATTGAAATAATTGTCAATGTCATTTATACTTGTGTTAGTCACTGATTTTTAGTGTTAGACCAAACAATTCTGATTCAGTCCTGAGATGTTGCCAATTAAATATGTATTAAATACCCCATAGACGTTCAATATTATTGATCCATACGTATTGACGCTTTATTGATCGTTTAGGAGAGCTTCAAACATATTGGCAGTATACAGACTGTTTTCAAAAGCATTTCTAATAGAGAATCAATGTTAAATAAATAAATAAAATATTTACTATAAAACCATACATACACATACATACTGAAATTGAATGTCTGGACTGGAATATTGGGTGACCATATTATAGGATCGTTCTTCATTGACAGATCTTTAGATTCTATAGATAATTGAGTTTGTTACGAAATAATATTTTGCCAACTGTTAGAGATCTTCCTAATTTAGACCTGGAATCTGTATGGTTCCAACAAGATGGTTGCACTGCACACAATAGGCTGTTCCTGGAACAAACTTTCCAGAAACATTTCACGAGTGATTTTGGAACCTTGTGGGAAACCAGATCTATCTCCTAACGACTTTTTTTTGTGGGGTTTTCTCAAAACACAGATCTATTCACGGAATAGGTCTGAAAATTTGCAACAATTAAGGAGAATTGTTGACAATTGTGCGAGTATTTCTCCTCAAGTGCTAGAAAATACCCGGGTGGATTTCTACAATCGACTCGGATATTGTTTAGCAAATAATGGAGGAATATTCGAACCGTTGGTTTAACTTTTTTTTTTGTCGGAATTCTATTTGTTCTTTTTGGAGTTTTATTTTTCTTTTAATTTGTGTGGATTGTTGTTTGTTATACCGTTAATGGAATACTATCATTTATTTTCAAACATTCCACATACAAATAATAAGAATACGGAATATTAAAAAAAGAATTTTCAATTGTTAGAAGTAATGCTAAGCTTAAGAGCACAACAATGAACATATTTAACCCAGTCTCATTACATGTTAATGCAGTACAAAACAGTCCAGCAAGCATACACAACAGACACACTAAAGAGTACCCCCACTATTTGTATTTCTTTATTAAGCATTATGTATAGTTATTATAGTAAATAATATTTAACATTGATTCTCTATTAGCAAAGCGTTCCAACACACACGGTATATTGATCAATAATATTGAACGTCTATGGGATACTTTATATGTAAACGGCTAGTAGAAATATGTATTGATATAATACAAATAATTGATCTAGGAATTGGAACAATTTACAGTACAACTTTATACAAAAGAAAACCTTTTAATAAATTTGGTCAACGACCATCATTTGTGGATTTAAAATGGATAGATTATTTTATAAACTATAATCTTCTCATCTTTCCTTCCTTTTGCGTTTTCTCGAAAAGGAAAAACTACGGAATTTAATGGCATCCAAAATCTAATCGTTAAATGTATTAAAACATAAATTTTCCCCAAATTAAAAAGCTGTTTATACCTTTATAAGGAGCTTTTCCTGTTACATAAATCAATTCCAGAATCAAAACTGTTTAATCCAACATAACTATCGGCACTTGACATATGAAAAATTCGGTGAATGTTTTATGTAGGCTATAATATACAAACAATTTTAGCATTAGACACGATCTATGCAAAACGCTCGATGCCGATGCATGGTCCATTTGAATTTTCGATGTAATGATAGAAATGTTAAATTTAGGGCATTTTTAGCTAAACGTAATATGAATATACAAATCCGAAGCATTTGTATATTCTGCGCCATTTAAATTTTTCCAAAAATCGATAAAAATAAAAGTAGCACACATGTCGCAATTCATATCGATCGAATTAAATGCAATGTCTTCGTATGTATACTCTCGTTCATAAAAATTAAACCAGTAAGTCACATTCTAAACGTGTATATATATAAATATATGTATAATATTAATATGCAGTAACACTTAGAATGTTTCAACTGGTTCAATTTATATGAACGGAAGTGTACATATGCTTATCAAAATCATTGATGTCCACAAACATTCACGTATTTTTCTCACATGTCAGTTTCGATGTGTGATGTTAAGTAAAATGACCTGCATCATGCTAAAACATATTTAAGTCAATACTTAACTCCGTTGATCACTGTTTATATATGATCTTTCAGTGGTTCCTATAAAAAGAAATTTTTATAAACAAAAACATATAAATGAATGAAATACCTTGATCAGCTCCATCATTTGCTGCTGTTGATGCGTTTGTTGTCATATTTTTTAGATGCAAATATTATATTTATTTGATTGAACACAAACACACGAAACAATACGATTTTTTTATTTAGACGTCACACTGTTGTTTTAATGAAAACTGTATTGATTTTATCGTAAATCAATAAATTATTTTAACCGGCAAATGAAAAATATTTTTTGTATCTCTGGGAATTTATAAAATAGATCCTCGCTTATCATCCGACGACAAAACAAGATAAAGAAAACCAACCCATTTCAAAGTAATTTATTTATATACAGGTGATGAATCAAATACTAAAAATAAAATTCAATTAACTGATATTTTATTAAATCATGTTGTTTTGAGCTTTAATTGATTGAATGCCTATTTTAATTAAGGAGGTTTTGTTCGAAAACTACTAAAACTAACTTATTACTTACTTCATTGAAATGTTACAATTTGTTATCAATCGTTTTTACTATTTTTTACAACAAAAACAAAAGAACGATTGATTCCTATTCGCTGACCAAGAATAATAACTTTTTATTCTTGATAAATTTTTACTAGGGAGCTTATTTTTTCCAAAATTGCAATCTCTGAAAATTTATACATGATGCGCACTATTGTCCCTTCGCAGACCAGTAGTACGTGTGGTCCAGTTGATTAAAACACTACTCGGAACTGGGAGGTTGCTGGTTCGACTCCCAACGGCGGCAGTTTATCATTTTAATTAATTTATTTTTTGTTAATGGGGAGGTTAATTGATAAACTGTTGGCGTATGGACAAGAACGAAAGTTGCCGGCTATGCTTGTGTAGGTTTTCTGCAGTTTCCTTCCACAAACTCCAGATGAATATCAGCATAGTTCCTATCAATTTCTAGTCTACATACAAATTCGATACAAAAGGATCGGTAAAAAAGGCCTAGAAACGTCTACTTGCCAGGTTCCGATCTCCTCCGTCCGCTATTACTACCACTTCGTGTTTCGAGGCACTTAAAAGTAGTTGCATTTATTTCTAGAGAAAATTAAGCAAGTGAAAAAAGCTTAGATTCTTGTGAACGTTTAATTTCGTTCTTGTCCATACGTTGACAGTTACGTCAATTAATCGCCTCATTGATTAATTTTTATTTTAAATTAATTTAATTGACAAACTGCCAGTGTTGGGAATTGAACCAGCAACCTTCCAGTTTCGAGTAGAGTGCCTTTAACTCACCATACCACACGGACTGGTCAAAACATTTCTCTTCACGAAGCACGAAACATTTCTTCTATGGTTAAGGGAATCATTTCTATTATGAAAAAATCCTACAGTTATAAGATGCTTTTGGCAAGCAGAGACTTTTTTTTCAAGCTTCCACCGAAGAAAAAATATGTCCTACATCACTCTAAGCAAAAAATTTACTGACGGAATTTCTGACAGAACATTTTAAACTCTTTGCACAACAATCTTAACGCCATATGTATCGTTTACGATACCCATGGCATATAATCCTAAAAAGATCTAGCCCCACCAATAAACCCTATAAAACCTTGTCTCAATGGGAAACAGTCTAAAGACTAAATTAATAAATATCAACTTTATTAAAATGGCAATACTTTAAGTTTTCAGAATTTTATTTTGTATTTAATTAAGAATCACCTGTATATAAAAATAATCTTTATTTACTTTAAAATAGAGATAGTTCAGTTGATGATAATTGCACGTAACCGAATAAAACGTTTAAAATAAAACATTAAATAATAATCACCGTAATTTCTAAAAATTTTGATTCGAATTAAAACAAAACTTTTTTTAAACATATTTTTTGAGATGTATTAAGTTTATCTAAGCTAATTTGGGAAGTTATTATGCTGTTAATATGTTATTCCAAATGTGTCAAATAGTTTTTGGAGCTTCCATTTTTATTTTCGAAGCCATACTTTTTTCAAAATTATCCTATGGTTCTTAGTAATTTTGTCTGTCCGATGCTATGTCTGTTAGACAAGATTCAATCAGAATCAGTTAAAAGGAGTAACAAAATTATTTAGTACATTTTGTTTACTCTCGATGTTCAAAAATTACGGCAAATTTATAAAAAGTCTCTAATATCGTTAGCAAGAAGGGAGGAGAGAGATGAGAAAAATTTTTTTTTCCAATTTCTCGTTGTTTAAAAATTAAAGCTTATAAACTTCTATATATAAAAAGATATTTGCACATATTTTTTGGCAAGTTAATATTTGATTTTTGACCCAAACTTTTATATCAGTTTCAAGTCATCATCGCTTGGGTATCATTCTACGTTCTATGTGAGTTTCTGAAGATGTTGAAGAAGTTGCTTTAATTAATAGCTTTCCTAACATAAATATGAATTAGAAAACTTCCCTCAACTTCAACATCCTCTTTTTCGGTTTAAGAAAAAAAAGTAGGATAAACATAATAAAGGATAATACGAGCTTAAGTTGTTTATTTACTACCGAAATGAGTTCCAAAAACCGAGCTCGATTCTGACTCTGTGATCTTATTCTCAATAACGAATTATCATAATTAAACCTGCAGAAATTATTAAAACTTTTTTTGTAGATCATTTTATAAACAATAATTTTCCAGAAACCTAAAAATCCACAACAAACTGATTTTTATCATCTTTCTCTTACTCTTACAAGCATTCGTTGGAGAGGAATGCTTCAGAATTTAAAAATGCCATCTAAAATAACCAATTCATGGAAATATTATTTATTTTCCAAAATATTCCGACGACTGGATCTAAAATATATGTATTTGGAATTCAAACTTTTTGGGTCATTCTTGGGTCAAAGTTTCAGAAAATTTAATCAAAAACCAATCTCCTATCCAAAACTGCGGGGCCCTTTACTAGTTTGATGTGCATTTCTAAGTACAAACTTTGTGAGCATTCCTCCAAAAAATTAGGGAAAAAAAGAGTTTAATGTTCGGGATGTAACCATAGTTAAGAGTCTATAGTTCAAATTTAGCTTAGATAATCTTAATACACCTGAAATTATTAAATTTTATGCTAAAAATTGAGTTAACGACAGTTATGAATCCGAAATTGTATAATTCGTACCACCACCAAAAAAAAAAAACAAATAAATATAAAACATAAATAATACATAATAGTTGTGCACGTGTTCACAAACACACACATAAATAGCAAAAACAAAAAGCTAACTATTGCAAACTTTAAATGAGTTATCTTTAAAATAAAATGTGCGCATAAAAGTTGTCTGACCATAAATTTCTTTAAAAATATACTTATGATTAAATGAGCGAACGTGTTTCTTGTTTTAAAGACAGTTGGCATTATAAAATTACGAAATTCAAGAAAAAAAATTTCATATAAACGCGGTTCATGTAGATTGTAGTGGAATATTTTTTGAGGTAAGATTTTTTTCTTTATTTTACGTATGGCTACGCCCCCTTCAAACTTAGCCATACGCACTTTCGTGCTCTATGTTATTGTATTGATACAATTTGGAAAATGCTTTGAATAAAAGTTGTTAGTATATTTACAATGAACAATTTTAATCCGAAGCATTTTTTTGACAACCGAATGAATAAGGCACAAATCAATTAAAAAATTTTTGAAAAATGAGCGTTACTTATACGGCCATTTCTACAATAAGCCAATCAGTAGAGGATCGAAACAGAAGAGAGGGTATATTGGCAAAAGGAAGTGTAGACACTTTTGGGGCCATGTGTACAATTTTGTATACAGAAAAACTAATAATTGTGCGTGTCTCAATGAATTAACAATTAGAACATATGAGGTGCCATTTTAATAATTTTATTAGGAGATAATGATCTAAAGAATAGATCCCGTCACGAGACCAATTCGAGTGGTTTAACTGTATATGGCATTCTGCTCGGAACTGGAAGGTTTCTGGTTCGAATCCTAACGGCGGCAGTTTGTCAATTAAATTAATTTAAAAAAAAAAATTAATAGGGAGTTTAATTGACTAAACGTATGGACAAGAACGAAAGTAACCGGCTATGCTTGTGAATGTCTTCTGCAATTTCCTTTCACAAACTCCAGATGAATATCGGCATAGTTCCTATCAAAGTCGGTTGCAGTCGCACAATCTACTAATTCCTAGTCCACGTTTAAATATCTTGCCATTTAAACGTCGGTAAAAAAGGACTACTACTACTACATCACAGAGGTGGCTCACTTTGAATGCATCTAACTGAAAAATAATACAGCATTGAAAGGGCAGGAAGCCTTGCATTATTTTAGCCTTCTGGAAAACTAAATACGTAAACTTCACACACATTATCAAGATATGAGAGAAGCAAATTTTTTTTACTGAATAAATAAGGGAAGATAATTTTATACAATGCACATTCCTATATGTCTCTATCTATGTAGCGTAATGTATTAAATATTTCGTGTAATATTTCAATTTATGACGGATGACTTTAATGATAACAAATCAATTAAACAGAAAATCAAACATAAAAAATATAAATAGTCGACCCGAAATCTCGAATATGAAATGAACTTTAAAAAATACTCAGTTTCAAAATAATAAATATTAGATTATAATATTATTCAACAATGTGACAACACGAGATGAATGATTCATTCTTCAAAACAATTGACATCATAGTTCAATTAATGATAACAATTCATTTTTAACCTTGAAATATTTTCCAACTTGTATATATATAGATTTAGTTTTTTGTTTTTAAACTTCATAAATCGAACAAATTGTCAACAAGTAATTTTTTTTTAAATATGAGATTCTAAAAATACTATTTGAGAATATATTCAATAAAACTTGGAAGAAAAAACGTCCACTCATTTAAAAGATGAAATATTTTTTTAAATATTAAGTTTGAGTCCAATCATAAGAGTTTTATTTCCTGTAGAGGTATACAAAATTAAATATTTACACATAAATTTCAAAAACAAATGTAACAAAAACAATATTGACTATCTAGAGCACGGTAGTGCGTAAGGCCGAGATTTAAGGGAGACATTCGGACTTTTGACTACAGTGCTATTACTACACCTTAATTTAGCGTCGTTTTTAGGTGCTGTATCTTTTGAACGAAAAGAGCTACAGTGTTGATATTTCGAATATAGATACTTTACGGATTTATTTATACAGAATATTCCAAAATAACTACTATTCATAATAAACTTGTGTTTAAATATTAAGAATGGTAAGATTTCCGGAAATTAAAACCTTATTCCATTCCGAAAAGGATGATAATACTTTCGTCAGGATAGAGTATGATATAAGTTTTCTGAAAGAGAGTAGTATTGATAACTGACCTCATTGGCCACTTCTGTGGCTAAAAGTTATTATTTTTATCTACTACGCTATGGAAATTGATCTGTGCCGAACAAACATGTAACATAATCATAATTACAGGTTTTTGTTTATTCAATCAACATCTATCGGATGACGCACTTATAAATATCTTTATCTTTTTCTTAGTGAGAAAGTGAAGAAATTTAAAGATAATTTGAAGATTTATAATCTAAATTTTAAGTTCATTAAATTCATATGAATTATTTAATTATGCATTTTTCAGATCAAACTGTTAACTATTTTAAACTTCTTAAAAATAAAATTCACAAACCTGATCCTGGTGGAGGGTATGGTTGAGATGGCGGTGGATTGTAACCAAACTGTGGTCCTTCTGGTGGTGGAGCAAATCCTGCTGGTGGTGGTCCTGGCGGAAATCCACCAGCTGGGGGGTATCCTCCTGCTGGTGGGTATCCTCCTCCTGCTGGTGGATAACCTCCTCCTGGTGGTGGATAGCCACCGGGTGGGGGATAAGGTTGTCCTGGATAACCAGCTGGCGGTGGTGGTCCATAATAGCCTTGTTGATTTGGATCTCCTGTGTTAATGATATTATTGAATATACTAAGCATGGAATAAGTAAAAGGTGTCTCAAAAAATGATGCATTTTAAATTACATGCCATTATTGTTGCATCAAACATGGAACGACGATATCTCACAGTTGTTATCAGCAAGCTTAGAGGTTTGTAGATTTATAATTTCTGTGTATTGCTCAATTGTTAAATACTCCAAGATTTAATCTTAATATTAACGTTCAATATTAGACACAATTAAAAAGGCATGTAATTCAAAATTAAAATTTATTTAAGGCAGTAATTTCAAATATAATTTTTATTTAATAGTTTGGAAGATAATTTAGGAGTCGCAGAGGATTTATTATAGGCTCCGAAAATGAACCAGAGACCTAGAAAAGTGATTTCATTTTTTTAAGGATAAACTAATTTCATCTGTTACACGCAAGAATACTAACCGAACCGAAAACCGATTAATTTGAGTAATCGTAATCGAAGCGGTTTAAAAAAAAACCAATATCGTTAGCGAAACCGATTATGTTACTAGTAAAACCGGTTTTTGGCAGTTTTATTTTTAAGAGAATGACATGAAAGGTAAATTTGAATTTTTTGCGAGAGTTCTATTAATTATTAATTCCACAACGCCGTTCGACGTCCACTTTGAGTGAGTCAGATTGAGGGAGAATCGGCTCCCGTTAAATTTCGTAACTAATCGTGATGACGTTGTTATTTCCTTAGTTTATAATGCATATATATTATCACTGTAATACATATATATGACTGCGGTTCCAAATGCCGTAAAACAAAAATCGAAATTGAAGGGTCCTCATTGAAGCATACACTAGAGCCAACTATATTAGCGTGGTTGGTAGCGAGAACTAATGCCTCGCTAGAACTAAACATAAAAAAACATTCTGTTTTTTTATTGGATGTAATTAAAGCATCATACTTATTCAATGAGTTTTCTTTATAATATAACCTTGTAACCTTTTAATATAATATAACTTGGAATGGCTGTTTTTTTTTTTAAATTTACTATTAAATATTAATAAATAACTGTTTAACTCTCCAAAACCAAAACCGTTACATTTATTAAAGGATTAGAATTCTTGACACATGCTGACGCAATGGCATCAGCCCTTGAGCCTTCACGTCACTTAATTTGCCTCTGTTACAAATATCTTAAGTTTCAATTTTATTCAGTCTAACTTACAACATTTTTCCACTAACAGAATGCTTGTAAATTTTAAACTAGGTAGGAAAATCATAGAGATAATATATATAGAGTAGGCAAGTCATAGGCGCGCGTGTAAGTGGAAACGTCTCCTCAATAGAAAAGGTCAGACATCGCTGAGGTAGAACTATCTCTTTCTAAATGACTAATATATAATGATTATATATTAGTCATTAAAAAGAGATAGCTCTACCTCAGTGATTCTCTATCTGCAGCTATCTGAGGGGCAACTCTATGAGGAAAATATGTAGTTGCCATTTTTAAAGCCTGTTATTACAGGACTCCGCAACATATACAATCTTTTTAGTATCTCTTTAAATACTATAAAAACTATTAAATTAAAAATTAGTGAATGAGAGTATGATTGGATGTGGTTTGGCCGATAATACGCGCGTATTAATCTTGAATAGATCTCGCGTGACATGAAGATTTTTACTAATATGAATTCATTATGACTAATGGTTTATCTGCAATTGATAAAGAGCTTATTCAACGCTGATACGCGCATATTATTAGCCAAATACATTCATTGATTTATTAATATTCTTTTAATTACCTTGAGGATATCCTGGCCCTCCACTATACATGTTTCACCTTTTTTTTTACAACTGAAACAAATAAAAAATAACCCATAAATATTTATATTTCATTTGTATAAATGAAGTAGATTAGAACTTCAATTATCCGAATTAATTGGGACTGGGTCCGATCCGGATATTTGGATAAATCATGAAAAAATCATTTCTTTAAAAAATAAAAGCTATATTTCTGTACACTCGTGTTTCTCGACAAAAAGTTTTGATTTTTGGTAAATGGCTTGATTTGCATGCAGTTGAAATGCATATAAATCAATTATAAAAGTTTCAGGGGGGGGGGGGGTGTACGGGGGAATTAATTAAGTCTTGAATTATTTAATCTTAAAGTTCGAGTTTTAATGCATTGCTCTTATGGAGAAACCTATATTTTTACACATATTTTGATAATTTTCACTTGGAATAAAATAAGACGAATAACGAAAAAACTACGCAATAGAAAATAGAAATATTAATAAAGAGATTGATCCAATAAAATTCCGATATGACGGGCCTAAAAAGAAAGATATTTAATAAAACAACTGAGATTTCGGGTAAATTTTATTTCTGTCGGTGGTAGCTTAATTACCCGAAATCTCAGGTTTTTTTCTTAAATATCTTTTTTGTTAGGCTCGGTATGATGGGCCTAAATTAAATTTTTATTTACGACAAAAAATAATAAACAATATTGTGAACTTTGATGAATGTACTATATAAGATTTAGAAGAATTTTATAAATGGACTATACATCAGCGCTCACACAATATTAAAAGCAAATACTGTTTATCTCATAAAACAAACAACTTTTGTTTGAAATTTTTTGCCCTGTCATCTAATTATAATTCTGGCGTAAATACAAAATTTACGCTTCGTCTCCTATCCCACCAAAAATGTTTCAAACAAGTTGTTTATTTTTATGAGATAAACATTTTATTATTTTAAAGATTTTCTCTTTCTTGCGTGGATGCATGAAACAATAATATAATTATATATTGCATTATATTTCCCCCTTTAAACTAAGCAACTTTTGTTTGAAATATTTTTTTCCAAAATGCATTTTTTTTTAAATATTTAAATAAAACTTGAGGAAACTTTTCAAATGGACACACTATAGTATACATATTAAAACCGTCTTTGACGTATGATAAATGACTATGTTAAAATGATCTGATGATGAAATATCAATCTTTCGAAATATATCAACTTTATACCAAGTAAAAAAAATATTTTTTGTTGTTTTAATTAAAAATTGTTAAAATAATTGACTGTAACATTATGATGAAAGTTTTCTTAACAACCAGTCTTTCTTACTTAGTATATAAAAATTATGGGTGATATATCTTCCAAAATAACATTTAATACTTAGAAATTAAGTTCATATGAACTAGAATTCCGTAAAGTTTTGTTTGCGAGATACAACTTTTCTCACAATATATATGATCTTAGACGTTTAAGGCACTTTTAACCAATAGCTCTCGAGAAAACGGCTGAGAAAAGGTGACTGTCTATGCAAAAACTGTTAAACTAAATACCTTCAGGTTTATGTCGACCCGTAAGATTAGAATTTGTTGATATTACAAAAAATTTATTAAAGGTCATAAAAATTAGTTTTTTCGAATAGAGGCTATTTACGTTAATAGAGGTTATTATCAAATTTATTCATTAGTTATGTCATTAGTCATGTAGGACCAATAGTTCTCGAGATATACGGTTGAGAAAAGTTGGTAATAATAATACATGAAACTGTTAAACTGAGTTTTAAAAGGGATAAAATGAATACAGTGTCTAGCATTGTATTGTAATCTTACGGGTCAACATAAACTTACAACGTATTGAACGACAGCCATAATTTTTCTCAGCCGTATATCTCGAGAGATATAATTTGACCTTCAATTTTTTTGTAAGCACCATTTCTGCTAAAGACCATCAAATATTTCGATTTTAACATTTTGTTGATTTATGTTATTTTATTGACGTTTACTAACTAGAAACATGAAATTCATATCCTAGGCGGAAAACAAATAGTTTGTAAATGATAAACTATAATACAGCGGTGTCCTCGATGTAATAATCAAACTCGCAGATAATCAGATAAAAATTCTAAAAACAAGTGTTATTTTGATACCGCCCACAAAAAAAAATCTAGCAATATTGAACTAAAATGTAGATTAATAAAATTTTAACACAAATTTAACTATATCTAGAATTTATAAAAATATTTAACTATATACGATTACGTAAATAACGATTGAATGCACAACACGAAAAATTTCCATTGAGTAGAAAGAAAAAGAGATTATTTTTCAATAAGAAAACATTTCGCAATACGTGATAATAACCTAATATGTATATATAAATAGTAAGGGTTTGAGGGAAATCCCAAGAATGCAATAGTGACTAATAATAACTCGTGAATATAGGCTAAATATTCAAAATAATGTCATCCTCTAATCAAATTTAATCTATTATAATCGAACTCCTTGAGTAGTTATAAAATTTTCTAACAATTAAAACAAAAAGAACATAATTTTGGATAAATAAAATCGAAACAGTGTAATATCAGCAATTTAATAGAACGTCATTTCATTTCATATGTCACTGTCATAAATTAATTAAAAAAATAAATTTGCAAAAAAGTTTTCTAATTGATATTAATTCAACTTACTTTATTGTTCAGAAAATCAATCACAAAACAATCACACAATATATAATCAAACTTCAAAATTTGCACAGAACTCAGTTAATTGTGTCTGGAATTTTCTGCTAAATGTTCTCAAATAGTTAAATATCAGTTAACATACGTTTTTGTAAATTTATATAGGACTGAATTGACAGCAATGACGTAATATTTATTTTCTTCGTCTATTTTAATGTAGTTCGTGTTTTCTTTCTCATTTAGTACCTATTCTATAGTATTAAAACATAGAGACTATACTTGTTTAAAAATCAATAATGTCGTGGGTACGTTCATAACTGATACTTGTCTCCAGAATAGTCAAGAACCTTCTAATGTCTTCTGAAGCCGATAAGACGCTTATTTTTTTAAATTTTATGATTTATTTGTGCTTTCGGATAAATACATAATGTTCATTATAAATGTACTTACAACTTTTATTCGAAATATTTTTCCAAAAACTGGATGAATAAGATACAAATCAACTTAAAAATTTTGAAAATTGAGTTCTACTTTTGTGGCTTATTTGACATAGACAAATTTTAAATAATTTGTAAACGATGTATACCCACCATGGTACACTAACCAAAAAATTACTTATTGCTAAATATAGGTGATGTTTGTGAATATTTGCATATACAATTTTATATTATCGAAATGGAAAATATTGAACCCCAAAAATATAATGTTTCATGAAAAATTTTATAAAAATCGGACAAAATTTAGCTGTACTGGTCAAAAATTGATTTTTTTAATATGGTGTGGTCACCATAATCAAAAAATGTATATATTTTTGGAAGAGAAAATATTAGTTATGTAAAATATCAACTAAAATTAGGATTCGCGCACAGTATATTGTGTCTATTCAGATACTTTTAATAATTTATTTTTATTCCACGACAAGGCCAACCATGTAGCCGTGCTTGTTAAGTCGCTTGGAACTGGGAGATTATGGGTTCGGATCCCAACACTGGCAGTTTGTCAATTAAAAATTAATGGGGCGGTTAATTGGCTAACCTGTCGGCGTATGGACGAGAACAAAGTAACCGACTATGCTTGTTTTCTGCAGTTTCCCTTCACGAACTCCAGATGAATATCGGCATAGTTCCTATCGTCGTGTCTCAAAAACGGAGGTTAAACGCCATTATTATTATTCCACGACAAAATCTTATAAATTCATGTATGGGTAACTAAGAGAAAGTTTGGCGAAATTAAATGGAGATAAGAAAAATTGTTTCTTATACATGAATAACACGAGATAACGCGTGTATAGCCTTTAAAACCACGGATTGATTCAATTTTTATTGCGAAAACCTGGAAAAGTCATGGAGTAATATAATAACTGTAGTTTCGGAAATCAGTTCCTTCTTTTCAAATTCAATTTCAGGACATGCAGTTCCTTCTTTAGACAAAATAATGAGCTATTATTTTGTTTAAAGAAGGAACTATATTTCCAAAGCTATATTCATTAATAAAAATATATTTTATATACGAAAATTTCAAACGCTTGTTTAATTTTAATATTAATATAATCACTTTAAAGAGTAGTTCGTTGTGCTACAAAGATTTTGCAAAGCATATGACAAGAAACAATATTTAATTTGAAAAAATTCAAGTTTAAAGATATGATCAGGTCAAAGTTAGATATGAAAAAGATCAAACAATAGTTTATGTGATAAGAATTCTGTATTCGATACAACTTAAAGGCTTGATATTGTACAAAAATGGCTGTTAAATTAACAATAAATCAATTGAATGATTTAAGTAAATCAGAATTTCAAGAGATTTTCCGAAATATTGTTGAATGTTATCCAGATGTTGGAAATAAGTTAGAAACACTTCGACCGTTTCAAAATATAAATAATGTCATCGAGGAAGCACATCAAATCATTAGTTTTTTGAATGAAAAAGGTATTTATTAAATGTTTATTAATTTTTATCTATTTGCTTATCCTGCGTACTACTATAGTATAGTCGAAAGTAAAAGTGGCGTTCGTTCTTCAAAACCTTGCAGTTGATTTGTGTCGAATCTAGTCTATTTTCGAAAAAATGTTTTGTACAAAAGTTGTTAGTATTTTTATGACAAACAACTTTTATTACAGGAATTTTTTGGAAAACCAAAAGAATTTAGCACAAACTACTAATATGAGCAAGAAATAAAACTATTAAAAGTAAATTGTTTAAATACTCCGTATACACTGTGTTTTGTATCAATGGGTATCCTATTTATTGTACAGGTATATAAGAACATGACTTTTGTTAAATATACCAAGTTACTCTACATTAGTTCAAGCGGGGGCCGTAAAAAATGGTGCCCATTTAATTAGGGGTCCCTTACAAAATTTACGCAGGGCTGTTCTTGATATACACGACTATGACCAAATGAAATAGTACTTTTACCTCTTGAAAAATACAAGTAGAGATCATAGACTTCTTGATATGTTTTCATAGTGCCAAAATGAAGAGAATTCATTAAAAATCATTACTTCTTGATTATTAATTAGTAAAGAAAATCTTTTAATTACAGAAAAAGAAATAATATTACAATTACATCCAGATTTAGCTGGTAAATTAGCTCAAGAAGGTAAATTAACCAATGAATCAGTACGTGAACAAGCAGCTGCTGGATTAAGCAACATAACTAACGACGATAAAGAAAAATTAAATGATTTAAATCAACAGTATCATCAAAAATTCGGCTTCCCATTTGTAATATGCGCTCGTGAAAATAAATTCAATGCTATTTTGGAAGGAATCAAAATACGTGTACAAAATCAGAAAAACATCGAACTTGCAACAGGAATTGAAGAAGTTAAAAAAATCTGTCGTCTTCGAATTTTAGATATAATTGAAAATAATTTGTAAACAAATGAATTTAAAAAAAGTTTTTATTCAGAAAAATGTAATATTTTAAAATTTTATTAAATGTAAATTAATATTTAAATTAAATTTAATTTCTTTTCAACCATAGCATGTGGTTGGATTAATTGTTCCCTAAATTCACCAGTATTGAAAATATCCTCAAATCCAATTTCTAGATCGTGACCTGTAAGTGAATCTCTCAACACATTTGTTGAAGGTAAAAATGGTAAATGCCCAGTTTGGTTGACTGCTTTTAATTCCATAGCGATACGTAAAGGTGCGTGTAAGCCTTGAGTATTTCGTAAAATTGCCATATGTAGTTGATTTTGATGGCGTGTAGCCTAAACATAAAATGTCTTTCTTCAAAATATTAATAATGAAACGTCTTAAATTGAATCTGCTCGTACGGCAACCGAATCATTACTTGTTATGGTAATATTGAACGGTAGATCCTTTGGGTGCCAAGTTATAACTATGGATCATATTGGTCTCTCGGAAATTCGTGACGACTCCGAAGTTTCCTCAAGTATAGTTTGTTATGCAAATACATAATCGAATCGATATTCTTTTAAAGATTGTAACAAATTAAATTCTTCACACAGGCATAGTTTTATGGGTTCATTTTACATTGATTTTTTAAGCTTTAACTTTCAATAGTACGAAAATCATACGAGATATCGAAATGTATTCTTTCTCTTTTGTTTGTCTCGTCGAGTTTTTATTGTCAAAACTTGGAATTTATAGAATGATAATAATGCCATTTTGAATTTACCACAATTTTTACATGAAAATAGAAATTATTTTGTTTTTTTGTAGTTTATACCCCCGAACGGATAAAATAGCATAGTGTTTTAAACGATTTTTAGGCAATATGTTTATAGTTCGTTTATCTAACGAATAAAATGGTGTTTTTCAGCCGGTTAACGAACGAGCAGACCAATAAACACTCATCAATTTTTTTACATTGGTTAAAGCATGTTGTAAAGGATGCACTGGATCAACGGCTGCTCGTGCTCCACTGGCACCATGTATCATTACTTCAGGAGCACCCAGAAATCCTTCACTTATTCCTAAATTTTCAGGTCCATAACCTTTTGGTTTTAATGACGGTAATCCAAAACTCTAATCATAATAACAATATTATTGTATAGTTTTAAAATAAACATATTTACCTTTCTTTATATTCTTTTTTTTTTAATATTTCTTACCATTTTGATAATTTATTTTTACACAAACAATACAACACAGTAAAATTGTTCTTGTAAGATGAATTGACAATTTTAATAATATTAATAACGATAAACTTCTAACTAAAGGATTTCTTCTAGTCGGTAACTTAGCATTCTGCGAATTCAATCTATACGACATTTGGCGGTAAAATTAAATTGATACGAAGCATGATCTGGCATTTGGGAGATTACCGAAATGTTTCAAAGCTAATCGAAATCTTCATGTAACTAGTATTTTCGGAATTTAATAAACTTAAGATATGTATTGAAGCTGCTAGAAATTGCTAGTAATGACTTTTGAGCTGGATTGGTCCAGCAGTATATAGGACATAGTTGATGGACAGAAAGCATTTATCGAATTCTTCGTGTAAACTATTATTTTTTCGATTTTTGGAAAAAAATATTGCAGATTTTCATATGCCCTAATTAGTTCATTTCCGCGTGTCCTCCTGTCTCGTCAACACTAGCTCAAAAACGAAGGCAGATATAGAGCTGAGATTTTGTACATGTTTTATAAGTAAAAAGTGACTTCAAGTGTGAGAATGGGCAAAATTAGCCATGGATTCTTCTACCAGAGGGGAAATCTTTACCTTTTTATTATGGAGACTAGCGTTTACTTTGACATTTAAGTAATATATCAACATTGAGTTCCTATCCTAAATGTGTATGATTTTTCATATCAAGCATTTGATGTCAAAGAATGATACCACAATTTGTTTGGAAACTTTTTTTTAAAAACTGAGTAGTTTTGCCGTAATTTCAGCTCGAAAATCTATAATTACTGTAGATTATAAAAGCTTGCATATAAGTTTGTAATTAGTACCTTTACATCACAAGTCATATTTTTATACATGTGAATGTTTAGAACTAAAATAGACAGTTTATGCATTTGTTTTAAAAGTAATTTTTTAAGTTTGGAAAGCGGAAAACTAGCGCCTGACATCAATTTAAAATTTTTTAACACCAACGTCAAGTCCATACTACTACTATATGGTTGCAAAACGTGGAAAGGAATAAAATAAAAACTCCAAACTTTCATAATCCGCTCTCTCCGTTTCATCCTTAACATCAGATGACCAGAAACAATTTCAAATGTAATCTTTGGCACAAAACAAATAAAAAAGAAATACATCTACAAATTAGCGTAAATGTAAATGGATCTAAATAGACTCTTGATTAGTACCCGGCGTAACAAAGGACGGCGCAAAACCACCTGGAGAAGAACAGTTCAGAAAGGAGAGGCTATTTGAAAAGATTGTGCGATCTTAAATTAATAGCCTGCAATCGAGTCAGGTGATGAAATACAGTACAGACCCTAAGTTCCATCTCGGAATCCAGGAACTATATATATATAATTACACATACCAACAAAAAAACGTATTTTGGCATCAAGATCAAAACCGATCAGGTTGAAACACGGTACAAGATTCGGTTAAAACTCATTATCGATTTTCAACATCGAAAACATATCCTTTATAAAATAAAATACTACATACTTGTATAATAGAGGTTAAAATAAAACTCTTAATGAATTTATTTATTATGATTCATTAAATTAACGAAACAAATGAAAACTTTGAATTACAAGCTGGAATAAATAGAAATACAATAAATTACCTGATGACAAACATAAAATGATTATGATGAACATAAATATTAAATATTGTAAACATAAATTCAATGAACCTAAATTTTAGTATATAAACAAATCACTTAAATCAACGATCGAGTTGCGTTTGATCTTGTAGGCTGTAGAGGATGTTTTCATAATTCATTAACAACATAACATACACTGGAACCAATTAAGTACTTCTTACTATCAGGATAAACAACAGTTATAGTTTGTTCAATTAAATCCACACCAAATGTTGCATCAGCAGGAATTGCTTCTTTATCTTTTAGCGGCTCTATAAAATTTGGTATACGACGATCACCCAATGAATGATCGTTATAACGCCACAGTTGTAACTTTTGACCATCTTTAAGTCCTTTTGTATCACGAATAATTCGTAAACATATTCTGGACGCAGTATCACCATTAGCAATATTATACTTCCTAGAAAACAATCCATTTCTAGGAATTGGATTAATAATTTCCAATGGAATACCAGGTGGTGTAAAAAATAGTATGAAGGGTGAACCAGGACAACAATCTTCACGAGTTTTTTCCGGTGCATTTTTGTCATCTGAATAGTTAATTTCTAACTGTTCCAAATCTAAAGTGTTTGTCAAATAATCAATATTTTGATTTAACACATCAATTTCACTAAATTCCAATGTTAAACTTAATGCTTGTAAACCATTCTTTTGTAATTGTTCACGTGTAGCTTGTACAAATGGCATAACACGTTTCATATACTTCTTTAATTCTTCTTTACTTGATAATGCTTGTGATATTACTTTATTGTCAGGTAACTGTCCGCTGTGTTCATCATGTAATGTTTTCATTGTAGTTAAAACACAACTTTGCCATGAGGGGAAAGTTTTCGCAACCCATACTTTACCAAGAGTAGGTTTTTCAATTTGTGTTGCAGATACCTCTTGACCTTTACGAACTTTTAAACGACTTTGATAATGATTTTTCAATGAAAGACGGAATGAATGTGCCGTTTCCATTAAATATTGAGATGATTTTACTAAAATTTCATCAACGGATCCAGCTGTTGGCCATGATGCTTTCACTATTGATCCAGTCTATAAATAAATGAGAAATGTAAATATGTAGTGAAGACATATGTGTTTAGTTTTACAATAAAATTATTTCATTCAAGGGCGTTCATTTTCTACTAAGTCAAATGAGTACTATATCTTGTAACCTTTTTTTATTTGTCCTAAATATTTTGAAATTATTTATTGCAAAATATCAGGAAATGTAAATTAGAAATTGATTTGACTTGATGTGTCAGATTTGACAGAAACTATGTTGTATATTTGTGTGTATGTGTATATTATTTTAGTGTGCGTGGTCGCCAGTTTTCAAAATATGGTGGGTAAAAACAAGCCTAACAAAAAAGGTTTAATTTTATTAAACAATTCATTCAAATGTCCGTCAACACCATTTTTAATGCAAATATATAAACTGCATATTTCAAAGAATATTTATAAAGATTATTTATTATGGTGCCTACTTTAATAATATCGTTATTATAATTTTAAGTACAAAAAAATTATGTTTTCCATAAGACGCTGTGTTAAACGTTTGATTTTTAATCGATAATTACTCTTCGAAATGATCGCCAATAGGTGTTAAATTTATGAGGGAGGATAACTACTGAATTGAGCTATTCAATTCACTAAAAAAAATTTTTTATCAACTCTTAAGCCTCATGCATAAACGTCCTTAAAAGTTGCATGGTTATGAAGATATCTTAGGCAATATCTATATACTGACAAATGAACGTTTAAATAAATCTTGATATCTGATTTAAAAACTTACTTTTCCTAAAAGTTTCCATACGTGCTCCGCAACATGCGGACAAATCGGTGACATTAGCAGCGCTTGAACTTCAATAAACTTCATGACTAAATCATGATGCATACCTTTCGAAGAACACAATTCACGATATTTATCACGACATGCTTGTAATTCAAAGAAACCAGTTCGTAACGCTTCTTTGAATAAAAATTGTTCCATATTGGCTTCAGTTTCTTGAATTTTAAGATTTAATTCACTTAAAAATACCAAATCATTAAATTTATCAAATGAACCAACACGTAAATTGTCCTTGGTTTCTAATACTTCTTTCACCCATTCAATAAATGTATATAAACGTAATATCCCAGCATCAGCCATTGATTCAACAAAATTTGCATCTTCTACAGAATCACCAGCATCCGCTAAACATAAACGCATACCATCCGCACTAAATTTCTCAACAGCCTCCGATAATGTTAAAAAATTGCCGTCAGATTTTGACATTTTTGCTGAATTTAATAATAAGTGACCATTTGCACGAATACCTTTTGGCCATTTACTTTCATCATTTGGCCAAATTGCACAATGATTATATATAAAGTATGTTAAATGATTTTGTACTAAATCTTTGCCAGATACTCGTATATCACATGGATACCAAAATTCAAATTCAGCTCGCATTTTATCGAGTGATTCTTTTTTGATTGCACAATCTTTTGGGTAGGGTTTATCCTAAAAAAAACAACAAATATTTGGTTAATTTTTTGTTTAATCTACTCATTTCCATCCAGAAACAACATCACGCCAAATTCAGGCATTTTTTACCCCTCCCTCCACCTTCGTCACACTACATCACATTTTTGTCAACCCCCTAAACTGTCTTTGTTAAGCCCCTAACTGTTGTGACCGCATATATATTTCCTTATTGATTAGAAAATTAAACTTTCTCCTGCATATCATGAATTTAAAAAAAAATCTAAAAAAGTGAGAATAAAATTGATTTCCTCGTCACATAAGGCAATTGCATAACGCACCCTCCCCCCCGTTGCGAACGTATTTTATGAACGGCCCCTAAATGGTAAGTTACAATTTAGGTGAAAATATCTCAGAAGTAACATTTTGGATTTTTACTTACCTTATAAAAAATATAATCCCAAACTTCTGGTGTTAATTGATGAGGTTTTATACCTAACAGATTGGGCTTATCCCCCTTAAAACTATTACCCTGAAGGAAATGAGCAATTGTATAATATGCCATATAAATTGTGGAATCGGACAATGATTCAATTAACCATTGTTCATCCCATGGTAATTTCGTTCCTAAGCCATAGGTTCGTGAACATGCATGTTCATGTAACCAATTTAATGTACCAATAAAATTACGTTTGACTTCATCATGATACGTATTCATATTGTCTAAAGCACGTTCAGCTTGTTTTTTCCATTCTGCTTCCCCATAATTCAAGTACCATTGATTACATAAAGCCACAACACATTCATCACCCGATCGTGATATAATCATCTTTTCAGGTTCGTAATAAATTAAACCTTCCTTTTTATCTATTAGTTCTTTTTGTAGATGTTTTTTACATTCTTGTACTTTTTGACCTTTATGCGCACCAATTAGCATGACACCATCATAAAAACCTTTTAAATAAACCATTTCTTTCGCTTCTTGTAATTTATCTTTATCATTTTGACTTTGAATTTTCAACTTTTCATACACATAAACTGCACACATCTTACCATATTCAGGTATTTCAATAATTGGTATTGGTTGAAACGGCATGACCATATGATCGGCAATATTATATTTCTCACGTAATGCTGGCTTCTTTTGTAAATCAACAAGTGCGGCATAATCATCGGGTGAATCTGATGGTACACTTGTTACAATTCCTGTACCCTTATCGTCACGAATTGTTAACATTGGTAACGTGTAAATTATTGGATTTATTGTAACTGGTGCTTTTAATGGCAAACCTAATATGTCTTCACCGATTAAGTCAACAAGTACATCAAATTTTCCATCATCTTTACAAAATCCTTGATATGACATATTACGTGCTGCACGAGCAGTTGATATAAATATTTCATTGTTGATTGTTTTAAATGCAATGTATTTCATGTCCGGTCGTACCCAACAATTGGTTTGACCATACATTGTTTCTGGACGTAAAGTGGCACCCACCAGATAAACTGACATACCTTCAAATTTTCTAAAAGTAATATAAATGTGTTATTTTCAACGTTGGCAATTCGTCTTACTATTTTCGAAATAAAATTTAAAGGCCGGACGAAGTTAAATGGATGTCAAGACGTGAGGCTGCTCAATAATACTTAGAAATTTAAGGTACTCGCAAAATAAACATTTTTATTTAAACTTACTGTAATTTTGGAGGTAATGGATCTAAAACTTTTATTTTAATGAGCGTATACTCTTGTGGTCCTACACCTTCACCAGAACTACGATCATGATCCATACAAGGTTGACCATCTTTTGGTGAAAATATCGTATAACGTTTACCGTATTGAACTTTCCCATTTTCACGTAATCTTAAAAATTGCCAACGAATAAAACTATCGTAAAATGGATTTGCTACAGTTGTTATAAATGATCGACGCCAATCAACCTAAAAGTAAACCATTTCATTTTAAAAGATAAATTGAAAACAAATAAAGAAATTGAATACTTACATGTAAACCAATGCTTTGTAAATCTTGAACAGCTAATGGTGGGAAATATTCTAGCCAATACAGACTATCTGCAAACTTTTTAATTTCATTATCGGATAATCCAAGACTTTGCATTATTTGCCATTGAAATTTTGCTGATCCAGTTTTAGCAACAGCTTTACTCTAAATAATATAATCTCATTATATTTATATTTGAATACAAAAAAGGGGGTAAAATGCTTCAAGCGAATATATGTAGTGTATGGTATTGTAACCTTCCCGGTTTTGATCCGGAGTCTTCATTTATTTAGACTTATCTCCGGATTCCGAACAACTGAAAGTATCTCCGGATTTGAAGAGAAACTAGAACACAATTTTCTTCATTTACAAGTATTAATATGTATTGTTTATTAACTTTTCTAGAAGAATCTCATATTCCACATATATATATATATATATATATATATATATATATATATATATATATATATATATATATATTTAAAACAAGTGAAAATAACTGAGTTAATTGCTTAAATACCCGGTATATTGAAATGAAATTGCAGATGCTTGATCGAAAATTTTGGCGAAACTATTCAGTTTATGAAAAAAGTTTCTAACAAAATTTAAATTAACGAACGTTTTTGTCAAAAATTTTTTTGTCTATCTGTTACGGTTTCAAAAATTAATATTTTCCCCACTTTCCCCACTGTTCGATTTTGTTCATTCAAAAATTTAACCGATCTCATTAATATTTTTCAAAATTGTAACTATTTTCATAAGTACATGAAATTTTTACGTAAAACATAGAAACTCAAGCATTTAAAACATTTTATAAAATATAAAACATTAACTTTATTAAAATTGTATTTAAATGTTAGACAAGGATATATTTTACCTTTTTTCCTTTACTTTTATCCTCAATTTCTTGAGGCTTGTAAATAAAAATAATAATAATTTAATCTCATAACATTTAAAAAAATTATATTTACCTTTTTCCCTTTACTCTTATCCTTAGGCACAATATCAGCATCAACGTCTACCACAACTTCCAGTTCATTTTCTGGAAATTTTGGCGGACAACCGTATAATTCCATTTCCCTTTTAAGTTTATCAGCACATGCTTTAATCGGCATTCCCGTACAATGAAATCCGAACGGAAATAGAACCTGTTTACCTTTTAGACGTTGATACCTTACAGCAAACTAAAAATATAATTAAAAATTATACTTACGATACAATAATTTTCAAAATTGTATAAATACCTCGCATTTTGATAGCGAAAACGTATGTCCTAAATGTAACCGGCCATTCATATATGGATAGGGAAAAGTACATAAAAATTTATCCTGTGGCGAATTTCTTGGAGTACTCGGTGCATTTTCTTCAAAAATTTTCTCTTTAGCCCATTGTTCTTGTACAGTTTTTTCAATACTTTGTAAGTATTCAACTTTAAATGTACCTTTACGTTCAATATTTGTCTACAAACATACTTTTTAAGTTATCCAAATTATTTAAATATTAAAATTCAATTTTAACTTACCATATTGTTAAATAAATTATATGAACACTATATTTAACGAAACTACGACATTTAAATGTCAATCATATAATTTAACTAAACTGCTTATTAATTACAACTCGAACGGTACGGAACACTCAAAACCTAACCACAATTCCACGTACTTGAGCACGTTTACATTTGTGAAAACCCATAGATAATAGTTTATATGAAAACCCCTGAATGACGCAATATTCAATAGTATTTGTAAAGTGCAATATATTTACAAATAATTGTAAAAGGGTATGAAAAAAAAGGTAAATATGACTTTGCACTTTGAAATGCGCTTTGTTTTTTTAACCCGACTTAAAAAAGGAGGATGGTTCTCAATTCGTCTGTATTTTTTTTTTATGTGTGTCACGTCAGAACTCCGTCATTTATGAACCGATTTTGAATTTTTTTGTTTTTAAAGGGTTTGATTTCCGATTGGTCCCATTGTCACCAAATCGCATTTTGATGGGGGGATCCCCTGGAAATCGAGGAAAATCCTCATTTTATATGTGATCACCGATTTCTGCGAAAATTTTTTGTTTGAAAGGATATACTCATTCATAATGGAAAAATAAGAAAGTTTTTTAAAAAACCGACTTCAAATAAAAAATTTTTTCAGGCGTCGCCTTAATTTTTCTTTTTGCTAAAGAACGGTCAAAAAATTTTTGCTCATATCTTTTTGTTTTTGAGTTATCGTGTTGGCTGACAGACAGATTGACATCTGGAAATGAATTCATTAGAACACCTTATAAACGCCTTTGTCGATTTTTTTTTTGTGGGTTCAATATTTCCAACCGTTACAAACTTGGGAATAAACTTACAACTTATTAAAATTAAAGAAATATTTATTTCGATATAATGAAAATATAAATTGGAAAAAAATCGCTATATTTTATTAAAACAATTAAATTTTTATGTACATAATTCTTTGGATTCGAACGGAATCTTTGAAAAAATATTTCATCACAAAGTTATACATGAATACACTTTTTGTAACTTATGATTTCGTTTGTTTGAGTAAATTAAATTCATGGTTAAAAGTTATGAATGTGGTTTTACTCCAGTATGAATTAGTTTGTGTCGAACTAAACACCGTCGTGTTTTAAATTTTTTATCACAAACATCACATGAATGTGGGTTTTCTCCAGTATGAATTAGTTTGTGATAAACTAAACTCTGCCGTGCAGTAAATTTCTTATTACAGACATCACATGAATGAGGTTTTACTCCAGTATGAGTTAGTTTATGTCGAACTAAACACTGTCGTGTAGTATATTTTTTATCACAAACATCACATGAATGTGGTTTAACTCCAGTATGAATTAGATTGTGATTAACTAAATGGGCTTTCTGGGTAAATTTTTTATCACACACATCACATGAATGTGGTTTTACTACAGTGTGAATTCGTTTGTGTTTAATTAAACTCTGCCGTTGATAAAATTTTTTATCACACACATTACATGAATGTGGCTTTACTCCAGTATGAATTAGTTTGTGATTAACTAAACTGAATTTCAGGGTAAATTTTTTATCACACACATCACATGAATGTGGTTTTTCTCCCAAATGAATTAGTTTATGTCGAATTAAACTGCTTTGGGAATTAAATTTTTTATCACAGACCACACATGAATGTGGGTTTTCTCCAGTATGAATTAGTTTGTGTAGAACTAAATTCTGTCGTGTAGTAAATTTTTTATCACAGACATCACATGAATGTGGTTTTACTCCAGTATGAATTAGTTTGTGTTGAACTAAACTCTGTCGTGTAGTAAATTTTTTATCACAGACCACACATGAATGTGGGTTTTCTCCAGTATGACTTAGTTTGTGATTAACTAAATGGGCTTTCTGGGTAAATTTTTTATCACACACATCACATGAATGTGGTTTTACTCCAGTATGAATTAGTTTGTGATTAACTAAATTCTGTCGTGTAGTAAATTTTTTATCACAAACATCACATGAATGTGGTTTTATTCCGGTATGAATTAGTTTGTGTTGAACTAAATTCTGCCGTGTAGTAAATGTTTTATCACAGACATCACATAAATGTGGTTTTACTTTTACTCTAGTATGAATTAGTTTGTGTCGAACTAAATACTGTCGTGTAGTAAATTTTTTATTACAGACATCACACGGATGTGGTTTTACTCCAGTATGAATGAGTTTGTGTCTAACTAAACTGAATTTCATGGTAAATTTTTTATCACACACATCACATGAATGTGGTTTAACTCCAGTAGGAATTAGTTTGTGATTAACTAAATGGGCATTGTGGGTAAATTTTTTATCACACACATCACATGAATGTGGTTTTACTTCAGTATGAGTTAGTTTATGTCGAACTAAACACTGTCGTGTAGTATATTTTTTATCACAAACATCACATGAATGTGGTTTAACTCCAGTATGAATTAGTTTGTGATTAACTAAATGGGCTTTCTGGGTAAATTTTTTATCACACACATCACATGAATGTGGTTTTACTCCAGTATGAGTTAGTTTGTGTTGAACTAAATTCTGCCGTGTAGTAAATTTTTTATCACAAACATCACATGAATGTGGATTTTCTCTAGTATGAGTTTCTGTATGTTGAACTAAAGTCTGTTCATGTGTAAATGTTGTATCGTAAACATCACACAAATCAGTTTCTTCAAATATTTCATCTTTGATTATTAATTCCAAATGTAATTGTTCAATTTTAATATTTTCATCTTTGATTATTTGTAGAGTATCATTAATATGTGCATCTTGAACTGCTAATTTTGTTTCGATATCTTCTTGTTGTTCAATTTTAATGTCTTCTTCCTTTATTGGCATTTGATTACTCATTTCATAATAATTCGATATTCGACTTGTTAATATTTTTATTATTTATTCACAAATTAATTTTATTCTCTTTAAAAAAAGGTCTATTTACCTCTTAAAACACTGCTTCAATATTTTATCTATGCACCACTATATTTTTTCTGTGCTATGCTCTGCCAAAGAATACAATATACAATTAAACAGTATTCTTTGTTTAAATCATGAAGAATAGATATATTAGGAGAGCGAACGTAATGTTAAAAAAACGGTCAAGAATTGGTGTAACTATCTTTTATCAGTAGGGGTCACTGGTCTCAGTGCCGTACGGAATTTAAATGTTTAAATGTAGGCGCCAAGAAATCACTTTCATTCAATTAATAAGAAGTCTTAGTTTTATAGATAATAAAAAATTGTTTTCGATTATCAAGTAATAATTAAATAAATATTAATAATAGAGAATTCTTAATAATTGCAATAAATTAAAAGATGAAGAATCATAGTGATAATTTTGCAATTAATAATAATAATAATATACAATATATGTTTACAATAACTGACATATATTAGATAAAGAAAGAAGATAACAAAACCGGTAATTACAGACCATATTCCTTTCGTAAATGCAGACACGCATTCCTAACCTTAAACAACCTTTCACTCATAGATATATAACAGTATATCTATGCTTTCCCTGTACAACATCGTCCCATTTTTTCACATTTATAAAATTAAACAATTTTTATACTTACAATTTTTATTTGTAAGATGTGATAACCGTTGATTTTAATATGCAATAATAACAATAATTCCGTACGGGCAGATTCGCACTGCCGCTAGTGGCGAAAATAATAACTATGATCTCTACACGTTTTTGAGGACACAAAAACAGACGAATTGCCTATGTCGTTCAATCTCCTAATATATCTATTCTTCATGGTTTAAATGTACATGAAATATACTCTATACTCTAACCTCCATATACAAAAGCATTTTTTGAATCCACCCTGTTTAATATTAGACAGTTGGTAATACATTTATTTGCAACAGTATCATAGTTGGTAACATTAGTTATAAAAAATGTTTTGATATGACAGACAGACAGTTCTGTCAGAGACTGGATAAATAAAGCATAGAGATATGTCTCTATGAAATAAAGATGTTAAAAGTGTATTAGATTTAGTAAAAAAAAGAAGCTAATAGATGTTAAAAGTATATTAGATTAAGTGAAAGAAAATACGTTAATAATGGCTGCAAATAATACATCAGATGTAGCTCAAGTGAGCTCATTACCATTACCACCTGTACAATATTTTAATCAGTACACAGATGAAAATATACGTCGGGGTAGAGCACCACGACCCCCTTTACCAATTCATGATACATATTCAATGTTTGGAAATGCATTCAACGCAGATGAAAGTATTATACGACCTCTTGAAAGCCAGGTAAAATTCATTTATCTATTAAGATTGATTTTCATTTCCCATTGGCGAATTCATTTCATACAATTTTTGTATGAAATCTCTCGTTAAATTTTATGATTCCTTTGGCGTCATACTTTGATAATGAATTCGTTCTCGTTTATTTTGCGAATTATCGAAAATTAGAAACTTTCAAATTAATATTCTCAAGTCTAATTTCGTAAGAGAAATCGAGAGAACAGAAAATTGTTAAAAATTCACAATTGATAAAAACACTTGGTGCAAAGTGGTCGCTCAAAAAAACTCATCTAAAGTAAGTTTGTTTTCGCCCTATAATAATTTTATTTTTTTATTTTAGGGTATTAAAAGACTGTATCCACAACATTTTGATCGACGGCGTGAATTAAAGAAGCTAAATCACTCATTATTAGTGAATTTCTTGGATCTATTAGATTTATTAGTTCAATGTCCGGATTCACCTCGTCGTACAGAAAAAGTCGAAGATTTAAGTTTACTTTTTATTCATATTCATCATTTATTGAATGAATTTCGTCCACATCAAGCAAGAGAAACGTTACGTGTTATGATGGAATTACAACGACGTCAACGAATTGAAACGGCACATCGATTTCAAAAGCATTTAGATAAAGTACAGGATATTTTACAACAAGCATTTCAAAATTTACCAGATACTAAAGATCAAGATTCTCGATTAGGTGCTTCAGTTGAATCGTTTGATGAAATGGATACAGGGGATTCGAAAGATGATAATGTTGATTCATGTCATATTTTAGATAGAATTATGTGTAATATTATTGATTCGATGTAGTTTCTATTTTTAAATTTATCATTAAAACATTTATTTAAAATTTATCCTGATGGTTTTTAATTATTTTAAAATTGCCATAACGGAATGTAGAAAAGTATTTGTGTCTAAGAGGTAATTTTTAACGCGACTGAAGAAAATTAAAATCTATTATGTCGATCCAATAGAGGTCTAAAATGCTAATTAGATCTACCAAAACGGCTAGAAATTGTAAAACGTTTTTTATTGCTAAAATTTGTGGTTTTTTGGCAAATTTTAAATTGCAGTAACTTTGTCAATTTTGAACCTTCTAAGATTTTTAAATAATTAACGCAAGTAATTTCTTAAATTTATATTTTTGGCAAATTACGTTATGACGATAATTTTATATTTGGCCAATATTTAATGATGTACTTAACGCCTACGCGAAAGGGAGGGGGTTCTAAAATCCCGAGGAAGGTAGGTAATTTTGATTTTCTTATAAGAAAATACATCTTTTCACTACTTGTTCTTTCTTTTTTGGATTATTCCGAGTCCAAATCTTATTTTTATTGGAGTTTTGTGTTATTTAAGAAAACTTTGGTAAAATATGCCATTCGAATATAATATCGAAAGAGTAACAGAAAACTGGTAACATACGTACCTTTTTGAAAAGCTTCTGGAAGGAAGAAGTTTTTTTTGCAAATATTTGCTCCAGGTATATAATAATTTAAAGTTATTTTGATGCCACTTTTTCCTTCGTGATGTGATTGCGAATTTAGGGCTATTAGGATAACTATTTGCCGGGAGTGTTTGCAGCAGTATTTGGTAAATTTAGGCAAAACAATTAATAAAAAGTTAAAAACTCGATAACCACATATTTTAAATAATCACGACCCTCTTTGTTAGTTTAAAACAAATTAAAATTATCAGTTTTGAAAGTCTATCGAAAAATCGGACACCCTATAACAAATATATAATATACACAAGTTATATAACAGACGTGGAAAAAATTCAAGAAGTGATTCTGGCGGCCATTTTATGAATATTAGCTTCCTTAGTATTTTAAATATCGGGTATTGCACTTCGACCGTATGGTCCATTGTGCTGCCCCTTCTACTTCACTCCGACGAGATTCGCTTCTTCTATATGTTGGCAATAGCCAGGAGCTTGCTTATCAGGTCTTCCTGAAGGTTCATATATTCATGGTGAGGTGCACCGAATATATTGTATCTGCTGTAACCTAGAGGTTCGCAGTCAAGGATAATGTGGCTGAATGTTTCTTCCTCCTTGCCACACAATCTGTACATAATTGACCCGTTATGGAGTCCCATACTCCCATTGTGTGCAGATGCTTCCGCAAGGGATAATGCTCGGTAATAAATCCGGTAACGCTTGGCAGTTGCATCCTGTTCAGCCTCAGTGCATCGAGAGATAACCTCTTGGTTGCACTCTGAAGCAGTACCTTCCTGAGCTCTTACCTTCTTCCCGGATTAGGAAGAGAGAAAAATTCGGCGATAGTGTATCTTATGCCCATTACAATAAATGGATATGTTGAAACCAGATGGGTTTTCAAACTCTAGCTGCTCTAGCGATGCATTTTATTTTCGATCGAAAATAGAGCCAAATCACTCATCTACCACCAAAAGGAATGGAGGTCACTGAGTCAAATACATGTAGGATGTCATAAAACCTAAAAAATATTAATTTCTTTTTAAGTTTTTTAGATGGCGCTAACATTAATTCATTTATAAAAAAATTAAATTTATTAATAGCCAAAATACAAATTTGCATATTTCTAACTTATATATAACGATTTATAGTGTGCTAGTATAGTTTATAATTTCTAGAGAAATGACAATCCAAATTGACATTTCAAAATTGAAACAAAATTTTAATAAAATAATTTTAGTTATTTTTTAAGTATAGTTTCTGTGGAAATGACAATCAACAAAATTTTAAAATTATTATATATTTTTTTTTTCAGAAGCTAACATTTAATATACAATTCAAAATATTACAACGCTCTTTTTTAACACTTAATTTCACTACCCATCAAGTTGTCGAACCGGGGGCTTTAAATTATAATCGATTCTAAAGGAGTAACTCCAAAAATATATTTGTAAATTTAATTTAATATTCAATTTAATCAAGATTATTTTTATTTAATTTTCTATTCCCTTGCTAAGTATAAAGCATTTTTCCAAGAAAAGTTTTATTGCTTTTCTAAAAAGGAGCGGTAAATAGTTAAATGTTTTTAACATGAGGTGTTTATTAAGGATGTACCAGCATAGTGTACACATACATACACATTATCAGCACACAGATTCTTACACATACTATCAAATATTTCCGGTATGGTGATCTGACAACGTTGTTCTGTGTATATACCTATTTATATTATTGCTTATGTCAACAGCATATATTCCCACTCTTTACTTGATGCAACTTGAGAAAGATTGGCGCACAACGTTGTCAGACCACTATTTACCATAAACGGAATGTGTTATAATTGGACAAAAATAATATTTTAAATTATTATATTTCGAAAACAAAACGGTAACACACGATTTTTTTTTTTAATTTATATAAGAAATATTAAGGAATCCTCCCCTAGTTTTTTTTTAAATTCTGTCGATTATTTTTTCTAATACAACAGATAATAGTTGGGCGGGCATGAAGTTTTACATGCATCTAATGAGAGAGAATGATAACTTTGATATTAATTATCTCGCGTTCTAAACGGTCAAAAATTCTGAAACTTCGGGATTTATTAGAAAACGTTATTTTTAGCCTGTAAAAAAATGAGCAAAATCTCTCGAAAAGTGATAGTATGCTGGTACATCCTTAATCGTATAACTGTCATGCGTCAAATGTTTTCATTGAAATACAACTGTTCAATTTTCATAATTTATAATATTGTAATAAAAGATAGTAGTTATCAGAAAATGTTAGAAACCAAACCAACAAATAAATCATAATTCAATTTTTTAAAGATATAAATAAATATTTGTTATTTCGATTAAAAATATGAAAATTAACGCTAACCAACCTGAACAAAGACGTTTTATATTTACAAACAGACTAATGACTAGCGGCACACATGACGATATAACATGTAGTTATTACTTGGTTATTACTTAGCATGCAACTAAAGTGAAGGCCTTCTAACATTATTAAGATGAGTAATACAGATTTGTTTAGAAATTTGTGACTAAAAAAAGTTGAAAATCAAAGGAAAAAATGACTGTCACTTATACCGCGGAAGTAGCAACTTGTAGATGGTTTGGTTGTTTTCTAAAGTTACTACTACGGTAAGTAAACTAAAATTTTCTTTAATAAATTTATGTAAAAACTTAATGATAGCATAATTATAACATAATTATACCATTGGCCTTGAACAAGTTAATAATTATCTAATTCAATATAAGTACTGTCAATCTAACATAATATATTTTGTATATATTAACGATTCAGACTTGTTGGCTAACCTGATTACGGACTAAATTTAAATTCGAGCACCGAATTGATAAATATATTATTTTCAGATGGCGTGGATCAATTTACAAACTAGTGTGGATGGATTTAATTGCATTTTTATTTATTTATTACGGTTTAAATATTGCTTATCGACACATTTTAAATGAAGATGGTAAAAGGTTTGTATTTTGAATCTATATTAACTAATGAAAAACTCCAAAAGTATGTTATGTTGATTAATAAAAAGCGCCATATATAAATCTGTTTAGATTTCATTCAACAAATCTAAAACGCCTGCTACTATTTTTTTATTTGTAGTAACCAAATCTCATTCTTACAGTCATGTTTTACATGCGATAGTCTGTGTTCAGTAAACTGTGGGTTTGGTATGTCTCTGATTTTGTAAAAGTTATTTTACTGATGAACGAGTTTCTTCAAATGTTCATCGAACCTAAGAAATAACAGATAATAATTTATATATATATATATATATATATATATATATATATATATATATATATATATATATATATAACATACCTAGTAAATGTCGAAAATGACTTAATGATGGTTATTTTCGACATCTACTAGGTATGTTCGATGAACATTTGAAGAAATTTGTTCATCGGTACAAAACTAATAGCTAAAACTAAAAATACGAAAATTTCAAATATTTGTTTAATTTAATAATTATAATGGACCCATTCCATACAAAATGTAAAATTATTTTCTTAAAAAGTTTATAATCGATACATATGAATAATTTATAATTAAAAAACTTTTTTCCCGTTTTGTGTTAAAATTCGGAGAATTCTTAAGTTGTCCGGAAATCGGTGAAAAATCAAAACAAACCGAAGTGTTCGGATGATCAAAAACCCGAAAGGACCACTTTTCCAATTTTTGACCTACTACTACTTTTAAAATTTTTTCTGTATTTTAGCACGTTCGAGGCGGTCGTTCGTTATTGTAAATTTTACAATAATTTAATACCAATATCATTCATATTAGGTTTTTATGTATCAATTGTAATGACAAGATGGTGGAATCAATATAATTCAATCCCATATCCAGATTCTCTGGCTGTATTTGTTAGTGCTCATGTACATGGCCAGGTAAATATTCAATAACGGATTCATAGTTTAACTTATTAATTATTTTTATAATCATTTTTAATTAGGATGAACGAGGTCGAGTAATGCGACGAACTATCATGCGATATGTATGTCTTTGTTTGACGAAAGTATTATCAATGATATCACCACGCGTTAAAAAACGGTTTCCAACTTTAGATCATTTTGTAGAAGCTGGATTATTAGTTGAAAGTGAAAAAATTGTTATGGAACATTTAGATCTAAAATTTCCAAGTAATTCAAAACACTGGTAAAATATTTTCATTTGTTTATTTATTTTTCATGATAACGATATTTTATCTAAACACTTATTTCAATATTGATTTTTATTATATAATATTTTATATTTACCAAATTACTAAGTTTGTTCTTCACATTCAATTAAACTCACGGACAAATTAACCGGAATTGTAATTATATTCAAATATTATAAACATATTTTGCTCTATGTGAATATTATATAGCTCGAATGTAATGCCCTTTGAGTACGTTGGACCAATTTTGAGTACCATTTTTGTGATTATTTATACTATCGTGACTAGACTATATTTGTACGATCTTTTCGTGAGCATTCTGAGCATACCGTTACTGATAATCTCTGAAAAACTATTGTTTTTGTAATTTTACAATTATGTTAAATATAGAGCACGGTAGTGCGATGGACCGAATTTAAGGGGTAAAAAGTATTTTTAATAAATTTTTTAAATCTATACATCTATACAAATAAATAAAATTGAAGTGTCTGCCTGTGATTTCGAAATAAAGGTTTTTTCTTAAGGACGTTCGTGCGCTACGCTAGAGTCAAATGAGTACTATCTTTAATAAAATTTATTTAGGATTTTAAAAAAAGTTGTAAAGTATATCAATAATCTTACAACGATTTATAACCTGTTTTTTATTTGTCCCAAATATTTTAAGTTTTTATTGTAAAATAACAGGAAATGTAAATTAAAAATTGATTTGACTTGTTCATATATTTATTTGTGTATATTTAATCATATATATATATATTTGACTTGATTTGACAGATCTGACAATAAACTATGTTTTTTTATGATATTCATAGTGTGTATGTGTATATTTTTTTACTGTGCGCTGTCGCCAGTTTTCAAAATATGGTGGCAAAAACAAAACTAACAAAATAAATTTAATTTTATTAAATAGTTAATTCAAACGTTCGTCAACACCATTTTTTTAATGCAATTATGTAAACTGAACTTTTGTCTGTCTATCTGTTTGTTTGTCCGGGCTAATCTCCAAACCGCTTAAATCGATTTTGTTGAGACTTTCATTGGCAGTTAGAGGACTTTTCAGAGAGAAATCTAGGCTAATTTTTATTCCGGAAATATTTAGGTTACCTGGGAGAGGGGTGAATATCTGTCTTTGAAATCGTTAGTGATAGAAGAAAAATTCAAAGACAAAAAATGTTCCTTAAAAATAAGCAACTTGCAAAGTAGCTCATTGTCCCTTACACCCTCACCACCAACAGAGGGTGCGGAAATATTGCTATAAGAGACGGAAGAAAAATTCAAAAACAGAAAATGTTTCTTCTTTAAAACTAAATAACTTGCAAATTCGCTCATTGTACCAACCAACCCCCCACTACCAAAGAGTGGGGGAAATATTTAACTTTGATGGGTACATATCCATCTCTTTCACTAATAGCTGTGCTCAGAGCTGGTGTGGAGTTGCTGATTTTCCAACGGACATAACGCTATTGCATTGAAGCGTAACGGGGTTGGTTCCCTAAAGGCTAGGGGAAGAAATCCCTGACCAAAAATTACCTGGCCCTTCAGATTGGGTGTTTGGCCTGGTATTAACTGCTGCACCTTGTAAAAAGTTTTATTGACCAGAAACCTAAAATCAATAATTACGGTGAATGAGCCTTAAATCCCATATGCACGCCTTGATCGCGAAGAAATCTGGGAGGAAGAATTTATGTCAAAACAATGGGGTACAAATCTAATATACCCAATTTACAAAAATTTAATTTTACTGAAGTAAAATTTGAATATTTAAGATTACAACTATATACGTTTAATTAGGTTACCAATTGTATGGGCAGCGAGTATTGTAACGCGAGCACGTAAAGAAGGCCGGCTTCGTGATGATTTTGCAGTGAAAACATTAATTGATGAATTGAATCAATTTCGTGGGAAGGCTGGATTACTTTTAAATTATGACATGGTTAGTTTACCGTTAGTATACACTCAAGTGGTGACATTAGCTGTATATTCATATTTTTTAACATCAGCAATTGGACGACAATGGATTAAAGGTTTAAAAGGCGAAGATGGTTCAGAAATATCTAATTTAGATATGTATTTTCCTGTTTTTACAATGTTAGAATTCTTTTTCTATATGGGCTGGCTAAAAGTGGCCGAATCATTAATCAATCCTTGGGGGGATGATGATGATGATTTTGAAGTGAATTGGCTTGTGGATAGAAATTTGACGGTAAAGTTTTTATTATTTGACATGTTTGTATTTAACAAATATTTGAGTTTATTTCAATTGATTATATGTTTTATTTTTTAAGGTTTCTTATTTAATTGTCGACGAAATGCATCATGAACATCCTGAATTAGTAAAAGATCAATACTGGGATCAAGTATTTCCATCCGAGTTACCTTATACTTTAGCAGCTGAACCGTTCCGTGATAAACATCCCTTGCCATCAACAGCACATTTAAATATTCCAAAAAATCTAACTCAAATATTTGCACCACCATCATCTCTGAAAATTGATGAAATGGGAATTGGGGATGCATTTGTATGTTTAGTTAATATTATACATCTTTTAGGAGTATTCTGAACCTATTCAATTATTTTCAATAGTCACTTAATCAGTATCTACAGAGTGGTCCGCCAAAAATGAAACGGAAAAAATATGATAAAAATAGATTTAAATATTTAAGGACGTTTATTTGCTACCCTAAAGTCAAATGAGTACTATCTTTAATAAAATTTATTTAGGATTTGAAAAAAGTTCTAAAGTATATCAATAATCTTACAACGATTTATAACCTTTTTTTATTTGTCCTAAATATTTTAAAAGTATTTATTGCAAAATATCAGTAAATGTCAATTAGAAATTGATTTGACTTGATGTGACAGATTTAACAGTAAACTATGTTGTATATTTGTGTGTATGTGTATATTAGTTTAGTGTGCGTGGTCGCCAGTTTTCAAAATATGGTGGCAAAAACAAACTTAACAAAAAAATTTTAATTTTATTAAATAATTAATTCAAATGTACGTTAACGCAATTTTTTTAATGCAATTATATAAACTGCATATCTTAAAGAATATTTATAAACATTATTTACTATGGTGGCTACTTTAATAATATAGTTATTATAATTTTACGTTGTGTTCTCCATAAGACGCTGTGTTAAACGTTTGATTTTTAATCGATAATTACTCTTCGAAATGATCGTCAATAGGTGTTAAATTTTTGAGGAAAGAAAACTACATAATTGAGCTATTCAATTCATTAAAAACAAAATTTTTATCTACTATTAAGCCTCATGTATGAACGTCCTTAAACAGAGTGATATTTGTATTACCATGTATAAACTTAATATTTTTGCCTGGACCTAAAAATGAAATAGATCATAAACCCCATGTACCGAATATCGTGAAAATAAATAAAACATAAACTCCCCTGGAATATAATTGACCAACGAACACATGTACTAAGATTCATGACCATTGTTCGACTCTAACAAATTTTTGGATTTTTGCTGTGTTTGACTGACTACTGTAGATTTTTGTATTCGATTTTTTGTAAGCCGATTTAAAAAAAATGTTGGACACCTATTTTTTTTTTTTTGTTTGAAACGTATTTCTTGAGATAAAATCAGAAAGTCTGGATAAACTCTGAATCAAAAATTAATCCAATATGTTAATTATTTTTTTTTATGAAATTCAAATCAACAAAAAATAGAAATTTTCAAAGTCGGTCCTCAACTCTGCCAAGGGTGTAGTGGAGAACGTAAAAATTTGAAAATAAGGATTTTAACTTTGAATAAAAAGAATACTCTTACTTACTTATTAAATGACTAAAAAAATTAATTAAAATTATGTTTTTAATTAGGGAAGTTATGACGATACGCAAAGTGGTATACATTTTACTGCTGGTCGAACACGAAGTGGCAGTCGTACGAATCGACCACCGTCAGTTGGTTCACAATCGTCAATGGGTACATTAATGGGTGGGTCAATGACCCGTGTCAATTCTGTATCTGGTGTACTACGTCGAATATTCACTAGAGAAGATAGTCGTACGGACGGTGCATCGCAACCAATGTATGTGCAACCAACAAGATTACCCGGTTCAGCGAGTTCAACAAGTTTAAAAGATAAAGGTGGTATAACGAATCCACCACCAAGTAGCATACGTCTTGCAAATCAAGTAATTGAAGAAGTTGACGAACAGTTAACAATTCAATCAATGCGACCAAAAGACGAACGTCCTCATATGGCAACAATATTTGGTTCACCACCACCATCAAGTCCAATTCCTGTTCCAAAGTCAAATACATCAAGTGCTAACCATCATCAACAGCATATTTCAACATCAGCGCCAGCAGCAGCACAAGAACGTGGTGATATGGATATGCTAAGTATAGACAGTGGCAGCACAAATAATAGCGTCAACGATGATGATGAATTTACAAAACTAAAAAATTCACGTGAAGCAGAGCGTCGTGAACGACTTATGCAAAAGTTTGCAAAATCTGTGAACATTGATGATAATCTAGTGGCAGAATCATTTCTAATGAATGAACCGTTAAATATAAGTCCGAGTGTTTAACGATTTATTATATCTCATAGAAACATTTTATACATTTCTAGCTTTGATTCAATGTAACTGTTTTTGTTTTCTACAGTATTAATAATTGTAACAATAATATATTTTTGATTCCATAACTTTTAATCTAAAGGTGGCCATAGATTTCGCTATTTTACAACTATTTAACCAAACGGGTAAAGCAAACATACCTTTGGCTGAAAAGCATCCCTTATACTGCTTTTCACATATAACATCCTTCACATTCTTCTTACCTTTACAGTTGAATCGATATGCTTAAACCGTGCAAAAGAAAGACTCGGTGTGATAAATTTACTACTTAGCCGGGAATAAAACTTTTCGGATCGTAAGTTAGTTTGTACAAACCTATTTTACTAAATTTACCTGTTTTACTAATTTACAAAATTGCGACCAAGACAAATTTTGAAGTTTGTGATCTTAAGATTATAACCTTAAAATTAAAAATTTTATATCAATACGTGAACTGTTTATTTTACTTTTTACATACATACAAATGTATAAAAGTATAAAGTAGTGTAGAAAGGTATACTTATTTGGTTGTGTAATCAAAAGTTAAACATGTTGGTAAAAGCTTTCAGTTTATGAAAAGAGTTTCAAACAAAAGTTGTTTATTTTAAAAAAGGCATATTTTTTCCTATAAATTTACTCTTACGGTTTCAGAGGTGGGATGCACGGTTCGGTTTTATTCATTCACGAACTGGACCACTCTTTTTAGCTCTAAAACACAGACAAAATTTCCGTTCGTTTTTTCGCTATCGAGTTGTAATGTTACGGAAAGACGGACGGGCAGATTAATTAAATTATTTTATAAACACCTATACCAAAAATTAGGAGTAATACTGTCAATGATATGAAAAAGTTGACTCTTACGTCAGAGTCGTCTTTGGTGTAGCGGTAAGCACGCTGGACTAGATATCCAACGGCCGAGGTTCGATTCCTGGTTGACGAGTGAATTTTTTCATATCAATATTTAATTAATTTGAATAAATTTTTCGGTATTATATTTTATTGTCAAAATATGTGTTTTTTTGCAAGGTCTCAATTCTAGATTAATTTGATGAGACCTTTCATTTATTACCCATATTATAGGAGAAGAAAAGGTTTTTTTTCAGTTTTAACAATATCTGACGTTTGCTATATTATTTTTTGTGACGTTACGTATGTTATATCACTCCCCGGGTTGATACAACTCTATCGATAAGCCATTTGCTAAAACCTGTTAAAGAGTGTAGGAAGTAACATGCATGTGTAGGCGAATAGGAAGTATTAAATGAATCCAGTATCTAAAACTTACAATTTAAATGTATATAAAGAGAAAATTTTGATTTCAATCTAATTTTTATTTTAGAAAATATATAAAAGTCATAATTTGTTTGTTGATAGTTACTAAGGTAATAAAAATATATAATTACCTAAGTAACAGGCGGCATAGGTAGTGAATATGCAAAGGTATCTAAATAAGAAAGTATATTGAGATTTAGTAGCAAATTCACTACACATGCATATATGTATACATACATACGCGCGAAATATATTACCCACCATTTGGCTTTGCCGTAGTCGGGTAACAAAATAGGGATTACACTTAATATACCTTTGTATAATATACATACCGGGTATAAAAACAAATGCATTTATTACCTTCAAACACGGCAGATTATGATTTCATGACTTTTTAAATAATTAAAAAGTGAAATGATTAAATCGAACTGAGTTGTTTGTTTCCATCGAGACTGATAGTAGTGATAATGAAATTCACATTGTAAATATTTACAATAGCAATTAAGGGAAATGTGAAAGCATTAATCTTCATCAAATAAATATTGTATTAAAATGATTAAATAATTTTTTTAATTTCGGAGGCATTTCAAAAATTCAATTAATTTTTAGCTAAATTGCATAACGTACTGTGTGATATCTATGATCACCTTAGATTCAATAGTAAATACAGATAATTAATGTAGCTAGCGAATTTATTAAAGTTTTTTTTTTATATTTAATATTTATATTTATGTATACTCCCGTTCAATAAAATTGAACAGATCTGAACCGAATCAATCTCTCACAATTTTGATTATTCTTGTGGTAAATGTTGTTTACTATACTTCCATTTCTTTTTCACACTTAAAATATAAACTACTTATCTTTGTTTATAAATGAATCATTATACAAAGAGTTGCAAAAGTGAGGAGTTTTATGAAATGTAAGAAAATTAACATTTCAGGTCTGTTCAATTTTATTGAATGGGAGTGTACGTAGTTCAATACTTAAAATGCCATTGTTCATTTTTGTTGTTTTCTTTATATTTAAATTGTGGCTAAATAACAAAGTCAAAATTGACGATTTCGATACCTACCCTTGCAAAAATTAGTCTAGAGTTTGGGCCTTTGCAAAAACATATATTTTCGTAGTAAAAAAATGTGTAAATAAAGAGTTGATATCACTCTCATTTTTGTGGATTTAGCGGACATTTTTTTCGATTTTTAGTCGAATACTCTAAAAGTAAGGATCAAATGGAAATTGGCCAACAATACAATTTGAAAGAACCAGTGATTATTTTTAGTTTGTCAAAGAAGGTTAGAAGCTGACCGAGTGACAGTGTTTTGATGGAAAAAACGCGAGCTGAAAATAATCGCTGCTTCTTTCAATTTGTATTGTTGACCAATTTTCATTTGATGCTTACTTTTTAAATGTTTAGTTAAACACCGAAAAAAAAGCCCTTTAGACCGCCAGAAATGAACGTAGCATCAACTTAATTTGTATAATATATATTTATTTTATTTGTGTATACTTGGGCGTCAACAATACAATATATGTCAAATTCCAGTTCGGTTACTTAAGACAAATTCGAGAGGACTAGCGTATACTTTATAGACAAATGTCATTGAATTTTAATTAAATATTGATATGAAAAAATTAACTCGTCAATCAGGAATCGAACCTCGGCCCTCTGGATATCTAGTCCAGCGTGCTTACCGCTACACCCAAGACGACTCTAACCGAACTAGAATTTGACAAATATTGTATTGTTGACGCCAAAGCATACACAAATATAATAAATATATGAATAATAATGTTGATATTTGACAACAGAAGTAATACTGTCAATGATATGAAAAAGTTGACTCTTACGTTAGAGTCGTCTTTGGTGTAGCGGTAAGCACGCTGGACTAGATATCCAAGGGCCGAGGTTCGATTCCTGGTTTAATTAATTTAAATAAATTTTTCGGTATTATATTTTACTGTCAAAATATGTGTTTTTTTTGCAAGGTCTCAATTCTAGATTAACTTATGTAAATGAAATTATTATTTTTACTCGACTAAAAATACTGACAATAAATAGTCAAGAAAGAAATGATTAGTTGGGAACAAAACCGATTAGATTAACTTTATTTACATCAAATTTTATACTTTAAACCGATGTTTCCCCCCGTAGATTCCACAATCCACGCGGGGGTAATTTGATTATCCTGTGGGGTAATTCGGAAATAGTTCGCTTAGAGTTTCTTTGATTATTGATTGTTTATTGACGGAATTTTAACTGCACTTATAGTTGAATTTTATAATTTTAAATTAGTGCTTGAAAATTACCAATAACACTTTCAACTGCAATACAAAATTTTTAAAATTGTTTGTGCCATATCAAACTACCTAACTACCTAAATAACTATGTAACTACCTAAATACAGTGTTAAAATTGGTTATTTTTAATTGTTTATGTATTTGCTTGACAAAATTTGCAAAAGTTTGAATGTTTGATTAGATTAATAGATAACAGAATGTACAATTAACGCACACAAGTTTGGTTATCAGTTGGAGTGTTGAAAAGGATCTCTCTCCCATCGGATTCAAATTATGCATCTCCACATGGCTTTTGAGCCGTATTTTAGATATCGCACTTTGAGATTTAAAAAAAATCTAATACTTCTAAGTATTTTATTCAAAATTTGAAGCTGATCTAAGTGTGGTCCCTTTTTGAAACTTCAGTCTAGTCATGTAAGTAGAAAATTCTAAATATTCATATCCAATTTTTTAACAAAAATATTTAATTTTGTAACAAGTTCTGTGTATTTTTGAATATGTAAAACAAGAATGAACATGTCATTTTGAATTTGTATTATTATTTAGATAAAGGCTTCCTAAACTATTGATATTATTGTCAATAATCATGACAGTAATATTGATGAGTGTTTATTGAAGCAAATTTTGATAGTTTAGGAGGCGATTGGAGTGTATTGTCAATAATTGATGGAGATTGATAGAAATTTTGATTAATGCATATTAATGGACCAGGTTGATTGTTAAGAAACGTTATTAGCAATAATTCCGTCTATCTCTAACCAGACAGTACACTGAAACAATACAAACTAAAGTCCATGCAACATGAAGGTGTTGTAGGAATAAGAATTGATGGCTGTGACTATTATTGTCAATATATAATTGACAATAATATTGATCGTTTAGGGGCCACTTAAGGGTATATTTCTTTATAAGTAGAAGAAGCAACGATAAAGGATAAGAGTGGCGAGAATAGTTGGGTAGCGTAAACCATTAGTTCATATGTAATTGTATTTAAACCAATTATTATTATTTCACTGTCCTGTTACAAAAAACCTTTTCATTTTAAATTACGATTAGTTTTTGTTTCAGACTGAATGTCAAAAACTTAATGTGAACAAATAAGTAAGCTCTATCTAGCTTCACTCCGAAACGAAAATGGATCGCAATTTAAATTGAAAATGTCTATTATTTATCGTTGTTGCATCATAAATCTACCTAGCTGGGAGTTTTAAAACTATTGAGTGTGTTTGCCCAAACTAAGTGATAAGCAGCACTGAGTAAAGCTGGAAAATAATGATGTTTTCAGTGTTTATTTTATCATTTTGAGAAACCTTACGAAACCTATTTTTAAGGTTTCTTAAAAGTAATTGATATTTAATGAATGTAGAAATTGCAATAATTAAACTTATCGCGTTTTTATTTCAATAATGTTATACTCACCTCCGTTGGTAACCCTACTAACGCTAAGTTTACAAATAACAATTAAAATATGTAGTAAAAAACAACGCCGTGACTATTTGATTATTATACTTAAAACTTTGATAATTATGGGAATATTTATGTCAATTTTTAACCAGCATTGTCATCAATTATCAGAAGCTATTCAAACAATAAAATTCTGTTTAGTACGATTTATTACGTATTTTTAGTCTGAATTAATTACACTATATTTGTATAGTGTAAAATGACCCGTGGATATTTATATAGTGTAATTAATTCAGACTAAAATACGTAATAAATCGTACTAAACAGAATTTTATTGCTTGAATAGCTTCTGAGAATTGATGAAATGAAAAATTATATTCATCTCAGATAGAATCTATGTGGCTATGTTGCTATAGCGCTGACTCGAAAAGTTACGGAACGTAAGTTCGATACCCACCCAGATGTGTATGAATTTTCATATCAAGTATTGATTTCAAGAAACTTACCAATGTTTAGAAATATTACTTAGATTTCAAATTAATTAAACGTTAGCCACCTACGTTAGTATAACATAGCCGAAAGGCAACCATACCAATTCAGACTAACCTGTCTAAATTTTACTCAGCACTTAGTTCGGACATGCACATCCTCCACCCATTATTAAACCAAATATTTAACTATAAATTTTCTAATTAAATTTAGTTCAAATCCCTAAGTCATTTTATTTTTAAATAGGATTTGAATAATTTATCGCCGTGACTATTCGGTCGATTCACGGGATACTTAAAACTTTGATAATTATGGGAATATTTATGTCAATTGTTAACCAATCCAGCATTGCCATCAATTCTCAGAAGCTATTCAAGCAATAAAATTCTGTTTAGTACAATTTATTACGTATTTTTAGCCTGAATTTATTACACTATATAAATATCCACGGGTCATTTTACACTATATAAATATAGTGTTAATTAATTAAAGCTAAAAATAAGTAATAAATCGTACTAAACAGAATTTTATATCTTGAATAGCTTCTGAGAATTGATGACAATGCTGGATTGGTTAAAAATTGACATAAATATTCCTATAATTATCAAAGTTTTAAGTATCCCGTAGATCGGGCGAAATAGTCACGGCCATAATTTATACTAAAAGAAGTACCTTATACCTGATGTTTCAAATTTGTTTCATACTTATATTCGTACAAACTGTTACATCATAACTAATTGGGAAGAAAATGCAATTCTTGAATTGATTTTCATTTCAATGAGTTGTGTGGGATTAGTCGGTTGTGAGCATCATATCTATTATCAGCCTGTATAAGTGGTGGTTGAATTGGCAAGCTTATTTTTTTAAATGATTATTTAAATTTGAATATTAAAATGTTTTATTGAATGCCACATTATCTATAATGATATAAATGTTCACACGAAAATGTATAACCTCTTATTCATTCAGTTTTTCAATAGATTACCGATTGATGGTAAATCTTGCATAATCGTTTGGAATCTTCTCCTAAGTCAGAGGCCTTGAATAATATATACTATATAAATAAAAAAAGAATAGAATTAAAAGAGAAATAACTATCAATAATTGGATTTTATAACATGTGGCAGTTATTAATATCTATGAATTGGATTCCTGATCGCCTTTGTTATTTTGTCCATGTATTTTACACCAGTTCTGCCATTTTTTATGGCACCACTGCATTTATATATTATGCACGTTTTTAACTCATGTACTTTTAATCCAAAATGAGCACTGTGTGTATTAGGTAATGTTTAGTATAAGATTGAAACAAGCTTCCATTGATTCTGAATCTCTTGACTTGATGATAAATCTATGTATATAAAAGCAATTTAAGGCTAAGCCGGTCTTGAATATTATTTGTAATTTCGCCAGCTTAGAAAGCTTTCTTTGCACAAGCGTCATTGAGAGTTTTACGGTAGAAATATCTTCTCATTCATACATGCCCACTTAAACTTTGTGTAATATTTAAGTTTCATAATCTCTAAATAATATAGTCCAGTAAAATAGTACTTTTACTTCTTAAAAAATGCAGGTGGTTATTTCCAAAACATAACAAAAAGTCTATAATGAAATCACGCTTGGAAAAAATTTATTGAAGGTCTAAGGTCTTGAAAATCAGTTTTTCTAGAATAGAGGTCATTATCAAATTTACTCTTTAACTAATTTTGTACAAAAAAGGTCCTATACAAAATTTACTCAGGACCAATAGTACTCGAGATACACGGCTGATGAAAGGCGGGCGTAACGATGCATTAAATTGTTAAATAAATTTTAAAAGGGACAAATGGCATTCTATTGTAATTTTACGAGTTGACGTAATGTGAACTTATTGGACGACACATTGGTTACTTTTAAAACTCAGTTTAACAGTTTAATTTAATGCATCGTTACGCCCAACTTTTCTCAGCCGTATATCTCGAAAAATATTGATCCTGTGTAAATTTTGTATGGAACCTTTAATGTGTAGAATTACCTAAAGAATAAATTTGATAGTGACCAATATTAACGTAAAATCAATACCTTCGCGACCTTTAACCTTTAATAACTTTGTATGGAAGCGCTTTCTTGCTGTGGACTTATTACTGTTTCCATAGTGAACAAGGATGAGAATTACGTTGGAAAATCTTCACTTGTATTTTTTAAAAGGTAATCTCATTACTATTTTATTGGGCTACGTTTCCATAGTATAAACAATTTTAAAAAAAATTTACATCAAATTACACTTGCTTTTAATTGTTAGTACTTGTTTTCTGAATTTGGGCTGGTAAATTAACAACTATACATTAAAAACGAGATAAAAATGTGCCTCTGAAACTGTGAAGCCAACTGAGGGTTTTTCCCCTTATATTTAAGGGGAAAAAATTATATAGTCGTTTTTTGGGAAGAGTGCAAATTTTATTAGAGGTTTTATGAGAGAGATTTTAAACAACTTTATCGGCGATAATGTCACCACATCTGCACAAAATTTGAAAGAATGTGACTTTCTGTTTCAAATATATTGCATTTGAGTGTACATCAAGTTGCATATTTTAATTTGTTTCATTTTCTGACAATTATTACACCTAGTGGTGTACCTCGTAGCATAACGGCTTATTGCTGGTCAGCTTAACATTCCTCATATTTTACGAAATAAGTTTCGGGGGTTTTGGTTTGATTTTAGGGATATTTAAAATCACTCTTGCCTCTTATTCAGAGTGGAAAAATTTCAGTTTTGGTGGCATTGCTCTAAAATAGCGTTGATTAATTTAAAAATAACAAATGCATGAAGATACGACCTCACGCGGACGCTGCACGTTAGATTTGATCGCCAAATTAAGTCACGTGGTACAATTAAAAACTTTTCGCTGTTTGAAACAATGTATTATCAAGGCGCAGCGTCCAAGATTATATAAATATGTTTTCAGTTTAATATTTTTAAGAATTTACTCTAATATTCATATAAAGGTGCTTTTTTATACAAAAAATAAAATTGTATGACGTTTTTAAGTAGAAAAATATATACATATTTATAATACACAATAATTTGAGTATTTTATTTAGATACCAACAAATCCAATTTTTTATCCCTATATCAGGTTTTAGAAATAGGTGCTTTCCCCGCTGGCTACCAATATAGAGAGAGAGAGTTGTAATGTTGTAGAACAAGGGATTTGAGTAAGCTACATATAGCTTAAATAAAGGTTCATAAATATTTATGAACACCATCAATAGATCATGTGAAGAGCTAAATTACGTTCCATTCATATATTTAATACTTAAATATATGGTTCCATTTATCGCACTTTCTCACACACACTATGCTTTGCTGTGTGCACAGTGTCAAGTGTGTCACACACTCCTTGGCTATGTGCATAGAATCATAGATAATAGATTGATGGCTGTGTGTTTAAGGTAGTTCCAGCACTGTCTTATATAATCAGGACAAAAAATCGGTTTGCTTTTATTATAGAACAAATGCATATACACACATTCACAACCCATAGACATATTCACTATTCATATATACAAATTAATGTAATTTTGAAATAAAAAATATGTAATTTTAAACTTTTATATTTCGAAAACAAAACGGTAAAACGCAATTTAAAAAAAAATTTAATCAATATTTATCTTTACTATCCTAGTTTTGTTTTTCAATTCTGTCGAGAATTCTTTTTAATACAACAGATAATAGTTGGGCGGGCATGAAGTTTTACATGCTTCTAATGAGAGAGAATGATTACTTTGCTATAAATTCTGAAACTTCGGGATTTATTAGAAAACGTTATTTTTAGCCTTTGAAAAAAAAGAGCAAAATCTGTCGAAGAGTGGTTTCAAGCTGGAGAACATCCTTCAATGAAGAGCAACCATTATTTATAAAAAAAGAAGAAAATATAATAAAATTTGTTTTTATTTAAATTAAGTACAATTGTAAAGTCAATAAAATGCAAATACTTGTTATAACTTAAAACATAAATATTTACAAAGAAAATATTTTGAAGTTTTCTCGTAAATATTTCATAATGCCATACTTTATACGATATCTTATTACTAAAAACGATAATATTGTGTATTCAATAACCATAGTAGCATTGAATAATGCAAATCAATCCATCAAACCCGAAAAAAACAGTTTTTTGTGTAATCTAGTAAACTGCATCTGATTTTAAATTAAATTTAGTAGTATTTAGAGAAAAGTGTTAACGTTCAAAGGTTTCCCCAGGTATACATAATTAAATGCAATCTTCAGAGTCGATATATTACTAGAACTTGATGGATCTGGTTAGATCTTTAGAATTTACGTAGTTTATGAAACTTATAGCGTTTTCTTTTGAAGCACGAGAGAGCATGCTTGCTACTCAGTGATAACGTCATGCTCAACCTCAGTTCTTGTTTGAGAATTGTGAGGCAATTTTTTTCAATCGAACTTGTTTATGATTACATTTATTATTAGGTTGACTGTCAATGTCAAATACTTAAGTACATTTTAGCTGTTGTTTTGGACAACTTATCAGACTGTAGTTTAAGCACTGTACATATGTCCGTGTGCGTATAAGAAATATTATTAAGTAAAAATGGAAATAAAATTTAATCTGATGGCAATACACTTTGTATTATTATTAACAAAGCAGGTAATAATCATCACAACTTTCTAACGATGATAATAGTTCCAACAATGTCAATATTCGTAGGTTTTTCGACGCCACATTGCACTGCACTATTGCTCTGACCTTACTAGTCTGAGCAATACGGAGCACACTAGGAGTGCTCTCTATCGTCAATCAAAAAACTCAGTGCAAGCAATTTATAATTGTCAATCGAACATACATTTTATGGGTAGAGTGCTCTCAGTGCGCACGAGGGCAGTCAAAAGAAAACGCTATAAAAATAAGATTGCTCTGAAATGTAAGCAAAATATCCTCTTTTTAAAGTCAGAGAAATTAAAAATTTATTTTTGTTTGTTTGTAGTTTGATTTAAATTTTCTGTTGATACATTTCCAGCACCTTCTGGTCCTTCTCTATTCAAAAGCATTGTCTCAGAATTCAAATCAAAGCTACTTAAATCTGATTCACTATTTTTCATTGAAAATTGATCATAAAGTTTTGAATCCACTAAATTACGATCGCCACTGCTCAAAGTTATTGACGACACTGACACTGTCGGATCCTCGTTTTGGTTATTACGTTGATTTCTTAACAAATCGGTGGTTGATGTAGATTCTGTTGACTCTTCACTAATATTATCTAATATTTTATTTTGTACATTTGTTTCATTCATATGTAAACTTAGTTTCTCAAATAATGCATCAAAATGTAATTTATTTTCTTTCATTTTCTTATCAATCATGTCGTTCATGTCCATTGAAGTTGTTTCTAAATCTTTCAATTCCATAAAACCACTGTCAGCAACACTAATCGCCGATACACCCGTATTCGGTGGACAATTGTTTAATTTCAAATCAATTTTTGTAAAATCAAAATCATCCACTTCTTCATTAGCTGGTGGTTCAGTATTTAAATCGCGTTCGAATTCATTATTGTTATCACTATCTTCATCACTTTTTGTCACATCCATTAATCGTAGCTTTAATCGTTCGGTAATTTCATCCAATTCGGTGAATTTTCGTTTGAGTGTATTACTCAACAATGATGCTGATGGTGTTGCCAATTCAAAAATATCATCTTCCGGTGGTGATGGTGTAGGAATTGAAAGTGGTGGTATAATTATGGATGATGACAAAGCATTCGAATTTTTCTTTGAAATATCTTCTAGAGGTGTAACATTGATCTTAATTTGACCGTTACACCGTGAAGTGAAATCCATGATATTAAACCATCCCTGTATAGTTGGTAAACCAGCTGGTAACACTGTTAAATCCAATGCAGCAAATCCAATTACCGAATCAGTAACAACATTTGGTTGTGTATAATCTGTCCCATTTTTGTTCCACACTTTGAATATTAAACGTTTTTGATCATCGTAAAGCATATCTCTCGGTATGTGACACTCAAAATGTTGATTCCAACGTGGGTTTGTGCACTTTGGTACAATTGAAGTAAATAGTAAGCCTTTTTCTGGTATCGGTTCAAAACTCACATATGTGGTTGGTATTATTTCAATATGTTTTTTAGCATGTTTCCCTTTTGATTTAATTCGTCGACGACGTATCGATAGATTCACAGCATTTTCAATAACAATATGTGCTCGAAATGTATTGTTTGCTGGCGTTTGTTGTGGTTTTGAAAGAGCCTTTTGTAACATTTCGAAAAGTTTTGATGTATTTTCAAGTTTTGGATTTTCTATTTCTGTAGATTTATTTTCTACAGGAATATTAAATTGAGAACTTTGATCCAATGTTTGTTGATTTGATGGTGATAACTTATGAGTAAGTTCCATAAACGATTCTAGAAGATTTGATTTCGTAATATTTGGATTACTATTAGTACCGTCCGAAGTTTTTTGTTTGTTTGATTCCATTTCTGATTCAATAAAATCCGTTTGGGTTGATTGTGTAATATATGTTTGTATCGCCTTGTCCTGCTTTTCTATTGCATGTGTTAAATCGATTGTTTGTGTTGCAGATTCTTCAACGGCTTTAGGCCGAGTCACTTCTTCAGTGTTTTGGCTTGTTTGAGTAATAATTACTTCCTCCGTTTTCGATGTATTTCCGAAATTTTGATTTGTTTGAGTAATATTTGTAGTGTTTTGAAGACCACTGGCCAAATTATCTATATCACTCTTATCGGATTTCGTTTGGTTTACTAAATATTTGCGATTAAATTCGTTGTAAGTATTTAATTTGCCAACGCTCGGTTCATTTATACCACGTGATACTTCTAAAAATTGCAATTGGCTTTCAGTACCAACAGCTAACAAGGCTTGTAATTGTCCAGCACGAATTAGAGAAATTGGATGAATTATTTCTTCCCAACCATCAAATGCGATCACCGGTAACTACAATTAAAGTAAAAATTATAATCATCTCCAGACAATTGTATTACACACAAATTAAGGATAATAATATGTGAGAAGAGGCTTTCTAAGCAGCTGCTGTGTAAATACCTTGTGTCTGAGTGTCCAAGTGTCTGTTTAGGTTTTCAAACAGATTCGAAATTTGTTCATACACTTCATACATTCTATATACATATTATATAGTAATAAATATAACGTTTACGTCGCTGTTTAATTACAATATAAGCAGCAATAAGTTCTTTTGTGTATGAACAGCTCGGATCCTAGTTCCGTACATTTGTGCCTGGCTAGTGTCCAGACACCAAAAATCTGTTTAAGTGTGAACAGTAAAGAAATTTATGTCTGACATTTGTGTCGCAACTTATGTCGTAGTCTAAACGAAGCATTAGACAATTTCATGGAAAATGGCGAGGTCCATATTATTTAATTTCTTAGTTTCGAAATTATTAAGATATTTCGACATTGGCAACACTAGTTCTTGAGATATTGGACAAGGGAAATTAAAATGGCGCATACAGTATATAGGATTCTTTCCTTAAAATTATTACACATAATTAAAAACTGTATATTAAACAAATAATTACCTTTCCTTCTGCTAAATGACAAGCAACTTTAGGATCACGATAAGCTACATATAATTGATGCAATGGCAATTTACAAATACCCATAAAATTTTCAGTATTTCCATCATTTTCCCAGATTTCAATAATCAAATAATTGTTTTTAGTTCGAGATAAAAATTCTGAGTTGTAAAGTAATGGAACTATCTAGAAAACAAAAATAAAATAATTTTATGTAACAATAATTTTATAAGTTTTGAGTTTTGTGTAGGTATAACCTGTGTATTTATTTAGGGTTCCTTAATTCCTTGATCAATATTTTTAATACACATAAATATTTTAACTATTGCCATGGCCTTATTATGGTAAAAATTACCAAATTAGTGCTTAGATCGTAAAGCAAAAAAAATTCGCATTGTAGAATAAGCTATTTCACGGAGACACAAATTAAACATAAATTTTCGTGCAATTCATGCTAGTGTTGACCATTTAGAGTTGCCCCATCATAAGAGGAGGGAAGTTTACCTCGGACAAATTAGAAAACTATAGTTTTAACATCACCATGGTCTGTGACTCGAGCATAAGTACTGGTTTTGGAAATCGATGTGATATATAATACAAATTTCGCAAAAAATACATTAACGTATGCGTCAAATTCAAAGTTTCAATAGTAAAAGTTATTTTTTATAAGTTTCTTTATGGAAATGTGTAGTAAATTAGAAAAGATTTAGCCTTCTTAGCATTTTTTTTTCACACCACAGCTTAACAATAAGTTTAGTAAAAATAAACTAGCTATCGTAAATTAACTAACTTGGTATACAGCCGTCGAGTGTCATTGGAGTCGTTTTGAAGTAGTTGCGTAAAAATAACGCTAGAAGTTGCTCTCTGTTTATTTCAAACTACACTGCGGATACTAGCTTACTTATGGAAATTTATTCACCCTATGGGTAACGTAAAAGATTTCTTTAAGTGCGAAGGGTAAATTTAAGTGTCCTAAAAAATATTCGCATTTGGAATCCATTAACCTTTCTATTAATAACAACAATCATATTCGAATAATGTACACTAAATTACGGCTGAAAATACCCTACTTGAAAGACTTTCAATGAAAGTCAAGTACATGCTTCCAAAGAAAGTGGAATACGTGTTACTCTCTTGTAAATTTAACAATGATAATTATCACCATGAAATGAGACCATTTTATCAGTTAATTTTTTTATTTGTTTGAGACCATGATATTAAATATTGAACTAGAAATTATGATGACCACCTAATAAATGGAAAATGGTATATTATACTCCAGGAATATTAAGCATTCAACATTACATACAGCGTGGCATTGCAATTATAAATAATAAATAATCATATAAGTTTTCATCGATTCAACTACTTTGGAGCTCGTATGCAACTATATAAACTTGGTTCTATATTACCTTAGCCAATATAGAAAACGATAAACATTGCAATACAAGAACAGTGTTTAGAGACTGAGGTCTCAAATATGGAAGATAATGATAAGGGGTTATGCTTATTGAAGCCCAACACGTAATAAAAACGTACTCATTCATATATTCATTTGTTACTTAGCTGTGAGCTGTTATTGTCTTGCTTTATATATCTGAAATGCAAGCGTTCTAAGAAGGTGAGAGAATCGCATTGAATATTCTTTACACTACCAGAACATACCTATAAAGCACTTCTGCTTCTATACGTGAGTATATAAAAAGAGACAAAGATATGCGTGTATACGTAAATGTATCGTTCTGTACTGGACTAGTTCAATTTCAATGTTGATATTGGTAGGCTAGATATGTGTATCTGCTATGAGTGTGAGTCACTACAGTAGAAATGGGATTCATGGGAAAATTTTGCATATTATTTAGAGTGCTAATGCCCAGCAGTATCTAATTTTTTCCAACTTTCGAGATTTTATGTTTAATTTTCCTGGATTAATTAATAAATTATCAAATAAAAATTGTAAAAATAAGAAAATACCTCACGAAATTGATAAACTGCGCGTTGAGTGTGATAATATAATTTACTGATAGTAGTATCCTCCCGCCAAAATGCGCGACAAATTAAAAATGTACATTTTGGATAGTCTGTTTCAAAATCTATTTCTGGTATATAAATTAAACACTGTAATAAGTTTAACTACAAACAACAATAAAAATAATAAATTATGTAAATTAATCATTAATTATCAGAATTAGTATTTACCATCGACGTGTTATTACCAAAATTCTTTGTCAATTGGTATTCATTCAAAATTGAATTGGAATGTTTTTTTGGTACATCTATTGATGGTACAGTTACTAGTTTAGTTTTTGGTGGTGCAGTTATTGGTTTCGATAAAACTGAATGTACATTTGAATTAGTTTTTTTAATTTTTGATTCAAAATGTGTATTATCTTCAGGATTTAAGTCTTTTGTTATCGAATCACAAATGGAAATTTTCCGATTTTCTTTTTCACAAGTGATTGCTTCTAAAATTTTATTATTTCGATATTGTTTAGTTTAAAAATTGTTTTCATTTTGGATTGTGACTGCTATTCCGTGCATAATGTAGATACTATCATTGTACACATCCATAGGAAGATGGATTAACGATAGAAATTTTAACAATACCATATAAGAAAAAATTTTATTTTTAGTGAATTGATAGCACAATTATGTAGTTATCCTCCCTCAAAAATTTAAAACCTGTTGACGATCATTTCAAAGAGTAATTATCGATTAAAAATCAAACTTTTAAAACAGCGTCTTATGGAGAACACAATTTTTGTACTTAAAATTATAATGACTATATTACTAAAGTAGACACTATAATAAATAATGTTTAACTAATAATGAATGGTTGTTCTCAAGGAGGGCACAGAGAACCCCTTGGTCTAGGTGCTAGGGACCCATTTGCGGTACTCCTCTTACGTATTATTATTATTATATATGTCTAACATCGTCGCGAAGAATAGCAGTCACAAATTTAAAAATGATTTGAGCATTTATACCTATAAATTCTTTACCAAAATGAATTTTATCGCAACCAAATTGTAAACGTATTTTTAACGTTCCAATACCTAGTGGTTTATTTGTATCAATAACAATTAACTCTTCATCACATGTAAAATCTTCTTGATCAATGATGTCTGATAAATTACATTTAGCTATTCCTATAGGTGTTGCACCACGTTGACTCACATTACGACTAAATATTTTTAATTCCAATATTAAACTATTTATATTTAATGATTCTATATTTACAATTTTGTGTATAGATTGTTGTTTAAAGTGAATTACTATAAAAAGAATAAAAATCGTTATTATTTCCTTTTAACTTTCAATGATGACAAACAATTAAATGATCGTTCATTAAGTTTTTCTTCTATCTCTTACAGCTTCAAAGATGAATATTTCCACTCTAGGGTGAAAATATTCAGAATACACACACAAAATTTCAAATGACAGATAGACAGGCGGCCGGGTATGCGATAATAGATTAATTAGGTCATTTTATGAACACTTATATCAAAAATTTTGATTTACGATCAATATTTTCAACCGTTACTAAACGTCGAGACTAAACTTAATATATCCTAGTATATACAAGGTGTCCCAAAAGTCATCACCTCATTTGTTTTAGATAAACAGATTGTAGAGGCTGCGCTGGACGGGCTACACATCGACCATAAGGTCCATTGTGATGCCTAAGGATGAGAGTGGAGTGGAAGGAATTTTTGTGTATAGACTGGGAAATGGTAGGATATGTGGCTGTGGCTGCAGCCACATATGATAGGAACTATGCCGATATTCATCTGGAGTTCGTGAAGGAAACTGCAGAAAACCTTCTCAAGCATAGCCGGTTACTTCGTTCTTGTCCATACGCCGACAGTTTAGTCAATTAACCACCCCTTTTTTTTCTTAATAATTGACAAACTGCCGATGTCGGGATTCGAACCCATAACCTCCCCGTTTCCAAGTATGCATACTGCGCAGGCATAACGCTTTAGACCGCTCGGCTACTTGGACTTCATTTGTTTTGATTATAACTTCTAAACTAATCGATGATCAATTCAAAAATTTTTTTAATGAACAATTATACTCCACAAAAATTCGTTACGCAGGAGTTGCTTCAACTTAGCGAATTTCCTTAAAATACATACATCACTTTCTAGCGGTCGCAATTTTAGTCTGATCAAAATGTTGAATATGATTTGCAAAGCCAATTGTATTAATAAATAACATACGTCAAGGGGAAATGGGGGCCTAAAGAAAGAAGAAAACACAAAATATAAAATATCTCTCTTAATATTAGAAAAATCAAAAAATACGTTAGGAATAAAGTTGGAGAAAATCATGTTTGCCACAATTCATCACCTTATCATTTTTGCTCAAACTCTAATGTGTACAGAGATAGTGAGGAATTTAATTTTCAATCTTAAACCGTCAATATTTCTGTAAATATTAGGGTAACAAAAAAAATGATAAGAAACAAAATTACAGTAAAACTTAGTACCTACAACTTTATTTCTTATAATTTTTTCGATTTTTCGAATATTAAGGGAGATATGACAAATTTTGTGTTTCCCCCTCCCTCTAAACCCCCCTTTCCCCTTGTTCGATTTTACCCATTAACGAACTTGACCTTTTGAATAACAAAAGCGCCTCGAATACCAAATTTCATTCCGATAAAATGAAAACTGTGACCGCTAGAGTGATTACAGACACATTATATATATATATATATATATGTATATATATGTCCATAGATATATATATATAAATTTTACAGATGGTGATTTTTGACATCTACTAGGTAGGATCGATGGACATTTGAAGAAATTTTTGCGAAATTTTGACTTCGGTACGGGACCAATAGCTCTATTTCCTTTCAGGAAATTCGCTAAAAACGTGCTGCAGTAATCTTGAAAATCTCCCTTTACCCCAGTAAATTATCTGACTTATTTGACATTGTCCTCCTTTTTTCGATTCGAGCCGCCAATCGCCGAATTGTCTTTAATGGTAATAATTGAATTTGAATGTACGAAATAATTGAGTTAATTCTAGACTATTGCACGGTTTCTTAGAGAATAATTATTGATTTCAAAAATTTTTAAGTTGATCTTCAATTATCTGAAGAAAAACAACGATTAGTTTATAAGTTATAATCGAAACAAATGAGATGATGACTTTTAGGATATCCTATATTATATATATACCGAGTATATAGGGGTTTTCATTTAAAATTTGACTCCCACCCCTACCAAGGTGAAAGTAGGGTAGGGTTAAATTTAACACCATTAAATACATTTTAAAAACAAATTTAGACACTTATTTTTTCGTTTTTTCAAACGACACACATTTTCCGAATTATTCGGGTGTTAACCGACTTAATTTCTGATCTGTAAAATTATTTTAAAGTGAGTGTATATACAAATGAAGCATAACGAAATAGGGATAGTGAAGAATAGAAAAGTGAAAAATTGTTGCAGACAAAGTGACACAAAATAAGATGTTAATAGTGAAAGTTTTCCTAAATCTAACTTTTATCCAAATGAATACACAATATAGTCAGTCCGATGATAGATTCGAAAAATGTATTCCAAAAACTCTCCGGGTGAAATATTGCTACGATCCATATTATTGTATAATTTGAATTATTTTCAACAAAAAATATAGGATCATTTTTAATCTTAAAGTTCATAGCTTAGTGTGTTCTTGAAAGTAGATAGGCGATTAAAACAAATTATAATTTTATTAAACGATATTATGTAATAAATATTCCGCAAAAATGATTAAAATGAAATTTAGAAACAGTTTTTTTTTTCTAATTAAATTTATCAATTTTATAAAAATATTATATTTAAAAAAAAAAAGTTGGCCCATGGGAGGATCGAACTCACGACCTTCGCGTTATTAGCACGACGCTCTAACCAACTGAGCTAATGGGCCAGTTGTAAAAGTAGTAATCTAATATAAATAGTTTTCTCATTATTTAAACCAATGATTGCGAAAGTGATCCATATACACCCCCAGGAGTTGATTTCCAACTATAACGGATCCATGTCAGCGAAATAAAAATTTGGGGGTGCATGAGAGGTAAATGGGAGTCTACGAGAGTGAATTCTATTTAGGTAGGTCATCACCAAAATTTAAACGTTCTGTAAATGTCATAATGCCCCTAACATAGATTTTACCTATATACTTAAACATAGAAATTATATAAAATTTTGGAAGTAGGTAACTGGTGGACACAATACTTGTAGTTTGTAAAAACTTCCACATTTGATAACGTAAATTTTCACCACTTGTGCTTGCACGGACTTGTTTAATTCGTCAATTATAAGTACAAGTGTTATAGATTTATTTTAATAAATTTAGGAAGTAAACTGTGTGCTGTTTTAATTAATAAAGGTAAGAGTAAAAACTTTACATCTTTTTCTATTTTAAAATTTCCACTCAAAAGCCAAATAACAAGCTCTGTATCAGCGGAAAAAATACGTTTAAAGTAAAATTTGTAAAATTGCAATATTAAAAGTGAGGGATCTACGGAAAACAACAAAAATCGACACGGGGTCTTTAAGACAAAAAAGTTTGGGGGCCTCTGATCTAAACCAAGCTTGTGATTATACATTCATATTTTTGTAAAATGAAGAAATACATATTTGCTTTTTTGGACACTTTAAAAATACAATTTATTTCCGCCGTGACTATTCGCCCGATCCACGGTATACTTAAAACTTTGATATTTATGGGAATATTTATGTCAATTTTTGACCAATCCAGCATTGCTATCAATTCTCAGAAGCTATTCAAACAACAAAATTCTGTTTAGTATGATTTATTACGTATTTTTAGCCAGGCTAAAATTGAATAGCTTCTGAGAATTGATGGCAATTATTGCTGGATTGGTTAAAAATAGACATAAATATTCCCATAATTATCAAAGTTTTAAGTATCCTGTGGATCGGGCTAATAGTCACGACGATTTATTTCACCCGAATAGTTTCCTATACGTCCGCGCTGTCTAATGATTAGCTAGTATAATATTTGAATGAAAATGAGCATTTCTAATTTGTTTTACCTTCATGAACAACTTTTTTCGAACAAAATCGAGTAGTTCGATTAACGACATTGGAATTAACTTTTGTTCTTTTCTCATTATGTTTGAGCGCATCTTCATTTAATAATTGTGGTAGAGAATATTCGATAAAAAATGTTGGTGCTCGATTAAGTACACTTTTATTATCAGCCCCTAAAACTTTCCTCCAACCAGCCGAATTAAATTTTAACGTGTAAACGTAAACTTTAAACGAATCAACAAACGATAATAAATTATTTTCATTTTCATTATTTGTTACAATCGATTTCTGAGAAATACTTTTTAATTTGTCACATTTACGATCATTACAAACTTTAACATTCGATGTTTGTTGTTTCGGCGGTAGATTCACGGCAGCAACTGATTTTTCACGTTGTGTGATTGCATCATTTGTATTTTCAAAATGTAAATCTGATGCTAATTGAATCATACTTATGACAGGGGAAATTGTTCGAATTGTATTTAAAATTTGTTCCTCTTCAAGTGGAGAAACATTTGCGCCCGTTAAATAGTCAAACACTCGAGTATTATTATTTTCAGATTGATTTCTGGCTGTAGATATTTGACTATGAAGTTTAGGTACAACTACCGGATTGTAAACTTCTTTATTGAATGGATCGTTATCTAAAATTGTTTCCACCATTGCATTACGTAATCGTTGTCCTTGTTTCAAAACTTTATGTACAATTTTATTACTAACAATATTATCGCTATCGCTCGACGAATTGAATTGACTATCCAACGAGTTCACTTTTAAGTGATGATCGCGTGGTAGAGATTCAGATGATTTGCTACCAATTTTCGATTGACTATTTGATAAAAGACATAAACGGAATCCGACACGTAATCGACCGATTTGTGAATCATACTCATTCAAAATTGGATATAAATCTTCATGCGGTGTTTCATCAACAATTGATAAATGTAAATTTTTTAAAACACAAACTCCAATTAATGTTCCCATTTGTTCATCGATCACACTCAACGTCAGTCCTAAACAATTCATTAAGTAATTTCGAAATAATTTAAATGTGGTGTGTATCGTGTATGTATACAAAGTTTTTTCATGTTTGTTTCCAAGTCTGAAAAAAAATTTGTAAAAACAAAAACAAAAATAATAACCAAACTACAAAAATATTTTTAGGAATGTGCTTTATCATCTTAACTTAACAATCAAAAAACTTTATTATTTACAACTTGTCTATTCACACGCTAACATTATGTGTAATAATATTTAATATTTTTAATTTTAGCAATATAATAGTCTCGGAACTAAAGGATCTTTTGGAATGTCTTCCGAGACAATCCTACTAATATTCATAATAATATATTATTAATTTCTGGGTTTCTTCTTCCATTGGACGAACACAAACAAAGACACTTAACAATATTGAGATAATATTAAATTATAAAATTTATTAAAAATACGCTTTCAGAATTAAATTTACATATTCGCTAAGAGTATGGAGCTATGGTCCACTCAACGCGTCTCCGATAATTTTCTACTGGGTTTTTTCGGGTTGCTGATTTCGAATCTGGTGTCGATATATGTTCGATATCTGTTTACAGTCAGAAATATCTATTTATAGTTTAGAAAAAAAGCCTAAGGAAAACAATGTTTTTAAAAATATACAATTTTTTTAACTTTTGTTTGAAACTTTTTTCATAAACCGAATAGTTTTACCACAATTTATAAATTTAAAATTTATAAAGTATTTATAAAATAAATACTTCACGCATTGATAATGAACTTAGTTTATGAAGGGTATTTAAGCATTTAACTCAGTTACGTGTTATTTTCATTTGTTTTATTTATGTATTTGATAATGTACTAAGAGGTAAAGCGTAAGCGTAATTTGTTGTTTAATAAATAATTTAATTTGCAACACGATATGCCAAAGCATGTTTTTATTAAAACTATCATCTAAAATTCAAATCTAGAATTTGACAGGTTCTTAACTAATTCATATTCAAGTTATTTTGCATGTAAATAGACACTGGAAAAGTTTTTTAAAATTAAAATGATAAAACGTAACCCTCACTGCCAATATAATGTCATATAAATATATTATGTTGAGAGTATATAGTTATACAAAACAAATTAAAAAATCAGTAAATAAATTTACCTGAATAAAAATTCGGAATTATCTTGACCCCACCAATGAACTTTTATTTTGACGGCACACTTTGTTCGTCGCGTCCAAACAACTTGATCAATTTTTAAATCTAAATAACCATGAACAGGTCCAATTACTTTTGGTGGTAATGGTTGTTTAGAACTATCAACCATCGTTTTTTACCTAACTATTTTAACATTTATCATCTTTGTATTATTAAATCAAATAATTTATAATTAAGCATTAATTAATTATAAATTACATTTAAGTAGAATTTTTCTTTATGAACGCCTACGGATTTGCGTCTGTTTATTTAAGAGAATAATCGCGTTTAAAGAACAAGTTTGACATTTAAACAGTTTTCTATTAATGGGATGCGTTCAAAAGCAACATTTTTATTGTGATTTTAATTTTTCACATTGTGTTTTACATTTATAATGCTCAGTAATAATAGCCAGAGAGAAAAATGGGTTTAATGAAAATTAGCGATCATTTTTCAAAAATACCTAGTTGATTGGTGCTTTATTCATTCGGTTATTGGGAAATAAGGATATTTAAAGTATGTTTAACTCTGCGACAATTGCAAAGATCGTTCAACGATAATCGATGAGTACTATTTAAATATATATTTCCTATGAACTGTTTTGCTTCGAGCGACTAGATAATACATAGAAATATTGCTCAACGATTATCGTTGAACGATAATCGTGATATCGTACCGAGGAAAACATAGCTTAAGTCTGTAATTTGTCACCAAACAATCTTTTGTCTTCTTTTTCAAATTAAATAGTTGACCCTCCAGAATACGAATTCGTAAAAAATGATCGCCCATTAAAGAATTTGCACAAAAAATAATGGTCACCAAACTTTATATTAGGCTACCTAGTTTTATATTAAGTCATCCCTCCGTTATATCGTTGTTACATAATAAAACATGTGTTGTTACATTATAAATAATATTTGCAGCGAATAATAGAGAAATATGTGTTTTTGCAAATATTTAGGTCGCTCCCACTTAACCAAATCCCTTGGTCAATGTCATAGCTTTATTATAACTACTCATTGAGAAGTAAATTCAAATATTGAAAGAATGAGTCGTTATTCAACGAAAATCCATGATAATCAAATAAAAATCATTCTTATTAATTATAGTTTTTGAGTTACTACTTTAATAAAAATTATTTCATCTATTCATTTTTATTTAGAGAGTAATATGACTTTTTTAGAGTTAAAATAGCTTATTAATCAATAATTAACACTTTGGTACACAGCCAATTCAAACCACTGCAAACTATCTAACGCCTCTGGTTCACAGTCTACCTTAAGAGACTGAATCAACGTAAACAAATTTACGTGTAAAAATGGTTTTAAAAATCTAACGACTGCAAACGTAATATTTTTGTTTAAATGTATTTTCATTAATAAAAAAAACAAATTTTTGGTAGGAAAGAAAAGCTTCTTTTGTGTTATGCTCTATAAATTTTAAAGAAAGTTCTGTTAATTTGTTAAGATGCAATTGACTACAACGGATTATTCACCTTAGAAATAAAGTCATTGTTTTGTTTACAGTTTAAAGTTTGCGACGTTATTATTTTTTGTCTGAATTAATTGAACTGTTTACATTATTTGAATAAAATGGGTAAGTTCTTATCTTATCTAAAAATTTTGATTAGATATATATTTTTTTAATAACAACCTGTGAATAATTAAAATGAAGGCGGGGCATGCATTTTTTTCTGTTGATATATCTTACTGTGTTCCACTAGTTATTTTAGCTTAGCATTGGACAAAGATATACTCAACTATTACTTAATTTATTTACCTTGTGAAAAATAAATTTTTTATAATCAATTTCGAGTAATTTTACTTAGAACCAAAAATGATTCATTCAAAATGATTTCAAGTATATATCTTATTATTAGATCTGATGAGTTTTATTATATTATACACATATTAGAATATTTGCAAGTTGTTTAATAGAAAATTAACAATTTTTCGTGAAAATAATGTTAAAAATTATTAGTGAACAATGTCAAACGAAAGAGTGTATCGACCAACAGTTTATGGAGATAATTCAGTGTTAGTGCCACTTCAACGTCGAAGTTTGTATCAATCGCAAGATAGTATTGGACGTTATTCAGAACGGACAATACATTGGGACGTTGATATTGGGAATGACAAAACTGTTGGTATGTTTAGAATGTTTGAATGATACTTAAATGTGCAAAAATTTCATTGTACGATACGACCTTATACGCGGAATCAAATTAAGTAATGAAAAATATATCTACTATGTGCATCCAAAAATTAAAATGTATCTAAACATAGATACAGATAAATAATAAATTAATTGGAAAGGAACCTAGTCTTCTATATCTTTCTTGATTGCAACCTGTTCAATGAACGTGTAGCTTTTTGTAGCGGATTATATTGAAGGCATTTGAAATCATAGAATCCTGCCGAGAGCAGCGGCAGCTTAGAACGCCCATAGCTTTTGTACTAGGCTATTTCCCGAGATGTGAAAACAGTTTTGAATCCAAATATTATATATTAAGTTCTATGTTGAATCCAAATATTATATACTAAGTTCTATGTAGAATTCTACGTGCCCAAATGGCATGAATGAATTTTTCTTTATCGTTTAAGTCTAATCTATAAGTGGAATCATGGCAAATTCCCAAGATTTGGAGATGGTAGAAAGACCTACCACCATTCTTAGTTACTCCATAGTTAAGCTTAGCCGAGGCCATTCGAATGGTTTCATGGACAGCTGGGTCTTTGCATGCCCTTCATCAAACTCCTGAATCGAGATGAGCTTGACAAAACTACTATCTGATTTGTAACTTCTGCCGATCCCCGTGGCAAATTTGCTGCTTCAACCCTTTTAATGTTCAATGTTATTAGCTTGGTTATCAGAAAATACATACAAATAAATGCCCAACAGTAAATAATGTTTCTAACAGCCCAAACAAAGCTAAAAAATTCAAAGAAATTTTGCATGTAGGTAGATCTTAGCTCAAAGAGGTGTAGGATCTTAGATCTTCGCTTAAAGAGATTTAAGCTGCCACTTTAGAGCCTAAGTTATCACATATATTAAAGTATCTTATATCTTGTGTCTGATATTCGACCCAACTTAAGTATAGACACATCAATATAAATTGTGTGTAGATACAAAAACCCCAATAAACAGTTTATCTAGATGCAAATACAAAATATTAAAATCGTATTTAAGTACTGGATACTTGTATTTGTATTGGATACTTGATATTTGTAGCTAGATACATGATATACAGTAGAGTTTTGGTAAAAAGATACATGGTAAAATTTTTTTATGTTAATAGGAACTGCTTGTGAATCATGTTTAACACGAATTCCGTATGCGACTCTAATCGCAACGATTATGTGCTTACTTGGAGTTGGAATTTTTTGCGGAACGATGTATCGAGCTGCAACTCTCGCTGTCCTAATGGCTGATCAAGTATTTCATCTCCATTTAATATGGTAAATTTTTATTTGATTATCAATTAATACAGAATGTAATAATTGAATTGTTTTTAAAGGCTGGAAGCTGTTCAAATGGTGTTTGTTGTAATTGGCGCATCAATGGCTGCTCTAGGATTTATGATTTTATGTGTTGGATTTTTAGCAACAGGTGCAACACGTCATAGAATTTACAGAGCTTGGCGCACGCGAGTGGGTGGACGAATATCATGCGCTGTTGTTAGTATTATAATTTTGTATTTTTACAATTTCACAACGATATACCGTACGATAAAATACTAAATTTTGATAATGGTGGTACTAATAGTATAATTGATTGTTTGGAAGTGTTTGGTATAACATGAATTGTTCTACATCCCGAATTTTAAAATATACCCAATCTGCAAAAAATGTATAGTGTATCTATCGCTGTCTATATATAGTGCACTATGATATGGTGTCTTTGTTACACTTAAACTGTATTAAAATCAGTATTGTATAACAGATAACTTTTATACTTATCACTGTCTAACTACAATCATTTATATATAGTTGCATCTTACTCGTGCGATTTTAAAATACGGGCATGTAAATATTCGTACTGCATTTGGTATACCGTTTTTGTTGATATCAGATTAAATATTTACAAATTAAATAATAATTTTTCATAGTTTATGGGAATCACATACGTGCTACAAATTTTATGGATGTTAATGTTTTGTTTCCTTGTAATTGTAACATTTGTATTTACAATGTTTTGGTCGATGTGTACAATTCCAGAAGTACAAAGTTTACGAAAATGTATTGATTTTCAACAATTTAGTAAGTAATCAAGTTACAGTTTTTACAACTATTGTTTTTAGGACGTGTCTTTATTTCAGTTTCATATACCGGTCAAAAAATGAAACCCCATAACTGCCTTCCATAAAGAGATCTCTCTTAAGTTAAATTACTTCATTTATCCACATATTTAAGACCGAAGAGAGCGGCTATATTTCAAAAAAATTATTACGTATCAAAATAAATTATATATATATATAGTGTATGGATTCCTAGATGAAACATAGGGCCTCCACTGTATTTCTCCACCTGATTCGATTGCGGGCTATTAATTTGTCAATGGTTTCTCCTTTCTGGACTGTTCTTCGCCAGGTGATTTTGGGTCATCCTTTGTTACGTTGACCTTGCTGGTTCTAATCAAGAGCCTCTTTAGTAACGGTATTTTTGGATCTTAAGATGTGCCCGATCCATTTCCATTTGTGTTTTTTAATTTGTAGATGTATTGATTTTTCATTTGTTTGCGTCATTGATCTACATTTGAAATTGATCTTCAATCCAAACTTCTCAGCCTCTGTCTCTAGACTAGCAGTTTTAAGTTTGAGGTCTTTGAACGTGTGCGCTAGTAAGCAAATATGGTCGGCATATGCCAATTCCGGTTTTCCGGTTTAAGCCGATCAGTAAAATTCATTTATGTTGTAAACAGTCCAGCTGGATGATTTTGGCAAAATACATATGATAATATTTGTTACCGATGTCGTTCAAAATAAAAAATAAAGACACGTTCAAAAAATATGAAGTATATAATATTAAAAATTGTGTTCCAGGTTTTATGTTCCCGGAAAATACACGACCAGATGATATGCAAGTATGTGGATCACAAGAAGTTAAATTATTTTGTAAAGATTATGTAGAGAAGGCAGAGGTTATGTTTATTTTAGCAACTGTAGCTAGCATGCTTGTTATATTAAGTTTGGTAGGTTCTTAAAGCAACTCTTTACGACTCATTTGAGTCTATCATTACAATACCGATAGAGTTAATTTCAGCAAGGATAAACCGTATTTTATATTCGAAAACTAGGTTTTTTTGAATATCAAATAAAATATCACATATCAGAAAAAGATCGATCCGGCAATTATAATTTTATGAATTAAAAAAGTGATGTAGCTAAATCATGTCTTGTATTGTTGCTATGTAAAATTTCAAGCAGCTTCCGGACTATAGTCACATATGTTTCCTGAAACTGCTGCATATTAAGGATGTACGTGCGCTGATGTATAGTACATTTATAAAATTCTTCAAAATCTTATATAGTACATTCATAAAAGTCCACAATAATGTTTATTATTTTTTGTCGTAAGTTAAAATTTAATTTAGGTCCGTCATACCGGGCCTAACAAAAAAAGATATTTAATTTTATTTATTCTCGTTGTACCGGAATTTTATTGGATCAATCTCTTTATTTATTTATTTTTATATTTATTTTTATTTATTTCTTTTTATATTTCTATTTTCTATTGCGTAGTTTTTTTGTTATTCGTCTTGTTATTTTATTCCAAGTGAAAATTATCAAAATATGTGTAAAAATACGGGTTCCTCCATAAGAGCAATGCATTAAAACTCGAACTTAAACATTAAATAATTAATTCAAAACCCAGTAATTCCCCCTTAAACTTTTATAATTGATTTTTTATATGCACTTCAACTACATGTAAATAAAAAATCAAATTTAATCTTTTTGAAGCTTCCGTGCTCGTACATCCTTAAACGTGTGTTTGTTTTAAGCCTGTCTACCTTTAAATAATAGATGGATGTCACTTGAACGTGTTTGAATTTTGAATGGTGAAAGTATTCTTTCTGAAATTATTTGTAGCATTGTAGTCAAATTGGGTACACGCACGAATTTAATTTTAATACGCACAATACTCACAAAATTTTAAGTAAACAGTTAAAAAAGTGCCTGTACCTAATTAGTACAAACGAATTATTATAATTTTAAATAAAATTATTAAGTACAAATTTCTTTCTTTTTTAGATACACTATTTAATGTGCCTTTCTGCTAATTATGCACATATTCGGGACCATGAGAAATTCCAAGAATTACAAGAAATGCAAATATTAGCTGAACCAGATTTGGCTGCAAGTAAAGACCGTTTCTAGGATACGGCCCAGGAGATTTTTAGCGATCATTAAATAATTGGTTATACCAAAACCAAACAAACGACACTACATACACTTCGATAGTATAAAATACATTCCAAAATAGTAGTTATAATTAAATTATTCCAAGAATCTCTGATATTCCCAAACCATGATCGTACCACCAGTATGTGTTCGCTGTGAATCAGTGAATTTTGTGTGTTAGACGTGTTTGTAGTGTTCAAAAATGATTCGCTGAAATCTCCTGGATTTTATATAATTCAATAAAATGATTTATGTGTTTTTTTATTAAATTATATAAAATCAGTTACCTAGTTTACATTTTTTTTTTAAATCAAGTGTTCTATGCAAGTGTTGGATTGAACAATTCTGCTTCAAGATTGATATTCGTTTGATTGAATTCATCAAAATGAATTAGTTTACTGATGAAAACAATTCCTGATGTTAAAAGCATTACTACAAAATGTCTCTTGCAAAAGAGCCGAATTCATATTTAAATTAATTATAAATATGATATTTGTAAATTAGTACATATTTAGAAATCAAAAGAATTCATTTTGACAAATTCAATTGAACCAGTTGAAGTTCCTGATTCAAAGTTATTCAATCCAATACTATTCTATGCATAAAAACAAAAGATTTTTGTATTCATGCTGTATGTTGGAAGAATGCTTTTTTTTTGTTATTCGTATAATTGTTAAGGGTTGAAAAGTAGCATTCAATGCATATTTATCTATGGGGGGAGTAATGTGTAAATTTTTCGATAAGTGTTTAAATGGAATCGTTGTGGCAAAATATTTATTTTTCGATTTCATTTACTATGAATATGGCGATAATAAACGATTTTAATTTTTTTCTACGAACATAGTTTATATTATATATATGTTTCTTATTTTTAGTATACAGAATTGTCCGGCAAAATGAAATGCATAAATATGATATTTGTATATTTATGAAATTAGAAATTATTCTTCACAAGAAATTGTTTTAAAAAAATTGCCCTAGATCTATCAACATCTGAGACAATCTAAAAAATTCATGATATAAAGATAAGTTCAATTGATGAAGTTTTCTATGAAAATAATGCGTTTTATTTTTGATGGGGACGATCCTGTATACAATTGTATTTAAAATATAAGCTGATTAAAATCATTAAATAGATTCCGGGTAATACATTGTACTATTGAAAAATATATAGTCTCTATACTAAATTCAAGCTCTAGAGTCCATCGATGTCAACAAATACATGCACTGGACATATGAACATATGTCAGAACAGTCATATGTTCGTTCTATTTTTTTCGTTTCTTATTCATATTATTTTGTATGAATATAACAAATGAAAACAATTTAAATAATAACAAGAACAAATATAACAAAAAAAACTAAAAATAAATATTTAAAAAAAAAAAACAAAAAAATAATCAAAATGATGGATCACAAAAATGATAGCAGTAAACAACAATTCGCATGCGAATGAACTGAGACTTGTATTAATTCAGATTTAAAGTAAAGGTCCAAGTTATAAAAAGAACCAATCATATTTCACCATGTGCTCTGATCACACGATTTCGACTGTTTATATGGCTGGACTCTCTAGCTTGAGTGTACTATAGCACACTAGTTTATTACATTTCTATGTGGTCATCTAGGATATCTTAACATGACCCTAATCATTATATTATCGAATGATAATTAGTGAGAACTCTAGGTTTTTGAAATAAAATTTCAAATTTGTCCCCTTTACCTAGATCAGTTTTTTGTATTATAAATACGCATTTCGACTACAATGTAGTCATCAGTATAAATTAGCTAGTCGTACTTTACTCTTTGACAATTAGAGATAGTTATAAAGTCGAGATCAACAGACAAAAATAAATAGAAAATTAACTAGATTAAAATATACTAGATTTAAAATATAATAAATTTTAAATTATATTGAAATTGCTCTTGTTAAAATTTCCTTCATTCACATTTGTTCCTGTTAATTTTAACATGACAGTGAAACTGTCACCAAATTAGTAACAAGTAACATATCCTGCGACAATATAAGAGTAATTTTAATAATAGTAAAATTAACAGGAACAAATGTGAATGAAGGAAATTTTAACAAGAGCAATTTCAATATAATTTAAAATTTATTATATTTTAAATCTAGTATATTTTAATCTAGTTAATTTTCTATTTATTTTTATTTTTGTCTGTTGATCTCGACTTTATAACTATTTCTAATTGTCAAAGAGTAAAGTACGACTAGCTAATTTATACTGATGATGACTACATTGTAGTCGAAATACGTATTTATAATACAAAAAACTGATCTAGGTAAAGGGGACAAATTTGAAATTTTATGACCCTAATCGTTCATCGGTAGCCTATGGTGCCAGTTTCTATAATGTGGTTGTAGGAGATTGGAAGAATTAAATGAATCCATTAGCTAAAACCTACAATTAAAAATATAAAAATGACAATAAAGATTTTAATGCCATCTTTATTTTAGAAAATATATAAAAGTCATAATTTGTTTGTTGATAGTTACTAAGGTAATAAACATATATAATTACCTAAGTAACAGGCGGCATAGGTAGTGAATATGCAAAAGTATCTAAATAAGAAAGTATATTGAGATAGTAGCACGTCCACTACATGGTCTTCTGTATAACCGCAAAATAGTCACATAGAAGTGTACTTAAACAGTGTATACTATTATATTAAATACCATATCGGTGTAATCATTAACGGTCGCTTCACACTATAGTGCCGATCACGGTTCGTTCTCGGTCCGATAAAATATTATCAAGTTCATGTTCATGTTCACATTATAAGGCCGATCACGGTTCGTTCTCGGTCTGATAATATTAAGCGGTAACATACGTTTCAGTAGGTTATAGCTGACTGAACCGGGAACAGAGAACATTCAGATACCGTTACAAGTTCGATCTCACTCAAAAATATTTTTATTCTTCGTGACTGGAGTGGGATTCGACCGGAACTTGACTGTTACCGATATTATGAATGCACACATTGTTTTTTACTTGATAATATTTTACCGGACCAAGAACGAACTGTGATCGGCACTATAGTGTGGATAGACATTTACACTTACATTCTAATGTTTTATTTACGTACTCGAGATACGCAAAACTTATTGCAACAACGTCCAAATGTGCAATATTTTATTACGTACTTAGTTTACTAAACTACTTTTTATATATTTTTTGCTATTGAGACATGAACTTTGTCTTTTTACGCACAGTTTCATAAAAGCCATGTTCATTTCCTTTTTTACATAAAACGTATGTCATTTCTTATTTCTGACTAAGGAGTTACCTCAAATAATTCCGTTTTCGACAAATAATAAAAAGTTCTGTGATGTCACTAGGATGCTCTATTATAATGAACTTTGCTGCCAATTTCTTTCGGTAGAGGAAATTAAATTATTGAGAAATCATTTTTTTTTATTATTAGTGCCTCGATAGAGGTGCCAATGTAATACAAGGCTAAAGAGTCGGTCTTTTATGAACAGAAAATAAAATAACTTATAAAGCATATGTGACAGCGTTTTGTTTACATCCGCGTGTTAGCATAAATTTGCGTAAGGTTATTTATTTTAACGTATAATATGCCTCAAAGCTAATTTAATTTTACTTTTCCTGTAGACACTTAAGGACGTTCCAGCACTACGTTATATAATCAGGACAAAAAACCGGTTTGATTTTATTATAGAACAAATACATAAACACACATATACAACACATAGACAAATTCACCGTTCATATATACAAAATAATGTAATTTTGAAAAAAAAAATTAACTTTTATATTTCGAAAACAAAACGATAACACACGATTTAAAAAAAAAATTTATCTAACAAATATTTACCTATACTATCCAAGTTTTTTTTTTAAATTCTGTCGAGTATTTTTTTTAATACAGATAATAGTTGGGCGGGCATAAAGTTTTGCATGCTTCTAATGAGAGAGAGTGAGAGAGAATGATTACTTTGCTATTAATTACCTGACGTTCTAAATGGTCAAAAATTCTGAAACTTCGGGATTTATTACAAAACGTTATTTGTAGCGTTTGAAAAAAAATTGAGCAAAATCTGTCGAAAAGTGGTTTCATGCTGGAACATCCTTAAGAACAATACTTTCCTGTTCAATAGACATGTATGCTATCGTTATTCGGAAGTATTATTATTATATATGAAATATTTTAATATATTATATACATATATTTTTTTTTTTTAATTAGTTTAAATTATGCCAAAAAATCCTTGAATCAATTTTGTATTAGATGTATTTAATATTTTTTACAAAATATTTTTAAGCGTAAAGTTTATTACATATCTATTTAAAATTAATGTGAATGACATTTTTATGACAAATTTTACACTTCGATCAACTTTATAAAAAATTACATATATTGATGAATAATTTTTGAGAGTCTGATTGCAGTTAAATAATTCTGTTTTTATAATAACAATTTGATGTTTTTAATTTTTTTCACACAAATGATACAAAGAGTCTACTATTGTAAGGTGTCTTTAGAGCCTATTTTAGGAATTTCAAGGACTGCAAGTAAATAGGTGATCAACCAGTGGATAAATGCTTAACACAGTGATCACTGGGAAAGTGTACCGCAGCAAAAGCTCGGGAAAATACTGCTTCGGAATGCAACCAAGAGGCTATCTCTCGATGCACTGAAGCTGAACAGGATGCAATTGCGGAAGGTTACCGGATTCATTACCGGGCATTATTCCCTGCGGAAGCATCTACACACAATGAGACTCCATAATGGGTCTATTGTGTACAGATTGTGTGGCGAGGAAGAAGAAACATCCAGCCACATTATCTTTGACTGCGAACCTCTGGGTTACAGCAGATACAAGATATTCGATGCATCTCACCCCGAATATATGAACCTTCAGGAAGACTTGATAAGCAAGCTCCTGGTCATTGCAAAAATATGGGAGAAGCGTTTCTCGCCAGACTGAAGTAGAAGGGGAAGCACAATGGACCATACGGTCGAAGTGCAATACTTTTTAGATCCCAAGATATATTTATCTATCTATCTAAGGTGTCTTGCATTGAGCATTCGTAATACAATCATCTTAATTGATAAGCGTAGATGTTAATCGTCGTTTATTGTAACAATTGTTTTGTTTACAATTATTACAATTTATTTTTTAGTGTTATATGTTTCGAATAATTACTGAAACGCACTTGCCTATTTTTGAAATAAACATCTTATAGTGATCTTTATTTTCTCTCTGATCATGACATTCAAAGTTATTTGAAGATCAACTTGCGTTTTTCAAATAGGAACCCATATTTTTTATATAAAACATCTAATACGGGTTAGAGCGGCTGTTGGTCTGGCGATGCGTGACGGTACATATAACAAATCAGATTTAAATAGTTGCTCATAGATGGCAGTACATATACAGGTTCAAAAACTCATTATACAAAATAGTTTCAAATGTTTTACATCTGTCAGGCGTCCCGTGACGCCTCGATTTTTTTTTATTAACCAAAATAGACTCAGTTTTAATGTTTTTTTCCTCAGTTATTCGATTCTCTCACAAAAAATATGGTTTCCAGTTAAAAAACACAAGTTGATCTTCAATTACCTTAAAATGTTATTAAAATCAATTTATTCAGGTCATTTTTTCCAAAAACGCTTGCTTGTAGAAATATTCAGGTGTATTGTTTAAAAAGAGACACATTGGATTAATATTTCTGAATCTATAAAACGATTGGTTCACGTGAAGTGTTGCAATCGTTCGTAAGGAGAAATCTTACTACCGTGGACTCTTTGTGCTAATCTATCTAAGTGAAACAATGTGAATTAAAAGTATACAATGCGTTTGAGTTTTGCATTGAATTGACTTAATACTTATAAAATGTTGTTAGTTGCTAGAAATACTAGTTGATTTCGGCTTCTGACATAAACATGTCAATATTTTAAATATGACAATAAAAGAAATCGTAAAAATCGATTTAAAGTTTAAGTACCGCAGTCGCAGTATGCACATGAATAATATGCAAAATTTTTTTAATATTTCATGAATTAATTGTTTTTTTAAAGATACCATTTGGGGCCTGCTGTAGATGATTGAATGATAAACCATTTTTGTAAAACAAATTTGATACTTATAAATTGTTATATTTATATCTAAAATGTATTCATTATTACATTAATAATAAAAAACATATTTTTAAAAAATGTAGTATATTTATTTTATCCTATCTATCTATATTATTAATATAATAAAGCTGAAGAGTATGTTTGTTTGAACACGCTAATCTCTGGAACTGCCAGTCCGATTTGAAAAACTATTTTTGCGTTAGATAGCCGCATTCATGAGGAAGGCTATAGACTATCAGCATTACGTTAAAATTCTTAGTTAGCCTTAAATATTGATATTTGTAAAGTAAGTCGGAAGAAAAAATATATTCAACAGATATATATAGGTCGCTGGTTCAAATCCGGCTGGAGGGAGAATTTTTTTTTTAAATAATTTATTTTTTATTTAATTTAATTTGTAAAGTCGGAAGAAAAAATATTGTGCTACCATACTATGCTACTATATAAATGCAATAATATCTCTGTTTGCTACCTCATCACGACTAAAGGAACGAATGGTAACGGATCGTAATGAAATTTGGCAGCGCCATGCGTGTTCAAAAAAACAACTTCATGACCAATGACAGTGTATAAAAACCATAGGCGTTTAACAAAAAGTTACAGTTAATTTAGCTTTTACATGTTGTTTGTTTAATTTAATTAATTATTTTTGTTGAACGCCTATGGTTTCTTATACACTGGCATTGGTCATGAAGTTGTTTATTTTGGCCACGCATGGCTCTGAGTACGGTTGCGCTCGAAGCAAATAGCAAAAACGCGAAATAAAAATGTTTCCTAAACAGTCAGGGTTCCTATCCTTTATGTGTTCAATATTGACAACTTTGAACATTTATTGCAGCTGACAGAGACGGTTAATACTTCTACAATTTTTTTTACAACTTTATATCGTTGAAAACTTCCTCTTTGCAAAATTTTGTGCATAATTATTTTTACTCGCATGTCGTTAGAAATACCTTAACGAAAAATCACGTTTAGATATAATTATTAACAATACTAGATAATGTATTTTGAGTAGGTCTAGGCATTAAACAGAGACAATATAATACAAAATATATTTTTTTATTTGAAGACAAATGTTAAAAAACAATAACACATCAATATAATAATATATACAAAACAATTTACAAAATATGTTATTGAAAATATGCCATCGATTCAAAAATTAATTGAATAATTTTAACGAGACACAAAATTTACAGAAATTTTCCTTAAATACCACTTAAAAATTAATAATATTGCTACTTCTTATTTTGCAGTCTTATTTGATTTCAAGACATAACAATTAAAATAATTCATTATATAGAACAATTAAAAATTATTCAACGCAATCAAATTTTGTGTGTTGCTAGTCTAAGGAAAAATAATGGAAACGATTAGAAGGTAGGAAAGGTAGGAAATTTGACATTATGCAATTATTATGTGTTTGAATTTGTTATTATAAATTCGTTTCATGACTTGACATCAATATTGTCAATAAATACATATTTTTATAGCTAAACTATTTAAAACTGTTTTCATTGACATTTTGTGAATTTTAAATTAAGGTAGTTTGGTAGTCGCAATCCGAGATCAATTTAAGGACGTTCATTTGCTACGCTAAAGTCAAATGAGTACTATCTTGAATAAAATTTATTTAGTATGTGTATATTATTTTAGTGTGTGTGGTCGCCAGTTTTCAAAATATGATAGCAAAAACAAACCTAATAAAAAAGTTTTAATTTTTATTAAATAATTAATTCAAATGTCCGTCAACACCATTTTTTTAATGTAATTATATAAACTGCATATTTCAAAGAATATTTATAAACATTATTTATTATGGTGTCTACTTTAATAATATAGATATTATAATTTTAAGTACAAAAAAATTATGTTCTCCATTTAGACGCTGTGTCAAAAGTTTGATTTTTAATCGATAATTACTTCTCGAAATGATCGTCAACAGGTGTTAAATTTTTGAGGGAGGATAACTACATAATTGAGCTAATTTGTTTATATACTGTTTGAATTTGTAAATATAACCTCTACAAGTCAGCTCTTTTATAATTTATTTATTAATATTTAATGTCCTTTAATTATTTTGCGATTCATTAGTGCGTATATACCCTCAAAAGTCAAGTTAAAATTTGGCGTGCACGACCAAGCAGCAATTTTTTCCCTACTAAACATGGAGGAGAAAGTCTCCGATAAAAAACAGAGAAAGAATCAAAACTAAAATATTAAAAAAATTAATTAAATCTAAACTGTGTGGTGAATCGATTCGCATTTTTTCTAGTGTACGTTTGAATCTATTGAAAAGTTATGTTTTTTGAGGTCAAGTTTGCCGATTTTTCTCAAACCATTAATTTTCGGTGTTATTGAACAAAGACATTCATAAGAGCTCATGAATTTTTGCATAACTTTAATTAGTTATATCTCTTGAATAATGTGGTAAAAAAAAATCTGATTTTTTTTCTATACGTGCATTTAATTATAATCTTTTGAATAAATATAGAAAAATGTGGGGTCAAGTTTAAGTGATGTGGTTACCAAACTACCTTAACACAATTTCTTTTATAGAAAAAAAAAATCAATTATATATCTCATATAAAAAATATAAAAATAGTATATTATAAATTCTTTTGTACTAACGTTGAAATTTTATCGTATACAGCCAGGTGAGTAGAGGAAACGGGAAATGGGATTGGAAACAATAGTACAGCAACATGAAGATCACCATTGTTATCTGTAGGTTTTTGGTTTTGTAGTAAATTGTTGTATATTTGATGCGTGCATTAAATGCTGTATGACAATTGGTACCTGTGATAATTTAAATCGAACTTCATCAGGTATCGGTTGTCCTGATTCATATTGTTGAACCGATCCATTCACTTCCTTATATTTGACAACATTGTTTGAATTCGTTGATGAATCTAATGATAGTAATGAACCATCTGAATAACGTATTTGAACTTCACCTGATGCAAACTAAAAAATAATCAAAATCAATGTATCAGCAAAAAATGTGAAAGGAGCTAAATTTTCGCATATTCCAGAAAAAAAAAACAAAAATTTCGCCTTCAAAAGTAGTGAAATCTATGTAAGGGCCAAGTTGTTTGACAAAAGTGAGAAAATGATTGGTATAAATTTATTGGTAAGTTACTCAGGTGCAGGATATATCATATTTTCTTGGTACGTTTTTTAATTTGAGCTTCATAGCTTTTTTGGTTCCTGATATACAGAGGCCTAAAAGTCATCTCTAATTTTTCCTGTAAAACGTACGAATAAATCTGTACACCTAGAATTGTCATTTGTGCGAATAAATAAGTAAAATGATTTCATTTTCATTCCTTAAGGAGTGAAAAATGATTGAAAATTGCTTAGAAAAAAAGCTTTTTCTTATACTTGTTAATAAATATTCATGTGTTTTTCGTTATTTTCATATTATACGTAGTTTACGATATATAACGAAGAAAACTCGACTAGCAATCGATTACGATTTAATACGATAAGATCTCTATCCTGCGAGAAGAATGGTAACGATCGATAATTTAAGGTATGATAGAAAAAGTTAAAATTCGACATAAATCTTTTCGTATTTTTTTTACAAGGGATACGCATTTAATTCACCCAATTTGAAAGTTTTATCCCCACATACTATCAATTTCAAACGCAGAAGAAGATCGTGTCACAACATAAATATTTCCAAAACTGCTTCACAGTTAATCCAAAGAATGGCAAATTAAATTTCTTACAAATTCATTAAGTCATATACTCAATTTTTATGTTTCTTGAAAGTAAAAAGTTGAATGTAATCAAATGTTTTGAACTTACTTGAATTGCGGTTCCAATATCTGGTATAACTACACGACGAGGAGTTATTACAGGACTATGGCTTGATCGAATGGGATCTCCGCTTGTGATAGCACTAACTTGCGATTCGTTAAATGTAGACATCATCTAAAAAATAAGCATGCATAAATTTTATGAAGATAAATGTTCTTTATTTTATTTACAGTATTTAATTCAGGATTAAATTAAGCTATTAACAACACCCGATTTTGGCCCTCGTCCCAACTTTTTACCCAAAACGATGATGTGAATAGAAAGAAATTTATTAAACAGTCTAATAACTTATCGCAGTTGACATCCTTTATAGCTACCCCAGCAATATCCTTTTCTTATAAAAACTAAGGGATATTATATTTTTTTTGAAGTTACAAGGGTCCTAATATCCTCATAGTTTGTTGAATAACCAAAAATATTGATCCAAAAATATTTACTCGTATACTCTCTGTTACCACCCAATCTATTAGTTGCGGGGAAAAAATTATTTCAATAACTGAATTCGTTTATTGCGAATAATATATAGTGGGGAGAAAAACTAACAGACTCGTCGATTTTATGACCAACTTGGTTGAAGATCCGGATTTAAACCTACAACGAAAACAATTTTTTCACATATTCTAAATTTTTCCTTATAAAAATTCAACCAACAAGGTTTTTTATTCTGAAACCAAATAAATTTTTCCTTCAGTTTCTATCGAAACAGTTTAGTTTTCGAAAAATGGTCCAAAAAACTAGAATCCAATGGTTTGTATCCAGGTCTACACTGTATACACTGACCGGCAAAAAAAATTAGACTACAATTTTTTTTTAAAATCTACAATTAATCCCTTTAAACTCATATTTTAATTTTGTAGTGTTATTTTTCGTTTAACAAGGATTTAAGTGAATCGATATCTCAGTGTGCTCAATAAAGTTGTGTGCCCATATCTTTGTGTGTTCAGTAAAGATTCCTTTTTCTAATTAATTATAAGTAATTGAATAACAATGTTAAAATTAGAATCTCAATTTTATTTTGCTAAGTAAAAAAATAAAAACCATACACCACATATATAATTTTTAATATCCCTTCACTCGTTTGCCGGCCAATGTATTCGACTTTATTTTTTAAACAATTTTTATTTATGATATTATTGAATATTTATATAATTTACAAATCAATAAAACGATACAAAATAATATAATATAACTAACCGGTGGTGTTTTAGTATTAGCTAATAATTTACTATTTTGTCCAACATTCGAAATCCAATTATTTTCTTTGCCATTTTTATGGTCACCATTCGAATGAATCGCTGATGTTGGACGTCGTCCAATAATTACAGGAAATCCTGTATTATTTAATGTTTTACTTAATTCCGTTAGAGTATCTTCAATTTTGTAACAATACTTTAAACATTGTTGTGTATGTGACCACATTGATTGTTGATATTGTTGTAAATTGGATACTTGATTTGCATTTGGAAATGTCAAAATACTTCCATCAACGTTTGTAATTTTGATGCCATCATTTTGTGATAATACTATTTTATTACCTATAACATAAATTTTGAAGTTATCTTGATCGTAATAATCTTTCAAATATTCTTTATAAATAAAACATTGATTTCATTGGTTACTATTTTCGATTTTACTATTCGTCGTACTAAATAGCTTAAGGATGTACGAGCGATGATGATGTATAGTACACTTATAAAATTCTTCAACATCTTATATAGTACATTCATAAAAGTCCACAATAATGTTTATTATTTTTTGTCGTATGTTAAAATTAAAATTTTAATTTAGACCCGTCATACCGGGCCTAACAAAAAAGATATTTAAGAAAATAACCTGAGATTTCGGGTAATTAAGCTACCGCCGACAGAAATAAAATTTACCCAAAATCTCAGTTGTTTTCTTAAATAACTTTTTTTTAGACCCGTCATACCGGAATTTTATTGGAACAATCTCTTTATTAATATTTCTATTTTCTATTGGATAGTTTTTTTTTATTCGTCTTATTTTATTCCAAGTGAAAATTATCAAAATATGGGGCTCTTCATAAGAGCAATGCATTAAAACTCGAACTTTAACATTAAATAATTAATTCAAGACCCCCGTAACCCTCCTTAAAACTTTTATAATTGATTTATATGCACATCAACTACATGTAAATAAAAAATCAAGCCTTAATCTTTTTGAAGCTTCAGTGCTCGTACATCTTTAAAAAAAGATAACGACTGTTTCAAGAGTTTTGCTTTGAGCTCAGTTTGATGAATTTGAATTTTATGGTCTCATTTTGTTCAGAAACGTATTTTGTACAAATTTCGTAAAAAAACAATAATACTGAGACCATAAGCAATCCCCAACCCCATACCTTTTGAAAAAACAGAAATTTACAGTAAAAACCAATGAAAACAGTTCTCTTATTAAAATAAATTACCATTGTAAAAGCATGATTCAAATTCCGTCGACTTTTCCATTAGAATACATTTCGCCTTTTCACTATAGTAGGTAATTTTCGGTGTTTTAGCTCGAACTAAATCGACAAACCTTGATGCATACATGTATTTTTTCGCATGTTTTTGTGGTAAATTTTCATAATTAAAAATTGAATCAGTGCCTGTTCTTGGTAAAGGTGGTGGTTCATCACCTGGAACGACACCCTGTCCATTCCCCGGTTGATAAACAACGATTCGTAAACCGTCTCCAGATATTCTATACACATCCATAACGCGCTCCTCCTTGTATTTTGCTTTATATTTAAAGAATTCCAAACAGACTTCACCATTGCTTAGAAGACTTAAAATAGCATTTTTTGTTTTATGTCTTGTGGGTAAAAGTCGGATTGTATTTAATGGTGGCACTTGAATTGTTTTAGTATTAGTTAAATCTTCTTGAATTGGTTGTCTATTGTCTTCGCGAATATTCCGTTCGACATTTTCAAATCGTCTATGCGGTGTTTCAAATAATTGTTCAGGAGGTGATATATTACGCGGTTGAGATAATGGTGGCGTTTCAAATGGGTGATCGCGTGATCTATTAGTAAACATATCTTCTCTGTGTTGATGTTGCGCAGGTGTTTTAAATAATTCTTGCACTTCGGGTTGGTAATAAAATTTATCCATAGGTTTTTCATACGCATTGCCTTTTGATAAATCTTCCGTTGGTGCTAATTTTGGATAGGGATCCCTTTGTAACATATCATGTAATCTTTTGATCAAATCATTGTCAGCATATTCATGATTCGCCCGAAATAATGGTGCTTCCCTGTCTTCATGTAAGGAATGTTTCATTGTTCCACCTCCTGGATCATCCGGTCTAACATTTTGTACAAATTGATTTAAAAAATGATTTTGTTGTGGTTGTTTTAAGCCGGACAATACCGAGCACGATGAAACATTGATTTCTTGATCTTGTTGTACATTGTCTTGAGATAGTAATGAAATCGTTTGTAATGGTGTTGCGAATTTTCCTTTTTCGTTGTCTGTCCCTTTGCCAAATATAGCTCCATAATCAGACGATTCTTGATTCGTGTACGTAGGCTTTGTAAATTTTCCAGGATATTCTTTCCCATACTTCTGAATAATTGCCGATAATCCAGGTATATCATTTGATGTCATATCATTTCGAGTATCAGATGGTAATGAATTAAATGTTGGAGGTAATACAACCGGAGAATTTGATATAGTTGGAGGTTCACTGCAATTACTTAAATGTCGACGATTTGTATTTTGATAAAACGGTGAATTTTGGGTGACTTTCTTCTCAATGGTACTGTATGAATTATAAAATACTTCATGTATAAAACTACGAAAAATTTTTTTAAAAAAAGCAATAAACACCATTCAAAATTTTGAAGTTAATTATTTAATAAATAATAACCTTTCCTTTAAATAATGATGTTACATAAAATGAAAATAGTCATTTTAGTTACTTAGCAACTATTCATTTGGCAATTGGACTTTTATAGTAATATTTTAAGGCATTGTACACTAGAAAACAATTTTTGAGCCTGGGACTCAGGCATGATGTGAAAACATATCCTACTACAATAGCAATATTCATATACAAATGCCGATGATTGCCGACTGTCATATAGCCGATCGTTACAAAAAAAAGTGACAGTCTAATCTGAAATTTCATTTCATTTCCCATATAAAATGTTTCTTGTATAGTCTCGCTATAAATGTTTTCCCATCGAAAATATCTAAAGTTGACTGTCTAACTAGAGGCGGTTCTAATTGTGAATTTACATTAAAATGAAATTCGATTTACCTAGAGATTCTTTTGAGTGTTATTCTTCCTAAATTAATCTAGCGCCTTTACATAGTTGAGAGGGTATGAGAGAGTCTAGGTGTGTATTTATAAATATAAAAAGTGCGTCAAGTGAGGTTTTTGGTATACTATATCGATTAAAACCAGTTAGAACAAACAGTTTTTAAACCCTGATTACCGTAATAAAAATAAAAAATTTCATGTGAACAGCATCACAACCTCTGTACACAGAATACGTCTATATATAGAGGTTGCACACGGTAAAATTGAATAGGCGATAAATCTCCTAAAAATAAGAAGAAAAAGTTATATGAACTTGGTTGTTTTGAAGCTTCATTTTCGAGGTTGTTAAGGACGTTCATTTGCTACGCTAAAGTTAAATGAGTACTATCTTTAATAAAATTCTGGCTGATTTCAATTACACTTGGCACGTTTTTAGAACAGGTAAGTGGCTTAGTTTGATGTAATTAGATTTAATTTAATTATTCCAGGGGCGGTACTGGAGCATCCTAACTAGATATTTTAAAAGAAAAATTTGAGTACGCCACAGCTTTTCTCTGAGTTTCATATTACTTAATCTTCTCCCATTGGGTCTATTTTGTCTATTTTTTCATTTCCGGTTCGTAATCCAAAATACATAAATTGCTGGTGAGTATTAACAAATACTCGAATACAGCGTTTTCATTGGCGAAAACGAAGCTTGAAAAGATCTAAGTTTGTATGAACTTTTCTTTCTATGTTTGGGAGATCTACCGCCTATTAAATTTTCTGGATTAAAATCTGAGCACTCTATATGTATTTAACTTTTATATTTAACTTATACGAACAGGAATACTTACGCGGGTATTTTAAAATTATTTTGCAAGCTATTATCTTCAAATGTATTACGATTCGATAACGGTCTCGAACTATTTGTAGACATTGTATGAACACCACTATCAGAAGATGTCCCAGCACCAGCACCATTTGTTGAATTATATAAAGTCTCATATCGTTTCATAAACGGATGATTTATTATCTGATCCAATTTAATTCGATCTTTTGGATTCTTTTTTAACAAACTGTCAATTAAATGTTTTGCTTCCGATGATAAAAATTGTGGAATTTCATAATCAGCCATGACAACACGTGTTAGTGTTGATTTTACTGCTTGTGTATCGAATGGTGGTCGTCCTACTAATATTGTGTATAACATACATCCAAGACCCCATACATCAACCTCCAATCCATGAGAACTACGTGATACCACCTCTGGTGATATATAATTTGGTGTGCCACACATTGTCATATGTTTTTCATCGGGCCGTGTAAGTTGCGTTGCTAAACCAAAATCAGCTATTTTCTATTTATAAACAAACGAAAATTATGATAAGATGACGGGGTTGTTCGCCTGGAAGTATTTAAGTATAGGATACTGAAACATATTATGCCAATATGCCGTACTTTATTTTAGTGTACTATCCAGGACAAAATACTATTTTTAATAGTAGCAAGTAACTATTCATTTACCAAAGTGCGCATGTACACTCCCGTTCATAAAACTTGAACCAGTAAGCCACATTCTAAGCGTATATAAATTCCTAAACATGCGTATATTACATACAGTAAAACTTAGAATGTTTCAACTGGTTCAATTTTTATGAACGGGAGTGTATATGAATATAACTATCTACAGATATTTTTTCATGTATATGTTATAGCTACCACTGACAAAAATGATGTACTATTAAAAGCAATACAAATTGAGCCAACTGAAATATTCTAAGCGACACTGTATGTACACTCAAATTCAATATATTTGAACCAGTAAGTTTGAACCACTAAGCGTATATATTACTGAATATAATATTACAGAATATATCGGGTGTCCTGAAAGTACCGCAGGGGATTGATAGGGTAGATAGGGAATAAAATTCTGAGACGAAAATTCCTCTACCATTTTTTAACCTGACGTACAGGTAATTAGTTATTAATTAAAATAAGTAACCAATCAGAGGCACGCAATAGCGATAAGCAGGGAAGTGGGAGAGCCAGCAGCGAAGGGTGAACGAGAGTCGACTGGCTCTCAATGGGCTACGGCAGACACACGTATGTGCGAAGTGGTTATTTATCAAATTTCAGTATTAACGAGGTTTTATAGTTTTTAACTTATTTACTAATAATAAATTTTACTTACAACTTGCATATCCTTACTTAATAGCAAATTGGATAATGAAATATCTCGATGTAGAATATTATGTGAATGAAGATATCGTAAACCGCAAACTACTTGCCGCATAATCAAACTGGCTTCAGCCTCTGAGACTACCTAAAAACTCAAATTGTTAATATGGTTTAAAAAAATTTTTTTTTTTAGAAAGAGTTTGCTTACTTTATTATGATTCTTAAAATATCTTTGCAATTCACCATTGTGGCAAAGTTCTAAAACTAAATAAACATAGTTTGCGTCTTCAAAAAAAGTATATAGTTCCAAAATAGCTGGATGTTTTAGTCTTGAATGTATTGCAACTTCTTGCCGAACACGGCCAGCCATTCCAGCTGCTTGCATCAATTTCTTATCGATCTGATAAATAATATAAAATACAGAAAAAGGATATTATTAGAATACAAATCACTGTTACCATTTTTATAGCCACTTCCATCCCCGTTTTTCGACATTTGGCTCGATATACACTAGCAAATCCACCCTTTCCAAGAAGATTAAGCACCTCATAGCTCTAAAAATTATTATTTTCGTAAATATTGTAAAGTTATTATTTGTAAATATATAACCTAACCTCGATATTATCACCAAATCCTCCTATTATGGGCTTCATGGCTAAATTTAAAATTCAACTCTCTTTAAACACTTATTATAATATAATTACATTTTTTAATTTATTATTTGATAATTTAATTAAAATTTGACAAGCTTTAAAAAAAAACTCAAACATCAACAAAACATCTTAAATTTTCAAAATAAACGGATTTTTAATACCAACATTTCTTTTTCCAATAAAAATTAAAAAAATACCCTAGGATTATATATAAAACGCAGTTGTCAAATTTAGTAGACGTTTGCATTTTTCAAAATTATTTTTTATGAAAATTTTGTCAAGTTTAAGTCTAGAAAATGACCAGAAATTCAATATCTAACTCGTAACTGAATTGATTGTTTAATTGCTCCGTATATATTAAGTTCTATGCCAGTCTGGATACTATTTATTTTACTTGTATTCACACTTTAGGGCCGTCCACATATTACGTCACATTCTAGGGGGGTTGGGTGTGAAAATTTGACTAATTGTGACACAGGGAAGGGGTTTCTATAATATAATCTATACAAATAAACAAAATTTAAGTGTCTGTGATTTCGAAATAAAGGCTGTTTCTTAAGCTCATATGATTATTTCAATTTGCACGTTACCAAAATCCAAACACGTGTGTAGGGTTACCAACTCAAAATTTTAGAAAGTCCGGAGATATTTACTGACGTACGTAATTACTATAAAAAAAACTCATTCCATGAGGATATTTACAAAAATCAGATTAACTAGCTATTGATGTACGTATGTTCAAGCGTAAACATTCAAAATAACGCTAAGTAGCTCGCTCTGTGTAAAAAGTTACTAGTTAGTATTGTAACTATATTATGAGCTACTTTCAATAGTGAGAAAATTATAAATAATAAAAATAAATTTCTCGTGATAATAAATTAATAATTATTCATCAAGAATTAGTATTTTCTTTTCATACGAATGAAAAAATCCGGAGATTATGTTTTTTTAATCTGGAGTCCGGAGAAAACTTAATTTTTCCGGAGTCTCCGGTCTAAAACTGGAAAGTTGGTAACCCTACACGTGTTTTTTAAATTTTTGCCTGCCTGTTTGTTTGTCCGGGATAATCTCCGAAGCGGCTGAACTGATTTTGAAGTTTATGAGTGAAGTAGCGAACATTTTTGGTTTTGCTGGAATATCAATACATTTTGTATGCGAAAACTTGCACATTTTTGTTTTTGGTGAGATACCATTACAAGTTTTTTTAATGTTCACTGTAGTATGGTATGAAAAATGGAAACATTTGTCACTTCTAAATTAGGAAAAAAATTTTTTTTTAATTATAGAACTTTATATTATTCTCAATCAATTTTATACTAATTCTATTGTTAACTATAATATGATTAGAGACAGTTCAAATTTGATTGAGAATAAATATATAGATTTTTTGTTTGTGTATAAACGTGACAATAATATTTAAAACTACTATATATTTTTACATTTACATTACAAATAAAACAAAAAATTTGCATGGAAGTTCCCCATTATTTTGGCGTGCCACCGGTTTTATGTTCACGGGTATTCTCTTATTTAATATAATTCTACCCAGCATGCTTTTTACAAAATATATAAATCATGTATAGGTATTCTATGAGGCAGAAGTTTGTGTCTTGGCGTTTTGTGGGCCAAGGGGTATTTCATACGTACCCGTATACAGCTATCCCAATTTTAATAATTGGCTAAAACAGAAAGGGCCAGCCTGGCTCTGCGCAATAGTTTTGTAACAACCTTTGCAAGTTGTGAATTTTAGAAGTGCATTAATTCAATGAAGCCATTGCATTTCTTTCTTTTTGAGAGGTTTGCATTAGAATGGTATGTCGAATCTATTTATAAAAGTTAGTTTACAAAAACAACAAAAAACAAAGTCACATATAAACAAAATTCATGAATTAAAAAAAATATTTATTGACTGTTTCGTTAAGAACAAATTATTTTATTAAAATTTATTTATTATTCAACGAATCATCATTATTATTAAGTAAAGCTCTTCGCTTAGATGCTTTACGAGCAGCTAAACGCATTAAATATTGCTTAAATTGTGTATAGAACTCAGTTGTATCTTTAAAATTGACTGTATCAGGTGTTGAAACATTAATCAATTGAACTGGCAGATCATGAACTGGTTGAGGTAAGAATTCATCGAAGTATTGGGTTAAATATGTTTCAATTAGAAGTTTCTTTTTCAGGTAATTTGTTGGTAGAGTTGTTATATATGTATCAGTACCTTGATGATCATGCATAAATGAACAATCGCGCATTAACTGAAAAATCCCAATAAAATATAAACAACTTAAACGTATGTATAATAAATTCTAATTTCAGGAAATATAACAAAAATTATGCACGATTCCATCAACGTTATTTACAATTTACAAATTATTTTAATAAAAAATAAGTGATAGTTTTCGTTTCATCAACAAATTTAACATCTAAGAATTTGCTTATAGTATTTAAAAATGAATGTAAAATTGGATTCAAATAAAGGCAGTATAATTGATTTCTGCTGTATTGCTATTTCTATAGCTTTACACGAGCCATTGACCAGTGGCGTAACCAGCTCCGGACCTAGGATTTTCCGAACCCAGGCGAACACTTGCGACATTGGCACTCCTTCCCTCCAGCATTTGAGATGATGATTTCACATAAACTCACGAAACAAATATATTGTGTGGATATCTTTGTGACTGGGAGAATAAAAATCATTAAATAAATTTGCACTCTTTATATTTACAACAGCTTTACACGTGGAGCTTTCCTTTCCGCGAATGAGTCTATAACATCATGAAAGTTCGTCTCATAGACTATTTTATTTTCGACGGCTAGAATCGCGTAGCCAGTTAGACGTTCCTGAGTCATTGTTTGCTAAAACTTTGCTTGCATCTTGCAGATGTCGTCAGTAATGTGGTAATGTGCAGTATATCCTTAAAGCTATACTAATATTGGGAAAAGCTGCTTGGAAGTCATGTTTGTACATATATTGCGACAGGTCGAATGCGCTTGCCTTTTCGTTGATTTCAAGTACAAGTGGAGCTTGGTTTTTGAAATATGGCCAGTTTCTGGCAAAAATCAATTGCGTTCAAGAAATCAGAAATCAAGTCTCTACAATATTTTTGAGCTAGATCAGCTATATTTTTTGCAGATTTCCAGTGGACATATTTATAAAAGCGTGACGACTGAAGAAGGCGAAATTTTCATTCAGATTCTTCGCACATTCTACCCTTCTACCTTTGTTCCTATTTCTATTAAAATTTGGTCAAATATTACTTTAATATCTTTGGAAAACAGCTGAGTCGGATCTAGTGCAGCTTCTTTGATCCAATACTCTATTGGTTCTCTTCTCATTTCTTGCAATATCTCAATAAGACCTTGCATTAGTGCCACAGAATGCAAAATATCCTCTTTCTGTATTTCGAAGTAAACTTTATTAATTTATCGCAGAATATTAGCCCCAATTATTAAGTTGAGGATAAATTTTAAATCCATCAACGCATTCTTTAGATGAATAGATTGCATGCGATAATCAATGTATGCTTTGGAAAGTAATCGACGTAATTTTAGACACTCAAATAATTGTTTTAAAAGTTAGTTTTAAATTTTGCGCAAAGTTGCTGCTGACCGCCCTTTCTGAATAACCTAGTAAAGAGTTTTTTTTAAACATGAATTTGACGCCCCCTGAAAATGCCATCCTGCAGGTGCTCCGGTTTGCCTCCCTCTCCCGTAGATCCTAAGGCTAGGCGTAGCTAGCCTTGCGTGGGCCCTTCTATTTCAGTTTGAAGTTTTCTCATATCTTAGCAATAGCCAGGAGCTTGCTTATTAGGTTTTCCTGAAGGTTCATATATTTGGGGTGAGATGCATCGAATATCTTGTATCTGGTGTGATAAAAATAAAATATTCTTTAGTTATTATTTAAGTGATAAAACCAAAAACAAAACGTTGGCGGAAACGTGCATAAAACATTTCATTACTTTAAATTCTCGAAGTTGTTTTGAGGTGTATTTGTTATGCTCCTCAAATTCCTCACTGTAACATTGAATACACATAAAATTTGTATAATTTTTATGCCAGAAATCAATAAGTGGCGTTAGATGGCACATTTCACAAACATGTAAATTCACTGGTACACATTCAATGGGTATTGAAGGTTTCAATTTAGCCGAACCACCAAATGTATGGCAAAATGGAATTTTTCGTTTTTTACATAAAGTATAAGTACCTGGTCTAAAAAGCATCATATAATTATTATTTATTACTCTGATAGTTTATTAGTTGTTACCCTGGATTATGTTTGGGCTCAGGAATTATAAATCTTACAGCTGTTTGTCTGAATGGTATTACATTCCGTTTTATAATTTTCCTTGGAAATACACGTAGATTGTATTTGGAACTAGGTGGAGCAATATTTTTATATATCTCTCGAAAACGTGGCTCTTCTCCAATCAATCCCTTTGTGCTTCTTTTCTATAACAAAAATAAAAATATATGTATACATGTATGGTTTTTGTATCCGGTGTGTATATAATACTCGCTCTGCTCGCAAGGGTGCTCCGTCCCTTTTACCCCCAGGGTGGTCTTCGGCCTTGGCTTCGCGCCCTTGACATAATGCAAAAAACCCCACCCTTCTAGCATGAATAGAAGTAAAAAAGGTAATTTTTGGGTTATTTCCCATTTTCGGAGAAGAAGGGGAGATGTGCTTTTCCCCGTAAGTTTGAAGTTATTCCGCATCGAATGCTAAAAGTTATTCCGCATCCTTCTAGCTTGTCTAGGAGTGGATTAGAATATTTGTACGTGAGGTACACAAAGAGGTGTGTATATTATAGAATATAGGATATACCAAGATATATTACGTTTAGTCCCGCAGTCCGTCTGCGCATTGGTCCGTAGACACGATAACTAAAAAACGAAAAGAGATAACGATGGCTGAAATTTTGTGTGAATATGAAAAATCGGACCGTGCTAGTTAAGGGGGAAATATTTATCTTTGAAACCGTAAGAGATAGAAGAAAAGTTTAAGCAAAAAAAAAAATGTTTTTATTTAAAAAATAAACACTTTTTGTTTGAAACTTTTTTTCATAAACTGAATAGCTTTGCCACAGCTTCAACTCAAAAACTCAGTATATACCGGGTATTGAAGCAAGTATCCCAGTTATTTGTTATTATTGATTTATATTTGATATATACATATACCGTGTGTTCATTTGAAAAGTTACCACCTTAATATTGCACAGGTTAAAGGGGAAACATAATGCAATAATTATATTTTTGTTTCATGCATCCGTCATGAAACTGTGCAACTTTTGTTTGAAACTTTTTTTTCTAAAATCCATTTTTTAAATATTTAGTTTGGTAATATGTTTTTTAAATGAACGGTATAATATATGTAACACAGGCAAAAAGCCCTTAAACTCGTCCTGTCGCACTACCGTGCTCTAGAATCTAGATATACATATATACAGTTCCGTTCAATTAAGTTGAACCAATCTGAATCAAAAATGTATTCCATAATCTTGTTGATAATAGTAGTAAATCGTGTAGAATCTCAATGACATTAAAATGTTTACAGATTTATATTTAAAATTTGATAATCCTATTTCTGTCTTACACACTAAATTATACAGGGTGAGCCATATTAATTCATCTCTCATCTAGTTAAATATCGCGAAAACTAAGCAGAATCGAGAAATATGTTTGAAACAAAAGTTGCACAGTTTAAAGGGGGAAACAAAATGCAATAATTATATTTGTGTGCCATGGATCTATGCCGCGTGGTATAACATATTTTTTAAACGGTGCAAGTTATAGAAAATCTTTAAATACAAAAGATATTTTTCTTATAAAAACACTTATTTGAAACTTTTTTTCATACATCTCATAATTTCGGATTGGATTGAAGTCACTGTATGTACTACCCTTTTTGATAATTTGTTTCCCTAACTAAATAGGCACACCTTTTTATGGTCGCAATTCTGTTAGATAGATTTTAATACCTTATTCAAAATATCATGTAGACAATCTTGCCCTTTGACCTTGTAAATATTTGGCGCCAGTGTTGGAAATTGTTCTAAAACTGATCGTGCCATAAACGATGACAATCCAGGACCAGATATTGGATTTGGATCTCGTTGTACTTTTGATCCAAAACAGATTGGTGCAAATGTTGGCCGCTTTATAATATAGTTAAATCCTTAAAGTAAAAAAACAACCTCAACTATGAATAAATACAAATTAGTTAGTTTTGAAGAAAATAATTATGGATTAACTCTCAACAATTTAATCCATCAAACTTTAATATAACCCACCAGAATCATTAGCGTTTGTAACTGCCTGTTCTTTGTTTTTCTTATTTTCTTGAATTTTTTCAACAATATGAGTTAATTTATTCTTATCCTCAATTTTACGTGCAACTTTCTTCCACAGTTCTCCCATTGTTATTAAATACAATTGTCTATATGAGCTTTTTACATAACATACAAAAAGCTTATAACATGTATGTATTGTGGTATAATAAAAGTTTTTTTATTATTTTGGTAGAAGGGAAATGATTGATAGATAATAGTTTTTCAGGTGTTTAGTCGATTTTCTAGGAACAATAATCTAGGTCTCTCTTATTCTATATAATTCATATATGATTTATGCATTGCATGTTTGATTGCAAAATTCCCAATAATATATACATATACTATCATACACAAAAAATTACAGTTCAAAATTATGATTACGTGCAATAGAGATATAATTATTGTATCATATATAATCAAAGATGTTCTGTCTTTGTTTATGATATCATCAGATTTTATACTATCTATCTAAATTTTATTTAATGGAATTTTTTTTATTGGGGGAGTATGTTAAATTATTATATGATAATAGAAAATAAAATAGTATTATTATTATTATCCATATAAGACAACCTATTAAAAATATTGTACAGAGTGTTTCTAAAAGACAGCGCACATTACAGACTTTTGTGATGCTTAAGAATGTGGAGTGGAATGAGTGGAGTGGAAGGAATTTTTTTGTATAGACTCGGAATTAGTAGGATATGCGGCTGCAGCCGACTATGATAAGAACTATGCCGATATTCCTCTGGAGTTCGTGACGGAAACTGCAGAAAATGTGTGCGCCTGAACTAAGCATCCAGCAAGCAAGGTTGTAAAAACAAGTACGTGGGTCGGCACCCCGAGTCGAAGGGGGAAATGTCGAAACCCATTCTCATGTTATTTATCATCCAACTAATTTAATCAATTTAAAAAAAAGCACACTTTAATTTCTTATTCAACCCTAATACGCCAGTTAAAATCAACACAAAAAATCGCTAAATTCGCAAAACATGATATATCTCTGATTTTTTAGTATGTTGTTTGGACCCATTAGGGCTATGTATATCCAAGTTTGCAACTCTCAAAAAGTTGTGGAAAAATTTTTACACGCGAAAAACCGCGAAATTTTTGGACTTGTTTCAGATTCTGCTATATATCTCCTAATCCATGCATTTTTCTTCGAAAGCTATTCTATACGTTTTTTAAGAGCTGTTTTTTTGATGTTTCAGAAGCAGAAGCATACTTTCAACTTGTCAAAAAATTGTTCTCTCGAGATCAAATTTTGCAGCTGCCTAGTTTGGCGAATTGTCTTAATTCGCCTCTGGTTACAATTCTAGTTCAATAAAATGAAGATAATTTATCGCTGTATATAATATAATATTTATTTTTTAGGTAATGTAATACATTTTTCCATTGTAGTCAGGTTCATTTTATTGGATTATGACGTCATATTTGAATGTGACCAATTCCAAACCTTATTCATTCGAGTAAAAAATCCTCATTGATTCGAGTGCTGCTAAAAATTTTATGCGGGGTCAAATGTACATATGTTTGTCCAAATGATATGGGAAAAAAACAGCAAAATAATGAAGAGAAGGATCCTACGGAAATTTCCAAAATTGCAAACCGTTCCAAAGTTATAGCCCTTTTCTCACGACTAAATCTTTATCAAAATTTAGAAAAAAAAATTATTTGATATAAATTTCCTATAGAATTGTTTGATGCCAGGCAAGCTGTTTTTTTCAGCTTTTGTAATATATACAAGGATATTTTAAGTTTCGTCCCAAAATTGTAACGGTTGAAAATATTGATCAGAAAAATTTTTGATTAAGTTATTATAATAATTAAGTTATTCATAAATGACCTAATTGGTTCATTTCCGCATGTCCGCTTATCCGTCCGTAAACACGATAACTCAAATAAGAAAAGATAACGAGCTAAAATGGACGTTACCAAGCTAAAAGTGATGATTAATAGTCTAGAGGTATGTAATTAGCTTCCGATGGATTGTATTTCATTTTTTGTCTGGGCCAACAGTTAATAATAATATGTTTATTAGTATTGTAGTGACTCACACACATACATCAGTATCAATATTGCAATTTAACCTGCGACACAGTACATAAAGATACATTTACATATACACGCATATCCTTGTCTCTGTTTATATGCTTGCATATAGGTAGGAATATTACATATACTCACAGACCAACTTTACCAGTATGCTCTGGTAATGTAGAGAATATATGATACGATTCTATAACCTTCTTAAGATCAAACATTCGATGAAATCAAAGAGTTAATACAATTCAAAGTATAATCTAAAAGTAGTAATTGTTATAGAAAAAGTAGTGAGATAAAGTTTACAAAAATATACATTTTAGTATTTTATTTATCACACGCACCCTCCCTTTCACTACAGTATTATTACCATAGATATATCTATGATTATTACACTTACATTTATTACCGCATTTTCAAAAACTGAGCATAAACTGGTCATCCACTAAATTGGTATGCCAATTAATTTTAAGATATCCTGAATACATAAACAAAATAAAAATATTCCTTAGAAATGTCCACGGACTAGTATTGTAAGGTACTTTTCTAGGTACTGTATGGTATCTAGGAATCAAAATCGTATGTCTAACTAGACGAAATATTATAATAAAATAAAATGAACTATAAACTTGCGTGCAAACTCAATACACACAAATTATGTAAATATTTTAAAATATAGTCATCTTAAATTTTTTTTATTATTTAAATACAAATTACTAGCAATTCATATTCATATTATATTTTTAGTTAGCTAAAAATATGAATGTAAATTATCGAATCATTTTAAAACAATATTTACCTTCCATGCCATCATTCCCCATTTTTCGTTAAATATGCAAAAACTGCTTTGACTTCTTTAAAAATTCTTCCTTTAAAAAAAAATTATTTTTCCATGCAAAAAAAAGCATGACAAATTTTCTATAAATATTAAAAACAGTGTATTTACACGCTAACGTGGAAATAACTTCAAAAATTATTTATACGTTAAAATTGTTGTTTATATTAACGCCCTGGAGATGGATGGGTGTAAAAAAAATGAAAAATTTCTTTCAAATACTCATGTGGGACAAGTTTTGATGAGGGATTCTATTAGAACTGTTAATAAAAAAATGAAAATAACAACTAACTGGGTTAATTGCTTAAATACCCAGTATATACTGACTTTATGAAAAAAATTTCAAACAAAAGTTGTTTTATTTTAAATAAGAAACATTTTTTGTCTTTAAATTATTTTTCTATCTCTTACCGTTTCAAAGATAGATATTTCCCCCTCTGGTGGGTAGAAGCACTGTTCGATTTTGCCCGTTAACAAATTTGACTCTTTAGCTCTAAAACACGTACAGAAATTTTCAGCTAGTTATCTCTTTTCGTTTTCGAGTTATCGTGTCTATACGGACAGACGGACATTCGGAAATGATCTAATTCCGTCATTTTATGAAGATCTATACCAAAGAATACATATATACATGTATTCTTTGTCTATACCAAACATTTGTTTCTGCGATCAATTATTTTCAACTTAACAGACCCTGGAATATATTATATATATTATATATATATATATATATATATATATATATATATATATATATATATATATATATATTTAACTTTATTTACTTTCTGACGATTTCATATTTATTTTCTCGCTAGAATATGTCGATTTTTTCACACTTCTAAAGAATTACCCCGGAGGCAATAAAATTATTGTAATAATTTTTTAATTTGTACTATGAAGATTTAACTTGATCATACGTTATATTGACGCCATATTTTTATACGCAAAACACAAATGTCAAGTACATATGTGAACTATACTTATTTTGTACGTAGTGTACAGCAGATTTCAAAAATGATTTGAAAACTAACTAGAACCACCACTTTGTTGTTTGACAGACTATTATTGTAACGATTTTGGAATTAAATGGCTCAATCGAATATATAAAACTAACCTAAATTTAATCAGATTCACAGGTATTATTCAATTTCGAAAATGTCTAGAGCACGGTAGTGCGACAGGCCGAGTTTATGGTATTTATTTTCAAAAGAAATTAATTTTAAATCAATTTTTAGTTAAAACAAAATAAAATAATGTCAACACATAGTGAAGATGTTTTACTACAAGTTCCACAAGTTCGTTATAAGAAAGGTGACGGTACATTATACGTTATGGACCAAAGAATTGCGTGGATGCTCGAAAACCGGGATACAGTTTCTGTATCACATCAATTTCAGGATATAAAAAGTATGTATGCCAAATTTTTTACTTGCATAAGATTATACAGATCTTTTTATTTTTGATTCTGGGAAATAGTGCAAAAAATATCACCGGAAGGCAAACCAAAATTGCAATTACAAGTTGTTTTACACGATGGATCATCTTCGACTTTTCATTTTACAAATAAAGGTGGCCAAGCAGCTCAAGCTAGTGATAGAGACCGTGTTAAAGATTTATTACAGTCATTGTTACCGAAGTTTAAGCGAAAGGTAATTACTAAATTATAATCAGACTTTATGTATTTTCCTATTGAAATACGAGTTTTATTATAAAAAAAAGTTAAATTAACTCACTGTCCGGAGACTTGAATACATATTGAGGTTTTGGTAATCCTTTACAAGTGCTACTTTGTTAAAAGTAAGTTTACGGTTTAAGCAAAATTTTAGTGAGAAAATATGCATGAGACCACCGGAACCTACGAAAGTCCGATTTTGAAGATTACATTTTTTTATTTAAAAAAAAAAGCACCTGCTAAAGGAACAATAGATTCAACTGTGTATATTTTATATGGCTTTATATTATTTGCAGATGACAGCAATTAAATTGAGCTTAAGTTGTTTTCTATATAATATTGCATGTGTCACTTGTTTGGTGAGCAAACTGTCAATACTAAAGGAATGCCTACGGGGAATCAATATCTACCATTTGAACATCATATAGATAGATAAATTATGGGATATAAAAAGTATTGAACTTCGATCTTAAGGTCCATTGTGCTCCCTCTTTTACTTCAGTCTGACGAGGTTCGCTTCTACCATATCTTGGTAATATTCAGGAGCTTGCTTAACAGGTTTTCCTGAAGATTCATATATTCGGGGTGAGATGCACCGAATATATTGTATCTGCTGTAACCGAGAGATTCGCAGTTATAGATGATGTAAAAATAACGCTTGATGGTGCTAAAAGCGTGTAAGCGCCCAAACGAATACACCCTTATTCTTTCCTCTTTTCCATATATGCCCCTGCAACTATTGTGTATGGATATAGAAATGAAAAAAAAAGAATATCGTCAAATTTGACTCATATGGCAATATTTTGATACTTTTTAAACTTTATAAAAATTAATTTTATTCTTTAATCAAACCTTCATTAATTGTATTTAATGTCTTTCTTCGATCATTTTATCGTTTTTCCGATTTACATAAATTATTTGCATGTGTAATAAAATTTTGTTTAGTCAAAGAAGTATAACTTCCAACGCGCGCTCATAAGTATATACTACTACTTTTTTAAATATTAAAAATAGGTTGATCGTGAATTAGAAGAGAAGAATAAATTATTATCAAGTAATCCAGCATTATTACAATTATATAAAGATTTAGTGATCACACAAGTGGTAACAAGTGAAGAATTTTGGTCACAACATGCACAACAATATACAAAAGCACAATCACAACCAAAACAAGAGATTGGTGTAAACGGTGCATTTTTAGCTGAAATTAAACCACAAACAGATGGATGTAATGGTTTAAAATATAATTTAACACCAGATATTATTGAATGTATATTTAAAACGTATCCAACTGTACATAAAAAACATATTGAAAATGTCCCATCTAAAATGACTGAAGCAGAATTTTGGACGAAATTCTTTCAATCACATTATTTCCATAGGTATGTATTATTACAAATTTACAATAGCTATATATTCTTTTCAATTTTCATTCCAAATGTACAACGTTCTCATCCAACAAAATTTGTTTTGTGCATAAAATCATCTCAATTTGTTTTTTCTCCTTCAAAATCTTTGTCAGCTTTGGCACAGATTTGACAGAGTAGTAGCAATGGAAGGGACGCCGATACCAACTCTATAGTAAATGGAAAATCTACTCGTTTTTTTTTGCAAAAGTTAGTTTAGTTTCCCATTTTACGTGTTTAAAATTTTTTTTCTCAAATTTCGGTAGCACACTCGCAATCTACTTTCTATGTCTCTTATGGTCTACGGTGTTAAAAGACTGATGTTATCCGTTTTCCATATCCATCTGAACCATACACTGATTTTTTCGCAATATGTTTCCTTTAACAAATATGGAAATTTATTTATTCGAAAGAGGTATAAATAGGACCTCAAATCGTACTTTTTTCTTGTATTTATCTCAAGTTTTTTTGGAACTGTCACATACACGGGCGGATTCTTATTCCTATCATTTGGAATCTCTAAAAATAGCGAGTTTATCAAGTTCTCCACTCCCAAAATGTAATCCGACTGGAAGGCTTGAATATAATCGTTGTAACATTGATTACCATCTTATGACACAGTGGCCAAATTTAAATTAAAAAAATATTACTACTTACGTCAAAACATACCAGCCAAGTAGCCGCGCTTGTTAAGGCGCTCTACTTGCAACTGGGAGGTTATGGGTTCGAATCCCAACATCGACAGTTTGTCAATTATTGAGGAAAAAATCCCGGCTATGTTTGTGAAGATTTTCTGCAGTTTCCCTTCACGAACAGATGAATATCCGTATAGTTCCTATCAAAGTCTGCTGAAGTCGCACAACCTACCAATTCCTAGTCTGCATATGAATTCCTTGTCCTCCACTCACATCATAAACAAATGTACAGTTTAAAATTAATAAAGGTTGAAAAATAATGATGTGGGTGACCTCTGTTATAGACCGTAGTGTCTCAGAAACGGAGATAAAACCCCATTATTATTATTGTTATTATTAACTTAAGTCAAAACAAAAAATTTGTATTTGATTAATTTTTTTAAATATGTTTAAAAAAATTAATATTATGAATATTATAGGGATCGAATTAATGGTGGAACAAAAGATATATTCACAGAATGTGGTAAACTTGATGATCAAGAATTAAAACGCGATATCACTACCGGTGTCGATGATCCCTTATTAGATGTAACACAATTTGATGATCGGCAAATCGAAGATACAGATAAAAATGTTGGCTCAGGGAATTTAGTACACCAATCTATGTTGAAACGATTTAACCAACATACAATTCGTGTCTTAAAAGCAGGAAATTTTAACACGACAAAACCACCAGATGAAACTCCTACCACAATGTCGCCGGATAAACCAAGTTCGACAAATGGAATGACAACATCGAATCAAAATATATCGTCACCAAAATCAAAAAAAGCTCGAATACAGGAGAAAATGACTTTTGATGATTTAGAAGTAACTGATAATAATAAAAATTCCAATAGGGCAAATCTTAGTTTATCAAAAGTAAGTATTCAAGTACACAATACACAACGATCTAAAAGATTCAAATTGATCCACTAAATAAAAAACCCATCTGCCCTTGCTCTAGAACACAATTCATTTTACCCGTGGAAACCATTTGCAAATTTTAGTGCGAGTTCTCCTTTAAAGTTTGTAATAATTTTTATACTTTTACAAATTTTGGGGTGAAACTTCTTTAGCGAGGTGTCTGTTTGAAATTTTTTGTGACGTTAAAGGGGAAATGATTCGACAGTGGCGAAATATTGAGTGAGAGAAAGGAAGGGGCATCGTTTATACATAAAATCAGTTTTAACTATCATAAGCTATGTTTTTAGGTGGAACGGTATTTACATGGTCCAATGCCCGATCAAGGAAGTGATAATATGATAAATGCAAATGATTTTCAAATGATTCATCATCGTATTCTAGATGAAACAAAACTATGGACAAATAATTGTACACGTCAACCATTTATTGTAAATAGTGGTGCTGCTGTCAGTGCATTAGGTGAATTAAGTCCTGGTGGTGCGTTAATGCGTGGCTTTCAAGAACAATCATTAGCACAATTAGTACCAAGTGAAATAGAGAATGAAGTGCGTCATTTATATATGGGTTTATGTGAATTGTTAAAACATTTCTGGACATCGTTTCCACCAACAACACCACAATTAGAACAGAAAGTTGTTAAAATGCATGAAGCATTACATCGATATCATGCTGCAAGACTTAAACCTTTTGAGGTATTATTCGCTTATTCGCTATAATAACAAAAATATTACAAATATAGTTAGTTATCAATGAAAATTATAGATTTTTGAAATAAAATTTCAAAAATTCTCCCAAATTATCTCTCGTGACCAAATTTTATCCAGCATTGCCATCAATTCTCAGAAGCTATTCAAGCAATAAAATTATGTATAGTACGATTTATTACGTATTTTTAGTCTGAATTAATTACACTATATAAATATCCAAGGGTCATTTTACACTATATAAATATAGTGTAATTAATTCAGGCTAAAAATACGTAATAAATTGTACTAAACAGAATTTTATTGCTTGAATAGCTTCTGAGAATTGGTGGCAATGCTGGATTGGTTAAAAATTGCCATAAATATTCCCATAATTATCAAAGTTTTAAGTATCCCGTAGACCCGTGGTTCGGACGAATAGTCACGGCGTATTTATTAATATTTAATAGTAACTTGCGATTTCAAGTTCCTCGCTAATGCCAGGCTAAATAGTTATATTATAAATAAGGAAAACTCATTGAAAAATTAATATTTTTTAATTACATCCAATAAAAAAACTATGTTTTTTGATGTTTAGTTCTCGCGCGACATTTTATGTTTAGTTTTGATGTTTAGTTTATCTGGTGTGTGATTCAATTTGAATTTTTGTTTTTGTGTTTTACGGCATAAAGAACCGCAGTCCATATATATACCAGTGATAATATATAAACATTATTTACTAAGAAAACAATAGCATGATCACGAAATTTAAAAGAGGCGATTCTCCCTCAGACTGACTCAGTCAAAATGAACGTCAAACGTAACGTGACGTCAAACAATTCTAACGTATACATCTCATTATATAAAGCTAAAATTATTTTTTGAATAATTAAAATTGTCATTAATGGTAATTTATTTAATTTTAACAGGATCGTATTTTAAGAGAGTTATCACCATTATCACAACATTTGACTGTACATTTAAATCAATTATTGAATGCAGCATATAGAAAATTTAATACTTGGCAACAAAGAAAAGTACAACAATCTCATAGATAATAATAATATATTTGTTTTAATATTATTTTGTTAAATATTGTAACGATTGTAATAAATATTAAACATATAATGTATAAGTACATTCGATTGTATTATTTTTATATATTTGATCTTCCCAAAATCAATATCTCGATAACTAATTAAGATAGTGATAAATGTTTCAGGAAAAAGTCAAGTTTTCTAGGGGTCAAATAACTTTGACCTTGAAACCAATTTTCAAGATCAAATCAAGGTCAACTTTGATTTTTTAAATGGAAACTTATATTTTTTATTGCAGATTTGTATTTTATGGGAAAAAATACTAATGTTTTGTATGAAATTTTTTTTCTTTCTAACCTAAGTATATTATCTATGGTCTGTGTGAAAGGTTCACATTAAATTTTTTTTTATAATTTGCACACGTATAAAATTATAAGGGCTACCAACCAATCTGTCTCCGGATCATCCCCACACCACCAATGGAGTAAAGTACTAAATTTCACTCCAATAACAAAAATTGCTTTTGCACATATCGTATCCCAATGGTCAGTCTTGAAAATTGTATTGGGATATCTAATAAGGACCGGAGTTTAATATTTCAACCTACAAACAGTAGTTTAAGTTGTGCACCAGAGTGCGATCATGAAATTTGTAGGCATTTCTATAGAAATACCTGCATTAACAAAATTTTGAAATCTGTCAATAAATTTAAAAGATAAAAAAAATAACATTTCAAACTAAAAATTTAGAAAAAAATAATTATTTGTTTCGTTGCGCACAAGAGTGACCATGTTTTTAAGCCCCGCCCTCAAAAATAAAGTTTTATATAAAGTCTTGTCAAATTAATAGAAGAGCTTATGATTAAGCGCTACATTTAATATTATGAAATCGTACTACCAAATATGCATGTTATAATACTCAATTCGTAGGAATTAGGATTAGGAAAAGTGAATTAATTAATTTAAATAAATTGAACGTTTCGTCATTTATTTATGACTTCCTCAGCAACTTATTTATGTAATTTAAATGTCTAACATAAACCAACTATGGAGAACGACTTTAATAGTTACATTTGATGCCATAATCATTATTGTAACTCAATAACTTAATTTTGATTTGAATTTAAAGTATTTTTTTATTTATTATGCATGTTATATTTTTATATAACATTAACAATTATTTTTATATATAAAAATATCGTAACATTGACTGATTATCCTACCCCCTTGACAACATTAAGTATCGTGAACGTTAACCCTCCCTCCATATAAAAATATTAAACGATCGATTCCCAAAATTACGGCTGTATGAATGTGAACGAACCTTTATATATATTTGACGCATGTAAGTTAACTGTAAACCATAGATAATAGATTGAGATGTGTTAAACGGAGAAAGCATAAAGTATAAATTATTGTGATTGTAATTTCGTTCTTAGGTAAACTTTATTGTGAATTAAAATAAACATTATAAAATTATTATATAAAAAACTGTTATTAAGAATATAATATATAAAAAATACAAATTAAACAATACGTTTGATATTGAAGATATTTAAATTAATACATAAGCTTTAACAATCAATGTACAAATTGATTTTCAATCCATTCTGTGCTGTTCGCAAGCAATAAATTTTTATGTTATTTTAAAACATAATTTAATTTAATTGAGTAATTTAATTTACCCGCATGTAGTTGATTCCTTTATTTCGAATTAAATTTTACAAATTGAATTAAAAAAGAAAAGCTTGTAATGTAATTAGTGGTGATATTGGTTACATTTGTAGTATGTGAAAATCCGTATTCGACAAAAAAATGGTATCAAAAAGTAAAATATGTTTAATTTGTAAGCAAGATTCAAATATTTTGAATTCAATAGTTCCATCAGATGTACAAATAATTTTTAATGAAAATGTATGTACAACTTTTCTGTCAATAATTTTTTTTCTTTCAATTTGTTTAATTAATATAACTTTTTTAGGAGGCGGTAGATGTATGCAATTCTTGTTTGGGTAAATTTGAATTAATTTTACAATTTCGTAAATCTTTAAAAAGAACAAAAAATAAACAAAGAATGTGTTCAATTTGCACTAAAGTCAGTTTATATTTGTTCACCATAAATCAAAATAATAACGGTGAATTTATTGAGAAAATTAAATATTGTCAAACTCAAGGCATTGTTCATCCATTAAAAAATGCTTGCTATCGATGTTTGTATTTAACAGATCTGTGGTATGATTTAAAAAAACAGTACGAAACAGTAATCACGGTTTGTATAATACTTGTTACTAATTTTAAAGATACTATTCGTCTTAATTTATCCTGAAATTTAAATAAATCTAATCTATCGCCGATTATCGTATATTAATGACTATGCTACAACTGCGGGGGATATTATCATTTTTTGGACAATAGAAATTTTGACGGACTCGAAATAAATAAAAAAATTTAAAAAAAGTAATAAAGTTGTCAATATCATCTCCGTTAGTTTTCGAGATATCGAAACTTTAATTTTTAAAAATCAATTTAAAATAAACCGATAAATCTAAATCTACGAAAATTTGAACCGTGAAATTGATATATCGTGTATTTGTCGAAATATCGAAAGTTAAAGTTATGAAGACTTTACGAACAACTTGAACGATTTCGTTATTTGGAAGGGCCGTTATGTGAAATTATTAAATGTTGACATTTAATTATAGAAATTTTTTATCATTTTGTCAATTTCAAACTGAAATGTCTGAGAAATTTCCGTTTGAAAATATAATATAAATGTTATCAAATTAGTCGATTTTAGCCGATATTGTCGTTGGTTTTATGTTCAATGTCAATTGTATAATCACTGAATTACAGAATACATTGTAAAAAAGTCGTTCGAATCATTGTTGAAAATTTTTCGTTATTCAAAAACAGTCGTTCATCAATGGCATTTTACAGAATTCCTAAGTATTATTATCAATAGGGAGATGATAATGAACATGATTTTAATATAATTTGGAAATAATTATGGTTTTCTAATTTTGAAAGGCATATGCTTTCATAAACTTTAACGTTTGTTAACAGCAAACTCAAACTAGAAAATTATACTATACCCTTCAATTTGTTTGTACTACCTATGTTATAAAGACATGCAGTATAATATCACGGAAAACACGAACATTCTTCACAAAAAGAAAAGCGCTTTTCATTATGACCGGAAAGCGTGTGGCGGCCAAGAACCCGTCTATCTTTCATATTTTAGGGTTAATTATCAAGCCTTAAAAAGGCATGCGGGTTAAAATGGGAGAACGTCACCTGTCACCATCTCCTGGTCTAAATAATTGAAGGGATGGACAAATTTTCTGTTGGAATATTGATTTTTTACAAAGTAAACATAAATTATGTATATAAGTACATTCAAATGAAATTTTGAATAATTATAATTTTTATCAATCGCAAAACATGCTTATTCGTCACTTTCACATTTTTGCTGTATGGCCACATTCGTGCAATCATAGCCCATACAAATTTTGCATACAACAAAGCAAGCGATTTCATATTTCCTGCATTTGCTTTTTCTCAGGTATATTTTATTAGTGCTTGGTCTTACACATGCAACGTATTCGGCCTGGTTAGCATATCAGAGGCTGGGTTAAGATCTGTCGAAACGGATTGCATACGGTCATTTACATTTTCACAACCAAACGCCGTTGGATCAGGGCTAACCAAATTCAATGTCTTTCATATGATAATTGGAAGTGTACTATGGGCCACAAAAATTTTATAATTGAATTGTGCTTTATTGTTTCGGTTTTCGAAAAAATGCTTCGGATAAAAGTTGTTCATTATAAATATAGTAACAACTTTTATTCGAATTTTTTTACGAAAACCGAATGAATAAGGCATTAATCAATCATAAAATTTTGAAAAATGACCATGACTTCTGTGGCCCATAGTACACGAATTAGATGATACGTGTACTATGGTAATAAACATGGCGAAGTCGCGGGTATAAGTTAGTAATAATTGTTTTTGTATAAGACAGATTTTTTTTCTTTTCAAATCAAAATTTTGTAAATTTATGATAAACGATATTTGAAATGATTTAGGGCATCAAAATGCAACATAATAGTTCAATATTTTCATTATGTTGACTGAGCACCCATTACCTTCAACAAGACAAGAAAAATCTGTATATTTAGCTATTAACGTTATTATGAACCAGTTGTTTTTGAATAAAAAAATTTTGTGCGAATCTGCCACACAACCTCTAAAACAGATTACACCCGTATAAAAAGGTTTTGTGGCAAATTTACACCATATTTTTAGCCTGTGCATGTTTAAATTTATAAAACGAGCTACAGTAAAGGGAGGAGGTACCTCAGATAAGCGAAAACTCGGATAACACCGAAGAAATAAAATATTCGAAAATTTTAACCATTTTTTATTTATTTGAAATGGTAGAATTAAATTTAATCATAAAAATCATAAAAGTAAAAATCTAACGAACAAAGATTAATCTTTGGGGTACAAAGCATTGTTACTTCATAACGTTTAACTTGGCGCATACAGCATAGACATAGCGGCTCCATCCGTTTTACATGAGTTTTTCTGTATTATCCGAGCATACACCTCGATTAATGAGGTGTGCTCGAATAAGTCCGTTGCCTCGGATAACGCGGAGACTCAGTTGATCGCAGGCCGGATAAACGAGGTTTTTCTGTACCACTATTTCGTGAGTGGATTCTTTCTAACGGAAAGAAGTATTTAAGTCATTACGTAGAAATTCTGTGGCTGTTAAACCTCATAATATTATTCACCACATAGTTTTAAACAACAAATTTTTCAACAACTTCAAAAATTTAAATATTTAAAATTAATAAACGAGTTTGGTATCTTCGGCAAGCAATGTGTATACGAAAAAAATAATTCAGATATTGAATTTAAATATCTCAAAAACGAAAACAGTTACAACGTGAAATTTGATCTTTAACTTACTTCTAGGAGCCGTTTTCAAAAAATTAGAATAAGACTAAAAATCAGTCAAGTTAAATTCGAATTTTACTTCTGGAGACTTATTTTTGCAAACGTAATTTTACTTTATCGGTGAACATTGAAGATATAACCCCTGTATTACATACTACGAATCTGTATATTATGTCCATACAAACTCATGGTTCTCATTGTTCCTTACAATTAAAAGTTTCCCATATATTTTTTTTGGTAATGAAAATCACTCAGGAAGGCATCATGATTTTTTTGAAGATATCATTCTTATATTGGGCACTGGGCCATCATGCTTTTTTTTTGAAGATATCATTCTTATATTGGACATTGATCTTACGTTTTGTACATTTTTCTTTTTATAATACTAACATGTAAATATAAAGTATAATTAAAATATCGACTATAATTTTTTAGAATAAAGTAAAATCTACTCCAGTAACATCAGAAAAAAATTCAAGATCTGGTTTAAAAAGAAAATTATCACTTACTATAAATACTAACCAAGAAAAATCTGAAATGAAATCACCGAACAAAAAACGAAAAAGTGATACAAGTGTTGCGTATGGGGGATCTGGAACAACAGAACAAAACGAAAACACAAGTAACATTTGCAATCGAGTATTTCATAAAGTTTGTAAACTATCATTCAATTGTAAAACTAACTTTGGGAAGAGTTTTAGTATTTTTTTTGTTGGCAAATGTTCAACATTTTGAAAAAAACTCTAAAGAGTTAGTTAGAGTTGATATCGTTTTCGTGTCGTCAAATCAACTGTGCAATTTTTAAAAAAGAAACCCACCTTTGTTAGGCCCGCTATAACGGGCCTAAATTAAATTTTAATTTTAACTTACGACAAAAAATAATAATCATTTATGAATGTACTATTTAAGATTTTGAAGAATTTTATAAATGAACTGTACATCAGTTCTCGTACATCCTTAAGAACAAAATAATATTCTTTACATTGTAAATTCTAATGTGTCATAACAGAAATAAACTTTGAAGCTAAATATAAAAGAGATATGAATTTTAATATTCATAATTTTTCAATATTTGCTACTAGAATCAAACCTGGTATCTGGTGGAGATTTACAACTTTCATAATAACATCGAATAACTTTCAAACAATAGAAAGAAGGATTTTCAAGAAAAAACAGTTTTTTTACTTTGACCATGAAATTGGTTATGTAGCTGACACGCAAAACTTATCAACTTAATCTTTTTGGGAAATTTTTTAGGGTACCTGAATGAAAATCTAACTTGAATTAAATACAAATTTTGTTAAATACTTTATTTAAATAATAAATCATGATCAGTTCAAAAAAAATCTACAAATAACATTTTTATTTTCAGAATTACAGAAATTACAACGAAAATTACAATTAGATATTCGTGATGCAGATGCATATTTAAAACCAACAAAATCAAAACGTCGTCGTAATTCTGAAATTTCCAATGATTCAGTTATTTCCATTAACGATTCTGTAGAAAATGTAACGATAAATGATTTAAAACCAGCAAATACATATTTTACAAAACATCGAAAAAAATGGTTGACACCACAAATAAAATCTGATTCAAAATTGTTGAACTTAATTTGTAATGTTGATTTAAGCACTAGCTTAATACCACCAAAAGTTTTAAAACGTTTAAATGAACGTAATTTTGTTCGGGTTAAAACCATTGCATCAGAAATCGAAAATGAAGAAGAAACGCCACCAGCTTCAACTCCACCGGTGAAAAAAACAAAATCATCAGCAAAAACAAAAAAATTTACTGCAGCTAGGAAATTTCCAAAAACTGTACCAAAAACAAAGCGAAATTTCCAAAATGAGTTGGAAGAAATACAATCATGTCGATCAACAAACAGTCCTCCATTATGTAAATCACCAGTAAGTGATCGTACCGATTTTGATTATGGAATGAATCGACATTCATACGATGCATTTTCAACCGATAAAGAGAAAGTCGTCATGGTTTTGTTACATAATGTTGAACAATTTGAAAAGAAATCAAACAAACGTATATCTGATGATGTTGCATCAATATCGTCATCGTCAACTGATAAAACTGAGTGTGATGATATTCATACTGAGGATACTCATAATGAAGATACTCATAATGAAGATATTCATAATGAAGATACTCATAATGAAGATACTCATAATGATGATACTCATAATGAAGATACTCATAATGAAGATACTCATAATGATGATACTCATAATGATGATACTCATAATGATGGTACTCATAATGAAGATACTTCTATTGATGAAGATGAACAAAGATTGGGCAGATTTTCATGTTTAGAGAATTATATGGCTGGTTTCCCACGTTTAGTATTAGATCGTATGGATAACAATGTCAATCAAAACGCCAGTAAAATGACGACAAAACGAACAAATTTGAAGGATTTGCGCAATGATGATACTGAGGAGTATATCACTCCAGAGAAAAATCAAACATTTGATGATATTCGAAGAGAAATTGAAAGTAGAGTGAGAAAAAAAATGGAACTACTAAATTCTCCTAAATCAAACACAGAGGATTCAAAAAATACTACATCAATAAAATCTTCAAGTGACAATGATATACAAAATTCACAAACTAGTTTAACGGAGACTTCCAAAAATTTAGTTGGGTCAAATGCAGCAAGCGACGAAGGCGGCTCTACTGCCAATGAAACAGATTCCCAAGAGGACGCTATTAAGTTGCGACTTTCTGAAGAAGATACCGAAAAACAGACTGCGGAAAATGAACAACAAATTGATGCAGCAACTGCTGAAAAATCAATAGTGAATGAAAACAACTCAATTGAAATTGATGCTGGTGATGATGACGATGACGTAGTTTGTTTAGATCAACAGGAAGAGATTGTTGAAAGCAGACGTAATGGTGATATTACAAATACCACCGTTGATACGGTGCCAAGTGATAAAGTGATTGAAAATATTGATCAGGATGAAGTACAATGTAATGTAGAAATTACTACCACCACTACTGAAACAAATCAAAATGATTTAAATGAAGATGTAAATACCGATCAAGAGGATGTAACAAATATGCCAGCAAACGATCAACAATTTTGTGAAGTTGCACAAAAACTTGCTGAATTAGATGCGTAAGGATATTATTGTTGATCGATGATTATGAAGTAGTGTCGGCATATATAACATCAATTTTTAAAAATTAACGTAACGATGGCGTAATTTTTGTTTTTACATGATTGATGTGGCTGAAAGGGATTGTGGGGTGTTTGAGACTGTAAAATTACTGAAATAATAAAATATTTGTGTATTGGAATCCTCAAGATTGAATCATTATATTTTTGATTGTAAATAAGTTGTTTAACTGAAACTTTATATGGGTAGTGGTCAGACTATCTATTCTATGGATGAAACCAGATAAGCGATAAGCCTCCGCAACTTTTATTGTTCGAATGAAGTAAATAAAGCAAGCCATCTTTTAATTAACTTTGTAGTTGTTAGTTGGTTGTTTATTTTGATTTGTTATAAATTATCAAAAAGTAATAAAAAAATATATCTGTAAGCGTATAGTAAATTTTATAATTATGAAATATGTGATCTGAGTTATCAAATTTTATAATCAATTATTTGACCGTGAATAAAGTGAAATAAATAAATATCTAGTCGATTCAATTTAATTAACCTTAATTGTTGAATTTGTATAAAAGTATAATTTATTATGTTTGTGCTTGTGATAGGGACATTTGGACGGAAGGAGAACCATCCTATCCCAAGAAAGGAATCGTCTGGTATACAGACGTATCCAAAACTGAAGAAGGAATCGTGGCGGGAATCTACGATGAAAGACCCAAAGCAAATATAAGCCTCAACTGGGGGAAATCTGCCACAGTCTTTCAAGCAGAAGTCTACGCCATACTGGCTTGCGTCCGTGAGAATCTACGTAAAGGCTACATAAACCAGAACGTATGTGTTCTCTTGGACAGTCAAGGTGCTCTAAAAGCCTTGCCTGGAACTGAGATCACCTCAAGGTTTGTCTCGAGGAACTGCTGGAGTTGGCAAAACGGAACAATGTTAAATTGATCTGGGTGCCGGGTTACAGTGGTTTCGAAGGAAACGAAAATGCAGATACCTTAGCAAAGAAGAGAGTCGGAATACTCTTCATAGACCCAGAGCCTATTTTAGGAATTCCAAAGACTGCATGCAAACAGGTGATCAACGAGTGGATAAATACTAAACACCGTGATCACTGGGAAAATATACCGCAGCAACAGCTCGAGAAAATACTGCTTCGGAATGCCACCAAGAAGCTATCTCTCGATGCACTGAAGCTGAACAGGATGCAACTGCCAAAGGTTACCGGGCATTATCCCCTGCGGAAGCATCTACACACAATGGGACTCCATAACGGGTCCATTATATACAGGTTGTGTGGCGAGGAGGACGAAACATCCAGCCACATTATCTTTAACTGCGAACCTCTAGGTTACAGCAGATACAAGATATTCGGTGCACCTCACCCCGAATATATGAACCTTCAGGAAGACCTGATAAGCAAGCTCCTGTCCATTGCCAACATATCGGAAAAGCGAATCTCGTCAGACTGAAGTAGAAGGGGGAGCACAATGGACCATAAGTTCGAAGTGCAATACTTTTTAGACCCCAAGATATATCTATCTATCATGTTTGTGACAAAATGAAGTATAAAATTAAAATTTGAATATACCAAGTATTTAAAAAAGGATAAACCAATAAAAACTGCTAGAAACTAATAAAATATCAAAATATTTTAAGGAATACGTAAACAGTCCGAAATAATATTTACAGATAAGATGACTTTCTTTAGTCCCTTTATGACTACGTTAGCGCTGTGATTTTAAAGCACTTCCCTTACATACAGAACAAGTTCATAGCAACTTTCCGACGACTAGGAGTGTTAGAATGAAATTATCCGATTTTTATTTTCAAACTATTAAGGAATTTGGGTAAATATATTATTATATTACTGGCAACAATTTTGGTTTTTGATAATATCAAAGATCATGTAATTCGGGTTATTTTGCTCGCTTAAATGATCCTTTATTACAGATTGATTTGTTTAACTGTCTACTATCTTTTTAAGATAGTTCCAACGTCGTATAAGATTAAAATAAAGAATGAGTTTCGTAGGGTTTCGTCCAGTTTTTAAGCAAAACTCTAAAAAATATGCAGTATGCGTATTTTTTTTCTTCATATTAAACAAAAAAAATATATTATCAATTATTATTTTACAAATACAATACATATATGATCAAATTTTATTGCGATTATTAATGCATAGTTTACGATTCAAGTCTTGCCTTTACCATGTCAGGAATCTAAAAATGAACGAATGAATTACACAAAAATGAACTCTCGTTATAATATGACAATTACCAACTAATATATTTATGAAATTACTGTTACATTTTAGTAGACCGGCAGCTAACAAGATGGAAAATTCCTCTTTAATTCTTGAAAGTGATCAAAGCAATTGGTCAAGACTTCAGAGGCAATATAAGCTCTCTATCTCAGATAGAGAGAAGTGGACCGATTGAGATTCCCGCAAGACTTTTTGGTGTGCTGCACGAAGCGGGTCAATCGGAGGCTGAAGTATACTTAAAAAGCCAGAGACGTTAAAGCCAGCTTCACACTCGAAATCATACGCTGTTTTTCAAACAGAGGTTTATGTCACACTTTCACTGACAAATATGGAAGAAGTAGTGGGTGGCGGATTTTTTTTGCTCGGATAGCCAAACTGCATCCAAAGAAATCTACTTGATTAAAATAACTGGTCCCTGAATGCGCAGAATCGCTGACAGGACGAAAGAGGTTTCCTTCATATGGGTTCCAGGACACTACGGAATTTAAATCAACTTGTCTGTGAAGGAGTCGCTCTCCTATGTCAGAGACTGGGAGCATATCTAAGAATAACTAAAAGACAGACTACCTCTGCCCTTAACGAGTGGGTGGGTATGTCTATGAACAGGAAATGGAAAGTTACAGCAGCCTCCAGACAAGCCAAACAAATGATAACTGGGTATAATGCCGCAAGGTCAACCTGGGACATTATCAAGAACCGGAAAGACAAACCTTCTGGTGCTTACCGGTCACTGCATACTCAAAAGGCATCTATGGGGGTTGAAGGATATTGCGGTTTGCTTGGGCCGGATGACATACTTTTTGAACTGTTTTAATGTTAACATTAGCTAGTGTTGGTATTATTTAAAATCTTTATTGATGTTGTATCCAAGAAATTCAGACTAAAGATAAAAACAAAATTCTTACATCAATTGCATATCTTAATGCAGTTTCTATGATTGAATTAACAATATCTTCAATATGTGTGATGCTTGTAATTGATTGATATGATCCATGTAGTATTGATGTACTTAATAAATCCTCTTCTTGTATATTTTCCCAAAATGGATCACGGTGTCCTTTCCAATGACATAACTTTGCTAGATGTCTCATTTTTTTATCATGACGACCACAGCATAATATTAATTTTGTATAATTGTTCATTAAAGCATTTCCTGCAAATGATATATCGATTCAGTTTCAAACTGTTATATTTGTACAAATGGCTACAAAAGTAGTGCTCATTTTTCGAAATTTTGAAGGCACAGATCAACTATCAAATTTTGAAAAATGAGCGCTATTAAAAGATAAAGTAGTTGCTTGTTCAGAAGAAAAAAGATGACATGCCTATGTACGTATTGTACAAAAGTGTAAAGTCGGCGACCGTCACTGAAAAATGAGTAAAATCTGTCGAAAAGTGGTAGTATGCTGGAATATCCTTAATCAAAAATGTTTTTGTTTTAGTTAAGTGTATAATCAAAATTTAATAACCTTTAGCAACACCCTCCAAACAACGCATTTCATCTTGTTGAGTATGATCTCCAGTAAAATTTAAAATACGAAAAGCTTCAGTAAAATGTTCAGAACTTTTATCTGGTAAATTCTGATATAAATAAAATTCACCAGCATATCGATGACCTTGCCCTTCGTAATACTGTAAATGATTATTTTTGGCTATTTGTATTCCATCCAATAAATGTTGTTCAGCTTCTGTTACTTTTCCTAGTTTTGTATACGCTAATGCAACATGTATGTATCCTTCGCATATACCAGGAAAATTGTTATTGTTCTTGCTAACTATAACATACTGTTGAAAATTATACAACGCAGCATTAGGTTCCTTGGCTTCTAAATTAAATAAACCTAACTGGAGATACACCTTGCATATAACATCCGATTTACTACCTAAAACCATTATAACACATTTGTAATTTTTATAAAACAATTTTCATAAATAGGAAACCGTTCTGGAACGGAATATAGTACGGTTCTGGTATTGCTCTCTACAGTTGACTGGAACAATGTAGTTAACAGGAGAATTTTAGCGAGGAAGGTATCTTTATTTTCTTAAAAATGGCTCAATTCGGCTTGTCCGGAATCGGTCTAATGATACTCCACCCACCTTACACGATCTAGAAATCCTATGAGGAAAAAATGTGTAGTCCTAATATTCATCAGTTGCTGTATCAGACTTTCGTGATGCTTTTAGCGAATTTTCTTTTTCTCCTAATAGTATAGGTATATTTTTTCATAACACTAACTTTGGACGCATTACTAAGCTCATTTGCTTTCTATTTTCCAAATAACCGCGCATAAGAATCTTCTTTTTCAAAAACAATATGATAATAATTTTTACTTTTATGTCGTAAATCTTGAAAAATTCACACATAGTCGGATCCTTCAGTACAGTTCAATTATTCAGAATCGTTTTCTATTAGACCTCTTGAACAGTCCACTACGCCTGTGCAGTTTTGTACCACACTGACTCCAGAAATACAGAAATTTAAAACTGCTTAATTTTTCCTCAGAAGATTTCTGGATAATGTGTGGAAGGGAGTCTTTAGCATTTAAACTCGTTTGCATGTTTAGTTGTTGATTGAGAATAATATTTTATTTGTAATACTTTCTTTAGCACGTTTTAATGCTAGTTTACAATGATGTAGTGCTTTTGATACATTCTCTTCTCTGTATTCTTCACTAAATGTAAGTAAGACTTCTGCTAAAAGACAACAGCTCTCATTAAATACTATATCTTGCGGAATATCCAATTCTGTTGCTTTCCACTGTGTGCCTGATGACTTCTCTCGTATAAATTTTAAGTGTGGTAAGGCTGCTTTATGATCTTTTACTATATAAATATCATAAATGTAGTACAATAAATTGCTACCACAGAAGAACCTTCTAAAGTCTGAGCTTTAGAAGGTTCTTCGGAAAAATCGCTTTCAAAAAAAGAATACATTTTATTTTATTCAGAATAATAATCAGAAAGAGGGGTTCCGCAAACGGGTTCTTAGCACCTAGACCAAGGGGTCCTTTGTGCCCTCCTTGAGAACAACCTGTCACCCGAAGGCGAGACGCCTCCGGGTAAGAAGTGCTATTTTAAGCAGATGAAGCTATAGGATTCTGTCGAGGCCAGACGCCACTTAGAAGGCCCACAACTTTTCCGCCGGGATTGCTCCCAGGATTGATGGATCCAAAGTTTTGGACCCAAACATTCTATATTTGACACCCTGCAGGTGCATATAACATGTATGGAGGTTTCATCGTCCTCCATACAGGCCCTACAAGTGGGATCATCAGAGATCACCAAATTATAAAGGTGGTAGTTTAATCGACAGTGTCCTGTCAAGATCCCCACTACCCTTCTCAACTGCATTCTATTGAGCCTCAACCGAGCACAGTCGAATGGCCTAGCTGTGCTTATGCACAACTTAGCCTGTCGCATGCCCTGCGCAAAGTTCCAATAATCGAGATAAGCCTGTAACAGCCACCCCTTGGTGAAAAGGGCGCTTGAGATGACCCTTCTTGTGCCAACGAGTCCGCTACTTCGCCCCCCTTAACGCCAGAGTGACCTGGTACCCAGATCAGTCTGACTGTGTTACTCAGTGCCAGGCGTTCAATTTTATTCAGAAGGTATTGTTTGTAGAATTCATTGAAAACCACGAAATAAATTTATATTAAGAAAATTTTAGAGTCTCGGAATATACGTTGCCGGTTTCGCACAGATTAATTTCCTCCAACCAAAGAAAAACTTACAAAAACTTAAACTGAGTGTTCTTACATTGTAAAAATAAAAATCGTCCAAATATATATCGTACCACGGCATATAATCTGCCACCATCGCTACTCAGTGATTCTGATATTTGAATTGCCTCGGAAAATAATTGTTCAGCGAGCCACCACCATGCTTCTGGCATATTCATAAAATATATTGCAAGTTTTAAAATTGATTCAGTTTCTAATAATTTATTTTCTAAAAAATAATTTGAAAAAATATATCGGTTTCTTCATTGTTTAATATTAATGAATGATGAACAACGAGAACAATAAGTGCTCTTCGGTTGATTGTAGAATTAGAAGTGCATTTAAAAGAGGGTATTAACCTTGGCGGTTAGCATTTTCAGCATCAACTAAACCCTGGCATAATATATCTAATTGTTCGTTGGAGTTTTTTAGTTGAGGTTGAATCCACATCCATGTATCTGGGCCGTGACTATTTCGGATTTCATCATTTAAAGAAATTAATTTTCGAATGTAGTTGGCAGTAAGTGAATAACCGTCTTCATCCAATTCGCAACAAATAGCCTCATTATATCGAATTCTATGTCTATAAACAGGATAAAGTTAAAATTTGATAATGGCAATAGTAACTATCTATATGACTTTGAGTCAGTATACGGACTTTTTAGTCTTTTATTGCCCATTTATATACTGATTGAAAAATCTGCCCGAGTTCTAGCAAACGACAGGATGATTTCTAACATATTATGGTATATCTCTCTATATAAGTCTCTTCAGCTTACGATGATCTAATTTTCATTACTAAGCTCATTTGCTTTCTATTTTCCAAATAACCGCGCATAAGAATTAGATTATAGTAAGGAGTGAGAAATTTTTCAACCATTATTTTTACACGCTTAAAATAAAAAGTTCAGATAGTCAAGAAATAACGTTTCATTAATATACAAAGATCCTTCGAGAAAATCGGTCGGTACCATTTCATTTTTGTCTAAGTCGCAGTGACCCAAAACACAAATTAATGGACCAACCTCCTGCATCCTTCAAACCAATGCGACTTCTTTCATTCATAGTAATCCCTACAATTTTTGGTGAATGGATTATCATAAATACTCTATTTATTTGAGTAGACGAAGTACAGACGCAATTATTAAGTGTGTCCATTATTAATATTCAAATCAATAATCACAGTCACACTTATTTTTTAAGCATATTATGAACTAGCTATCCTCCACGACTTCGTCCATATGTAAGCTAAATATATATGTATTGAAAATAATAATAACGCTAAAATATATATGTATACAATATATTTTTTCTTCCGACTTTTCAAATTTAAAAAAATTAAATAAAAAATAAATTATTTTAAAAAAAATTTTCCCTCCAGCCGGATTTGAACCAGCAATGTATATCTATATCTGTTGAATATATTTTTTCTTCCGACTTTACAAATATCAATAATTAAGGCCAACTAAGAATTTTAACGTAATAATAGCCTATAGGCTTCCTCATGAAAGGCTATCTAACGCAAGAATAATGTTTCAAATCGGACTGGCAGTTCCAGAGATTAGCGCATTCAAACAAATAAAAAACTCTTCAGCTTTATTATATTAGTATAGATATTCACCTACCGACGTATTATATCGGCACTAACCGCTCCAATTGAATTTTTTATCTGTTTTTTCATAAAATCTCGTTGTTTGCCACCTACACTGGATAAACCATGTGGTTTGTATTGTATTCTATGAGTTGATTCATCATTTTTTACGCTTAACTTGGAGTTAGAAACATGTTTTGAAGAATCAATCATAGTTATATATAAATTTTTTAAATCTAAATTCAATTTGACAATGCTTACATATCAAATCAATGTAATTTATTTGAAAAAATCCAAAGTTAATATGACACATCATTTTAAATATTTGGTCGCTATAGTAATGGTCGAAGGGTACTTGTATTAATTTTTTTTTTATAATTTAGGTCAAAATATAAAATTGTAGTAAAGAAATTCGATCCATACAAACATTTTTTGATCAAAATAAGCCAAAAGTTACATTTTTATAAAACGGTCTAATGATTTTGGGCATCCATTGTGATGTATAGAGTCGGTCTATTTAGAAGACAAGCTAATTATACTCGACTTCATTAAAAAGATAAACAATTCCTCTTTAATCCTTGAAAGTGAACAAAACAAGTGGCCGACTAAGACTTCAGAGGCAATATAAGCTCCATCTCAGATAGAGAGAAGTGGACCGAAGAGATATTGAGATTCCCGCAAGACATAGTATGCTGCACGGATGGTTTTAAGCTATGAGCGGATCTATCGGGGGCTGAAGTATACGTAAGTCAGTGACGTTAATGGCAACTTCTCACTCTGATCATACTCCGTTTGTCATAAAATAACTGGTACCCGAATACGCAAAATGGCTGCAGAACCTGACAGGACGAAAAGGTTACCTTCATATGGATTCCCGGATAATACGGAGTTGAATGCAATGAAACGGTAGACGAACTTGACCGAGAAGGAGTCGCACTCCCTTGTCAGGGACCAAGAGCTTATCTAAGAATATCTAGAAGACGTGGATATGCCTATGAACAAGAAATTGAAAGCAGACTCCTACAGCAGACTTCAGACAAGCCAAATGAATTATAGCTGGGTATAATGTCGCAAGTTCAACCTGGCTTATTCTCCAGAACCGGAAAGACAAACCTTCTGGTTGTGTTGCTTACCCGCGGTCGCTGCAGACTCAAAAGGTATCTATGAGGTTGAAGGATAGTGCTGTTTGTTCGTACTATAATGGGGCGGTTGACATACTTTTTCAACTGCCCACATATCGAAGCAAAAAATGTTGGTACTATTGATACTATTTATATATATGTATTTCCGTATTAATAATTTTTTAATTGAGTAAAATAAAGAAAAAAGATTAAATATAATGTGAAATGATTTATATTTTCATTTATAACAAAAATATAAACGCTGCAGTAGCATACAAAAGTGATGGCGATATGATGGTAACATCTATTCTGCTTGATTAATAGAACGGATAGGCATAATAGCATATGTGGGTGATAAATTTTCAATTGTATTGTAACTCGGAATGTAATGTTTAGCTAGTATATCATTTTGTAATTCTTGTCTGTATTTTAACCATTTCTGATGACGTATAAATTCATCAAACACTTGTCGACTTGATGGAATATGTTGATTCAATTGTTCTCGTAACAATAACCAAATATTTCGTTTCTGTACCAAATAATGTGGTATACAAAAACATTTTACTGGAGTCATAGAAATAATCGTGCGATTTTCCAAATGTTCACCAACATTAAAGGTACTCCCATATTTCATAGTACATATCTGTATCAATTAAATAAATATTTATATGAATATACACAGTAGAACTCCACTTATCCGGATTTATTGGGTCCGAACCCGATCCGGATAATTGGGTAGATAGATAGATTGTAGAGGCTGCCCTGGACGGGCTACATTTCGACCATAAGGTCCATTGTGATGCCTTAGGATGTGAGTGGAGTGGAAGGAATTTTTGTGTATAGACTAGGAATTGGTAGGATATGCGGCTGCAGCCGACTATGATAGGAACTATGTCGATATTCATCTGGAGTTCGTGAAGGAAACTGCAGAAAACCTTCTCAAGTATAGCCAGTTACTTCGTTCTTGTCCATACACCGACAGTTTAGTCAATTAACCGCCCCTTTGTTTTTATTTAATAATCGATAAACTGCCGATGTCGGGATTCGAACCCATAACCTCCCAGTTTCCAAGTATGCATACTGCGCACACATAACGCCTTAGACCGCTCGGCTACTTGAACTGGTGATAATTGGGTAAGTCATATATGTGGATCCATATAGATCCAGCGTAAAGAATGCTATTGGCAGGGATGGGTAAATGTCTTTTTAGATCCGTCCGTCCGTCAACACGATAACTCGAAAACGAAAAGAGATAGAGCTAAAAAGTAAGACCAAGTTCGAATCGGCAAAATCGAACTATATTTGGGCCAAACTGCCTATCTTTTTTAAACCGTAAGAGATAGAACAAAAATCTAAAGAATCTAAAATGTTCTTTTTTTTTTAAAAAAATTAACAACTTTTTTTCATAAATTCAGTATATACCAGGTATTTAAACAATTAACTCAGTTAGTTGTTATTTTCACTAGTTTTTTTTTATAAATTATGCTCAGGAATATGCTCATCAATTTTTATATCTAAGAAACATTCTCTATATGGCTACATATTTACATTTATGTTACAAACCTGCATATAATGTGTTTCCATATTTGGAGGTAATTTGTGGTTCGAATTACCAGAATATAAAGAACATATGGTTTTTGAGGCTCTTCGCTTATAATTCACCTTCATAATTTCAATTAGACGACATACTCCTTCTACTATTATATGTGTCCAACCACAAAGGCCTAAAATTATTTAATTCTAGCACTAATTGAAATTAAGAAAAAAAATTTGCCAAGCAATATAAAAAAATTAAGTTTTGTAGATATAAAGATTATCAAAGAGAACTCCGACCACAAAGTAGTCATCATATCAGTATAAATAATTAAGATAATCGTATAATGGACACAGACACAAAGTTAAATTTGGTTGAAACTTGCGGCTTTGCGATTTACGGGTGTTTCATGAATCCAAAACTTAGTTACTAGCGAGAATGCAAAGTTTCTGATCGAATTAAGAGCATTGATTTTATTTTTTAGGCCTACATTATGTAAAAATATGTTCTAGCGCTTTCAGTTCTTGAGATATTCAATTCGTGACTTCACCGAACAATCTAGCTTTCTATATAACTGGACAGAGTATGCTTATAGATCTAAACGTGAAATAACGAACACAATTGAAGCGTTGTCTAATAACCACCTTAACAGGCCAAGGTACAAAATGTTGCTTCAGTGCGCTTGCATGACTAAAAACTTTATGTGTGTAGTGGAGCCACACATACATACCGCGCAGGCGTGCTGAAGTAATAATTAGTACCTTGGCTAGTTGAGGAGCGATTCAATTCGAGTTAATGGCGTAACATGAGATAATCTGTCCAGTTATATATAGAGATCAATGGCATATGGAGACCGTGTGATATTCTCACCAGATTTTTGCTTTCATTTCTAATGATATCGTCAACAAATAACCCATTTTTCACATACCTACACCATTTCCCAATAGTACTTCTTCAGCTTTAAATTCTAATATTTTTGAGGTAATAATTACTTCTTGAATGTCTTCTCTATTATATTGTGCAAAATATGGAATTTTTGATACATACACTTCTATTGTGTTCCACACATTTCTCACGGTATAGTCCAAGACTTCATGTAAATCTTTTTTGGTTATATACAAGAATTCTAGTGGAGCTTAAAGAGAATTTATGTTTTTCTTACTTTCTGAGGGCGACAAATTTTAGGAGGCAAAAAAAGTGAACAGCCTGTCAGGCAACATTAAAGCGCCTATTTTTCAAAGCCCATAAATATTCTCAGTACTATCAATATCTTCATTATCAAATTCAGGAATAAATATCTAATGATTCAACGGTGAATTTTTAAGTAATCAAGTGAAGAACGAGGAAAAATTTCCGTTCTACAAATTAAATGGAATGGACTCCGAATCTCCCATCCTCAATGTTCAACGGCTTCCAGAAAATTTCGAAACCGTTTTCCAAAATTTTATAATTAAGAAAGTTGGGCGTCTTGTCAAAACGAAGCTATATACAAAGTACCCGCTTGATGCTCATCATCCTGAAAAAACCCTTTGGTCTCCCGGACTATATACCATAAAGAATAAATAATATTGTAGTCCGATAATAATATTATTCACATGGATATGAATCTTATTGAAAACAAAAGGAAAAAATACTATTATCTATACTAATATTATAAAAAGTAACGAACCTTGTTTGTAAGTTTGTATGAGATAATGTCTGAAGCTACTGATCCGATTCTGAAAATTCACTGACATAGGCTATAAAGTTTTCATTTCGTGCATCCGTGCCGCGTGGCAGCTAGGCTAAATACCTAACTGTTCAACGGTGTGAGATAGAGATAATCAATAAACAACTTTTGTATCAAACATTTTTTCATACAACAAATAGTTTAAGTACAATTTCAGCGCGAAGCCTGTACGGACAACAACAGGGTAAATATAACCAGGCCAGCAGAGTGAAGATAGAAAATGAAACACTTTGACCTCTTTGAAACCGAAAAACGAGTTTCCGGGCTAGGTGGTCATTTAAACATTTGATCACCATCTTATAAACTATCAATTTACTGGAGTAACATTCAAATTTACCGAAAGTATTTTCCCAAAAGGTTTGTGCAGGGTCCGTTACAAACTAAATTCTTAATTTAATGTTTAAATGTATTGTAAACAATTACTTGATGTAATTCTAGTATACTTTCTGGGTGTATTATTTAACACATCCATTTCACCAAAAATAGTACCAGGCACATCGGTTTTAACATATTTTATGGTTTTTGTGTTTAATACAGGATCAAAACTATTTTCATACAATTTAATTTCACCAGAAATTAAAAAACACATCATTGTAGCTTCTCCTCCTTCTCTTGTTAAAGTTCTATCTGCTTCGTGATAGCCATGGTATATATAACGAGCCACGCCTATCCGAACTTCCTGTATTTTAAGAAACATAAAAATATACACAGTTGGACAAATATACTAAAAAAAAGTATAAGTATTAAAATAAAAATTTTTTTACAAAAAAACAAAACCAAACTCCAAAAGAGGATCTAAAAAAATCTGCTATGAAACAATGCACTAAAAAGTAAAAAATAATTGCGTTATTTATTTACTTCAATTGACTTATAAACATCCATTTTTTCCAAATCAAATATTTTTATTTTTGGAGTAAATCTGGACGATAAATTCCAGAATATTTTCCTGAAAGAGGAAAGAAAAATCTCTCCGATAAGAACAGCAGTAAAGAAAGCCAGGGTTGAGGGGAAACCGACTCCTCCTCCTAGGAGGAAAAACCGGATGAAAAACCCTACAGCTCTGGTTTCTAAAATACTGACACCTCTGGGGGCCAACTCAGGGAATCAACTCCTGAAAAACCCACAGGGAAGAGGTTGAGATATCCTGAGGTGCCTAATGACTCAGGAACAATCCGAAAAGGTGCAACTCTCGATGCTGCTAACCCTCACTAGCCAAAAGCTCGTTGAGGGCCCACAGTATCGGGGTTGTTACCTGGACAGGGGGCTCTCGTTGCACAGTGCGTGGGCTCAAGTGTGGCGAGAGGAGGAAACATCCAGCCACATTGTCTTTAACTGCGAGCCTCTGGGTTACAGTATATACAGGATATTCGGTGCATCTCACCCCGAATATATAAACCTTCAGAAAACCTGATCAGCAAGCTCCTGGCTATTTCCAAGATATGGGAGAAGCGAATCTCGTCAGACTGAAGTAGAAGGGGGAGCACAATGGACCACAAGGTCGAAGAGTAGTACTTTTTAGATCCCAATTTGTTCATATTTCATAGCAAAAATAATTCAAATTGATTTTTAAATCTGTATCGTCCATTGCATTTTTTCATCTGTAAAATTTTAACACCCCTAAAATTTTGCCGTCCTTGGCCGGCCGGGCTTCATGAGTCTAAGCGTGAATCCACCACTGCACATGAACATTCTAAAACATGCAATTATCTTACTTCTGGATATAGTCGAAATAGTTTTGTTTTACTTATCACTTGATACAAGTACATATTTTCTGCTTCAGTTCTTAGGCTTGAGTGTTTTCTGAATAGAATTTTATCCTTTCAACATAAATAATTAAAGAAATTAAGCATTAAACAGAATAGAGATATTTAAATAGAAGTAATATTACATTAACGGAAAGTAAATCATGTTTAATACTTCTGGTAGAAAGAGTTTCGTTTATATCAACATCATACCAGTGTTTGTTATTTAGTACAAGTTGCATACCAGCCTTGAATTGACGACGAGCTTTTATTCTTAGTGCTTCCTTTTCTTCTGGTGTCTAAATGGAAGATCAAACATAATCTTAATATTATGCATCTAACGCAATCACTTTGCTTTTTGATTAAAAAACCTCACTCCTACCCAAATTATTGAATTATTTTCGACTTGTTAAGTATTCATACCGATTGCGACTGCGTAAAAATCTGTCTTTCATTTTTACCCGATAAAGGGAAGATGGAAACGTATATTCGTATAAGCTACCATGTTGCGAAGGCTACCAAGGACCACGTATTTAGAGTCTATGAAAAAACTTCCTCGCATCCTTCAGGCATCAGTTAAACTGCCAAGAAAAAAGATAAAACTCCTCACAAACCCAAATCCTTTCTGTGGACTATCCCCGAAATCATTTCTAATGCGGAATTCTCAAGAAATAGAAAGGCATTTTTAAGAGCCAATATCTAGAGAAACTTTTCAGGGACATACTGTATGTGAGATCTATTTTTAAAAGTTTACTAAAATTATCATTCTTTTGGTCGCCAGGGTGGCATTTATCCTTCGTTCAATCCTTAAAATTCAATGTCATTCCAATACATTAACATACACACCAATTCTTTTTTCTTGAATATACTTCTCTTTCTTGAGATCATGTTTTTAAATTTTTTTTGTTTGTTTTTAAATTAAAATAAAAATAAATTTTTTTTCTACTTTTTACTGTTTTCACATAACTCTTTAAATAAAAATATTTTATTTTAAATACATATTTATTTATAAATCAATTTTATGACCTTCTATGATCTTTTATTTTGTTAATGTAGATATGATTTATTTTATGCATAATTAAAATTGTAAGCATTTTAATTTGACCCTTCAACTTATATTTTAATTGAAAATAGAATAATCTTTTAGTCAGTAATTGAACCTAACAATCGCATGCGCAATATTATTTAAATTTAAAGTTCTTTCAATTGAGAGTTTAAACATCGTATTCATAAAAATCTAGTATAAACATACTGTGTGGCAGGTTCACACTTTAATTTTTTAAATCTGCATACGTATAAAATAAGAGATTTGAGCTACTGCTACTAAAGCTACTCGGTGTAGGGCTGGAGGGATCCCATCCCCTCAGTGGAGTAAAGTATATATATATATGGGGTGGTTGTTTATGTTCACATAATAGATTTTTACGACATATTTAAATTCATATAGTTTAAATGATTCCTTGTTTATATATTGAAATAAAAGAAACCGTTTTGGTATCTAAGGTACACAAATATGTAAATTTTCCCCCTCCCTTCAAAAGTCTAATATTTAAGGGTATTATCACGCATGTTTTAAAATAGGTGAGTTAGGTTAATTCACTTAGAATAAAATAAGACAAATAAAAAAAACCACACAATAGAAATATTAATAAAGAGATTGATCCAATAAAATTCCGGTATGGCAAGCCTAAAAAAAAAGATATTTAAGAAAACAACTGAGATTTCGGATATATTTTAATTCTGTCGGCAGTAGCTTAATTACCCGAAATCTCATTAAATACCTTTTTTTGTTAGGCCCAGTATGAAGAGCCTAATTAAATTTTAATTTTAACTTACGACAAAAAATAATAAACATTATTGTGGACTTTTATGAATGTACTATATTAGATTTAGAAGAATTTTATAAATGGACTGTACATCCTTAAATAAATTTTTTAATCTATAATTTCGTTTTCGAGTATTGTGGTATAAGTTTTATTATTTGAATGATTTGAATAATAAATAACTATGTTGACTTCTCAACTCGAAGTCAACAAAAAGTCATTTCATTATATCTCTTGTTATTATAGGAGCTCTAAAAAATATTTTGCACTAAAATTATCAAAGCAGAATAGACGTACTACAAAAAACTGACTGACGACTGTATTTATTGAAGTACGATAAATATATACAATAGATGACACCAGTATAGACCAGTTTGTGTGATACTGTGATTGTAATCAGCTCAATGTGAAGACAGACAGCTGGTCGTATGCTGGAGTCTGAATAAAGAGGAAATGAAGGAGGTTTTTGTTAGCTGAGATTAAATATATCTAAAACATTTATATAACATATTTAAATGTGTTGTGTAAACAATTTGAACAATGTGTGTATCTTCTAATATAAAACATTTGAAAAGGGATTAATTAGAAAATAATGACATTATTATTATACAGAACGGAAGAACAATGATCTACTTTCACTTTAAATAGATACTTTTATTTATATTAATTATTATGGGTGAGCTAGAAAATTTAGATACTTTGGAGAATGAAACATCCAGATTTGCTGATTATTTTGTGATATGTGGATTGGATTTACATTCTGGATTAGAATTAGATCGGCTAGCAGGTTTGTTTTTTAAATATAAATTTCATCATTTTAACTTTTCGAAATTTTAGTCAGTACTGTTAACAAACACATATTTTTCGATAACTTCGATATATATACTAGAATTTAAAATAGTTTTCAATGCTCGAATATTTTGAATAAATGTGAGACGTATTTACTTAAAATTAACGAACTATTCTTTACTATAACACATTCAAATTTTAATATTGCAATAAAATTTATTTGGGTTTCGGATTTCTGGATATTATAATAAATATCTATCATGTGTATATAAACGTATATACGTAATTTAGAAAGTAAATAAATTCATAAACAGTACTCGAGTTGAAAATTAGTTGTACTCTCTGATGTCAAATCAAATTATTAACTAGCTTCGATATTAAATAAACAGATTAATAGTAAGAATAAATTATTAATAATAAATGAATAATAAGATTATATACAGGCTGTAATCATCAAAACTTGGTATTGCGATACAAAATTTGCTACAGTGTATAAATGAGTTGAACAAAGACATACATTTATTTGTAAAGAGAAAAAGACAGGCATACATATGTGTTATTCTTGTTTCTAAGAATCAGAAATAATAAATTAGCATGCTTGCTTCTTTTTCTCTTTACTAATACTTATTACGTATAATGTAGTCGCGACCTAACACCATCGTTCTTTAAACGTTAGTAAATGTTAATAATACGAACTGAAGCTGTTTATTAAGCTACTGAAGTGAGATCTAAAAAAACCCCATCTTTACATTGTGATCTTATTTTCAATTGTTCACATTGATAATTAAATTAATACGACACGGTTATCCTGCCCATAAATATTTTCTCATTTCAATTGTTTAGATTTTAAAATCACTTAAATTTTGAACATAACTTGTGAAATGACTTTATTAAACACCTTTTTATATTTACTGAAATAAGATTGTTTTTTTTTAAGGTGATAATCTTCAAAGTTCACCATTAGAACGAGCGTATAAAACTAAAGTTTTAGGACATTATCCAGAAAATGTAACATGGAATCCATTTGATCCACAAGCAATATGCTTATTATGTTTACCTGCAGGTCTCCGATTTCGTACGCAAAAACATTCAATTGTAAATACACCACATTTTCATAGTTTTGTTATAACGCGAGAAGATGGTTGCCGTTATTATGGACATAGTTTGGTGTTTTATGAAGAAGTTACTAATCGTGATATATGCAATGCCATGCATACCCTACAGGTAAATCATTAAAGTTGACTTACATAAAGCACACTACTGATCAGTCAATTGGTAATAAATAATGATCTAATAACTTGAAGGGATCATAATTGACTGTTTATAGAGTCGATTCTAAGTATCTTATTACTTACAAAGGATCTAGGTAACAAAAAGTGTATGGTAGATACAGTTTTTGTTCCTAGATACACTCAACCACATAAGGAGTGTCCTTTTCTAAAAACTTTACAGTCGATTTGATCCGAATCCATTCTGTTTTCGAAAAATGCTTAGAATAAGAGATGTTAGGATTTGTATGACCAACAACTTACCGTTACCAATTATGATTGAATGTTTTTATTATTTTCAGGCAATGCATATAACAGAATTATCAAGTAATCAACCAAATAATCCACCACGTATGCGTACACCAGCCCAAAATCAATCTAGGTCTCTTCCTCGTCATTTTAAATTGGCTGTACATAACAGTGCTGGTGCCCTTAGCTATTATGATATTACCAAAGATAAATTATATGTCATGAAGAGTATTGCACTTGTATCGCAATCGTCATATACACATGCAGCTCAAATGTTCTTAGTTAACTTATATAAGTAAGTTTATCATTCTAACTATTGTAATTCAGAGTAGTTACAAGCATAGATAATATATTAGGTTGTATTGTAGATAGGTTGGTTCTGACTCTGTTGGTTCACCGGGTTTTTAAAAATACTCAATTCAAAATAATAATTTCACGGAAGTTTTATATTGTCAAGTTGTAATATTTTTAGTACATATATTGTTATCAATTTTTTCATGTACTTAAAACAGTAAAACTCAACAATAATTGTAAAATAACAACTGTGTTAATTATAAACAAGATTGAATTATGAAACTAATTTTTTAATTTTATTTACACTCTTACTTCTAATTTGATATTTGTAAAAAATACTTGTACCACTTGGGCTCAGTTTTTTTAAGGATAAACCTAGTTAGTTAACTCGCGTATAAGTTAATGGTTTAAGTTAAGTTCCCCCACCAAGCTCCCGAAACTAGCGCCGCATAGTAGTATATATTATATTAATATATTATTATCTTTTATTATTATCATATATATTATTATAAGATCTGAATAATACTTTATTATATATTATCATATATATTATTTATCATAACCTCAAATATTTCAATTCAAAGTGTTAAATATTTTATGCAGTGATATCAAGTTATTAACAAAGAGTTATTTTTGTGTAATTGTCTCTAAAATTGTGAAGATTGCAACGTTATTGAAACGTGTACAGTATGTCATCAGGGGAAGGGACTGGAAGTGGGAGAACTTAACTTAAACCACGCGAGATAACTAACTAGGTTTATCCTTAAAAAAACTGGGCCTTCAAGTATTTCTCAAAAATAATAAATTTAAATATGTCATAAGCACAAACGGTTAGTTTCTAAATAAGATTAATTTCATGTATAATCTATTATCTATGAATAAACACGACAAAGCAACAAAAGTTGATCTCAGCGCTATCGGTGAATCGAGTCATCACTAATCTTTAACTTAGTAATATTGTGGGAATGACAAGCACATGTATGTAAATCATTTTAATTTTTAAGATCAATTATGATTTATCTTTAATCTCCATGGAAAAAAAATTGAATTTTGACTCTTTTCCGATTTACAATCCTCTAATAAATATTATTCTGACAATTAGACTTTGTTTTGCAGTTTTTTATTGAATGGGTCGTTACTTGACGAAAATCCATTATAATTATTAAATAAAACAAATATTTGAAATTTTCGTAAAATCACTTTATTTGACTAGTTTCGGAACACAGTTTTTTCCTTAGAAATAAAAATCTCTGATAATCATTTTCATTTTTTATTTCTGAGGAAGGAACTGCGTTCCGAAACTAGCCAAATGAAGTAATTTTGCGAAAATTTCAAATATTTATTTATTTGTTATCCTGAAATATTCTCGAAACTTGGACCGTTATTAAACAAATTGCATTATACCGTGTGTGTTGGAAAGCTTTTCCAATAGAGAATCAATGTTAACTGGCTGTCCGTGTGGTTACTGTATGAAGTCAGTCAGTACACATGTAATGAGAATCATCCCATACATACAAACATCTGGATAGTCTATAGGTATAGTCTATAGGTCTATAGGGATAGTCTATAGTCTATAGGTATATGTCTATAGGTATGCGTATGGTTGTTTGTTTGTCATTTAAGAGTGGGGTTTTGTGATGCACATACTAAAGTTAAGAATTCAATGAACATATTTAATCCACTCTCATTAAATGTGTACTGACTGACTTCATACAGTCACCACACGGACAGTCAGTTATAAATAATATTTAACATTGATTCTCTATTGGAAAAGCTTTCCAACACACACGGTATAGCTCGAATTAGTGATTGAATTCAAATTAAACTTTAGACATCCGTGCTGTGATATTCATATTATCATAATTGATAGTCTACTGGTCCGGATAACTACTAGTGGTCCATGGTTTGTTTGAATTTTGGTATTTAAAAGTATTTTGTTTGTTGTAGATGTTTACCACGTCGCCCATCGTCAAATTTAAGTTTAGAAAGTTATGTTTATAATTTATTGTACGAAGTAAGTTTACCACAAGAAGGACGTAGTGTTCGTATATATTTGCCACCTTCAGAGCCATCATTACCTCCACAACCATTTATATTACAACGTCCAGCACCGCCTGTTGAATTACCTTCATTGGATTTTACATTACGTATGGTATTCGTTTGGTTAGGTGTGGATGCTGTAGTACATTTATTTACATGTCTACTCCTGGAACATCAAATACTTTTACGTTCAAATGGTAAGAAGTATTTTCGAATTTAATCTTAATATATTTTACAAATGTATGAACGTTACCTTGAGATAGAAGAATCCTTTAAATCAGGTGACCATAGACCAGGAATATCTGAAAAAGTCAAGGAGTTTTTTCCATATAAATCAACGAGTTGATTTGCATACAAGTAAAAAATATTTCCTGAAACTACAAAATTTATAAATATTTAAAAAATTTTTAAGTATAATGAGATGTACAAGCACTAGTTATAGTCTATTTATAAAATTCTTCAAAATCGTATATAGTACATTCATAAAAGTCCACAATAATGTTTATTATTTTTTGTTGTAAGTTAAAATTTAATTAAGGCCCGTCATACCGAGCCTAACAAGAAAGATATTTAAGAAAAAACCTGAGATTTCGGGTAGTTAAGCTACCACCGCCATAAATACAATTTACCCGAAATCTCAGTTTTCTTAAATATCTTTTAATTTAGGCCCGTCATCCCAGAATTTTATTGGATCAATCTCTTTATTAATATTTCTATTGTGTAGTTTTTTTTATTCGTCTTATTTTATTCCAAGTGAAAATTATCGAACTTTAACATCAAATAATTAATTAAAGATCCCCGTAACTCCCCGCCCCCTGAAACTTTTATAATTGATTTATATGCACTTCAACTACATGTAAACAAAAAATCAAGCCTTAATCTTTTTGAAGCTTCAGTGCTCGTACATCCTTAATAAAATTTGGGTATATGTTTCGATTAACATACAATTTATTTTTAGATAGTCAAAAATTAATGATTGTAGCTGAATGTATAACGTCTTTATTGTTCCCCTTTATATGGCCTCATGTGTACGTGCCAATCTTGCCAATTACAATGCATCATTTTTTAGATGCTCCAGTTCCTTTTCTTATGGGTGAGTGTTTAAATTAAAAATAATTATATATTAAACTGAGCTTTACGTCATAATACTCCAGAAAGTGGGAATAATGTCTCAGCATTTGAGAGCGCCATAGAAATCTTTAGTTGTGGCTCTAATGACTAATCTATTATTATTGTCTATTAGGTCTGTATTCGGGATCTGAAAATAATTTTAAAGTAGCATCGGAAGCAACCCTGTGTTATGTTGATATTGATAAACCTAGTGTACAATTGCCTGAAGAATTGCCTGAATTTCCACATTTACAATCATTTATTGCTGAATTGACATCAGCAATAGACAAAAATGGTATATCAATAAGTAAATTGGAAAGTGTAACGATAACAAAAAGTCAACAACAACACGATAATATAATGTCAACAAGTTGTACATTGCCGAGTGGCTATCATCATCATGCACGTCGTAAACACTCACTACATGATGTACTTGAACGTGAACGTCCCCCATCACCACCTGGTTCGGCACGTAACGAAGCATTACAACGTATTGCAGATATTGTACGACGTACAGGTGTCGCATTGGATAAAACAGATAATGCCCATCCGGTCGATCAATATGCGGATGATTTAAAATTTAATAATATTATTCGTGAGATATTTTTAAATCGTTTCGTACATATTTTTCAATCGTACGAACATTTTGTGATATTACCAAATCAGGATAAACAAGACTGGTTAAATAATCGTGATACAATGCAAAATTTTGATAAAGCCTCATTTTTGTCTGATCAACCAGAACAACATCGTCCATTCTTATCGAGTTTTTTAGAAAGTCAAATGTTTGCAACATTAATTGATAATAAAATTATGTCATCGTGGGGTGATTACTTTATAAATTTAATTATATTCGACCATCGTATTAAATTGTTACGTCAACGACATGGTGGCGAAACTTTAGTGAGATCGTTAACATACGAACCGTGTACTTTAGCACGTGAAACACAACGATTAGTGGAACGACGACTAGCTAATCCAGACATGGATTGTCCTCAACCACATGAAATTATACGTAGTCGTACGAAATGTTATCGTACATTTCCATTACTTGATGCCGATGCTTTGAAACTACCAGATCGTAAACGAGAGCAACGTTTTCGATCAACTCTTGCTACGATACCACCGCCTACAAATTATCGTCCAATATCGTTGTTGGTGCCAGCAATGCAAGAGAAGTTACAAGCCAAACAAAATGAAATGAGTCCAGCCTTAATTGCACAAGCAAATTGGACTTTTGTTGGAAAATTGTTAAAGGTTAGTTCACTACAATATTTTTAATTAATTGAATGATGTTTATAAATTTGAAAGGTAACTCTGCAATAGAAACACGATTCTAATTTCAAAAATGACGCACTTCCCATTCAAACTTTCGTCTCTTATTTTACCCCTTTAGGAGATGAATTTCCAAAAAAACGCCGATACAACTGATTTTTATTTATAAACAAGCAATATAATATTTATATGTAAATTATGGTCTCGGGGCGAATGAAAATCTTCGGAGGGCCGGATCCGACCCGCGTATCGTAGTTTGGTGACCGCTTCTGTATACTTAAGAGTGTAGTTAAAAACTTTTTGAGTCAGAAAAAACATTTCTCAAGACATTCCCTCTGCACACTTTATGTTTAATTCCATGACTACAAGATCCATTAAAAAACTGTCTTCTGCTTGAAATAATAGGATCGGATTGTATAAGAAAATTGAATCACCTGTACCTAATACTTGCTGTGTACAAATTTTCACTCAATTCGCCACAATAGTTTCCGAGACAAATGATGGCTAGTGGCAAGTTTTTTTTACTCCTCATTGTAGATCACTCAGGTGCATTTCATAAAGAGGAGAAAATTAATATATTTATATTAAATCTTTTAACTATATTTTAAATGAAAATGATTTAGGAACGGTCAATAGGGAATATGCATGAAAATTTTTTTTCACTTGAATTGAAGCATGTTTACTTGACAAATATCAAGGTAAAATTACTTTTTAAATAACTTTAAAAATAAGCGAGATATGAATGATTGAAATTCCCGATTAGACAAAGAGGGTGATAGCCCTCTTGATATGTTATGTGACGTCATATTACACTTTCACCATTTAAAATACACGTAAAACTCCGGTTTTAGTATTTTTGCAAGAAAGAGACAGATAATAATCTTTAAAAGCTTATAGCTTTCTTGATATTTGTCGGATTTTAATTTCGTTTTTAAATATTATTACAGTATTAACAGTATTTTCATACTCTGAAAATAAATGTGAAAAAAAATTTTCATGCATATTCCCTATTACTCTATTGATTTTTTTATAGGACTGTAAAAGTAAAACAAAACGAATGTTAGTTGCGGCATTGGGAGCAGAAGCAGCTGCACTAGGTCATGGTTGTGATGCAGCAAGCGCTGTTGAAGAAAGTACACTTGTATCATCACTATGTGATCTATTAGAACGTGTTTGGGCACATAGTTTAATACATCGTAAGGGGAAGAGTGCTTTATGGACACATTTATTGCTGTATCAAGAACAAAGACAGAATACATTGCCTAGCGGAGGTAATGAACACAATAGTTTAACGCCTGGTAATTAAAATAATGCTTTTATTTCGTTAATGTAATTTATTAAAACATATACTTTTAATTCTCAAACTTTGTATTATATTTAATGCTGCAGCACGAGCTTGGAAAAAGTCACAAGAAAGTATGTGTGATTATTTGTTTTAGTTAAACATGTTAAGTGTAAATAGTAAAAAGAATGTGCTATTTGTCTTAAGGATGTTAGGGAGATATATCAAAAATATTACAAAACGAACCAAAAAAAAAGTAGAATGTTCGGCACTTAATGCTAAAACTAATGTGGAAACTTCAAAACGATTTACTAAGTCGTTTAAAAGTTATTGCAAAAAAAACTGTTTACATGTGTTCTTGAGGAGATTTGTTCATCCAATAGATTAATTTAATTTCAATTACCATTGAAAAAAGGTACGAAGCTTCCCAAATTATATAACTTAAACTCCATAGAAACAATTTTGCACAATTTTATTAACATTCACTAAATGGTTGTTAAAATTATAAATAGAAATTTTTAAAAAAATGTCTTTGTCACTTATACGTACATGATATAGAAAGACAAAGGATATATGTTTTTGTTGATTTAAATTGAAGGTACATTCACTGCCAAAAGTTTTTCATTTTCATTTTTGACTCCGATTGTCTCTTCCTAACATCCTTAAGACAAATTTCAACAAAAGGTCTGGATGGTTTTTCCTATTAGTAGGTGTACTGAAAAACAGAAAAAACTTACGTACCAAAATGGACCAGCCGAAACCAATAGCTGAATTTCATACGAAAATTCGCTCAAAAGAATATCTTATCAAAGTTTTCGGTGTCCATCTAGGAAAAAAAAATGTTTTTCTACTGTTAATCAGTACACTCAGGACTAGCAAAAACAAGTTCATAGAACTTTTGCTGGAATTTCTTCTCCCCTAAGTGTTTTCTTTGTATATTCCCTTTACTAAAAATGTTTAGCAATGTTTAACAGTAATTTGTGAAAATCTGACGTGTTTAGTATTAAGTTATGTTATTTAAATTAATATTCATTTAAATTGTCCTAGATGTTGCTGACGAAGAAAATACACCACCATCTCCAAATCGCATTCTTAAGCATGAACAATTACCAAATTTGCCGGATTCATTGTTATTTGATATGAGGTGAGTAATTCATTCGTTTATCTAACAATATATGCTTTTAAAAGTGGGATGATATATGAAAAATCTAGCTGAAGTTGGCGGTCTATATTGAACAAATAATTAGTTCTACTTGAATCAAATGTTGAACCTAAATCATGTAACCAGGAAAGTAGATTAAATTACAATCTTTGAAAGGCTCCCTTTTTCTTTTAAAAATTTGTATGCTTAATCTTAAGGGCGTTTTAGCATCAACAATAATACTAATAATAAAATTTATTCGTAGACTCAAAAAATGAGTACAATGCAATGTTATTAGTTATTCAGGGTGGCCACTGTCTAGCACCAGGGAAACCTGGAAACGTCATGAATACTCTTTAAATGGATCCAAAACATCCTAAACTAACAATTTGAAAAAGCATGTAGGTTTTTCTCTAATAAGATTTTGTACGTTATGTGGGTTTTTTGTTTATTCAGAAAAAAAAAGATGTTAGGACGTTCATGCATGAGGCCTGATAGTAGATAAAAATTATTTTTAGCAAACTTTCGAAAAAAATAAAATTACAAAACATGCAAGTTCTCATATCTTTATTTATTTTCAAGGAATATTCAAGCAATGTCCGATGTAAAAACACATATTGGTATGGCACGTGCATGGATACGTTTAGCCTTAGAGAAAAAACAATTGTCACGACATTTACGAACATTATTATCTGATAATCATATTTTACGATCATTATATAAACGTTCAGCGTTTTTACGTAGTGAAGATGAGCGTGAACAATTTCTGTACCATCTGTTGTCATTAAATGCTGTTGATTATTTTTGTTTTACTAGTACTTATCCAACAACAAGTAAGTGATCATTATTTAAAACATTTTAATGTTATCAATCATTTGATGTACCGTTTTATGTAAATAGTTTTACCATACCGTGCCGTCATCTTTCCATCAAGAAAATCTGGTTCGAATACAATTTCAGCAAATGTTTGGATTGTTTTATCGGGATCATTAGCTGAAACTAAACAGATATTTGTACCACGACAATCATTAGATTTTGTCATTCACGTAAGAATTTTTATTTAAAATTTGTATAATTGAACAGATGATGGGTGTAGACAATAAACATTTATGATTTTCTAGCATAAAAATTTGGGTGTTTTAACAACAATGCGCATAGGACACGATAATTCTGGGCTATGGACAAAATGGATGGTTGAGCACGTAGTTGTTCGAAATGAAGTTACTGGACATACCTACAAGTAATTATCTTGCATATTTGGAACTCACAATGTAATTTTAAAATTGTAACTAAGCAATTGTTCATTTATAGATTTCCATGTGGTCGTTGGTTAGGTCGTGGCATCGATGATGGTTCAACAGAACGTCTATTAGTAGCAAGTTTAGTACCACGACATGTTGATAGCGATGAATTGGTACAAAGTTGTAAAACTCCACCACGATGTCGTTCTCCAAGTGTAACACGGCCAGAATTGCGACCATCAGAGATCCAACATTTAATTGGTGATTGTGTAAATCGTATTGTAAAATGGCATTATAGAAAAAGATCTGATAAAAATTCATCGTTAACTGCATTACTTTGTGGTGAAGGTGGTCTTGTACATTGTTTGGAGCAAGCATTTTTATGTGGTTTTAGGTCATCAAGATTATTTGGACGAAATTTATATTTGTGGGATTATTTCGGTAAGTTAATAAAACGTTTTCACACTCATAGTAATTAAAAATTTATCAAAGCGATTTATACACACAATAAAACCGGAGTCAGTAACAGCGATTAATAATGGTTCTGTTTAGTTTTAACTTTGAGAAAAGAAAGATGAAAGAAACCTTAATTATTTATTTGTTCTTCTAAAATATAATTACTGAAGAGGTTGAAGTTTGTTCAGTTGAAGACACATTCACTAATTATATTTTTTCGTACTTAACTGTCTTGTGTCTGCTGGGCTATCACAATAAAAAATTATATAGTTTTCTCCATCTTTCTGCAAATCTGAAATTACCTTCAGATTTGCGTTTTCCAGCCCTGAGAACCCTTTGACTGTTTAGGAAACATTTTTATTTTGCGTTTTTTGCTATAGAAAATAACTTTGCAAATAAAACTGGATATATGTAAATAAATAAATTATGGATGCTTTGAGCCTAAATAAGATTTTACCGTGTCGTTTACGAAAAAACAATAAACAAAGATTACTTTTAGACAAATATTTAGGCTATTCCAGAAGTAGTACAAGCAGCAACGTTGCTTTTACAATTACAATACGCTGACCATGTGCTGAGTGCTATACATACAGTGCGCACAAATCAGCAATGTATGACAGTGTGTTACACAGCGTTGTCAGATTTACTATACTAATACAACTACTATTTAAAAAGTTATTTTTCTTTCTTTCTAAGATATCCCGTTCTCTCTCATGCCATTAGAAATATCTTAAATAGTTCTACTTATATTGCAACATTTTTGGAATAATGTTACATTTTTGCAAAATTGTGTGCTCCATTTTTGTCGATGTGTGTGAAAACATCCCAGTTACGATAAAAAATTGTAACTTTTATTTTATTATACCAATGTTTTTGCAGTTCGTGTTAAAGAATATTTTGAAGTGAGTTTAAGTGAAGAGTCGAATGTAAACAATACAGACTATTTAAAAGCACCAGATCGAGCAACTAGACGTCAATCGGCCGCGGCAAATCATGAACAAATTGCTGTATGGCGTTGTTATTCACATTTAATGGATGAAATACTAAATGTGTCTCAATCGTTAGGAAAAGACGGCAAATTTCAATTGTTTATTTGTCTTGGTGTCAGGTAAATCATTCAACATATATTTATGTGCGTAGAATAGGCAACGGGTCAGTAATGAAAAAGTAGTATGTTTTTCGGTACTTAGACAGGTACCGAATATACTTTGGGACAGATACTAGCTAACAAATATATCTAAATACCGATATTTTCAGAAGTATCTAGATACCTATAAACTTTCAGATTTGAATCGCTAATAACTACGAGACTAGTAATGCGTAAACAATGGTCGAGGCCCAAACGAATATATCATGCCTGTATTTGTCGCGCAGTATTTGTTTTGCCTGGGATGTCATCGTACAAGCGTAGGCGCATGCGCGTGATTGTTACGAATTGTGTAATGTTATAAATTGGTGTAGCGTGGAAACGCGATTAACTAGGACATTGATTCGGGTGTCATTGTAAATATATTGTGGAGCCCTACTATCACCCAAAGTGAGACAATAAATATATCGGTATTAAATTGAAAATTACAAAATAATGAAAGGAATCCAAAAAGTCTAAAAATTCCAGTGCCGAGAAGGAAATGAAATACGAAACACTTGTTATGATTTTATCCTAACGTTTTCACGAAAAATCTACAGTCCGGACCCAAATTGCGCCTTTCTTCATATTTTTCGTCTAAGCGATCTGAATAGTTGGACAATATCTGAAATACTATATCTAGATATATTACATCACTGTATTTTGATTCTACACCAATTTAGATACCAAGAAATACATTTAAAATCGAATGTTATATTCTTAAATCTAAAAAAAAATAAAAAATTTATATTTACAGAGAACATTTACTACATCGGATGCTAGTACCAATGTCAAGTACTCGTGCAACAATTGAAATGTATGAAGAGCAATCATTTTTACGTAATCGTGGCCTACTTACATTCTTACGACAAATATTGGAACCATTAGATGAATTAGATGTCGTATTAGAGAATTCAGTTACCCAGGGTATTTCATCTCAAGTTTAGATCAACTCATTTGTTTCCATGATCACATGGCCCGAAATCATTTAGATTTCTAATATTAAAAATGAAATCAGTGATAATTCACAATAATAATGTCATTATGGTCTGTTTTTAATATTCATTGCATTCCAATCTGATGAGTAAGTACATGATAGTACATTTATACTCATTTTTTAAAACCTTAGAATATTAATCATTTGTCCGTAAACTAAATGAATTCGACACAAATCAACTGTTAACATTTAATTTTTACACATCGCTGCTTTTGATCAAGAAATTACTTAAAATATAAAACAATATGATGTTTTTCACTCGTTACAGTTTTTCCCAGTTTTATAAAAATAATTGAGTATGCGCGCAATCCTCGCTACAAAATCGATCGAAAATAATTTTGTTTTAATAAATGCAAAACTTTTAGACTAATATTATATTTCAATTTCATCAAAAAATCAGAAAAGTGGGTTTACGGGTGAACTATCTAAAACTAAGTACCAGTAATAATTAAATTAAAACTCATCCATTTTTAATCTAAGAAATTATATTTTAAAAAAAAGATACTCAATACCAAAGCATTGGAATGCTATAAATATAAAAAATAAATATACCAACATTATTAATAATCCATGCCATGGAATCAATTGTTATAATATATTTGAGAGTACATCATTGTCATCCATCCATTGATGTGTTTTATAACTTCAGTGTAGCTAAATTATATATCGGAAAATTGTTATGGTTTACATATATATATTATTATAGGCGAAATACTTTAAGATCGGAGGCGTTCGTATGGTCGCAAATAAACTAATGAAAAGTGTTGTATTTTAAAACAATTTTTGATGCAAGTTATTATGTGTTATTAAAATATTTTAATATTCCTGACCGATTTTTTTATCCATTTTCATAAATAAGGAAGTTTACTGCCAATTGCGTCACGTAATTCGATTTATAGAATCAGTCTATTTGAGTAACTTTTAAAATACACAAAACATTTCATAACGTTGTTATGTGTACAAATAATTATGTTCACAAATGCTTTTAGACACAGATTACGATGCTGCCATCTAAGCCTAGTTATGCGCAGTGTTCCCAGAGGCTTTTACAGTTTTGATCGACACAGAGCCGTAAAATTATGGGTTTTCCAAAAAAATTATCGTACGCTGAAAAAAATTCTTCTGAATTTGAAAAATTAATAATTTTTTTATAATTAAGAATAAATTAACTGTTAGAAATTAAATTTCTACGTAGTTGTACGATCATACGTCCATGATCGTACAACACCCGAAATTATGTGACGTGTACCACGGTAGTTATATTATGACGAATGGGAACACTGGTTTTGCGTAAGGTTTGCTATTGATATCATTGTATAAACTGAATAAGGTATAAGCATGCGCAGAAAATGATGACGTGTCATGGAATTTACAGTTAGTGTATATTAATTTAAAGTCTTATTAATAAAAAATTTACTAAAGATTCGTTTTTAATTTCGATAAATAGTAATTGATTTAAAATAAATTATGTGAAAATATTTTTCCATACTTAACAAGCCTGTATTCAGCGATTAACATTAAAAATTAATCAAAACATCAAATTTTAATTAACATCAAAATTATTCTTCGGGGAACTAAAATACATTACACCAGATTGATTTAATATTAATGTTTTTACAATCTCATACGCCACAACTCGGCATTGTCACAATTATTTTAAATATAAAATAAATAAAACAAACTTTGATATCGTCCGGTCGAAATAACTTAAAAAACTAATGTACACACGAAAATGTCGTCTCATATAATCGAAATGGCGTCTTGGAATATGGAGTATAACCAAAAATGGAACAAAGGTTTATTTTGATTTCATAACGCACATACCTGATTTATATTAATACAATTAAAAATTTGACATTTTTGTTTTCTTATTGAACAAAATACATAAGATAAATAACACCTATACATAAATTCAACATTTTTGATTAGTTTAATTTCATCGATTATCTATGACAGCACAATCCAAGATGATTTGCTTTAGTTGGGTACTGCTTATCTGATTTCGCCTATTATTGTAGATTGATGATAATATTAGACTCCTCCATTTGTCACACTTGTTATGTATTTACAAAAAAAACAAAATAAAAAACAAAAATCTATTTTACCTATAACTTATTAATAATATGTTTAATGAACAATCATCAATGATACTTTCACACGGCATGCAGATTCCATAGATATTTAACCTATAAATATTAGACATCGTACTTACTTTAATGTTTGTAATTTTACATGAAAAATCCGTCGTACGTGTTGACATTTCGAAAAACGTAACGTCAAAATGGCCTCTGTTAAACGTATAACAAGTTCATGTTATATAATAACATAAAATTTAGGCATTTTGTACGGAAACAATATGTACGTCATATAGTGTAAGTTATAGAAATTACTTTCAATTTATTACACTTTTAACACATCCATCACCAATCTATGTAGAACCTATATTAAACTCAATCTACAGAGTCCATCGACAATAACATATACATTCACTAAACACGTGAATATATGCTAAAACAGACCGGCTTCGTTCAATCGTTTTCGTTTCTTATTCATATTATTTTGTTATAAATATGAATATAACGAATGGAAACATAAAACTACAAATAAATAAAACAATAAAAACTACAAATAAATATTTAAAAGAAATCAAACAATCGAAATAATGGATCACAAAAATGAAAGCAGTAAACAATTCGCATACGCATGAACTGAGACTTGTATTAGTTCAGATTCAAAGGTCCAAGTTATCAAACGAACCAAGCATATGGCATCATGTGCTTCAATCACGCGTTTCGTCTGTTTATACGGATGGCCTCTATAGGTTGAGTTTACTGTAGAAGGGTTAAAGATTGATATTAAGGGCCAGTTCCCACCATGGTTTGCTTATTAAGCAAGACTTGAGATATTTTATACGTAATAACATAGTTTACGTATTTCATGGTCTATTTTTTCAAAAGTAGAATTGCCAAACAACAGTTGTTAACCACTTGTAAGGTAGTTTGGTAGTCGCAATCCGAGATCAACTTAATGTCTTTGTTTTTTTCTTGAACAATTAATTGAACGAAAAATGAAGTTATAATGAATAAAAATAATTCATACTAGAATTTAATTGGATAAAATTATAATATATTATGTGTGAACATTTTTATGTTATAACATATTATGTATAACATATAATGAATCATTTCGCATTTTTTCTAGTGTACGTTTGAAACATCGCTCTATCTATTGAAAAGTTTTTGTTTTTTTTTTGAGATCTAGTGTTTCGATTTTTCTCAAACCATTAATTTCCGGTGTTATTGAACAAAGACATTCATAAGAGCTCATGTATTTTTGCATAACTTTAATAAATTATATCTCTTAAACAATGTGGTAAAAAAATCTGATTTTTTTTGTTATACGTGCATTTAATTATAATCTTTTGAATAAATATAGAAAAAATGTGGGGTCAAGTTTAAGTGATGTGGCTACCAAACTACCTTAAATACACGAAATCAAATAAAATATATTTTGTAGAAATGGATATTGGTTCAAAATATGTCCATATCTTTTTCGTGATGTAATCACTTTACTAGTTACTTTGATGTCTAATGTGTGTACGGTTAAACGTCTATGACAGATTCACTACTGTACTGTACCTCTTTTATTTATAACTTATTTTTAATGTTTTAATATAAAATAAATGCTAGATTCATTTTAGTCACATGTTACGACTGCGATAAAATTTAAACATATATTTATTTTACAAAAAAAAAAACTAATAATTGCAGAAAATTCATGACATAAATTTTTGTTATTTTCCGATTTAAATTTTATTTAATTTGATTTTCAAAAAAAGGGTGCCTTTTTCTTTATAATGAAAAAGTTAACAATTTCTGAGCTATAAAGATTAGAAATTTACATTACTGCTATTGTGACAATTAAGACGGTTCTTAAACGATATTTTTGTATTAAACGACGATGTTGGTGTATTGTACACATGACCACAAAAGTAGCGCTCATTTTTCAAAATTTAATTGATTTGTGCTTTATTTATACGATTTTCGAAAAAATGCTTCGGATAAAAGTTGTTTCATTATAAATATACTAACAACTTTTAATTCAAAACATTTTCCCTAAAACCGAATAAAAAAAATGTAAATCAATTAAAAAATGAGTACTACTTTTGTGGCCCATAGTAGCAAATACTATTATTATCCATATATGTAATACTCCTATATGGACAGTCCCTATAAGTGGAAGCTGTTCCGACAAAATGAGACAGATAGTATCTCGTGATCTCTATTCGCCGAGCGACCAATTCTGTTCTGCGTATTGCCAGGCATGCGCAACATGGACAATGTGTCGCGGAGGAGAGAGAGAATAAATATAGCCTGCACCGTAATGTTGGGACATTCTTTCCTATACCAACTGTCCATATAGGAGTATAACATATATGTTATTATCACTCTAACCAATCTCCAGTGTAATTATTTTTTAAATTAAGCTAAACACCAAAGGAAGCGGAATTTTATAAATTTGATCACCTGTACAATTGTTCTTTTTTTGTGTAAAATTTGAAAATGAATAGCCAGGCTCACTTTTGTTATATCTTGTTTGGGGGAAGGGCTGCGAAAAAAGTGTGTTTGAGTAAAAATTTAACACAAAAATAGTATCACTGAATATAAAAATTTGTTTTGCAAAATTAATTCAACAATCAAAACTTCGAAATCACGTATCAGTCACAAAAACCAGAAGATTCCGTGTGGTGAATTCCACACGGGGGAGTCTCGCGTATCTTTTAGATGTGTTTGGGCTGCGTCCCTCTGAGATCCCTCCACCAACGCGCGGTCGACGTTCTTCTGCAAGCAGGAAAACACCAACTCAAGCGTGAACAGGTAAAAAACGAAGGCGCGCTGACTATGCCCGTACTCAGAAGCTTTGGCAGAAGAATATGGGTGCAAGATCCGTTCTAGGGGACGAACTTAATGCCGGCGATATTCCGATGGAGTCCTTTGAACACTTCTGGTCTCCTCTTATTGAGGGACAGAGTGTCGGGGCCCCAGAAGAAAACGCTGGATTAGTGAACTCTCCGGAATCGGTAGCAATTCAGACCGAAAGTCCGTTCGGCCGCTGGTCCTGATGGACTGACTCCGTTTCGGTGGAGTCAGGTTCCACCTCTCATCAGGGCCATTCTCTTTAACCTGATGATGCTTGGAAGGAAGATACATCCACTCCTATGTCGATCCCGCACGGTTTTTATACCTAAGAAGGGTGGAGCCTGTTCACCTGCCGAGTTTCGACCTATCTCGATAGGTTCAGTTATCTCTCGGCAGCTTCATGCTATCTTTGCCAGATGGCTTACGAGTTCGAGTAAGGGCGTCTTGTCAAAACGAAGCTACTTACAAAGTACCAGGTTGATGCTCATCATCCTGGAAAAAAACCTTTGGTCTCCCGGACTACTTATTTATACTCGATACATAATAACATGCCTAATTTCATATTATTGGCAACACTGCTGACAAATTAGTAAACTGCGCTAAACTTAGATATTCAAAAAATTTTGTTTAGACTGACTGACTTACTTAGTTTACTAGGGACTAAGTTATTCCAAAAATGACCTTTATAGGGGATATAATGTAATTTGCTCGCAGGTTAGTCCACATTTTTGACGTATCTTACTAAAATGATGGATAGTAAAGCATGCATTATACTGGTGCTACCATCGTCTTTTTTATTTCTTTTTTTTTTTAAACAAATAGTAAAAATATGATAACATGTAGTAGCAGTCGTTAACTTTGTGTGAACGCTGAACGCACAAAGCAATGAGTAATTATAAAATATATATTTTTTAAGATTTTCGTATCTCTATAAATTATAATCTTAAGTTCTTTTATAATTCATTATGTTTTGTCAAATTTTAATGACGTGTGATCGATCAAGAATAGTATTAAATGTTTATTAGGAATTTGTAGAAGATCAATTTATTATAATTCCTTCAATAATATTGTAGTCATATATATTTTCGAAGCGATATATTAGAAATATACTTTGATATTGTATTACAAGCGTTTTTAACTGTATAAATTGTTTCATTATTTTAGATTCATATGGTCTTTCATATAGCATATAATCAAATTTAAATCGATATTTGAATCTCACCCAAACTTTTAACTCTGATTATTATACAAAAATAAAGGTACACAGCCAATGATTATTATTATTATTAAGCATAAAAGTAATTTATACAGTTCAATTTGCATGTAAACTCATAACGCGTATTAAATAGATAGTTGTATGTATGTATATATGTTACGGTAAAAGTAATTATCATTCATTGTGCATGTGACATAGTGATTTTTTATTTTATGAAAAAAAAATTTAAAAATTTGCAAAAAAAACGTGATTTGTGGTATTTTTTATCTAACCAACCTACATTAGTCACTTTTACCGTGACATATACACTTGATTACAATACAATGATACGAATTTTTATGGTGGTCTGGGGGATATGACTACTCCCTCTCCCAAAACCAAATATAATTTATTTTTTAATTATAATTTTATTGCTTCTTACTCAAATCTTACATTGAGATAATTAAATGGTGGAAATGAAATCTAGAGTGTTACGTAATTTATTACTACTGAAAAAATGCTAATGTTTAATCAATCTTTATTAACTCATGAGTAACAAATATTTTCCAATTGGTTATTGATAATCATGATTGATTTGATAGAAGTTTAATTACTTATTCAAAATAATTTTCAATGATATTTTTTTTTTTTAATTAAGAATAAAAATAACTATCTGAAGAAAATTAATTCAATTATCTATCAATTGAATAAAATTACCTTTAGCAATTATTCGAATAATTAACTATTGATATCTTAAAATTCTTTATAAACTTTTGTTTTCATTATATTTATATACTTTTTAAACTTAAATAATACTTTATTTCCAGTTGTAAAAATTAACTATTCAAATATTTAATTCGTTTAAAAAACCTAGTTTTATTTAATTCTAATTCTTAATTTGAAAGTTTTTCAAGAATAATAATAAAAATTCTTTTCCCAAGATTAATACTCTTTTCTAGTGCTTTAGTAATTGAAATAATACGAATTTCATAATCGAAAATGTTTTAATGGATAATTTATTACAATTTTTATGAAAACTCCCCCAAACTTTAACTCTAGATCCGCGCCTAAATTTTCAAATTTCGACCATTTTTTAAATTTTCAAAGTTTGTGAGTGATCTTTCTTAATCAAGCTATTTCGTAATTTTTTTTTATCGTCCTTTTAATCGAATAGTCATATTTCATGGACATGGACTATTAGGTAGGTTCCATGGACATTTGAAGAAATTTTTCCGAAATTCGGTACACAAAATAGCGATATTTTCTTTGCTAATAAAAAAAAATTCGTATCAACGTATTGACGTCTTGTGGTATATTAAATGATAAATTTTTGAAAAATTGAGATTATATTCATATAATTTTGTGATTAGAGAACCAAAACTATTATTTTTTTAAGTATTTACTGATTTTAGTTATTATAATTTCTTTGAGTACCTAATACAATTTGTAGGTACGTAGCCAGGAGCATCATAAAAGTAATTTTTTGATGAAATTCAATTAATGATTTTAAAGTTTAAGACGATTTCAAAAACAATTATTTGATCAATTATATACAGGGTTTACAAAAAAACTGAAAACAGTCGAGTAACTCGTGAAAGACACTTTGGCATAAAAAACAAAAAAATATGTATTCCAAATTTTTAAAGATTCTATCCAAGGATACCAAAGTTGGCCGCCCACACCAGCACCTTGAGGTGGAGAGAGGTACAACTTTGAAATTTTAAATAGGAACCTCAATTTTTAATTGCAGATTCAGAGTCTCCATACAAAAATAAGTTAGTTATATTCTAAACATTTTTTCGATTCGATATAGATAGCGATGTAATCTCAACCAATAAATTTAACGGAAATTGAGCAAAATGCAGTCAGTCAGGAGCATGTTAACCTTAAAAAAAGTGTTCTTTTAGCGTAACCTACATATTTTCATTCCAAAATGTCTCTCTTGAGTTATTCAACTGTTTCCAGACTTTTTGGAAACCCTATATAAATTTAAATTCGCTAAAATTGCAATAAAATTCTCAACTCCTGGTTACGACCCTAGCTTTATTTGTACATAATACAGTAATTATATTTCCTAATAAAAAAGCATTTATTTTTGTAAATAACAAGTCTCATTTATTCTTCATTCTTGATTTCAAAATATTGGATCAATTAAAAATCTAGTCTTTGAATTGAAATCAAAATTTTTGAAAAATTGGTTGACATGATATAGAAAGTAAGTAACAATATATGCGATAATTTCGATCATTAAAATTTTAAAAAATTAATTACCGAAAAATATATAATAAAAGTCACAAAAAATATTTTTGTTAATAAAAAAAAATTATATGTTTAAAAAATATATAGAATTGTAATATTTTCAAAAATCATAATAAAATATTAAAGAAGTCCTTTTTCATGTGGTATCATTTTAGATTAATTGTATTGTTTATTGTATTTCAGAGAATTAAAAAAAAATTTAATGTCGAATATTTTCAGTAGGGTGCTTGTGAATATGACTTTTCGGGTATTTTACAAGCAAATAGTATATGAATTAAGCCCCTGCTCGGGTGCCAAATGTTGGTGTAGAAGAGAGGATTCCAATTAGATCTGAAATCATAATCTAAGAAATATTAAATGAAAATACAATTTATGGAATTGAAACCAAATGTTTATTTTTGATAGTTACCGAAGTAACAAATGGCATATATAGTGTGTTCGCAAAGGTATCTAAATATAAAAGTAAATAGTACACTACAAGGAAAGACTATTACAAAAACATTGACTGAAATTGAAAAAAAACATTGATATTGTCAAAATTTGCTTTGAAATCCTTCTAGTGTGCGTTAGATTGCCGTACTTGTGAAAACTGTGCTGGTGGAACTGGCGGGTTGGAATAGATGTAGTTGTAAAAGATGCTTGTAAATATTTCTATTTACAAGTTTATTTTCTACAACTTCTCATAAATTTTTCGATTGAACTATTATTAGAAGAGATATTTCACATTTACTACACAGCATACCAAGTTTCATTTCGATCGGACTAAAATCGCAACTTGTTCCAGAGGGCGTATAGACAAACATATACACACATAACAGTGTTTTGTTTTTGTATATTTAAATAAATGAGTACGCGAAAGGTTTTGCTTGAATTCAAGAATACAATTCCCAGGATTAATATGAATATAACCAGGTATAATGATCTTTCATTTGTCAAAATTGAACTAGCCGTTTAGCTTCAGATGGGAAATATTTATCATACGAACGTATATTATATTTAGTAAAATAACGATTTTTAATACGCATATCTTTAAAAATAATTCAAAAATGTATTTAAATGTGAATAATTTTTAAAATTTACACAAATTATAAACACCCGTTTAATTAACTGTGATACTGAAGGTGAATTAAACATTAGCAGGGATGGATAATATTTCAAATGGCTCCGTTTTAAATAGGTATTTAAGATGAATTTAAATGGAATTTTATATTTAAAACATATTTTGAAAAATCATTCCCATTTTACATGTTAAATAGAAGTATTTCACTTAGCAATTTTAAACTGATTACATGGTTTAAATATACTAATTGTTCAAATTTTTTCGGGCGTATGATGAGAACTGCCATTAAGTATTGTGGATGTATTGCGCACAATTTTAAAATTTGAGAAAGAATATGTGCAAGCTTAATGCATGTAAACGATACTTTTCAACAACAATGCTTCTCAAAGCTAAATACCCAGTTATACACTTCGGAACAACATTTACATAGTTACTTGAGGGTGTATTACTTTCAACTATTTGATGTTTATTGTATATAAGTTTCAAGTATCAAACAATGGACTCTGCACATATCTTATGGGAAGCCGCCCTCAGTTTTATGCTTCTGATGAAGAGTTCTCATGGCCACACGTTCGGAAAATGGACCATTTTCTAGATATGGGGGATGGATTGTCGATTTTTCACTAACAGTACGCAGCTATGGTCCATTCAACGCATTTGACAGTTGACAGATGTCAATAGCACTATCAACTCGCTTTATTTACCAGAAAGGGTATCATCTTATAAATAAGGAGATATTTTGGGTTGCTGATTTCAAACTCGGTGTCAGAAGTGGCATTCGACGTTTGACAACTGCTAATAGCTCTATCAACCCACCATATTTTCCGAAAAATATTTTTCAGAATATATACAAGGGGGTTTTCTGGTTCGATGATTTGAAAACCTATCTCAATAGTGGCATTTGAGGGTTTGGCAGCTGAACTTTTGATTAGAAACTCAAAAGGAATAACATATATCGATTCCAGCAAATTTCACCGAGGGCAGCTCCCCGTAAGAAATGTGCAAGGTCTTTTGGTCTAGGTAAATTATAAAAAAATTTCAGAAAACCATTTAGCATTTTATAAATAATTTTAAAGAGCATTTAACTATTTTCCTTTTAAATATGTTCAATCAGCCATTTTATTCATCCCTGAATATTAGATATACAGTAGTTTTTTTATAGAATATCTAGTGTATAGAATATTCGTCATTATAAGTGGGTGGTATATATTTTAAGTACTCGTGTGGTCACAGCAGACGTAAACCATGTGGTATTATGAGGTTGTATACTTTATATATTATGACGACAACTATGTCATGTATTCGAATCTATATATACCTAATTAATATACAGAATGAGCCGGGAGGATCGGATCAAACTCCAGAAACCAGAAGTGTATTAAACATGTAAAAATAATGCAAAAAACTCATATGTTCTTATGCGATTTTCATTTTTTTTCATAAACGTTAAATAACTGTCACAATGCGTTGACATATTATCAGAACAACAAAGTTATCAATTGTTTTGTCGAACATAGCATACAGATTGTAAGTTTTAAATCACCAATTTTGAATACTTAGAACACAAGATAACACTTGTCAATTAAGTTATAACTTGAAAACAAATCGGATACGAACATATGAGTTTTTTTTGCATTCATTTCACATGTACAATACAGTCCTGGAGTTTGATCCGTTTCTCCCGATTCACCTTGTATATTTATATATATATATGTATACATCCTATACAAATGTGCGCTTTAAACTGAGTAAATTATGGTTCAGTGAATCGAGGTATATATTAATAGTGATAGAGCTAATTAGACATGTAACTGGTAACCATCTGACAGTAGGAAAATTTAACTGTCAGGTTGTGGTCAAGTGTCAAATATGTTTACTATGAGCTGAATAATATTTATTTTTAAAATTATATAATAGTGCAATTATATACAATCAAATTTTACACGAGCAATGTGACCGAAGATTATAGTTGTCTTTTATCAACAGTATGATATAGTAAGTCTCTCAAGTTTATTCAACAAGTTCAATGTTTAAATTATTCATGTTTTAACTGTTGTTTATCATATTATTTTGTAAACAATTTTTTATTATACGTTATTTCAATCAACTATTTTAAAAACTTTTTCGATTTAATTTTTATAATTGGAAAAAAAACATCTGGCACATTTTAAAAATATTTTTCAATTAGTTAGTGGAAATTAATTTATCTTTTTGTGATCGATTTAGTGTATTAGTTAAAACGAAAATTTAAAAAAAAACTTCTGTTATTGAAACGAAAATATTTTTCTTGTGGCTGATCTCTTGTGGGTAGTTTGATATTCGTGACACCAGCTTGATTTTATAAGACACTTCAAAATAAACAAAAAGTTTTTAGTCCACCTTAAATTCATCGAGCCCAATAGGTACTGGCCAACCCGAATAAGTAAAGATCGCGACGCCACTACTGGTCATTCGGGTTTCAGAGTTCTCTTATATTTAAGTGGGTAGCTATCGTCTCTTTCAATCCATAGATTGAATTGAAAGCGAGTTTTCTTTATTTTCTTTTTGAATATCTTTGTACAACAATAACAACCTTTTTACTGTAAATGAAACATGTAAACAGGATAATCGCGAATTATCAGGGAATTTTATGCAACCGGGATATATCAGGAAATTTCGTAATGTATTAAAAATATCAGGTAATTTTGAAATGTATTTTGACAATGTACTAAAAAATAATGAAATAAATAATAAAGTTGAACATGATTTTTTAAAATTTGATGAATTTTAAACCGGATTTGATTATGGTTAATTAAAGTATAAATAAAACTTTAAGTATCTTAATGATACGAATAAAATTCTTAAATCAGGGTAAAGTATGACAAATTTAAATTAAAAATTTTTTTTGTGTGGCCACTCTGGTTAATACAGTGAAACCTTAGTATAACGAACCTCAATATAACGATTTCCTCGATTTAACAAATTCATAGAAATCCCCTAGAACAATCCCGTAAGAGTTAATGCGAAATATACCTTTACATTAAGAATAACTTTTGTAAAAACCTCTTTATAACGATTTTTCTTAGTCAAATCCATCACGGAATACTGGTAGTAAATAGATAACTGTCACTGGTAGTAAACAGACCACAATTTATTGCTTTTTCTCTAATCAAGACAAACAAAATGAAAATTAGGCTACCATGACCACAATGTTGATTGTTTAATAAATTTTGATTATTTTGTGTCAAATTTTTATATTGTGTTTTTAAATAAATATTAAAGAATGCATTCATTACAATGTGTTTTACTTTTTTAAAGTTTGCTTACCTTTCTACAACGAATCTTAGATCAACCTAACCTCTATATAACAAACCTCATTGTAACAAATTACATGCTATAACGAATATTTTCTAATCTCGTTCAGATTTGTTATATCAAGGTTTCACTTAAAAATAAATTTTTCACTTAAACGTAAATTACAAAATATAAAGTTGTGAAAACGGCAGAGAAAATGACGAAAAATACAAATTAAAAACATTATGTGTAAAAACTAGAACAAAAACCAACAGTTTTGAATTTACAGGCTTATAACTCCGAAACGAGGACCTGTAGTAATGAAAAATTTAATATGAAGTATTAATATTATTTTACCTCCAGCTATGCACTCATTTTTTTCCCCAGTAATCTCGATGTAAATATGTATAATATATGTACACTCTCGTTCAATAAAATTGAACCGACCTAAACTGAATCAGTCTCTCACAATTTTGATTATTCTTGTAGTAAATGTTTTTGACAGATACAACATTTTATTTAATTTTTATACGTAAAAGGGAGATATAACACTTAACATGTATTTACATTACATATTCTTACTCTATCACTGACTTGTTTACATAAATAAAAAATATAAAACTTCCATTTCTTTTTTCACATTTAAAAAATATACTACTTATCTTTGTTTATAAATAAATAATATACAGAGAGTTACAAAAGTGAGGAGTTTTATGAAATGTAAGAAAATTAACATTTCAGGTTGGTTCGATTTTATTGAATGGGAGTGTACACTTAGCCACAAAAATTGATGTCAATTTTTTAAAATCTTATAATTGAGATTAATTGAGATGAGACAGAGGTCGTGGGTTCGATACCCATCCCTAGATCACTAGATGTGTATGCATTTTCATATCAAGCATTTAATGTCAAAGAATGTTCAGACATATTACTTAAATGTCATAGTAAGTAAACGCTAGTCACCTCTGTTGGTATAATATAACAGAAAGGTAATCATACTAAAAATGGATATAAATAGACGCTAGTTTACAAAAAAATAATTTATAAAATATGTAAATAGTAAGTAAACAAAATAAATAATACTGGGACATCAAAAAGATAGTGAAAGATCATATGCATTGCAGTACCATAACATCTCAGGAGCTCAGTTGGTAGGTCATTGGTCTAGAATGCCAGAGGTCGTGGGTTCGATCCCCATCCATAGATGTGTATGATTTTTCATATCAAGCATTTGATGTCAAAGATGTTATCAACAATTTAGTCTAAACAAGTAAAAATGACAACTAACTGAGATAATTTCTTAAATACCCGGTATATACTGCATTTATGAAAAAAAGTTGTTTATTTAAAAAAAAAACAACATTTTTTGTCTTTAAATTTGCGTTCTACCTCGGACGGTTTCAAAGTTTTTCCCATTTTGCCCAAACATAGTCTGATTTTTTTTCTCCGAGAAAATCGGCAGTTTGTCTTCATTCTTCATCAGTACACCCAAATTTAGTTTTTTTTTTAAAATAAAAAAATGACCTGTAATCAAGTACCTGTAACCTGGTTGTTTTTGCCACCATATTTTGAAAACTGGCGACAGCGCACAGTAAAAAAATATACACATACATACAAATATACAACATAGTTTATTGTCATATCTGTCACATCAAGTCAAATCAATTGTCTAATTTACATTTCCTGATATTTTACAATAAATTTTTTTTAAATATTTAGGACAAATTAAAAAAGGTTATAAATCGTTGTAAGATTATTGATATATTTTACAACTTCTTTAAAATCCTAAATAAATTTTATTAAAGATAGTACTCATTTGACTCTAGCGTAGCGCATGAACGTCCTAAAGTATACACAAGTAATAATGTGTGAATAATAAAGATGATATTTGACAACAAAGTAATACTGTCAATGATATGTAAAAATTAACTCGTACGTCAGAATTGTCATTGGTGTAGCGGTAAGCACACTGGGCTAGAAATCCAGAGATCCGAGATTCGATTTCTGGTTGACGAGTTGATTTTTTCATTTCAAAATTTAATTAATAACTCGAAATCTATTATTCAAATATATTTACATTATATCAAAATTAGAAAACATTTTTCAAAATTGTTTATCAGATTTGTACTTTATTTATTCGCTTTTTGGGAAAATGTTTCGAATAAAAGTTGTTAGGATATTTATAATGAACAATTTTTATCCAAAGCATTTTTCCGAAACTCGAAAGAATAAGAGACAAACAAATTAATTAAAAAATTTTTTATAAAATGAGCGCTACTTTTGTGTCCACGTGTACTAGCTAGCTAGCTCATTGTATAATAGTAGAACAGAGAATTTGTACATGAGAAGCTCTGCCTGGGGGTATATCATCCAGTCAGTAGTGAGTGAGAGAAGTTTACCTTTGACATTTCACCAGTGATATAGATAGAGTATAAATAGGATAGGCTGCGATGCGATGCGATGCGCGTTCATAATATAATATTCTAACAATGATGCACCCACAATGTAGCTGTAAGTTTGTAACTAGTACTTGGAGTGGAGTATTATAATAGTATAGAATAGATACCATACAAACTTTTATAATACTAATACTCTAAATATTCTGAAAATGATATTGAAAAATAGCACATCATTATCGTATTATCACATAGCATGGTGGTAGTGCGTCAGACCAAGTTTCAGCACTAACTATGGGTATGTTCCAAAATTTGCTGCGAGCGCTGGCAGTGCTTCACCGCGCGTTCCCGAATTCACAACAATTTTGTGCTGTGATGTCTGCCGCTGAAAAGGTGAAGCAGTGAAAGCAATGAACATGGTGGCGTACTGTAAGTGCTGTGAACCGCGTTCCAATTTTCACGGCTGCAGTAGCAGTAGCAGTGCGCTTGCAATTTTGGAACGCTGTTCGCAGCGTGATTCATGGCGTTAGCACATGGCGTTAAATTTGGAACATACCCTATGTTTACAGGAAGGCTTAGAGACGGTTTTAGGCCTCTGTATCTCTGGAACCGAAGCTCAAATTTAAAACGTAGCTTGAGATCCACCTTCTGATGGTACGTACTAGATAGATAGATTGTAGAGGCTGCCCTGGACGGGCTACACTTCGACCATAAGGTCCATTGTGATGCCTAAGGATATGAGGATGTGAGTGGAGTGGAAGAAATTTTTGTGTGATGCCTAAGGATATGAGGATGTGAGTGGAGTGGAAGAAATTTTTGTGTATAGACTAGGAATTGGTAGGATATGCTGCGGCAGCTGACTCTGATATAATTTATGCCGATATTCATCTGGAGTTCGTGAAGGAAACTGTAGAAAACCTTCTCAAGCATAGCCGGTTACTTCGTTCTTGTCCATACGCCGACAGTTTAGTCAATTAGCCGTCCCTTTTTTTTTCTTAATAATTGACAAACTAAAATTTCAAATTCGCCCCCTTTACCTAGATCAGTTTTTTTTGTATTATAAATATGTATTTCGACTACAATGTAGTCATCATCAGTATAAATTAGCTAGTTGTAATTTATTCGTTGACAATTAGAAATAGATAGAATAATATTAAGAAAGAGGAGTACCGCATACGGGTCCCTAGCACCTAGACCAAGGTGTCCTCTGTGCCCTCCCCGAGAACAACCTGTCACCCGAAGGCGAAACTCCTCCGGGCAAGAGGTGCCATTTTAAGAGATGAAGCTATAGGGTTCTGTTGAGGCCAGACGCCACACAGAAGACCCACAACTTCTCCGCCGGGAGTGCTCCCATAATTGATGGATCCAAAGTTTCGGACCCAAACATTCTATATCTGACACCCTGCAGGCTTCTGCAGGTGCATATAACATGGAGGTAAGATGTATGGAGGTTTCATCGTCCTCCATGCAGGCCCTGCAAGTGGGATCATCAGAAGCCCCACCACCCTTCTCAACTGCATTCTATTGAGTTTCAATCGAGCACAGTCGAATGACCTAGCTGTGTTTATGCACAACTTGGCCTGTCGCATGCCCTGCGCAAAGTCCCAGTAATCGAGGTGAGCTTGTTTCAGCCAACCCTTGATTCGGTAAATTACGGAGCATCTTGCTATGGGAATGATAGGCTCAGGTAAAAGGGGCACTTGGGATGACCCCTCTCGTGCCAACGAGTCCGCTACTTCATTCTCCTTAACGCCAGAGTGACCCGGTACCCAGATCAGCCTGACTGTGTTACTCAGTGCCAGGCGGTGAAGCCCAAAGCAAGCCAAAAAACATGCTTTTTGAACAATTAAAAAAAAAATTTTTTTGCCGAGTTATGACGTTGCTTAACGTTGCTGTCAATGAGAAAATCAAAACATGTGTACCCCCACTAGTGCTGCCTTCTGTTGGATTTATTATTAAAATCTTCAGAGGAAAAAGGCTAATTGTCATTAGCGATGTGTCTGCAGCCAATCTAGGGACTAGTTACAATCCTATCAGAATGAAAGATGATATGTGAGGTGCTTCTGGTATTTTAAACGCTGTTAAATCTTGTTAATGGGAAACATCGGACAAGGAAAATGTGGGAGGGGTGAAATATATGTAAGGACCAAGTTTTTTTAACAAAAATGAGAAAATGATTGGTATATTCAGGTGCAGGGTTTTCATATTTTACTTGGAAAGTGGTTAGATTATTTCTTTGTATATTAAGTGTTATAAAATCTGACCACTTGCCAAGTAAAATATGAAAACCATGCACCTTGATTGATTGATTGATTAATATCGGGGTAAAAACTATTGCACTTCGACCCTATGGTCTATTGTGCTCCCCTTCTACCTCAGTCTGACGAGACTCGCTTCTCCCATATGTTGGCAATAGCCTGCAGCTTGCTAATCAGGTCCTCCCGAAAGTTCATATATTCGGGGTGAGATGCACCGAATATCCTGTATCTGCTGTAACCCATTGGTTCGCAGTCAATGATTATGTGGCTGGATGTTTCTTCCTCCTCGCCACACAATCTGCACATAATAGATCCGTTATGGAGTCCCATTGTGTGCAGATGCTTCCGCATGGGATAATGCCCGGTAATGAACCCAGTAACCCTCCGCAGTTGCATCCTGTTCAACCTCAGTGCATCGAGAGATAACCTCTTTGTTGCACTCTGAAGCAGTACCTTCCCGAGCTCTTGCCGCGGTACTTTTTCCCAGTGATCACGGTGTTTAGCATTTGACCACACGTTGATCACTTGTTTACATGCAGTCTTTGGAATTCCTAAAATAGGCTCTGAGCCTATGAATGGCATTCCGACTCCCTTTTTTGCTAAGGTATCCGCTTTTTCGTTTCCTTCGAAACCACTGTGACCCGGCACCCAGATCAATTTAACATTGTTCCGTTTTGCCAGTTTCAGAAGTTCCTCCAGACAATCCATGACTACCCTTGAGGTGAACTCAGTTCCAGACAAGGCTTTTAAAGCAGCTTGACTGTCTGACAGAATACATACGTTCTGGTTTATGTAGCCTCTACGTAGGTTCTCGCGGACGCAAGCCAGTATGGCGTAGACTTTTGCTTGGATGACCGTGACATATTTCCCCAAGTTGAGGCTTATGTTTGCTTTTGGTCTCTCACCGTAGATTCCCGCCCCGGTCCCTTCTTCAGTTTTGGATCCATCTGTATACCAGACGATTCCTTTCCTGAGGTAGGGTGATTCTCCTTCCGACCACATGGCCCTATCACATACTACAGTGAAAAGTTGCACCTTACAAACTTACCAAATAAATATATACCAATCATTTTCTCATTTTTGTTAAGAAACTTGGTCTTTACATAGATTTCACTATCTTTGAAGGCGAATAATTTTTTGTTTTGCTGGGATATCAATACTATATGTGTGCGAATACTTGGTCCCACTCACATTTATGTTTTTTGTCGGATTTTATTTTACTTCTACGTTTATATAACCAACACATTTTATGATCTATCGATTCTTACATATTACTTTATTTATGTTGAACCTTCACAATAATGTTATGGCTTCCTTAACAGTCCTATACACTTACCAGTGCCGGACTTAGCCAGCGCGGGGCCTGTAGCAAATGGTAATAAGAGGCACTTGCTTTGCTTAGTTCAATAAGATGATATCATTTAGACGTTTTTGTCTCATCGTGTTTCTTAAATTATTCTTGATTGATTAATTCCCCCTTTTGCTTCAGTTTGACGAGATTCGCTTCTCCCATATGTTGGCAATAGCCAAGAGCTTGCTTATCAGGTCTTTCTGAAGGTTCATATATTCGGGGTGAGATGCACCGAATATCCTGTATCTGCTGTAACCTAGAGGTTCGCAGTCAAAGATAATGTGACTGGATGTTACTTCCCCCTCGCCACACAATCTGCACACAATGGACCCGTTATGAAGTCCCATTGTGTGTAGATGCTTCCGCGGGGGATAATGTCTGGTAATGAGTCCGATAACCCTCCGCAGTTGCATCCTGTTCAGCTTCAGTGCATCGAGAGATAGCCTCTTTGTTGTACTCTGAAGCAGTACCTTCCCGAGCTCTTGCCGCGGTACTTTTTCCCAGTGATCACGGTGTTTAGCATTTGACCACTCGTTGATCACTTGTTTACATGCAGCCCTTGGAATTCCTAAAATAGGCTCTGGGCCTATGAAGGGCATCCCGACTCCCTTCTTTGCTAAGGTATCTGCTTTTTCGTTGCCTTCGAAACCACTGTGACCCAGCACCCAGATCAATTTAACATTACAAATTATTCTTAATGCTGTTGATGTATTGACAGTCAAATAAGACAATCTTATTATAGACATCTTTACTTTTTATTAAATAATGAAGACTTTCTTTAAGTCAGCATTTTAGTAGACTTAGGGGTCTTTCACACCGAAGATGCAAGACGCAAGATGCATGCATCCTGTAAATTAATTTTACATATTTACATACATTTATTTTGTATATTTATTTTCTTTCTTGTATATTTGCTTTCTTTTTCCCGAGAAAAACAATTGAAACTAATAAGAAGAACACAAACACGTAAGAAGCGAAACCACAACTGAAATAAAATCCAGGATGCATGCATCTTGCCAGGGGGAGCATCTTCGGTGTGAAAGACCCCTTAAGACAACCTTAATAACTTTGTAGTGAAGATAATAAATTTTTTCTGACGGTGAAGACATAATGATGATGATCTCAAAATTTATCTTACTAAAGCTAATCTTAAACCGAATAAGATCATGCTTGAAACCATAGTGAAGATAATAAATTTGTTCGTACTGAAGATGATCTTAATGTATATCTATGAATTCATTATGTCTTAAAACCAATAAGACGGTGGTCTTCATGAAGGTAAGCTTAAGCACTTGCTTAAGATTGGACTATAAATACGGGCCTATGGTGGATACGCTTATTAAAGCCATTCCAGCAACTTTTTGATACTTGCTCCGCAGGAAAGTTATGTTTACTCTTGTTATATAGTAAAAATAAATAATCCGATTGACATTTTCAAATACATTATCGTAAATACTCAATTAATTTTGACTACATAATAAACCTTATCCGTAATTTAAATTTAAATTGTCTTATGAATGCATCACGCATTGCACTACATCTTATATATATGTTTCGTACCAAGATATTGTACAGATTGGGATTTGTACAGACAATTTTGTACCAAGTCCGATCTGTACAAGTAATTTTTAGCGAATTTCCTGAAAGGAAATAGAGCTATTGGTCCCGTACCGAAGTCAAAATTTCGCAAAAATTTCTTCAAATGTTCATCGATCCTACCTAGTAGATGTCAAAAATCACCATCTGTAAAATTTATATATATATATATCTATGGACATATATATATATATATGTATATATGTGTCTGTAATCACTCTAGCGGTCACAGTTTTCAATTTATCGGAATGAAATTTGGTATTTGAGGCGCTTTTAGTATTCAAAAGGTCAAGTTCGTTAATGGGTAAAATCGGACAAGGGGAAAGGGGGGTTTAGAGGAAGGGGGAAACACAAAATTTGACATATCTCCCTTAATATTCGAAAAATCGAAAAATTTATAAGAAGTAAAGTTGTAGGTACTAAGTTTTACTGTAATTTTGTTTCTTATCATTTTTCTGTTACCCTAATATTTACAGAAATATTGACGGTTTAAGATTGAAAACTAAATTCCTCACTATCTCTGTACATATTAGAGTTTGAGCAAAAATGATGAGATGATGAATTGTAGCAAACATGATTTTCTACAACTTTATTCCTTACGCATTTTTTGATTGTTCTAATATTAAAAGAGATATTTTGTATTTTGTGTTTTCTTCTTTCTTTATACCCCCATTTCCCCTTCACGTATGACATTTATTAATAAAATTGGCCTTGCAAATACTAAAATCATATACGACATTTCATTTTGATCAGACTAAAATTGTGACCGCTAGAAAGTGATTTATGTATTTTAAGGAAATTCGGTAAGTTGAAGCAGCTCCTGCGTAACGAATTTTTTTTAAAATAAAACCGAAATAGTGTTTCGAAATGTGAAAATGCGTTAAGCGCATGGATAAAATATGCATAAAATTTCGCATTTCGTTTTATTGGTAAAATGAATATCATGTTTATAATTTTGTTGAATATCCGATTGTGGTTCGAGTAGTCAGTCACAATGTCTGTCACAATTCACAAATGATAATGACAATTTAATGAAGTAATAAAAATTCAAGTTGTGTTTTTCAAACTTATTTTTCATCCTTCAATTATTTATATCGTTTTGAATGTTATACTAGAAAATGGTGTTATTAGTTGACGTATCTTCTAGGAAATTAAAATTCATTCAGTATTCAGTAAAGTTTGTTCACATTTTTTTATATTTATTTTACTTTTTCATCGATGCCGAATAGCATTGGTTATTAAAATATATTATGGAGGCGACTAGAATTACTAAGAGGTACAATTTGATTTATGATACTTAGGCCCGTATTCATAGTTCGGTCTTAAGCGTAAGTTCACCTTAAGCATGATCTTAAGGCATCGTTTAGATCCATAGACGCAATCTAAAGGCAAGCTTGAAAGTTTGATCTTAGTTTAGATATGTGTGGTTTGATAAATATTGATAGTCATAACTTAAGGTGATATTATGAATTCAAAACTGTTGACATATTCACAGTCAAATAGGCCGGTATTCATAGTCAGGTCTTAAGCGACTAGAAGGAGGCGACTAGAATTACTAAGAGGTACAATTTGATTTAAGATACTTAGGCCCGTATTCATAGTCTGGTCTTAAGCGTAAGTTCACCTTAAGCATGATCTTAAGGCAGTGAATAGATTCATAGACGCCATCTTGAGTCAAACTTGAAAGTTTGATCTTTAAGATATGTGGGGTTGGATAAATACAGAAGGTCATAGTCTTAAGGTGATATTAAGAATTGAAAACTGTTGGAGTATTCACAGTCAAATAAGTCAATCTTATTACAGACCTTATCCTTACTTTTTATTAAAAGAAGAGGATTTTCTTTAAGTCAGCATTTTAGTAGACTTAAGACAACCTTAATAACTTTGCAGTGAAAAAAGTAGTGAAGATAATGAATTTTTTGGGTTTACATAATATCAATATTGATGATAATATTCATAGTCAAAAAAGACAATCTTATTACAGATCTTATATCGATTTTGATTCCTGATACTACATTCGAGATATACAAGATCCTTTTTATTTTAATTCAGACAATTTAAAAAAAGATTTAGATTCGGCAATCAACGGTATTCCCTACGTTGGATGTATCTAGATTTGGATTAAGGATAAATTTTATAAGGTGCTCACCTCTTTAATTTGTATCTGAGTTGCCCAAGATTGCGTCATTTTGTCTTCCAAACTCTCTCTTTCGACTTTCAATTCAGTAATCGGGGTATTATCAGTGACACCAGCGAAGAGGCTACGAGGAAACTTCGGGGCTTCCCTCCCTTGCCGCCCTAGATCTATTTAAATCTAAAATACCTTGATGGGAAGGATCCGGCGGTATTTTTCAATTCTGTTATCTGCATTGTCTGTTTATGGAATGCCGTTTCTCTTATATTGTTTAATTTCTGACTCATTTATGGCCTTCTCGAATTGCAAGTGATTTAAATGTTCTTCAAAAGGTCCAAATCTGTGAAAATTCCATATCGATTTGCTATGATGTGGTGGCTTAATTCGTTCATATTTTGGAGGATAAAATTTTATTTTAACTTCAACTAATAACCCACCGCTTTACATTTAGCCATTCTAAAGTTTCACCATTAAAGCAAAGAATACATATATACATAGAAGCTTATTTGCCTACTTTTTCTGTCCCCATAATATGTTAGTTGGCACTTTTAATAACCAGAGGGCAATAGTATGTACTTACTCTAGTAGCAGCACAATTAGCGTTTTACCTCTGAAGATTTAAAAAAAAATCCAACAGAGTTCAGCGCTAGTGGGGGTACATATCTTTTGATTTTCTCATTGACAGCAACGTTATGCAACGTCATAACTCGGCAGAAAATTTTTGACGAGTTATGACGTTGCTGTCAATGAGAAAATCAAAACATGTGTACTCCCACTAGCGCTGCCCTCTGTTGGATTTTTTTTAAAAATCTTCAGAGGTAAAAGGCTAATTGTGCTGCTACTAGAGTAAGTACATACTATTGCCCTCTGGTTATTAAAAGTGCCAACTAACATATTATGGGGACAGAAAAAGTGGACAAATAAGCTTCTATGTATATATGTATTCTTTGATTAAAGTAACTGATGTGACTGAAGTTAAATTGATATGAACAGTTTCGAATATATTTTATGTAATACAGGACATGAATGTCATTGAAACATGTAAACCTCATATTTATTGTAACATCTCTTACAGCTTTTCCAATAAAGAAAGTTTATATGATGTTACATGATTATGGAACACAATGCTTTTTACATAAATTGTCAAGCTTTCAGGGTTCCGTACGTATAGGATTTTGTGTCATCTTTCTGAATTTGTGCACATTGCCTGTTCGCAGAAACAGGTTACAAAACAAAAAAGGTTAATACTGTGAGCATTTTAGATCCTAGAATCTTTTCAGTTTTTTGGAGTTTTTACGATTTTCTTTAAAATATAAATCTAAAAAAAACTTATGCGATAATCGGCATTGTTAAGATAGGAGTTATCCATTCGTGTTTGTCAACCAATCACATTGCTCACAATAAATACGACAGAATGGTTCCGGCATGAAACCATTTTTCGACTTTGCTCTTTTTTTTCACAGGCTAAAAATAACGTTTTCTAATAAATCCCAAAGTTTCATAATTTTTGACCTTTAGAAGCAAAGTAATCATTCTCTTTCACTATCTCTCATTAGATGCATCTAAAGCTTCAGCCCGTTCAAATATTATTGGTTGTATTAAAAAAAATACTCGACAGAATTAAAAAAAAAACTAGGATAGTAAAGATAAATATTTATTAATTAAATTTTAAAAAAAATCGCGTTTTACCATTTTGTTTTCGAAATATAAAAGTTTAAAATTATTTTTTATTTCTAAATTACATTAATTTGTATATATGAATATTGAATATATCTATGTGTTGTGTATGTGTGTATATGTATTTGTTCTATAATAAAGGAAACTGGTTTTTTGCCCTGTTTATATAAGACAGTGCTAGAACTACCTTAAAACAGTTTCAAACAGTTTTAATATCCATTTTCGAAAAAATTAGATAAATCTCCAAAATGCTATTTTCGGAGAGTCAAATACCAATAAGCCCTAGACGAAATTATCGTTTTTCTTTTGGAATAAAAGCGATATATATGAAATCATTTTTTCCTAACTAATTAGCAGAAAAAATTAGTCGTATTTTGCATTTGATTTGTAAGGCGTTGTAGCGCTAAGGTGATCAATTTATCTAGCGCTTTTTGTTTTTAATATATTGTGACATATTCACAAACACATAGCATTAGGCGGCAAAAATGGTATTTTTTGTTATCTGAAACCCCAAAACCTAATAAAAATTAGGTGAAAACTGAACTATGTTTTTGACAAGGTTAGAATCCAGTGGCAATAGGGAATATGCATGAAAATTTTTTTTCACTTGAATTGAAGCATGTTTACTTGACAAATATCAAGGTAAAATTACTTTTTAAATAACTTTAAAAATAAGCGAGATATGAATGATTGAAATTCCCGATTAGACAAAGAGGGTGATAGCCCTCTTGATATGTTATGTGACGTCATATTACACTTTCACCATTTAAAATACACGTAAAACTCCGTTTTTAGTATTTTTGCAGGAAAGAGACAGATAATAATCTTTAAAAGGTTATAGCTTCCTTGATATTTGTCGGATTTTAATTTCGTTTTAATATATTATTACCGTATTTTCATATTCTGAAAATAAATGTGAAAAAAAATTTTCATGCATATTCCCTATTGTAATTTTTTTACGAAATCAAACGGAACCATAAACTATACATGATATTACAATTACATGTTTTGAACCATTTATATATTTATTGCTGAATCATAAGTTATCATTTAACATACATTGCTATGAAAATACTATCTGATATACATTATACCATATAGCTTAACTCTTTTAGGCAGGCTCGTCAAGAGGGTGGTGCAAGTGGTCTGATACATCGGGGCCCCCGGTTACGAGGGATCTTAGGACCAAAGACCAAAAAGCTTCACTTAAAAATTAGAGTACTATTTCGAAAAAAACCTATTTTGACAAAATGGAAACCCGACTTCAAAAATCAAATATTCTATAACAAAAAATGCACTAAAAAGTAAAAAAATAATTGCATATTCTTGTGCCAATTTTAGTTCACCTAAGCAAAAAATTTTAAATATATATGTACAATTATTGTTATTTTTGGAGGCGGTGTCAGCATAGAGAAATTCACATAACTTTTGGATACCGCCTCCAAAAATAACAATAATTGTACATATATATTTAAAAATTTTTGCTTAGGTGAACTAAAATTGGCCCAAGAATATGCAATTATTTTTTTACTTTTTAGTGCATTTTTTGTTTTAGAATATTTGATTTTTGAAGTCGGGTTTCCATTTTGTCAAAATTTTTTTGTATACATCCCAAGATATATTTATCTATCTATCACAGTTCACTAACTGATAAAATTATTTTAAATAGATTATTACTATTCTGTGTGTCAAGAAATCATATGATTTCAATTTAATTTAATTATATAAACCTTTATTATAATATTTTTTTATTGGATGATACATTGTTATACAACCAATTGATTAAGGATGTACGAGAGCTGATGTATAGTCCATTTATAAAATTCTTCAAAATCTTATATAGTACATTCATAAAAGTCTACAATAATGTTTTTTTTTTCGCCGTAAGTTAAAATTAAAATTTAATTTAGGCCCTTCTTATTGGGCCTAACAAAAAAAGGTATTTAATGAGATTTCGGGTAATAAGCTACCGCCGACAGAAATAAAATTTACCCGAAATCTCAGTTGTTTTCTTAAATATTTTTTTTTTAGGCTCGTCATACCGGAATTTTATTGGATGACAATCTCTTTATTAATATTTCTATTTTCTATTGCGTAGTTTTTTTTGTTATTCGTCTTATTTTATTCCAAGTGAAAATTATCAAAATATGTGTAAAAATATGGGTTTTTCCATAATAGCAATGCATTAAAACTCGAACTTTAACATTAAATAATTAATTCAAGACCCCCGTAACCCCCCCCCCCCCTAAAACTTTTATAATAGAGAATATGCATGGAATTTTTTTTTCACATTTATTTTCAGAATATGAAAATACTGTTAATACTGTAATAATATTTAAAAACGAAATTAAAATCCGACAAATATCAAGGAAGCTATAAGCTTTTAAAGATTATTATCTGTCTCTTTCTTGCAAAAATACTAAAAACGGAGTTTTACTTGTATTTTAATGGGTGAAAGTGTAATATGACGTCACATAACATATCAAGAGGGCTATCACCCTCTTTGTCTAATCGGGAATTTCAATCATTCATATCTCGCTTATTCCTAAAGTTATTTAAAAAGTAATTTTACCTTGATATTTGTCAAGTAAACATGCTTCAATTCAAGTGAAAAAAAATTTTCATGCATATTCCCTATTGATTTATATGCACTTCAACTACATGTAAATAAAAAAATCAAGCCGTAATCTTTTTGAAGCTTGAGTGCTCGTACATCCTTTAGTTAAATTAATAAAGTACTATAATATGCGTGCTTTAGTATGTAAAACTACAACACAAGGTTGGATTATTGTTAATATTTATGATTAATCTATTAATAATTTAAGCAAATTATGTTATGAAAAGTATGATAGACCTACCTACCTGCGGCAAATGAAAATGAATACATAATTCTTTCATGTTTCATGTGAATTATATACTCCTTGTATACTTTGTAAAATTTGATCTATTACCAAAATTAGTTTTATAAATATTAAATGAATTTTTCTTTCATTTATCGTTCCCCAGAAATTGTCTTATTTTAAACAAAATTCCTATTTGTATGTTCATCACGTGTAAATAGTGTTTCATGTATACAAATTTGTACACATGCAAAAATTCAAAATTCAAATTTTGCTCCAATTCCTAGAACAATAGGGAATATGCATGAAAAATTTTTTTCACATTTATTTTCAGAATATGAAAATACTGTTAATACTGTAATAATATTTAAAAACAAAATTAAAATCCGACAAATATCAAGGAAGCTATAAGCTTTTAAAGATTATTATCTGTGTCTTTCTTGCAAAAATACTAAAAACGGAGTTTTACGTGTATTTTAAATGGTGAAAATGGTGAAAATTTTACCTTGATATTTGTCAAGTAAACATGCTTCAATTCAAGTGAAAAAAAATTTTCATGCATATTCTCTATTATTTGTATTTTATAAATAGGTACATATTGTATTTATGCTCCTCAAATCTACACCGCAACACCCCTAGATTAGATTAGATTGTAGCGGTTGCCCTGGACGGGCTACACTTCGATCATAAGGTCCATTGTGATGCCTAAGGATGTGAGTGGAGCCGACTTTGATAGGAACTATGCCAATATTCATCTGGAGTTTGTGAAGGAAACTGCAGAAAACCTTCACAAGCATAGCCGGTTACTTCGTTCTTGTCTATACGCCGACAGTTTAGTCAATTAACCGCCCCTTTTTTTTTTCTTAATTATTGACAAACTGCCGATGTCGGGATTCGAACCCATAACCTCCCAATTTCCAAGTAGGCATACTGCGCAGACATAACGCCCTAGACCGTTCGGCCATTTGGACTGCTAACGCGTTTATTTCTTTTACGTTTATTAAACGCCACTTTGCCATTTCCAACTGTTCCCGTCATGTTTACAATTTTCTCTTTGTCAAAATGTCATTTGACTGGACTACAAAGTGAAACGAAATTCGTTTGTAATGATCGGTACAAGGGATGCAAGAATACATGGAATAAAACGATAACTTATTATATCAAACAATGACTTAACATTTTCAAAAATTCTGATATAACTGACTTTTATTTATAAACAGAAGCCTAAACCCCAACTTCCACGTTTCTAATTAAAAAAAAAATCCGTTACGCAGGAGCTGCTTCAACTTAGCGAATTTCCTTAAAATACATAAAACACTTTCTAGCGGTCACAATTTTAGTCTGATCAAAATGAAATGGCGTATCTGGTATGATTTTAGTCTTTGCAAGGTCAATTTTATTAATAAATGACATACGTCAAGAGGAAAAGGGGCCATAAAATAGGAAGAAAACACAAAATATAAAATATCTCTCTTAATATTAGAACAATGGAAAAATGCGTAAGAAATAAAGTTGTACAAAATATACTTTTGCTACAATTCATCATCTTATCATTTTTGCTCAAACTCTAATGTGTACAGAGATATTAAGGAATTTAATTTTCAAGAAACAAAATTATAGTAAAACTTAGTACCTACAACTTTACTTCTTATAGATTTTTTCCATTTTTCCAATATTAAGGGAGATATGTCAAATTTTGTGTTTCCCCCTCCCTCTAAACCCCCACTCCCCCTTGTCTGATTTTACTCATTAACGAACTTAACCTTTTGAATACTAAAAGCGCCTCAAATACCAAATTTCATTCCGATAAAATGAAAACTGTGACCGCTAGAGTGATTAAAGACACACATATATATATATATATATATATATATATATATATATATATATATATATATATATATATATATATAGATATATATATAGATATATATATGTCCATAGGTATATATATATATATATATATATAAATTTTACAGATGGTGATATTTGACATCTACTAGATAGAATCGATGGACATAGGAAGAAATTTTGACTTCGGTACGGGACCAATAGCTCTATTTCTTTTCAGGAAATTCGCTAATACCGCACTTCCCATAGAAACTTTTCTCCCTTATTTTATTACCCTCTTAGGGAATGAGATGAATTTCCAAAAACGTTGCTATGTCGCTTCGCTTATAAATAAAAGCCTAAACACTAATTTCCATACATAGATTTTCTTTTATAAATCTGTATTTATATAAAAATTTGGATTGCTTCATTTTTTCGATAAAAAAAATCAGTGAACTTGCCAGAATTATCTAAATTAATTTAAATTTTATGATAGACGATTAAATGCCAATTTTTTAAAAGTATTATTTCATTAGGTTGCAAATTGCAGAAAAAAATCTTTTGATTAGTTGCCAAAAAATGATTAATATAATTTAATTTATAAAATTAATATAAAAATGAAATAAATTTTTATGACCTTTTCCCTCTTGCTTCGTTTAGTTTTTATTCAAGCCAGTCTTAAACGTTAAATTATTATCTTCTACACCAATGATTCTCAACCTTTTTTTTTTTTGTCGGGGCACACTTTTAACAATTTCAAAATTTGACGGTACACAAAGAAAAAGATAAGTTTAAAAGGTTTTTACTTACCTTTAATACACTGTGTAAAATAGTTTATGATCATAATTTTGAATGTAAAATAAAATAATATGTACTACAAAAACAACAGTACGTTTATTAAGTGATTAATTACTATTAATAATAAGAAAACTTTTAATGAGGAATTTGAGCTTGATGTTTTTTGATAATTTCATTTATATTTGGTTGTAAAAATGACAATGATACTCTCATATCGTCTTCTACATTTAAGAGTCTCGATCTTTTTTTACATTTTTGCGTACATTGTACACAAGCAAATTTGTATCCAATTCAGTCTGAAAGTATCAGAGAAAAAAGACCTTCAGTATTTTAGTTTCCATCGTTTACCTCAAAAACTGTCGATACGATGAGGATACTCTTCTGTATATAGTGCTGGATTTACATAAGTACACTCGGGGCACACCCCCATGGATCTCCATACATTAGGGGCCCCCACAACCTAATGAAATATTAAATTTTAGAAAAAAATATACTAAAAAAATTTACATGTATACTGGTTGGCCATGATACTCCTCATAAATTTTCAGTAAAAATTTGTATATATAATTTGTAATCCTAACTTTAGGTATGAAAAGCCTTTGTGCCCATGGGCCTTAAATTGCCAAATCCGGCACTGTCTCTATATATGATAGATCAATTTGTTTTGCTCTATTTGCCAATGTTGAGACAAGTATAAAACCTATTTTGACAAAATGGAAACCCGACTTCTAAAATCAAATATTTTATAACAAAAGATGCACTAAAAAGTAAAAAAATAATTGCATATTCTTGTGCCAATTTTAGTTCACCAAAGCAAAAATTTTTAAATATATATGTACAATTATTGTTATTTTTGGAGGCGGTGTCAGCATAGAGAAATTCACATAACTTTTGGACACCGCCTCCAAAAATAACAATAATTGTACATATATATTTAAAAAATTTTGCTTTGGTGAACTAAAATTGGCACAAGAATATGCAATTATTTTTTTACTTTTTAGTGCATCTTTTGTTATAGAATATTTGATTTTTGAAGTCGGGTTTCCATTTTGTCAAAATAGGTTTTATTTCTCGCTTTTTAGTGACTTTGAAGTTCTATAACTGATTTTATTTGTCTAAATATGGGTAGACCTACTAAACGACCAACTAATTTTTAGTGAATTTTTTTATAACACTTTTTTTTTATCCGTTTATTTTTTTAAATAATTTTTTAGTGCATTTTTTTATAACAGATCAGTTTTTTTTACAAGCATTTTGTTTTTTTTTGGGTTCGGTTTTTTTTTTTGTAAAAAAATTTTTTGAAGTCGGTTTTTAAAAAAATTTTCTTATTTTCCCATTATGAATGAGTATACCCTTTCAAAAAAAAAAAAAAAAATTCGCAGAAATCGGTTATCACATATAAAATGAGGATTTTTCTCGATTTCCCGGGGATCCCCTCATCAGAATGCGATTTGGTGACAATGGGACTAATGGGAAACCAAACCCTTTAAAACAAAAAAAAAATTCAAAATCGGTTCATAAATGACGGAGTTCTGAGGTGACACACATTAAATAAAAAATAAAAATAAATAAAAAATACAGACGAATTGAGAACCATCCTCCTTTTTGAAGTCGGGTTAAAAATTAAATTAAATTGCAACTGAATAAGTGTAAATGTCATAGAATATAGTGACGATGCAAAGTACCAGATCATAAAATTATATGAAAAAATCGAATCATAAAGTCTATGGAAAATAATTATATTGGAAAATATCTGCATAAAAAGTCAATTTCCAATGTATAAAATAATGACTATATGTTGGGGTAAAAGTACACTATTGTCATTTGCATAATAGTTATTATTTGGTTTCCTTTTGTGGAGACGGAAGCATAGCATTATTACACATTCTGTGAACTAAATACTTTTTATACTTGTAAAGAGTATAGACTTATAGAGTTCTTTTTACCTCTGTATATACGTAGAAGATAGTGATGCTATCCGTGTGCCCGATGGGATTTCCCATGGGCAACAAGTTAAGAACTATCCGACTTTTATAGTCTTTGGGGTAATCTGCTCTGCTCATGTCCTCTTTTTAATCCTTTTTTCGTGGCGAGGAATTAGTTCCGCGTAAACAAATAAAGACTAAATAGACTTTAATCAGTTCAAATTGCCCAGCGGTCTAAGACGTTATGTCTGCGCAGTATACCTACTTGGAAACTGGGAGGTTATGGGTTCGAATACCGACATCGGCAGTTTGTCAATTATTAAGAAGAAAAAAAAAGGGGCGGTTAATTGACTAAACTGTCGGCGTATGGACAAGAACGAAGTAACCGGCTATGCTTGAGAAGGTTTTCTGCAGTTTCCTTCACGAACTCCAGATGAATGAAGGCATAGTTCCTATCATAGTCGGCTGCAGTCGCATATCCTACCAATTCCTAGTCTACACACAAAATTCCTTGTCCTCCACTCACATCCTTAGGCATCACAATGGACCTTATGGTCTAAGTGTATCTATCTAAATAGACTTTAACAAACTATCCATGTGACTCTTTAAAGAAAAATTAGACTAAATTATTTAATTCCAAAATTGTTAGAAGATTTGATTTAAAAAAAAAAAAAATATACACGAATTGAGAACCATCCTCCTTTTTGAAGTCGAGGTAAAAAAACATGTCTAGTTATTTTGGAATACGAATATTTATGAAAAGTTAACACTCCAATACTTTATTGCATTACATATGTTCCAACATAAATATCTCTCAATCTCTTTCCTTCCCGTCAGTTTCTATGCGTGTTTCGTACTTTTATTTGCAGGTCGATCACTTCCCATAAAAAATTTCGTCCCTTATGTTACCCCCTTAGGAGAAGAATTTCCAATAACGCCGATACAACTGACTTCTTCTTATAAACAGTAGCCTAAACAACTATTTCCATATTTCTATTTAAAAAATGACGAACTTCCATACAAACTTTCATCTCCTATTTAATTCCCTTAATATCGACTGCAGCCGACTTTGATAGGAACTATGCTGATATTCATCAGGAGTTTGTGAAAGGAAACTGCAGAAAACCTTCACAAGCATTGCCGGTTACTTTCGTTTTTGTCCATGCGTCGACAGTTTAGTCAATTAACCGCCCCATTAATTTAAAAAAAAAATTTAATTGACAAACTCCTGCCATTGGGAATCGAACCAGCAACCTCCCAGTTCCGAGCAGAGCTAGCGCATTTAACAGCTCGACCACTCGAAGGTACACAATTTTAAACGTTGACATAATAACATTAGAGTATGCAAAGTCAAGATTTAGATTGAAATCCAAAACCAGAAACTCTCGGCGGTTTTTGGTTTTTAAATTACAAAATTATTCTTTATAAAAATACTAGCGACGCGGCCCAGTCCGGGGCCCGACTTCGCACGGTTATTTACACATACGAAATTTTAATTAGGATGTACTATACATATAAACCTTCTGGAAAAAATTATCTACATGATGGTGAAAACCGTTTCAAAATCCGTTGCATGGTTTAGAAGGAGTTAGCGGATAAACAAACAGGCAGGCGCGGAGGGTTACTTCCTTTTATGTAATGCATAGATTAACAACTTTTGTATCAAGCATTTAACGAAATAAATTCAACCCATTAATTTGCACACTTTCTTTCAAATTCAATTTTGATTGTAAATAAATAACATTATGTATGTATATATTCTATTCCAATGTTGAACTCAATGATAAATTATGTTAAAGATATTTGTGAAACTCTACATATAGAGGTCGTGTGAGTGTTTCACGCCATTTTTTATCATGTAACTAAAAAATTGTGGTTAATTATCATCGGGATATTAATAGTTTGATTTTTAATTACTTTTTTTTTTCTTCTGGCTGAATCGCATAATTATTACTTGGAGGTTATTATTCACTGCGACCAATATGATCTATTGTGACCCCCTACTACTGCTCTGTTAAGGCTTGCCTGAGAGCTCCTCAGCCAGTCTCAATTCTCGGAGGAATTTGATGATCTGGGTGGGGTGCAGGGATGGTAAGTCATCCTCCTGTAGTTGGTCAAAACAAGCAGCCCTTCTTCGTGCTACGGCTTCACATTCAAGTAGGAGATGAGTTGGAGTCTCTTCCTCCAGCTCACAGAACCTGCATGAGCTGTCATTGATGATTCCCATCTTTCGGAGGTGCCCATTCAGAAAGAAGGAGGTGCCCATTCGGCAATGCCCGGTGAGAAAGCCTGTTAGGATTCGTAGCTCATTTTTTTTGAGCTTAATGCAGGTTTCGAATCTCTTTCGGTTATATTGCCCGAGAAGGATCTTGGCCTGCCGCAGCCCTGGGGAATCTTCCCAGAGCTTGGTTCTTTCTGCTTCCTCTGCCTTCCAGAGGGCTGTGTTGAGGTAGGCCTCGCCTATTCCACAGGACGGCTCAGGTCCTATGAAAGGGTCTGACGACCCTTTCCTTGACCACTCACACGACCTCTATGTGAAACTCATAGAGGTCGTGTGAGTGTTTCACGCCATTTTTTATCATGTAACTAAAAAATTGTGGTTAATTATCATCGAGATATTAATAGTTTGATTTTTAATTACTTTTTTTTTCTTTAGTTCAGTAAACAAGAATCGCATAAAGAATGAAACATGCATTCATTGTCTATTGCAATTTAAAAGTGGTGTTCATTGTAGAGAGTGGCACCAAACAAAGTTAATATCTGAAGTGGTGCGAGAACGTGTAAAAAAAGTTACTTTTTAACTCTCTCTCTCTCTCAAAACACATTTTCGAGTTACCGTATTGACGAATGGACATGTGTGACTAATCAGATCATCTTATGAACACCTATACCAAAAATTAGTTTCTGTGATCAATATTTTCAACCGTTACAAAGTCAGGACTAAACTTATAATATCCTTGTATATATTATATACGGAGTATTTAGAAACAAATTTAGGTGAGTTAAAAAACAAATTTAATGTCGATGGGACCTTGTGGGATCGTAAACAAGATGAACCCTCAACTGCGAAAACTACTTTGGGATAACCGCCCCTGCCGGATTTTTTTACGGGGGTTAATATTTTTGTTTCCTTGATATCATCCCTACCGCTCAGTTTATTGAAAAAGTAGGAAATAAAATCCCTCACATTTTTTTGTGTGAACAATTTTTTCATAGCGTCTTTAGGCAGAAATAGCGCTAAATAAAGAGAATAGGCTATTTCTGGCTAAACTATTTCGCTATTTCTGCTTAAACTATTGACGCCGGAAAAAATTGTGCAAACAAAAAATATGATGATTTTTATTTCCTACAAAATTGCTTTGAACAACTTTTTCAATCAACTAAACGGTTGGGGAGATATCAACGAAACAAAAATATGTATCCCCGTAAAAAAAAATACGGCAGGAGGCGGTTGTCCCAAATTGATTTTCGTAGTTGAGGATTAATATCTCTTATACGATCCCACAAAGTACCATCGACGTAAAAAATATTTTAAAGCAAAACACCAACTAACCTTTACACTAATATATACAGACCGTTTCCAAAAGCATTTCTAATAGAGAATCAATGTTAAATAAATAAATAAAATATTTACTATAAAACCATACATACACATACATACTGAAACTGAATGTCTGGACCTGAATATTGGGTGAACATATTATAGAACCATTCTTCATTGACGGATCTTTAGATTCACACAATGCCAGGATAGTAAGGCTGTTCCTGGAACAAACTTTCCAGGAACGTCTTATGAGTGGTTTTGGAACCTTCAAGTGGTAAGCCAGATCGCCAGATCTATCTCCTAACGACTTTTTTTGTGGGGTTTTCTCAAAACACAAATCTATTCGCGGATAGGCCTGAAAATTTGCAACAATTAAGGCAGAGAATTATTGACAATTGTGCGAATATTCCTCCTCATTGCTAGAAAATACCCGGGTAGATTTCTACAATCGACTCGGATATTGTTTAGCAAATAATGGAGGAATATTCGAACCGTTGGTTTAACTTCTTTTTTTTTGTCGGAATTCTATTTTTCTTCTTTTTGGGGCTTTATTTTTCTTTTAATTTGTGTGGATTGTTGTTTTATGTTATACCGTTAATAGAATACTATTATTTATTTTCAACCATTTCACATATAAATAATAATGGATATTCAAAAAAGAATTTTCAATTGTTAGAAGTAATGCTAAGCTTAAGAAGACAACAATGAACATATTTAACCCACTCTCATTACATGTTAATGCAGTACTGAGTATAAAACAGGCCAGCAAGCATAACAACAGACACACTAAAGAGTAACCCCACTATTGTTATTTCTTTAGTAAATATTATTTAACATTGATTCTCTGTTAGCAATGCTTTCCAACACATACGGTATATAATCAAACATGATTATATATAATATATATAATCAAACATGAATGTTAATATCATTATATTAAAATATGTAAATAATTTGCTCATTTATGGAAGCTACAATGAAAATTAAATAGCTCACGTTTGTCTTATCTTAATTGTAATGTGTTTAACATGTGATGTGACGTGTTGTTGTGATGGGGTAATTGTTTGTTATGTTTTATTGTTGAAGAGATAAGTATTTTGATTTATCAAGTTGATTCTTCAAGTTCATCCATACACAATACAAAAACTTGACCTATGCTACATGAAAATCAAACTGGGAATCAACAACAACAACAAAAGGGCCAGCAGCAGTCACTATTATAATAATTATATCGGATGATCGTTATGATTTTAATCTAAATCTTGTATTAAGGACGTTCATGTGTTACGCTCGAGTTAAATGAGTACTATCTTTAATAAAATTTATTTAGGATTTGTCCTAAATATTTTAAAAGTATTTATTGTAAAATATCAGTAAATGTAAATTCGAAATTGATTTGACAATAAACTATGTTTTGTTATGACATTCACAGTGTATGTGTATATTTTTTTACTGTGTGCTGTCGCAAGTTTTCAAAATATGGTGGTAAAAACAAACCTAACAAAACAGTTTTAATTTTATTAAATAATTAATTCAAACATTCGTCAACAGCATTTTTTTAAATGCAATTATATAAACTGCATATTTCAAAGAATTATTTATTAATTATGGTGTCTACTTTAATAAAATAGTTATTATAATTTTAAGTACAGTTAAGTAAAATAGTTATTATAATTTTTAATCGATAATTACTCTTTGAAATGATCGTCAACAGGTTTTAAATTTTTGAGGCAGGACAACTACATAATTGAGCTATTCAATTCACTAAAAAAATATTTGTATCTACTATCAAGCCTCATGCATGAACGTCCTTAAAAAAAACATATCTATGCGAAGATATCATCACATCACAGTGACGGTGCGCTGCTCTGCTACCACTAGTCGTATCCACACACATACATACAAATACTAAACACACATACATACACTCAATTCATTCACACAATCAATACTGAGCTACTATTATATAGCTCGTCGCTACAAGAGCATCTCATATATGTTACAAAATATAATCAAATGGGCATCAGTAGGCAACCAACCCGCTTATCACAATGAACAACATCAACTAATGAATTTTAGTTTGCCTGGTATATATGCAAGCTCTCTACTATCCAATGAGCATGCGCAACACAATATATATATATATATATATATATTCAATCCTACCTCCGCCTCTGTTTGGAAAAAGACTGTTACATCGTTTTTGAACATTGTAATATGTTATTCTAGCTCTAAAAACTTATTAGAACGCGGTTCCATACTTGAATATTGTAAACAAATCATTAAAATTCATTACACTTTATTTTGTTTTTTTGTTTTTAGATTTAAAAAAATATAATTTACATATATTTGCGGAACAGACAGGCTTTTAATTTTTTGCTTAAAAGTGAACTTTAACTGTTGCCGGACTTTAATCATAATGTAAATATGTTAAAAAAAAATTATGAATTGTTGTCTTAATTGAAGGTTGCAAGACTTAATAAAAACCCGTTAATGTGAGGATTTAAAATCATAAGAATTGAAATGTGATGATAATAAACAAACAGTGGTTACAAGCAGATAGAGGGCTAAGCTAGTTTGACTTAACAAATAAGTTAAGCAATATGTGTCCATTGAGAACTATGTATAATTAAATAGTGAGTGTCCCCCGGATATGATAATCAAAATATTTATATTGAAAATTTAATAATCTATATAGGTATTGAATTAATTTATTTTTATTAAGTATTTTAGATAATATGTAAATACTCTCATATTTATTATTTTCAATTAATTTACTTAAATGTTTATACAAAAAGTAGTAGTGTTTATTATTTTGTTGAGAATATTTATATAAATTATTTAATTTTTCTTGGGTACGATTTTGTAAATAATTCAAGTTTGGTTTATATTATTCTTATTGAATTAAGTATTTTTAGTTTTTATTACTATAAAATTTATTTATGTAATATTCATAATATTAATGCCAAGGTAAATATGTTAATTATGGTGTTTGCGTTTTTATATAATTTGTTTTATTTGTTGGAAAATTTTCATTATTTTAATTAAGAGATTATTAACAATTGTATGTTAGTATGAAAAATTGTTTAATAGATAGTGTGTAAAATCCATTCTTTTCGGAAATTTTTTTTAAATTTAATATTTTAAATATAAAAATGAATGTTGTGTAAATTCAAATAGAAAAGATATAAAATTACGTCATTGTATCAGATATTTATCTAAAGGTATGATCACACTATCTATATTTTAATTTGTGATTATATACAAAACATATTTGGTTTAATTTTATCTCAACAAAAAAACAATTTTTGGATATCCTTTGGAATGTCCATTTAGGACGTCTTGGACGGAGCTTACTAATAGTTGTACATTCTGTATTGTAATCCATAGATAATTTTGGCGGTATTATTAAAAGCGTGTTCCGACGGCAGTGCAATCCTAAAAAAAGGCAATTGCGTTAGATGAAATATGCACAAATATCGATTTAGGGTAAAGGTTGATATTCGATTAATACATAATTATCCAAAATTATCCGAATCATCAACTAAACTTGATCAAATGCAAAATGAATCAAAGAGATCGGATTTAAATGTGGGTAAATGTTGAAAAATTATCAAAACCTGTTATATAAATGCTAAAAAATTCAAAATCTAAGCTTTCAAATCATGTAAACACATTTGGGCATTGTTTTTGTTTCAAGGTACAGATTTATAAGTGTAAATAAATTTATTTTTCTAAAATATTTTTATTTTCTAAGCACTTCACAATAAAAGTGTCAATTTTTAAACTGTACATTGTTTAATTTTTAATACAAGCTTTCATTAATAGGTAACGCACTAAAAAGCAAAAAAAAAAAAAAATTAATTGTAAACGCTTGTGTTGAAATTAAATCAGCATAATCAAATCTTTATTAATACAAAACTCCCCAAGCTTTTACAATAAGTATGGTTTTTAGTGCATTATCAGCTAATAAAAGCCACCAACATATATCAGATAAAGAAGGAACACTTCTTGCCGTTGACTTTTTGAAGTCCTTTTGATAGATAGCCGAAATTGGTACAATATATTTATATTTAAAATAACTAGCTCTGTTCCTTGGCTCCCGGTGCAGCCTTTGGCCTTGGCTCTGCGTCCTAGAAAGCAAATGTATCCTGCGTAGTGTAAATTTGGTATAGTTTGGGGGTTTCCCCTTTTCAAGGGAGGAAAAGTTTAAAGTTATATCGCGTCGAATGTAAATCCGACTACATTTTCTTCGAAAATTCGCTAAAAATGACTAAGTCGCACTACTTGTTCATTTATATACACTATTAAATGTTTGTATTTTTATAATTAATTAATTAATTACACAATGCATATTGATAGAAACCCCATATACTGACTAGAAAAAAGAGCATGCTTAAAACAGTTTAATTTTCTATACCAGATGTGATGCTCCAAGTCATTCGGTTTCCAATACATTCTTATTGAATAGGTAACATATTCTTTTAAATTAGCAATTAAATTCCGTTGCTGTTTATAGTATTACCAATTCTTTTTTGCCATTTAAATATTGAAATAAACTGTATAATTATTTTCATTTTATTCTTAAATTCAATGGTTAGATGGAATTGAACACACTCGTCAATTGAATAAATTAGGTTAATATACAGTTTATTCTTAACAATTATAGTTAGTTGGAATGTATCCACGTAAATGTGCATTATTTGGAAAGTTGTCCTCTTGTGTCAGGTTCTTAGGTAGTTCAAAATAGATTTGACACGCTTGAAAATTATCCAATTCATAAGAAACCGGTAATAAAATCTTGTTTATTGTCCGATTTTGTCCATTAAAGGACTTGACCTTTCAAATACCAAAAGCACCTCACTCACCAAATTGCATTCTAATTTCTGGTCACTCGAGTGTCGAGAGATACATCGCTAATGATAATTGACAATGTTTGAACAGAAATTATGGCAAATCTCTTAATTTTATGAAAAAACAACAAAAATTGTTTCTTTTTAGAAAAGGGAAATTTGTTGCCTTTAAATTTCTATTCTATCTTTGGAAATTTGTCTTCGAAAAGTTGTATATTTATGGGCAGATTTAAGTTGGGTCATAGATAGATAAATAGATTGTAGAGGCTACCCTGGACGGGCTACACTTTGACCATAAGGTCCATTGTGATGCCTAAGGATGGATGTAAGGATGTGAGTGGAGTGGAAGGAATTTTTGTGTATAGACTAGGAATTGCTAAGATATGCGGCTGCAGCCGACTATGATAGGGACAATGCTGATATTCATCTGGAGTTCGTGAAGGAAACTGCAGAAAACCTTCTCAAGCATAGCCGGTTACTTCGTTCTTGTCCATACGCCGACAGTTTAGCCAATTAACCGCCCCTTTTTTTTCTTAATAATTGATAAACTGCCGATGTCGGGATTCGAACCTATAACCTCCCAGTTTCCAAGTAGGCATACTGCGCAGACATCACGCCTTAGACAGCTCGGCCACTTGGACTGGGTCATAGATGGTAAACATTTCTTAATGATCTGATCACAAATTATAAGAGGGTGCAAAACGTTAGCGAATTTTAGAAAATCTCCTTAATTAAATTATTGCATCGGGTTGGGATCATTTTTGTTGCGTCGTTCAAAAAACCAAAAAAATTTGAGCCATTTTACAACTTTTCAGAAAAATATCTCGAAAGTTTTTGTTTGAAAAAATAATACGTATTATTTTGAACCACTCTGTATAAAAAATACAATATATATTACATCAGCATTGTAATAATCCAATAATGTAAAACTTTAGTTAACTAAAAGAAATGTGTGAAGCAAGGAAACCTTTTCGATTTTGTGTTTCTCCTTTACTTCTGGTTTTTATTACAAATATTTAATTTAATTTTTATTTTAAACGTGCGTATTTGTATGGAGATAGATGTACCGTTTATACCATTAGTACGTGGGCGAATGGGTGACCGATCTTTGCTCGGGACAGATGTAAAACGTTCAGCCAGATCCTTTTTTCACCCGGTATATAATATAAACCAGGGTATATTAAGTTTAATTCCATTTTTGTAACAGTTGAGAATATTGATTGCAGAAAAAAAATTTTGGTATAGGTGTTCTTAAAATGGCTCCAGGATGCTAGTACCCCATCCATGGAATTTCGAAAAACCAATTATACCATCTAATTGGTCATAAATGGTCAGGTAGTCCCATTATTTGGTCAGCGATAGAAAACTTTTTATCGATGTTTTAAATTTTTTTCAAGGTCATGAAATATATTTGGGCGGTCTCTCAGGAAATAGGTCTGACCAATTATTTATTTTAACTTACCAGTTATCAGTGGATTATTATCAATCGATTAGTGCCTTTTTTTTCTCTGTATGGAATATGAGGTGCTAAAAATTTTTCATGACCTTGAAAAAAATTTAAAACCGATAAAAAGTTTTCTATCGCTGACCAAATAATGGGGCTACCTGAGCATTTATGACCAATTAGTGACCAATTACATGGTATAATTGGTTTTTCGAAATTTCATGGATGGGGTGCTAGCATCCTGGATCCCATAAAATAACCTAACGGACCTCTAGTTATCTATGCTACTAAGGCCCAGTTTCTTGAAGGATAAGCCTAGTTAGTTAACTCGCGTGGTTTAAGTTAAGTTCCCCCACTTCGAGTCTCTTCCCCTGATGACATACTGTACACGTGTCAATAACTTTGCAATCTTCACAAATTTTAGAGACAATTACACAAAAATCACTCTTTTTTAATAACTTGATATCTCTGCATAAAATATTTAACACTTTGAATTGAAATATTTGAGGTTATGATAAATAATATATATGATAATATTTAATAAATTATTATTCAGATCTTATAATAATATATACGATAATAATAAAATATAATCATATATTAATATAATATATATTATTATTCTTCTGATCAACGCTACTATTTTCGGGATCTAGGTGGGGGAACTTAACTTAAACCACGCGAGTTAACTAACTAGGTTCATCCTTAAAAAAGCTGGGCCTAAATGAAAAAATGGTACAAATAATCGTTTATATTAAATTATACGTATAGTGGATATCATATACAAAAAAGGACAATTCAGTTGATAAGAATAAACAAAATATCCTTTTAACAAAAAAATACCTACAGAAAAAATGTGAAAATTGAAAAATTCACGATAAAACTAATTTAATTTTATTGAAGTTGAAAACACAAATAAGAACGGATACGACAAATCAGAAACCTTCTCAAAATTGAAAAATGATTAAATATTCATACTAACATTTATTATTTATGATAGAATCAAAATGTCATGTATTCAAAATCGATATTCGGATTTTGGTTAAATAAATGAATCTTATATGAACTTAATGACGTATGGTACGGTTTGTTCTATAATATAGGGCAGTGATTCTTAACCTTTTTTGTCGCGGCACACTTTTAACGATTTCAAAATTTGACGGCACACAAAGAAAAAGATAAGTTTAAAACTTGTTTACTTACCTTTAAGACACTGTGTAAAATAGTTTATGATAATAATTTTGAATGTAAAATAAAATAATATGTACTACAAAAACAACAGTACGTTTATTAAGGGATTAATTAAAGTTAATAATAAGAATACTTTTAATGAGAAATTTGAGCTTGATGTTTTTTGATAATTTCATTTATATTTGGTCGTAAAAATGACAATGCTACTCTCATACCGTCTTCTACATTTAACAGTCTTGATCGTTTTTATGTTGATTAATACTTTACTATATACATTTCTAAAATTTGGCGGCACACTTTAAGAATTTGGTGGCACACAAAAGTGCCGCGGCACAGTGGTTGAGAATCACTGATATAGGGTGTCAAAAATGAAAAGCTATGTAAAATATTTGAACTTGTTGGTGTAGAAGAGAAGGTTCCAAGAAATCCTAAAACCTGATCTAATAATGATTGAAACCAAACTTTATTTTGCCTGATAAATAATCTCACAATAGTTTGTTGATAGTTATTGAAGTAACAACATATAGTTACCGAAAGGTATCTAAATATGAAAGTAAATTAAGATTTAGTAGCGAGTCCACTACAAACTCTCGAAGTACAGTAGAATTTCAATTACCCAAACTGGATAATTAAAAGAAATCTGGAGTAAATACCCGGCTTTCAATTTTTAATAAATATGTTAAGGTATTTCCAAACTATTATTAGGTTGTCAAGGAACTTCACAAAATTCACAATATTAGTAAAACGAATCCTCAGAAATCAGCTGAATTTTTTTGAGAATTTATCACCATGGCGTTTTTCAGAAAATCGTTATGTTGGAGAAATTGAACATGCATCTTCGTAAACATGGTGAAATAAAAGGCACGATCCCGACTGTTTTTACTTCGAACTCTCTCAATGTAGTCACGGTTGTTCTGAAATTCGACACATACTTTCCTCAATTCCTTAGAAATATTTTTTCTTAAAACTTTGGGGGAATGACCATCGGGTTGTTAAGTTTTTTGATAAAATATGCGTAAAAAAGTGCATTTTTTTCATGTCCGCAGCAGAAGGATATTTTTTATGGTTCAGTTGGCATCATGAGTACCGGCGCGCTGTTTGAAAGTCGTTTGAAATTATATACTAGTATATGTATGACGACTAGTATATATATGATATGTTATGTGACGAATGGGAACACTGACGACAACAGACAGCTTTTTTCAAAAACGCGCAGGAGTACCAACATATTTTTCTACACATATAATTTTTTATATAGTTTTTTTCGCGCGAGTACCCGATCAGCTGATATAGTTTGGAAATACCTTAAACCTTTTTTCATCAGATATATATATATATAACAAACTACCTATTTAGTAGGTATTTAAGTTACTAATATCCAGCATATAAGTAGAAACATCAATAGGTAAAAATACAACAACACTTTTAGTCGAATGCGTTTTCGGTTAGACAGCAAACCCCCGTGTTTATCAGTGGTGTTTCAATAAGACCTGTTTATAATATCGAATAATCACTTTTTTGAAATTTTTGTTGAATAAAGTGGTGTTTTTTCTATTGGAACTTAATATCTAAGCTTTTCATCATTGGAAGCAAGAAGGATCCTATTGTTATTTTAAAGACATTGTTGTCATCGCTTGTTACTGATCGTAATCAGGCCCACTTGATTGTATCCTAAGAAGGTCCGGGTCTTTCGCTTTAATAGCATGTTTTATAAATAAAAGGACAAATACATTAAAGTAAGCTTTTTGTATTCCATGCAAACAAAAACAGTTACTTAGTTCATTTAACCAATTTATTTCCTTCTGTTACACCAAAGTTCGAAATTCTTGCCTAAGACTCCAAATAAAATAAAATACTTATTTCTTATGCTTATTTTGTTGAAGTCACTTATATACTATATAAATAGTAATATTATAAAGCCACAACAAAAGCTCTTGAAAAAGAAATTATTTTTATAATTTTGCTTTTTAAAAGTGGAAGAATAGTAAAAGAAACAAAATGACACTTTACATCGTGCCCAACAAGTCGACTAGTATTTGTTGTTATTCTTGATTGGGTAAAAGGTCGTTGTGGTTGTAAAATTATTTATTTTTATGTCCATATATATGATGATAAAAATAGTATATCTTATTGTGGTTATGCAAACTATTAAGTGTTACATGCCCATAATTAACAGGCAGCTGACACGTGTAAATTGCCTGACATTCAGCATCCGTGAATGTTTTGTATATACAGACTGTGTTGGACAGCTTTTCCTATAGTAAATTAATGTTAAATATTATTTATTACTAGCTGTCCGTCTGGTACTGTATGAAGTCAGTCAGTACACATGTGGCGAAAGTTCACTTTAGTATGTGCATTGTGCATCAAAAAATCCCCACTCTTTAATGACAAACAAACAACCATACGCATACAGTATAGCTGTGAGATAACTGACTGACTTTATTTATATGTGTACTGACTGACTTCATACAGTTTCAGACGGACAGCTAGTAATAAATAATATTTAACATTGATTTACTATAGGAAAAGCTGTCCAACACAGTCTGTATGTTAGAAATGCTAAATCCCACCAAAATGAGAGAGAGGCAAATGATCGCCTTTAAAGTAAAAAAAATTCGTTACGCAGGAGCTGCTTCAACTTAGCGAATTTCTTTAGAATGCATAAATCACTTTCTAGCGGTCACAATTTTAGTCTGATCAAAATTAAATGTTGTATATGATTTTAGTATTTGCAACGCAAATTTTATTAATAAATGACATACGTCAAGGGGAAAGGGGGGCATAAAGAAAGAAGAAAACACAAAATATCTGTCTTAATATTAGAAAAATCGAAAAATGCGTAAGGAATAAAGTTGTAGAAAATCATGTTTGCTACAATTCATTACCTTATCATTTTTGCTCAAACTCTAATGTGCACAGAAATATTAAGGAATTTAATTTTCAATCTTAAACCGTCAATATTTCTGTAAATATTAGTGTAATAGAAAAAATGATAAGAAACAAAATTACAGTAAAACTTAGTACCTACAACTTTGTTGTACCTACAACTTTGTTGTACCTACAACTTTGTTGTAGGTACAACTTTGTTGTATGAAGTTATGGATGGAATAAGACATCGGACAAATGACCGCCTCGGCTTTGCTGGGTAGACGTGCTCTTTTCATGAAATTTTCATGAAAGGACTGTTGTGCATAAATTTTGCGGTATTTCAGTGATACAGCGTTGAATTTCGTCTTTTAAGGCTACAATCGTTGTGGGTTTGTTCACATAAACTTGTGACTTTAAATACCCCAAAGAAAAAAGTCCAAAGGCGTTAAATCGCATGATCTGGGCGGCCAATTCCGATCTCCGAAACGAGAAATAACACGACCAGGAAAATACTCGTGTAGTAATTCAACAGTTGCTCTGGCTGTATGGCATGTTGCACCGTCCTGTTGAAACCACATGCTGTTGAGATCCACATTTTGCAATTTTGGCACAAAAAAGTTAGTTAACATTTCACTATATCGAACACCATTCACGGTTAATGCTTGACCACCTGCATTTTCGAAGACAAATGGCCCAATGATACCTCCAGCCCAAAATGAACACCAAACAGTGACTCTTTTGGGATGCATCTGTTTCTCAACAATCACTCGTGGATTTTCGGAACCCCAAATGCGACAATGTTGCCGATTAACGAAACCATCAAGATGAAAATGGGCCTCGCCATTGGAGCATTCCGATGGCCCATAATCGTACGCATTTTGCGAACTGTGGCTGCAAAACTTTTACCACTTTGATAAAAATTTTCCACAATGAGAATTCGTTGTTGTGTATTGTAGCGTTTCATTTTACTAAACCTCCTGCTGTCTACTAACGAACGGTCATTTGTTTTTAAATATCAAATCATGACACTACAAATGGCGCGCAATTCAAAACCGGCATTCTTATTGGAACAGCCTTTGTATATATAAATTTTACAGATGGTGATTTTCGACATCTACTAGGTAGGATCAATGGTCATTTGAAGAATTCATTGTGCTTTTTGGCACTTCAAGAAACGGCTCTGGTCCGTTTAGTAGAGCACTAGCACTCATTCTGGCTAACTCAACAGCCTTCTCGTTTCCATCGATTCCTGAATGTCCAGGCACCCAGCCAATAGTGACTTTACTTCATTAAATAAAATCCTGTTTAAAAAACAAATTTTATATCTATTATTTGTAATAAATTTTTATATTAAATTCACAAAAACAATATACTTTGATCATTCACCTTTAAACATGATTATTAAAAGCTAGAGCTAAGTTATACCATTGGAATTAGTTTAGAAAGCTAGTATTCTACCTACAATATATTTTACTAACATTAGTAGTATCTCTACGTGAGTTACAGTGAACACCTACAGTATAGGTATGCCATGTTAGAACTATAGTAAATAGATTAATTAATGGTATAATTAGTTAATCATAAACTGTTAAATTGAATGTGAAACGGAACTAACATGATAAATTGTTTCACATACATTCTATATATTTATCGATTTATTTCGCATTGTTTAATTTATGGTTTCATTGCATCATATTGCAATGAAACCATACAGTATGTACACATAATCACGTTGAAGTATGTCTTGTTTATTTCAAAATGTCCCCCAGTTCTGGAACAATTATTTGTATTTTATAAATACACGTATTTTAACTACAAAGTAGTCATCATTAGCTAATCGTCATTAATCTCTAGGAAGATATGTTACTTGCTGTTAAATTGGCGCAGGCGGGAACAAATCGTGTTCCTAAAACTTTTAGGAAAACGTTTTTTCGTCTAAAATGACTGAGCCAATAGTGTATACTCCCATTCATAAAAATTGAACTAGTTAAAGCATTCAAGTGTTACTGTATGTAATATTAAACATATGTTTAGTTTATATATATAAACTAAAGAATGTGACTTACTGGTTCAATTTTTATGAACAGTAGTGTACAAAGTTTAAACTAGAGCGTGTAAAAATATAGCCCCAGAATTAGTGTTGTTTTTTTCAAAATTTTCTTGGTGATTTGTGCCTTATTTATTCGGTTTTCGCACAAATGTTTCGGATTAAAGTTGTTCATTATAAATATACTGACAAATTTTATTCGAAACATTTTCTCAAAAACTGAAAGAGTAAGGCACAAATCAACTATAAAATTTTAAAAAAGTAACTACTTTTGTGACCCATAGTACATGCGCCATAGCTAAATTAATCCAGGTTTATTTGCTAATCTAAGGTTGATCGAACTAAAGTAACTATAACAGCTCAGGTTTCAGGTGAAAAATGATTTTAAGTTGAATTCAGGCTTATCGCTTGAGTGGTCTCCAAATTTACGCTTTGTTTATATTTTAACATAATTTACGATTGTTTATTGGCGTTCATTTTGGCTTACTAATGCTCACGTTACTCTTGAAAATGCCGTTAGTTTTGGCATTATAAGTACATGTAAGCGTTAGTTGGCATCAATATTCAATATGTTTGTTTGAGTGAATCGCGCTGAAGTAAAAATTAGTAGCCTGGCTAGTTGAGGAGCGCCTTAACTCAGGTTAATGGCGTAATATGGGAAAATTTGTCCAGGTATATAGAGGACAGTGATTCCACGCCATGCTGAGGACATGCTCGTATGCTCATTCTCACCATGCTCACATGAGAGACACGACTGTGTCAATCATATTAATATGGTTGTAGCACATTAATATGATCAGCCGTTCTCCCAGGCCAAGGTCAAACGTATTAATGGGTTTAAAACAGTTACAAGGTTTAAAAATTAATAATATTCTTGTCTCAATCTCAATCTAATATTAAACAAAATTACTAATAATTTAGTGATTTCTTTGATTTGATAATTGCTTATCAAATTGCTGAAATTACATATTTCTATTATTAATATAATATTTGTGTTTAAATTTATAATAATTTGGTACTCCAAAACGTTTTAATATTAATCAATTATTTTTTGTTCACAGTTATTTTTTCTACGATGCAAGTACAAAAGTGATTTTAACTAGGAATTCAATATGCTGATAAAAGAGTATCGCATTCCGTTACCCCTCACTGTAGAGGAGTATCGAATTGCTCAACTCTATATGATAGCAGTAAGTTACTTTACATTTATATTTATTAATTAACACTCTAAAATAATTTTGTAATCACCGCCCCTACCAGAGATCCCAATAATAGCTCAAACGAGAGAGTCATCTCACAGTAGTTTCTATGTTGTTTAGCAGAGTGCGAACACGAAACTTATTGGCCGAATGGTATATCAAGGGAGTTGGGACAAGAAACATAGACCTACTAACTCTCGTTTCTAATTTATCCACCAGAGATAAGTGCTAGAGCTCCTGGTGTTTTAATTTTTTTTAAATTAACTGCAGTGTGACTTAATTTAGCGCCATCTAAATACAAACTGATAGTGTCATCTGTTATAAGCTGGATAAGGGATGATATTTAATTATAAGGCCAACTAATTAATTTAATATTTAGTTTAATAAACATACTTAAGATTACAATATAAAAGATTCAAACACACGTACAATTGACTATAGCTAATGGCAGACAAATATCGGCTGACCAAGATGGAGGATCAATACAAATCGATGCCACCATAGAACATTCCAGAAGAATGGTAACGAATGCTATGTTGCCATATTTTATTTATTAGGATACACATATTATGACATCATCTTATTTCCCCCTTGATATTAAACAAATCTTGTCTAAAACATTTATGCTATGACCCATACCTACGGAATAATTTGTAGTGATAAAATGAAATGATGTTGTCTATATAGGTTGTTGTTTCACGAAACCACCTAATTTTATTTTTCTCGACCCAAGAATTCTCCGACACTCTCCTCGCTGGAAGGAAAAAACATAAGATTTCATGTACGGCCATAAGTGATTAAAACGATAAATATTTATCATGATCTCTTTCCGAATTAAAATACCCCTATAACTGTTCTATTTAGCATTGATTTTTGTATTTTTAAACATTTTATAAATATTTTATTAGAAAAAAAGTCGAGAGGAAAGCAGTGGTGCAGGCAGTGGTGTAGAAATATTAATAAATGAGCCGTATACTAATGGTCCGGGTGGTCAAGGACAATATACGAAAAAAATATTTCATGTTGGCAGTCATTTACCAAGTAAATCAAATGTTTACACCAAATTGTACATTGTTTTAACAAATATGTGTTTCAATAGGTTGGGTAAAAGGACTGTTGCCAAAATCAGCATTAACGACTGAAGAAGAAGCATGGAATGCGTATCCATACACTAAAACGCGTTACACTTGCCCATTTGTAGAAAAATTTTCAATCGAGATCGAAACATATTACTTTTCTGATAATGGTTATCAAGATAATGTTTTTAAATTAACTGGCAGTGATTACCGAAATCGACTTGTTGGTAGGTAGTTTTTCATAAGATTTTATAAACAATTTAGCAAAATCATAATTATAAAATTATTTTTTCGTCGTAGATCTTATTGATGTAGCTAAAGATCAATTATATGGGGCCGATTATGTAGTGGAGGAAGATCCATTGGTTTATAGTTCTGAAAAATCAGGACGTGGTCCTTTGTCTGAAAATTGGTTAGAGGAATATTGGCGAGCTTGTGAAGGTAGAACACAACCAACGTCTGATGGAAAAGCAATAATGTGTGCATATAAATTGTGCCGAGTTGAGTTTAGATATTGGGGAATGCAGACGAAATTAGAAAAATTTATTCATGATGTTGGTATGTTAATTATTTTGATTCTTTGTCATGCTAATTTAAATAAATGGTACGGAACCGCATCGAATTGATCTTTTACTTAAGACCTCTACTTTTAAGTCATTTTTGGTCCTCTTTTTCGAAATTGGAAGAACGAAATAAATGGTTTAGCCAGCAACGTCAGTCAAGTCTAGTAAAAAAGTAGACATTTAAGTGTCAGCACGCGATAAAAACTCTAGACCATATCTATACATGTCTATAGAAAATCGCGCAACCGTATCCCCTGGTGTTTACAAGTTATTAGTCATGGAGACTACTGAACTCCATGTAAACAAATGTCCGAACTCCATGTAAACAAATAATTGAAAAAATTAGATGTCAGTAGTGTTCCTTTTGCACCGGTGGTAGTGGAGAGAGTATAAGGTGCGAGTTTGAATTGAAAAACATATATGACGCATTTATGTAGTATTATAAAAATTTTTGCAGTCAAACAAAATAAAGTCAAACAAAGTTGGAATTGTAAAAATGCAAATAAATTAAGTAGAAATAAATTATATTAAAATTATAAAAATCAATTTAGAAGATTATTGAATCAGATATTATATAAACTTTTATTTTTTTAATAATAAGTCTAACAAAATGACATATATACTTCACTCCTATATATTATACTATATTCACTTCGGTGCAAAAGGAAAATTAGCGACGCTAGTGGCACAAAAACTAAATATAACTTCTACCATTACGTTGACATATTTTGTTAATTCTCCCGTTTGAGTTCGGTCTCCTTGTCTAGTCTCCCATGTTCTTAGAGATAAAAGATGCAACCTTTTAACATTTCCTGCAGTTCGATCAGATCTTTCCCAAAGAAATACCCGTTTTATTATTATAATTATAAAAATATCCATTTATATTACTTCTATTTATCTTTGTTATATTTCTACCAAATTTCAAATTATAAAATATTAATAGAATACGCAAAATTTTAAATTTTTCCTTTTATAAAAAAGGACTGTTAAGTTTGCGAAATCAATTAATTATTGAATTGTTTAAATTTGGTGTAGAAAGTCGTATATTATCTTCTCATAGGATTAAATAATTAGATATTGATATATTTGGTTCGTTCAGAAACGGCGTACAAGAACAACGAACTATTTTCTTTGATTACCTTTAATTTTTATGAATGAAGGTGTACCCTAAAGAATTTAATTGAAGCAGTACAGTAATTAGTTATTCAATTTTATTGAATTCTAATAATAATTGTATTTGATAGCGTTACGTAAAACTATGCTACGAGCCCATAGACAAGCATGGGCATGGCAAGATGAATGGCATGGATTAACTATGGAAGATATTAGAGAAATAGAGAGACAAACACAAGCGGCTCTCAAGAAAAAAATGGGAGCAGATGAAGGAAGTGAAGGCGAAGAAGGTATATTGATTATAACTTTTAAAGAATTTCCAAACTTGATATTAAATACTTAGTATTAATTTCAGATGCATCAGATTCTCCAGAACATGAAGCATCGAATAATTCTCAGGATAATTCCGCAGCAGTAAAAACATTTCAAGTTGCTTTGGGTAGTATTGAAGTTAATGAAGATCTTCCTAGTCCACCGGTCTTTAAAAAAATATTATCATCTTCTGCATCAAATTCGGAAATTGCGGATGATTCTCATCAAAATTATTCTAATAATGAACTAACTCTTAGTTTTAACAATGCAAATGAAAATAAACGATGGCAAGGTCCAAAGAACATTCAACCATCGCAAGGATTACATTCACCAGGCTCGACGTCCATTAAAAGTTTTGATATACAAGTAGCAAATTGGCGAATGGAAGGTTTAGAACGAGATTCAGATACTAATTCAGAGGACGAATTTTTTGATGCATGCGGTAATTTAAAAAAAAAATGTGTTCGAAATTTTAGCACTTTTTATGGTAAAAAAATTCTATTTTCAGAACAATTAAGTGAATCAGCGTCATTAGCAAAATGGAGTTCATTGCAATTATTGAATGAAGAAGATGATTCAACCTCTCCTACAAGTGGAAGAGATAAAAATGGTAAAAATATTGTCATTATTTTAACTGCCTTATTACCATTCAAACATTTATTTAATTACAAATATATGATGCGGAAATTACCGCATACATTTTTTCACTTTTAGTAATTAAAAGGGTCGAATTTTCGACGATTACGATATTTTCTTTTTACTGTTCTCGTTGGAAAGTAAAAATCTTTTCCGAAAGTTAAATTTTTTGGTCATTTAGTCTGACTTTTAACTTCTGCAAATTTACGAAATGTCTAATTGTATCGTAGACTTTCAACTCAAAGTTAACTACTTTACTGCTTCTGGGAGCGGTTGGGCCTCAACCTACACTTCTGGGAACATTTTCTTTCAATTTCTATTTTCAAAATGTACACCAATTACTACACCAATTTTCAGAACTATGTTCGATCAGTTCACTTTTATGTAGCCAGGCTCTTGGTCTGTAAGTATTGATATATTCCATAATTGACTAAAGTCGATATATTTTTATAGATGATAGCATATTCAATCCTTCATATTTGCAACGTGTTGCAAGTGAGCGTGGAAATAAAACAGCGATTGGGCAGAGAAGTATTGAAAAATCATGCCCTGGTTCACCAAATATTAGTTCTGCATGTAGTACAACAATATTGGTATTAGTGTTACATGCTGGTAGTGTTTTAGGTAAATATTTTAAATTCTATAAAACTTTATTAAAAAAGAGCTTATTTATTGGCATTTTATTTGTAGATTCGAATGTGGATATAGCTGCCAAAAAGTCAGATGTGACAACATTTCGTGGAGCATTTGAATCGGTAATGCGTCAACATTATCCATCTTTAGTCGGACATATTACAATTAAATTAGTTACTTGTCCGTCAATTTGTACAGAAAGTTTAGGAGTTTTATCTAGGTATGGTAACAATTTTGTTTATTTATTTTTATTTTACATTATTATGGTAAAAACAAAATACACTATCTATCAAGAATATTTTGATTTGATCGTATATGAACATTATTTGAGTGTATACAGGTTGGTTCTTTTAGCGCTACGGATTTTTATCAGATGATCCGAAGATCCAACAAAACTATATCTAGAATAGGAAGCACTACGCAAAACTAAAATCAGATGGCAGCAATGAAATACTTACTGTAAAAACATCCACACGTGTGAGTAAACAAAGCGCTATAAAATATACCAACTCGGTAGATAGATAGATACATCTGGGGTCTAAAAAGTATTGCACTTCGAGCTTATGGTCCATTGTACTCCCCCTTCTACTTGAGTCCGACGAGATTTGCTTCTCCCATATGTTGGCAATAGCCAGGAGCTTGCTTATCAGGTCTTCCTGAAGGTTCATATATTCGAGGTGAGATGCACCAAATATCCTGTATCTGCTGTAACCTAGAGGTTCGCAGTCAAAGATAATGTGGCTGGATGTTTCTTCCTGCTCGCCACACAATTTACACATAATGGACCCGTTATGGAGTCCCATTGTGTGCAGATGCTTCCGCCGACTCTGTAAGTCTGTACTTACATACATTGGCGCATCTAATAGAAGAAATTGACGGTAACCTTTCGTACCTCCATGATTCTGAAGAGTAAAATTTATAAATCAATTCGATTTACGAGAAATTGTTTCGAACAAAAGTTGTTTAATGTTTTTATAAGGAACAATTATGTAATTTATAGTTTAGCTCGATCTCGTACAGTTTTCTAAATAAAATTTAGAGGTTGGAATGATGGAATTAGGTTCATTAACCAAATCTTTATTTACATTTTACCCTCTTCATTTCTTCGCAACCATTGACCTTAACAAAAAATGTAATTAATTTAATTAGTAAATTACGATTTTACCCTAATTTCGGTGTTCGATAAGATTAGATATTTCTTTAACATAAACCTTTTGCAATGAAAGGTGATTCAAAGAAAAAGGTTGGAACAGTTGAACAGGCAAATGTTTTTTGTGGGATCGGTAGTTTCTTTGATAAACAGTTATAACTGTAGAGTAAACGTTCTTATTTCGTTTATGTTTGTTGACATCGAATGATAAATTTAACATGCGGGTATTTAAATAATTCGATAAAAGTTACAGTTTTTAATTTCAATTTTTTTAAATATTTTGTTTGTTTGCAGTTTAAGTCCATATAGTTTTGATGTATCACCTTCCGCAACGGACATTCCTCATGTAACACATGATTCAATACCAATTGGTGCAATACCATTATTATCTTGTACAAGTCCAGAATATCAAGAGGTTGTGTCGCGTACAATTATAAGTGCAAATAATATTTATCAAGGTAATATTTCAATTGATCATTTATTATTTATAGTTTCAATGTAAGGACTCCGTACAAAAACATAGGATTTAGAATCCCACTAAAAATATATGCATTTATTATAGTCCAAGTGGGGACCGTAAAAATGGTGCTCATTTAATTCGGGGATGAATCTTTCAGAAAAGATGTACATATAGTGACTGCAATCACTTGCCTAGGTGTAATATCTATATCTTTTCTATGAAGTTTGCCTTGTTTGTACTCAAAATTATCACTCACAACTGCCTTAGTAGTAGTAGGACAGGGGACGCCGAAGCCGGGCATGTAGGCCTTTCTAGGCCTTTTTTATGGACCCCTAAGGAACCTCAACCTCTTCTATCCTCTACCGCGCCTTGTTCGTTTTTTCTAGTCTCTGCAAAGCTTCACTTAAGTTGTTTTAACACAGATTCCCCCATTTCGGTTGAGCCAAAGACTGGGTTTCTCATTCTAGCTTTGTAAGGACATTCTGCTAGAAGGTGGAAGAGCATATCATCCGCCCTTACAGTCCGGGAAGATCTCACTGTCTTCTAACCTTATGAGAGATAGATGCCTCTTGAGTCTGCAGTGACCGGTAAGCACCCCAACCAGAAGAGTTATCTCTTTCCGGCATTTTCCAATAAACCAGGTTGATCTCGCGGCATTGTACCCAGCCAAAATTTGTTTGGCTTGTCTGCAATGTGCTTGCGGCTTGTCCACAACCGCCTGAATATGAACGATTCAGCAGTTACCTTTGGCGTCCCATATCTGAAAATTTGTTCATTACAATTGCTCATTTAATTAGGGTATGAATCTTTCAGAAAAGGAGTACATATAGTGACTGCAATGACTTGCCTAGACAGGTTCCTTTACCACGCCTTGTCCATTTCCTCTAGTATTGAGTTCGCTGTCGAACCTACCTACCCGCCTTCTTTTAGAATGACAGGACAGAGCTTCGCTTTATAAGTTTTACCTCACGCTCAGATTCCGCCAATTCGTACCTAGCCGAAGGCTAGATACCTTATTCTGGCTCTGTAAGGCCATTCTGTCAGAAGGTGGAAGAGCGTATCATCCACCCGTTACAGTCCGGGCAGACCCACTATCATCTACTCATGAGAGATAGATGCATCTTGAGCCTACAGTATCCGGTAAGGACCCCAACCAGAAGGCTTATCTCTTTCCGGTTTTTGCCAATAAGCAGCCTGCTGTGGCTTGTACACAACCGCCTTAATATGAACGATTCAGCAGATACCTTTGGCGTCCTATATCTGAAAATTTGTTCATTACAATTTTGTGCGAAGTCAGAGTTCATTACAGTTATAGTTACGTCATATGCTAATTTTATGTTGTGTAGAATTTCTGAAAAGTGAAGAAGGAAATGGTTTTTGTGGTCAGATTTGTTTAGTTGGAGATTCTATGGGTTCGATTTTAGGTTATGATGCATTGTGTCGTTCAAATAGATCAAATCATAATCAAGATAACGACACTGTCATTGAAGCTGATATAACAGTGCAAACAGGTGAAACAAAATTTTTATTTTTTAAATTATGCACAGATTTAATTTGAAAATAGTTTTAGAAGATGGCAGTTCATTGATGCCAGTACCACGTTTACGGCGATCGTCATCAAGTGATTCAGCTGCAAATGCAAAATTTGAATTTGAAATATCAGATTTCTTTATGTTTGGAAGTCCATTAGCATTAGTTTTAGCTTTTAGAAAAATATCATCACATGACAGAAGTAGTAAGTGTTTTTTTTTTTTAATATGTTTTTTTAATCTTTCATACACAATCGATGAGGCAAGGCGAGACATAACGAGCATGATATGTACTCATAACGCTTGGTCTGCTTCGTGCCGACTCGCCTCGCCTCGTCAACGCTCTATAAAAAGTAGGTTTTTTGACACGAATCAAAGGAAACGAGTGGTGAATAAGAACACCCTCAGGACACTCTTATCTACATTCGATTCAACTTTCAACCGCCATTTTTAAATATTTCACTATTAATCGCTTTAATTATTTTTCAAATTGTTTTTTGTAAACTAGCGTCTATTTTATTTCCATTGTTAGTATGGTTGCCTTTCGGTTATGTTATACCAACGGAAGCGACTAGCGTTTACTTACTTTGACATTTAAGGAATATGTCTGAACATATGATAACATTTTTTCCATTAATCTTAAATAGTATAACACGAAAATAAATAAAAACTGTATAAATTTACGAATACTTTTTTTATTATTTTAGTGTCCTCCATTACTCATTGAATAATAATTATTTTTAATAGTTTAATCAAAAAATTACTATTCCGTAATTTTTAATTTAAAAATGTAACTGTTCAGGCAAACCGACGATATTTCTGGCTAAGCCACGTTGACTAACTGACGAGAACTGTATTACCGGCCGACTACTTAGCGAGAGTGTACACAGTTCTACTCGTGGCTTCTCGCCTTACAAATGTCTCACCGAAATATTCGCCGAGTGTGTACTGCTGGCATAAGAGTTTTATTTTCATAAATATGAGGAAATATCGATACTCTATCAATATATCCCTAATCAGTGGAACATTTTTTATTAGCTCATATTTGTTAAATAAACCATTTATTAAAATTTTAGATTCTATTATGCGACCTAACGTGCAACAAGTTTACAATCTCTTTCATCCAACGGATCCAGTTGCAACACGTATAGAACCATTACTATCAGCACGTTTTTCAATGCTTCCACCAGTAAATGTTGCTCGATATGCCAAATATCCATTAGGAAATGGACAACCTTATCACTTATGTAAGATCTATTTTAATTGAAAATATTACGTTATTTTTCGTCAGGGATAATATTTACTTTATGGAGATTACTTCTAACAGCATATTATTTAACAAAATTATAATTGCATTTTATTATTTTATTTGGTAGTTAAATTATTTCAGAGAAACCCAGACAGCAATATGACGTCTTTATGAGTTCTTCAAGAGCTCTTTTTAAAGATTTGGACGTCCTAAATTTTTACCGAAATGAAGTCTTAAAGAGGTGTTGATGACGTCGAATGCACCATTTTAAAAATAACTTATGATTTCATAAAGAAGTCTTAAAGATTTCTTTTTTCTGACTTCGAAAAAGGACATCTTAAAAAGTTCTTGATTTTGACCTCTTCAGGAACTCTTTATTAAGTGCTCAGAAAAAAGACTTCTTTAAGACTAAATTATTAATATTTTAGGATTCCTAAAAATAGAGGTTAAAAAATAAAAAACTTGCTATAAATTGTAGTTTAGAATATACACTCAGAGTTGCACTAATTCAGAGTATGCCTATAACATATATCCAGAAATAAAAGCGATAATAAAAAATGCGCATGCGCTAAATTGAAATCATCCAAACCTCTGAAAAAAGACTTCTTAAAGAGTTCCTATTTCTGACTTCTTACGAAACCATAAAAAATGATGTCGTAAAGACCTCTCAATTGAGAGTTCTGAAAAAAGAGGTCATAGAGACGTTATAAATTTGACTTCATAAAGAAGTTTTCAAAAATACTTCTTTTTGAAGTCTTTCTGATTTGTATGTTGTCTGGGAAGGCTCTAAAGAGTAGTAAATTTATACTTGGTTAATAACTATCGAATCTTATTGGATGCAAATTTTTACTCTGCTTAAGTTTTGCCTCTATTTTCCATTCGCATAAAATAATTGGATTGAATCGCCTTGATATTGCCTTGAAAAAGCTGTCGTTCCGTTGCAAAAAATTCATAGAAATAATTTAACTGAATACGGTACTGCATTCTGTTTATTATATACTTATTCATCTCAGATATATTAAAACTTTTAATTTCCGAAAATTACTCAGTTGTATTTAAAATTCATACAAATCGTAAAATGGAAAATTGTTTTAAATATAATGAAATAGTTTGGGATCAAATAATTGTGCAAAACAATATAGAATGAAATAATCTACGTATAGTATAAACCTTGAATTTGCAGCATATAACTTGTTTGTGTTTTACAGTGGAATTTTTACAAAGTAATCCACAAATGTTCTCCGATGGTTTAAATTGTTCATCTAGACGACTTTCAGAAGTATCTATACAAAGTACTTTATCTGGATTAATGGATAATGTCCCATTACAAGCAATCAATTCATGTAATATTTTTTAATTCATTTGTTTCGACGATACCACGATACAGTCAATATTCTTGATTTTTATTTTATTTTTAGTACAACAAAAATGGTGGGGATCAAAACGAGTTGATTATGCATTGTATTGTCCTGAAGGATTATCTAATTTTCCTACGAATGCATTACCGCATTTGTTACATGCAAGCTATTGGGAAAGCAGTGATGTAATTGCTTTTATATTACGTCAAGCTGGTCGATTAGAAGGTGCTCCTTTAGCCGGTCTTGATGATCGTGATGCTTGTTTCCGTCCTGCCCAACCAAGAGAAAAATGGATTAAGAAACGTACTAGTGTTAAATTAAAGGTACTTTTTGTTCTTTTATTTCTTTCTGCATGAATTATTGCATGTTTTGTTTTATGTTTTACTTAAATTCATACGAATAGCCACCAACCAGTACCAAAACTATACAATGGCTTAAAATGCATGCAATTGTTGATGGAAAGGTGAGTTTCATCATTTTTGTATATTATTTTAATGTACTTCATACGTATTGCATCATTCATCAATTAAACTATAGGGTGGAATAAAGTAGGAGTAGTCGCCATTAAAATATTGAAAATGAATGGTTGTCTGTTAAAGAAAAGTATCTGAAAGCAAGCACATAATTTGGAGTGAAACTTGGGAATGTAACTTAGTTGTTTATAATAGGGCTACATTGTATTCGGAGAAACTTCGTATTTTGTTCCGTATCTCACCTAAGTATACCTGAGGCGTATTCTGATTTGGCCTATTTGAATTTCTTTTTTTCCTGAACTCTTCTCGTTAGATGTGTTTTCCTATTCCACAGAAAGGGTTTAGATCAGTAAGGGGCATTCATACTCATTTACTTAGTACTGCTATTTATTATCCTTTAATGCCCTTAGGGATGTACGAGCGCTGATGTATAGTCCATTTATAAAATTCTTCAAAATCTTATATAGTACATTCATAAAAGTCCACAATAATGTTTATTATTTTTTGTCGTAAATTAAAACTTAATTTAGGCCAGTCATACCGGGCCTAACAAAAAAGACATAAATAAAATTTACCCGAAATCTCTGTTGTTTTCTTAAATATCTTTTTTTAGGCCCGTCATACCAGAATTTTATTGGATCAATCTCTTTATTAATATTTCTAATTTTAATAGTTTAATTCATATTTTCGAATCCATAATTAATTCGAACAACCTTCCATCGATTTAGACAATCTGACACATTCCTAGTTCTGATATGTATCGGATTGCGAGAGTCTCTACTGTAGTGATATTTTAAAGATACGTGTCAATTTTTGTGAAATAAAATTTGTTTCTTGTTTCAATTCAGAACGTTGCTGCAAATCATCGAGCGAATGATGTAATTGTTTTGGAAGGTTCAGCACAAGTATTAATCGCACGATTTATGTACGGTCCATTGGATATGATTACTTTAGCAGGTGAAAAAGTGGACATACATATAATGCGCGAAGCTCCGGCTGGTGAATGGATATTCCTATCTACTGAAGTAACTGATAAAACTGGACGTATTACATATACAATACCACCAGAAAAATCATTAGGCTATGGTTTATATCCAATAAAAATGGTTGTGAGGTAAAATTTATTGTTTATATCATTAATAAACGTGTAAAAAACGAGAATTTCATTTATTTGTATATTCATTTCTACGTCATTTTTTGTGAGGGGTTGGCTATGGGCTAAAGAAGTCGAAAATTTAATAATAAAAAAATTGCACATTCTACAAAACTTATGCCTTTTTTCTTGCGGCTGTATTATATTTAAACTATTTGTTATTTTTTAAGTATGTTTTGGTAATTTATTTTTATTAACAATTTTATTTTTTCATTAAATATTAATAAAAAATAAATACATTTTTGTATAAAAAAACTACTGTGACGTCATTATATCCGTTGAGGCTGAGACAATTAGAATCATGCTATACACTTGTATTTTCTATATTCAGATCACCATGTATATATATATATATCATCTAATATCGTAAACATGGATGCTTTATCATTTCTTCATGCGGTGGCGTTACTAAAGCGATATAATGACGTCACTGGCGTTTGAATGTACATTTTCAAAAAACAATTTTTAATTGTAATATTACATGAAATAATAATAATAATAATTAGAAAGTGGGGTATCGCAAACGGGTCCCTAGCATCTAGAATATTACATGAAAAATCAATTGTTTAAATTTTTTTTTCATTTCTCTTAATAAATTTTAGTAAACTTTCGAAAAAAAATAAAATTACAAAACATGCAACTTCTCTATTTTATATCTAGTTTTGTCACTCGCCTAACGTAATGCTGGCCGTTAATATCGTAGGTCATGAATTTCTAATTCTAAACTCATTGTAACACAGTAAAACCTAACTTTCAAATTGGAGTCTGACAAGAAATGGAATTCCTGTTTCACATATCACAATCTTCATTTACTCTTATTATATTAACATAAACTGATAAATTATGTTTGAATCGCAGAGGTGACCACACGTGTGTTGATTTTTATATGGCTGTTATCCCTCCAAAAACTGAATGTATTGTATTCAGTATTGATGGTTCGTTTACTGCAAGCATGTCTGTGACTGGTCGAGATCCGAAAGTACGTGCGGGTGCTGTTGACGTTGTAAGGTAATTATAATTTATTTTTAATTCCATCTCTGGACAATTAATCTTAAGTTTATCCGTAATTTTCAAATAGGGCCTTCCCTATTTACGCCACATTTACCCGTCCCGTATTTACACCAAAACTATGGAATTTACGAAAAAAATTTTCAAACAAAAGTTGTTTGTTTTTATAAGTTAAACATTTTTTGTATTTAAAGATTTCCCCTAACTTGCAGCGTTTAAAAGATAAATTATACCACGCGAACACGGATGTATGAAACAAAAATTGAATTATTGCATTATGTTTAAACCCCTTTTTTTAACATGTGCAACTTTTGTATGAAACTGTTTTTTTCTATGTAGTTTTAACGGATATTTTAATGTTTGAATAGATATTGGCAAGAATTAGGATATTTTATTGTATATACAACTGGTCGACCTGATATGCAACATGGCCGAGTAGTATCTTGGCTTTCACAGCATAATTTTCCACACGGATTGGTTTCATTTGCTGACGGATTATCCACTGACCCATTAGGCCATAAAGCTGCATATTTGAATAACTTAGTACAAGTAAGTTTTTTAAATAATAGAAAACCTTTCTTAAAAATGACTTATTTCTCTTTCCTTTTTTGTTGTTGTAATTATAGAATCATAAAGTTGTAATACACGCAGCTTACGGAAGCAGTAAAGATATTAGTGTTTACAATAGTATAGGACTGACTCAAAAACAAATTTATATCGTTGGTAAAGCTTCTAAGAAGCAACATAACCAAGCAACAGTGCTAGTTGAAGGATATGCAGCTCATTTAGCTATATTAATGAGTCATGGTGGCTCACGACCCGCCCAAGGAAACGCTCGTATGGTAATACCGCGTGGTTACTTTGGTCTTCCTGGACAAAATGCATCATTTCGCAGACGAAGGTGTGTATTGTAATAATAATATTCTTTGAAAATCATTTATTCTTGAGAAAAACAATCAAGATTTTTTTTTTTACTTAATGATGTCGAATGAATTTTTTAAATAATAATTAGCCTAATATTATTTTTGATATCGACATAACAGCAATGATAAAGGTCTTTCCTCACCATTGCATACACCAGGTGGATTTCTGAAGCGTAAAATATACATAAGTCACGTCTAGATCGTCGTAATGTTGATGGTAACTATATTCATCTTTCAAATTTAAACACAAGTATTTTTGCCAGTTATTTTTTTGTACCAATGATATTTTTGAATCCACTTTTGTTTCAATTTTTTCATACAATTTTAAATATCCAACAGAAACGCGTACCATATGTATTTGCTTTGAACTTTTATTTGAGAATATATTTTTATTCATCTATTTACACATATGGAATTTTTGTAAATATTCGATAATAAAGCTTTCTATTTTCAAAATAAAACGGTTTCGAAAAAAAAAAATCGTCAAGAGATATAGTTTATATTAAGAGTAAAACAGGTGCTAATTTAATACTAAGATTATTTTATTCGCTTCAATACGGTTCGTTCTCCGTCCAATCTCCGTCTGGTAAAATATTATCAAGTAAGAAACAATGTGTGCATTCATACTAACGGTAACAGTCAAGTTCCTGTCTAATCCCACTCCAGTCACGATCAGCCTCGAAGAATATTTTTGAGTGAGATCGAAAATGTGAACTGAGATTGTTAATGTGAACATGATCAGACTTCATCAGACGGAGAACGAATCGTGGTCGGCACTATAGTGTGGATCCACCCTAAGTGTTTTAGGAATATTAATGACGTCATATATGACGCTAGTTTTGTTAAAGGGAAATTAATCCGCTGATTTATTCACAATCTTAGAAAGTAGTAGTTAAAATGGTGCAGTATTTCTGGAATATATCGCAATATATTATCATTTTTGATATGTTTCACAGAAAATCGTTGAGAAGAGCTTTTTTTTAAATAAAGAAGAACTGTGTAAATAACCCATCTGCCTTCTCCCAAACTTAAAGCAGAATTAAAGAGTATTTCAGTTAGTAAACAATAGCTTTAAAATATATAAGTTTTTTATTTCTTACATATTACATGCATTCAACGAGGAGACAACTTTTTCGTCGACAGCATGTAAAAAAATACTAAATACTTTTTCGTTTGGAAATCAAATAAGTTTAAGTACACTCCTGTACAAAAAAAATTAAGGTCAAGGCCTCTTGTAGGTACTGTTCTTCGTGCGGGTCCATAATCGTTAGGATTCAATGAGGGAAATTTCTATTAAATATTGATGTGAAAAAATTAACTCGTCAACCAGGAATCGAACCTAGTCCAGCGTGCTTACCGCTACACAAAGTAACCTTTTTAATGATATAAAAAAGTTGGTTCTTACGTCAGAGTCGTCTTTGGTGTAGCGGTAAGCACGCTGGACTAGATACCCAGAGTGGATTACATATTATTTTATTTAGTACTAAGTTCTGGGATAGATAATCGTTAGTATTATTTCCCCTGTTATGATTTATTATCGAATATTTTGAAAAAAAATTCCTAAATTTCATGATTTCATTTTCATCAGCACACACACATAATTACATACACAGAATATTAAAAGACCCTTAGAAGACGATTTATACGTTTTAGGTTTCGACTGAAAGAAGATTTTTTTTGACATCAGCTAAAATACACGGATAGTTGTACTTTTTTCTCTTATTATATTTATTGATTAAAATTTATATAAGAGTTTACAATATAATTCTAAGATTTTCTATTTTCAATAAAAAAAAATTGAAAGGTAATTATAATTATAAGTTAATCAAAACTATATAAATATTTGTACTAACATTATTTGGGCTTTGCATTATTTTGATTAGTCTGCTAATGGAACCAATTTTATGTCCGCATTGTATCAAATCAAAAAAATTTACGTTTTGTGAATATGGGTGATGTCTGTTTTCAACTTGAATATCAACTAAATTTCTTTTTCAAATTTTTCGTGTTCAATTATTGTAAATTTAATAATTATCTTTTATTTAAATTCAGCCTCCAATTAGGTAGTTTACTTCGTAAATAGTTTCCAAAGAAAGTTAAACGTATATTAAGCTTCAGTATTTCAGCAGAAGATAAAAATGAATGCTAAATGTATTAAAATTTATGAATAATTTGATTGCATGAATTTTGTTCACTGACCTCTATATATGGATAGCTGATACTATAGTCCGCCATTAGCACCTTTAGAGCATACACATCACCACTCTATACTGAAGAAGGAACTAAAATACAGCTCCACTGCGCTTGCGTGCCCATGTCATGTTTCATTTAATTTAGTTCTCCTGTCAGTATTACGGCACTGTCTTCGACAGAGTCTAAATCTATATTTTGCACTTTTTTTCATAAGTATCAGCTATCCATAGCATGGAGGTCAGTGATTTTGTTCAATGCACCAGTTTCTGCGCACACGTCACATTTATCAATTATTAATGTATATTATTATTATTATTCATATGAGCAAATGTATAAAAGCTTCAAATTTGCTTCATGCACATTTGTTATTGTTAAAAGTTCTCTTTTTATACAATTTTTATAAAAGCGTGCGCATACTGCATTATTATAATATAACGTGTGAGGCTTCATAATTCCATGAATCTCACTCAAAATATAGAAAATTTGTATAAATAAAAAGAAATTTTGGTGGAGGTATCAGTTTTTATATGTTACGTAGACATACGCTTGTCTGTGATAAAATTCCAAATAACTCAAGTAAAAATGTAGATGGGACAACTTACTATATTGATTTTTAGAATGTAAAAATCGTTGCTTTTTTTTGAAATTTTTTCTATTCTGAATAGACAAGGCGGCGATAATCTCTCTGACATTCCCCTGAATAAGGATAAACAGTTTGTTTTACGAAAATCTGGTCCCAATTTGTTTAAACTAATTTTTTTCTTAAATATTGATATGAAAAATTTAACTTGTCAACCAGGAATTGAACCTCGGGCCTCTGGATATCTAGTCCAGCGTGCTTACCGCTTCACCAAAGACGACTCTGACGTAAGAGCCAACTTTTTCATATGATATTATGTACTTTGTTACACCCAAATTGCAATCTACAGGCAGTAGAACAAATATGTCCCCACCAAAGACTATTTGGATTTGTTACAAAGTAATATACTACCAAGTGTTAGTGCTCTTCCTAATTTAGATCTGGAATCTGTATGGTTTTAACAAGATGGTTGCCATGCACATAATGCCAAAATTTCCGGGGACGTCTTATGAGTGGTTTTGGAACCATCAAGTGGCCAGCCAGATCTCCAGATCTATCTCCTAACGACTTTTTTTTGTGGGATTTTCTCAAAACAGAAATTTATTCGCGGAATAGGCCTGAAAATTTCCAATAATTAAGGCAAAAAATTGTTGACAATTATACGAATATTTCTTCTCAAGTGCTAGAAAATACCCGAGTAGAGTTTTACAATTAGCAAATAATAAAAGAATATTCGAATAGTTGGTTTAACAATTTAGTTTGTATGAAAATTCAAGTTTTATTTAATGAATATATATTAAAATGAAATTCATACTTAAAATTGAGTAAATAATTATAAACATCTGTATAAACTTTGGTATAAATTTAATTGATGTTTTCTTATTAATGAAAGAATATACCCCAAATTTTGATATTGTTACAGTAGGATAATCGTTTAACGACATTTAAGGTAGTCTTTTCATGTCAGCAATAACATTCATTTTATATTGGTTAATAAGGCAATTTTTTTAAAAATATTATGTTGTAAAAATTTGGGATTGTATTTAAAAAAAATGTAATTAGTTGTAAGAAAGTATAATTTTTTTAATACTCTGATACTGTTCTTTGTCAGTTAATTAGAAACACTTCCAATTATTAATTACTTGATCGATACACACACAAATCAACGCGGTAGCTCCATTACCCGAAATCTCAGGTTTTTTTACTTATATATCTTTTTTGTTAGGCAGGGTATGACGGGCCTGAATTAAATTTTAATTTTAACTTACGACAAAAAATAATAAACATTATTGTGGACTTTTATGAATGTACTGTATAAGATTTCGAAGAATTTTATAAATGGCCTATACATCAGCGCTCGTATATCTTTAATACAAGATGAAATCGTGAAAAGTAATCGTCGATATTGTTTTAAATGGTTAATTATTTTAGAAATTCGTATTTTATAAATACTAAATCTGATTCGTATTTAGGAACATCATTTTGAAATTAATTTTGTTTCCTTGTGATTTTAAAACACTACAAAAATCTACAACAAAACAAAACTCAAACTATGTTGTCAAGTTATCGATTTTACTGTTAGGAAAAATTTTTACGTAAAATTTCTAAAAGCTGCAAATCAAAAAGATTGTTCAGTTTAATGGATTCTACTAACTGTTAAATGTGCACTATTTTTCTTAACAACTTTGAACATACTCGAATATCAGACTGAAATATTGAAAAGCAAGATTGCAAATTTTCTGACATGAATTCTTCAATAAAATGATTCAAAAAGACAAACAATAATATCATAATATATAATATATTCTTTTAGTCCAAGAGTCCGTGATGATCAGACCTTCGTTATTTTATAAAAGCTGAAAATTTCTCTGTGTACCCCCAATACAGGTAAAAACGATCCCCGACTATGAAGTTTGGATCATGGTGCCTCTGGCAGGTAACGTGATTTCTAATATTATTCCAAATAAAATATATAAAAACTGAGCTTTATACTTTAACGAATTCGAGGTGCAATTTTTTACACCTTTGCTACCTGTTACCTGCTAAAGCCACCATGATCCAAACTTCAATATCGGGGATTGTTCTTACCTGTATTGGGGACATACACAGAGAAACTTTCAGGTTTTATAAAATAACGAATGTCTGATCGTTGCGGGCTCTTGCTTTGCATCCAGATTTGTAAAATATAAATTTTTGAAAGGTTTAACTGTCTTATGATTTTGTAAATACAAGAGAAACTTGTAAATAAACGAAGTGAATCTAATTTTTTGATTAAGAATGTTAAAGTAAAATCGATATTCTTATAATTTCACATAAATCAATTATTATTTTCAGATCACAAAAACGTTCTACATCGTATCCTACTGTAACAAATGCATCGCCAGTAGAAAGATCGTTAAGTACACGTCGAACACCGTTAGGTCGTCCAACACTTGCTACAATATCAGCGCATAGCAACAGTAGTTCTTTCAATAGTAATTTTGGTGGTTAAATGTACAAATACAAATATAATTCAGTATTTCTATTAAATAAACAAAAAACATTGATTCAGACTGATGACAAACATTTATTTGATTATGATTTTTGATTATGGAATCAAGAAATAAGTTTAATTGATGTGATATAAATTCAAATCAGTGCATATGTGTATTCAATTTAGGATAGTAAATATAAATGGTATACCTATAAAAGTGTTTAAATCAATTTTGGTTTATGAAAATATTATAGTGTGTTTCATTCCACGATGTTTATGATCAACTTTCATCAATTTCCATATTTGTGACATGATAACTCATTCTTCACATAATAATCAGTTGGTATAAGTATGAACATGGTGGTCGTTAAGCAAAACTTGATTTAATGTTATCGTTATAATCACAGATAAGTTAAGACGCATAGACTCAAAAAACCTATTTTATTTCGAATTATTTATATAATTTTATACAGTAATTAAATAATAAATAAATTTGATAATACAAGACATCTAAGAAAGTTTATATTGAATAATTTTCAAGAAGATAGAAATTAAATGATTGTTTCTGTAAGTTAAAACGTTGAATTTAAAAATCCAACCAATCTTATTTAATTTTTGACCAAATAAACTTATACTTCAAGCTTCTGTTGATTCAAAGATATGATAATAAAATAAAAAAGTTTTGAATCTAGTACTCGAGGCATGATGTGAAAACATAAACGTTAATTGTAGTTCCACCACTTTCTTATATAATCAGGACAAAAAACCGATTTGCTTTTATTATAGAACAAATAAATATACACACATACACAACACATAGATATTTTCACTATTCATATATACAAATTAATGTAATTTAGCAATAACAAATAATTTTAAACTTTTATATTTCGAAAACAAAAAGGTAAAACGTGGTTTAAAAAAAAATTATTTTATAAATATTTATCTTTATTATCCTAGTTATTTAAAAAAAATTATGTCATGTATTTTTTTTAATACTACAGATAATAGTTGGACGGGTATGAAGTTTTACATGCTTTTAATGAGAGAGAGTGAGAGAGAATGATTACTTTGCTATTAATTATCTCGCGTTCTAAACGGTCAAAAATTCTGAAACTTCGAGATTTACTAAAAAAACATTATTTTTAACCTGTGAAAAAAAATGAGAAAAATCTGTCGAAAAGTGGTTTCATGCTGGAACATCCTTAATGTCGTATTTATTGTGAGCAATGTGATTGGTTTACAAACACAAATGGATAACTCCTATCTTAATAATGCCGATGATTGCCAACTATCACATAGCCGATCGTTACAAAAAACGTGAATAATCTGCAATTTCATTTCACTCCCAATATAAAGTCTTGTATAGTCTCGCCATAGATGTTTTCACATCAAAAAGAAATATTAAATTTCAATGTTATTTTATTTTCTCATTTAGAAAATAATAATAATAGGTCAGCAGTAGTTGGAAAGGAAACAAAAATATAATTTGGAAATATTTCATGGAAAATGGATGTCTGTAAAACTTAATAAAAAATGTGTTATATTCAAATTTATATTTCTATAATTATAAAATTTTGTATGAGTACATTGTTTCACAAATTATTGTTTTACTTTTTTGTAATAATAATGAATACCGAACCTAATTAAACCTATTAGTTTAATTAAGTTGTTTTCACTATTTTTTCATCGATTTCGAAATAAATTTTAAAAAGAGGGAGGAATAGGAAGATTTTAATCAAGAAAAACATTAAATGTAATCTAACCGTTTTTGTATAAGAATCACATCTAAGCCTGTATCTGGAAAAAAATCATTTTGGGCATACGTGTAGATGATTTAAAAAAAAAAAAATTGTTATGAGGAATTCCTAATTTTTGGTAACCTCCTGACGCAACAGATCCTTATTGAAATAGCATTATTTAATTGGCCAAGTTACTTAATACTTATAATCAACATAAATGACCTGTGCAAGTATTTAATTCATTAATATAACTATGGAGTGTTTACAATGCTCACATTATCATGTCATCCAGAAAACTTATCGTAATCGCAGTTCGCAGTATTTATATAATTTGTACTCATCAAAATTTGAAGATCAAATTTATGAACAATTAGTACGATCAAATTATTTATTTATTTATTTTCAAATGTATTTATTTAAAAAAACATGAAATGAATGTTGAATTGACGAATGTAGGAGTAAAACAAAATGTATAGATTAATTATTAATGCATAAGAAACAGATTATTTAAAAAAAAATAAAATTAATTTGTAAATATTAAACAGATCAATATTTATACATAAAATAATAATGTTAATAGATAAATTATATTTTATTAAAAACAAATAATGTTAACATTTATTCTTGTTATTCAATAGACAAATTTTAATAATTTATTTTAAGATGAATTGTAAATAGTTTTCAAGAGAGTTTTCGTATACAATATGTCATTGAAAATTTGTAATTATTATCATTGTAGTTGCCCATTGCCCACTGTATTCAAGAGTATTAATAGTTTTGTTTCAACAACCGATAGGAGGGTATACGAGGTCTATCCGAAAAGTATCCGACCTGCTTTTATAGCATCGGGCCAGAGTGTTCGAGCGACCTCTGCGAGGCAGGAACGTTAACAGTAAAGCCTCACGAACTTATCGGTTGCTCGCCGACATCTACAGGACGTATAGTTCATTAGCAGCGTGTATTTGTTTAAAAAGCCTTTTTTGCGTTCGTCGGATTTTGTTATTGTTAAAAATGACTGAAAGATCAGATCAACGTATTTGATCTTTGGAGATGAGTGTATGGGCACAACACAAATAAAAGAGTGGTATAATCGTTTCAAAAGTGGTCGCACATCTGTTGATAGTGATCCTCGTTTTGGCCGACCTTCGACGACAACAACACCGGATAATAAAACCACAATTTCCCAAAAACTACAATTTGGGAAATTTTAACTTCAAATTTAGAAAGTGGGAGCGGTGGAAAATCTCAACGAATCTTGTGCAGCAGTTTGTAACTAAATGCAATGTCGCACTGCTTCGCCAACCTCCGTACAGTCCCGACATAGCCCCCTGTGACTTTTGGTTGTTCTCGAATTTGAAAAAACCGCTCAAAGGACACCGGTTCGGTAACAAAAAAACTGTTGAAGATAATGCGATGAGGGCACTCAAGGCTAATCCAAAAACTAACTTCCAGGACTGCTTCGAAAAGTAGAAACACCGCTAGGAGCGTGTTATTCAATCAAATGGGGGCTACTTTGAAGGATGCCATTCGCCCGATGACGAAAAATAACGCCAGCGCGGAGATATGAAGATAGATCGGATACTTTTCGGACAGACGTCGTATTCTACTATGAAAAATTAATTATTGGTCGAACGATTAGTGGCCAATAGTAGACCAATTGTTTTTTTTTTTTGCTTCTGGTAATTATAGCGTGTATAAGATTTGAAAAAAAGCGCAGAAATTCAACATAATTATTAAAATCCTAAAGTGTTTAAGCGGCATCATCTTAGTAGTGATAAATTTCGATAATAAAATTTTGAAAAATAAATGAATAGATAGAAATGAAGAGAATTAAAAATGTGTATAGACTAGTCTTCCGATTGTAAGTTAAGAAAATTTATTGTATCGATTTTTGAAACAAAACATTTGTTGTTTCAATGTTATGTCTTAAGTTTTGTATAAGATATTTATTATTCTATATTTTTGCATTCTTAAATAAATAGAACTGCTGGTCAGATCTTTTAGAGTGTAGAGTTTTTTTAAATTATTTTTTAATAAATTATACTTTATGAAGTACGAGATTTACATGATAAAATATACAAGGATGGTCAACTTCTATTAATTATTTAGTGAAAGAACTTAATATGAACTTCTGCCCCGTATTACAAGAAACAAATGCTATGCAAATTGAAAGGAGCAATTTAGTTAAATCAATTACAGTGAAACCTTGATATAAAAAATCTCAAGATTAGAAAATATTCGTTAAACCATGTAATTTGTTACAATGAGGTTTGTTATATAGAGGTTAGGTTGGTTTAATATTCGTTTATCAAGGTAAGCAAACAAATGCTTTTTTTGATCTTGTACATTTGAATAAATTTTTCATATTTTGATGAATATTGCGTATTCAACCTTTTACTTTTATTAAAAATTAGTTCTTTTGACCCATCTTTTAGTTATTCTAGAAGTCAGTAAATATGCTATACACAGAGTATTAAAATGTTTGTTTTTTAATTGTTAAATTTGATAATTATTCCAAAAGCAGTTAAACGAACAAATAATCATATAAAGTAATGTTTATAAATCACTTCTTGTTTTTCAGAATTAAAAGATCATCCCACCTTAATTTGTAAGTAGATATGCGAAAACTTCTCTCTCATATGAATTTGATTGATGTGTGTGGTATTGTTAAATTTATTGTTAAATAAATAATTGATATTGATATGCAAATGTCACGAAACAAAATAAGCTCACAGCGCCACATGGCACAAATATAAGTTGTTACACAGTACACAAATGACATACTCGTATACTTAAGGTAGTTCTTATAATAAAAAGGACGAACATATATTCTTCGCTTTTTCTTCATTCTCTTCTCAAAAAAATTGGCAACACAGCAAACGGTTTTATATATATCACAGAAGCATGCCCTCATGTGCGTGCGTCGGTGCGTATATATATATATATATATATATATATATATATATATATATATATATATATATATATATATATGTATAAAGAAACGTGAAACGATTGTTTTTTATAGTCAAATCTCTTCACCTATTTGCTTTTTCCCTCAAAAGACATATGTTTTCTTTATTTATAGCTAAACTACTATTGGAATTTTTTTTCAATTAAATGTTGATAGATTATCAAAGTATCGATGCAAACTTTTCCGCGAAAATCTGAGCCAAATTTTTTTTTTATTTTTTACAATTTTTAATAAAGTTTTATCAAAATCTGAGCCGTAATTCCTTTGATCCATAGAACTGCCTTAACAAAATCTTTAACACCTAAAGTATTCTCAAAGTTATAATGAAATAAACAGTTTAATATGTGTACTGTGTATTTTTAGTTTAATTATTTACCACTCCAGTGCGTATCGCTTATCTTGTTTTGCATATATTGATAAATATGTATTAATGTTGACACAAGGAAATGTGGTGTTGAAGATAGCGAACTTCGTTTATCGTTAAAGTCTAATTCAAAAAAATTTCGATCAACTTGAACTTTTGTGGAGACTATTATTTTGAGATCCTAAACCATATTTGGAAAATCCGCTTAAATTGCATCATGGATTAGGAGATAAAGCGCGGATTAATTCTAGTCTTTCCCAAATATCTCTAAAACTATCAATTATTTGCGGGAAATAATTATGAGAAAAATTTTAATTATTGTATTCTACATAAAAAGAACCTTAAGCATTTTTAATGAATCGTTTCAAAGTACACACTGACGTATAAAATGAGTTAATTATGTCTGACAGTTTTCACTAAAGGATAGACTGATTTTCGGGGAAGGATTATGTGCATAATTTATATATTATGTGTTGTTTATATTAGCTTCATGGTTTTTATCAAGAAATTCGGAAACAACCGCTTGGAAGGATATTTTATGTGTGCTCTTTTTAAATCTATTAGAACTTTTCAGTTCTAAAACACACATACAAAATTTCAGCTTATTATCTTTTGTCGTTTTTGAATTATCATGTCTACGGATAGACAAACAGACGGATATAGATGGACAGACATGTCGAAATGGACTAATTAGGTCATTTTATGAACACCACCATTTTTTTCTGCGATCAATATATTCTATCGTTACAAAGTCGGGACTAAACTTAATACACTCTTGTGTAGATTATATATACCGGGTATAAAAATTAGTGTACGATATTTGACACAAGAAGTAATGTCTGTGGTATATATATCTCGGCAAACAAAACTACGTGTCGACATGTTTTCATGGAATTTTTACGTTGAAAGTAAAATTTGATTCAAGTGTGGACTATATATTTCGGGGAAAAAAAGATTTTACGCCTCCCTATATAAACTTTACATGATCATTAAATCCATATATGTAGTACTCCTATATGGTCAGTTGGTATAGAAAAGAATGTCCCAATATTAGGGTACCGACTATATTATTCTCTCACTCCTCCGAGACACCTCGTCCATACTGTATATGCTTGAGAATTCTCTAAAATATCGGTAGTGGGAACATAAACTGGTTTACTCGTGTTAATATTTCATTGCATAGGTACTCAGAGGAGGGCAATGTTGGCACAGCTTCCACTTATAGAAACTGACCATATAGGTGTATTACATATATGATTAAATCGAATATGTCTATTGGGATACTGAGGATTTAAATACGCTGTCTGGTGGTAAAAAAACCAACTAGCGATTGTAGGATAAATAACCATATGATTACTTAAGCCACGCCTCTCCCAAAGTTCCCAACTGAGAATTTAAATACGTTGTCTGGTGGTAAAAAAACCAACTAGCGATTGTAGGATAAATAACCATATGATTATTTAAGCCACGCCTCTCCCAAGGTTCCCAATAGATAATTGATCATATGCCTAAATACATTACGGTTACGTATACACAATATGAAAAATAAAATTTTTATAATAAAAAAAAATCAATTTTTAAACATTATCAAACGCGTCATTTCAAAAAAGAACATTTTTAATTGTAAGAAAAATATACAAAATGGTGAGAAATAATGTAATGTTCAAAAATGAAATGGTTGTAAAACAGTATTTATTATGATGTAGTGTAAATGTAACAGAATTCGAATGATTTTATAAACTTTATTGTCTCTATTCAAAAATGAAATGATGCCTGAATAAAAGAAAAAGAAAAACCTTTCACACAATCACATAAGAACAATTGTTATAGACCTGAGCTAGAAGAACATACTTATTTTTATTCACATTTACTAAAATTGCAACTCGAACGAGTTACATTTCACACGATGTTTAAATTGTATAATTGTCTGAATATTTAAGTATGTTGAAACAACAATCGAAAAAAGTATGTTCTAACTCAGATTTACAACACAATACAAGAGACTAACTATTGTATATTAAGAAAAAAACATTTATCTACTATTTACTAGTGTATCAAATCGCTTTGTAAATTTGTATTTTTTGATTGTTTCAACTTTTCACATTTCTTTACTTTACTTATTTATTGCAAGAGTAAAACACCAAATCAATTACATGTGATTAATAATAAATTGCGTTTGAGTATTCATTTATTTAATTTAACATTTCAGATTTAAACACGATTACGATATCCGTGGCATCCATAGGCGCCCACAGGAAACTTTTCGAAGGGTCGGGCAAGCATCGGGGGCCAATATAGATTTATGATTTCAAAGTTACAATATAATCTGACTAAAAACATAAATATGAGAGGGACAAAGTTTTCGCACACAAAAAGTAATTCCAGCAAAAACAAAAATGTTCGCCTTCAAAGGTAGTGAAATCTATGTAAGGATCAAGTTTTTTCACAAAAGTAAGAAAATTATTTGTAAATATTTATTGGGTACATTTATCAGGAGCAGGGTTTTCATATTTTATTTGGCAAGTGGTCAGATTTTATAAAAACAGTTAAGCTGTTTTTTAAGCAATAGAATGTTTGTTTCAAACGCCTTTAATAATAATAATAATTAGAAAGAGGGGTACCGCAAATGGGTCCCTAGCACCAGGACCAAGGGGTTCTCTGTGCCCTCCTTGAGAACAACCTGTCACACGAAGGCGAGACATCTCCGGGTAAGAGGTACTATTTTAAGCAGATGAAGCTATAGGATACTGTCGAGGCCAGACGCCACACAGAAAGCCCACAACTTCTCCGCTGGGATTGCTGCCAGGATTGATGGATCCAAGGTTTCGGACCCAAACATTCTAGACCTGACACCCTGCAGGTGCATATAACATGCATGGAGGTTTCATCGTCCTCCATACAGGCCCTACAAGTAGGATAATCAGAGATCCCCAAGTTATGAAGGTGGTATAGTTCAATTGATAGCGTGATAACTGATAATTGATTGATTTTATATTATTGATTTCAGAAAATAAAATATCAATTATTTATGAAATAACATAAGCAGTAAGCTTTGGAAAAGTAAGGATTTGACAAACTGACAGATAAAAAAATTTACAGTAATAATTTAATTAATATTTTTTGGAAATAGATTCTTTGAAATTTAAAAATTGTAACATGGCAAAAGGGGCGTAAGTAATACTAATACATATAACTAAATTACACCTATTCTACCATCTGGAGTCAAGGTGTACCAGAGATCCCCAAATTGTTAATAAAACTGTATTATTCAATTGTACAATAATGATTACTGGGACATCAATTTTGATGATGAATTATTTTAAATTACCTATCTCGTTTATTTATTCTGTTAAAAAATTATCATTATCTCGTTTATTTTTAGAAATATCGAAAGTATGAGTTTTACTGAACGCAATTTTTTACATCAGATTACTAAAGATATTACTTTTGTTAAAAATATGTTTTAAATATCAGTTTCCCTTTTGGATTTCTGATGTTTTCAAACGTATTTCTTTCATAAGAATTCGTTCGTTATGGAAAAAACCGAACCCTTTTTTCTTATTTCTAAGTCTGTTCTTGTAAATAGGGTTGTCACCTCTCCAGATTTTCTATTGATATCATGAAAATTAACAAGATAGTTCAAACAGAATCCATCATCAAAATGTGGAGTCCAAGAAATCATATTATCCCCTTAAATTAACCAAAATATTGAAAGTATTTAATATTTTGAATAGCAATGTCAATCAACTATTCCCATACACCCGAAGAAAAAAACCGGAATTTCGAATGGATTATAAATTAACCGTTTCATCTTTAAACAAAGTATGGTATCAATTTCAATACATAAGTTATCCACATGCAGCAATTTTACGAGGATCTCTATGCCAAACTAGTAAACGATTTCGACCTAGAACAAATGGTCGTCAAGATGCAGCTAATTGTACTGTGGCAATTATATTCGCAAACATATTTAAAATGTCTGTTTGGATACCAAAATTTATTGATAAAATTCTTATTATTGGTGATGAATTATTAGCGTTAAGTATAACATATAAGCCACATTTACGCTATGATATCGCAAAACCAAAAGATTTATATAACAATGTGTATATTGACGATGTTAAAATTACATATACCACTGATGGACCAACTGTTAGTGGCAAATTGTATCCGGAAAATGGTAATACTGATTTGCAAACTGCATTAAAAGAGTATCTCAAGACAAATGGATCAGGTATACGTTTTTTTCAGTAAAATCCATCGATGGATAATTACACATAGTATAAAAAGAAGTTTCCCCTGCACGTATGTCTGTGTTTATCCTCTAACTCCTTCTAAACCACGCAACGGATTTCATCATGATGTAGATAATTTTTTCCGGAAGGTTTATATGTATCCTAATTAAAATTTTGTATGCGTAAATAATAAAGATGTTTCGGAACCAATTCGCCAACAAATTTAAATATTTTCTTCTTATTAAACAGTTATTAAACAGTTATTTTTTAAATCTAAATTGCACCCGTGTTCCCCACCTGTGCGATGGTGTTTTTCACCCTCTTTAAAAAAAATTTCACGATACTTTTCAGGATATTTTCGAGTATAATTTTACTGGACTTTTCCTTATAAAAATACCAACAACTTATTTTCGAAAATCGCATAATTCAGCAGAACATTGAAACATATTGCCATTTTTCATATAACTGTTTTATTTTTTTTAACAGGTTGAAAAATCTTTAAAAGACCCGTAATGTGGCTCTTCTTTGAACTGCAGCGAACTTCTTTCTAAACTTCTTGTAGGCGAGTTGGTCTGTCCAAATTTCAGCGGCGCTATACAGTATAATCGAATAGACTGCGCTGAGTAGCAATCACCTTTTTGCGTAGCGTGGACCGCTGGTGTTGAGTAAGATCCTTGATAGTTTCGCTACGTCTTTCTTGGCTTTATTTGCCGTCTTGGATATATGCTCCCAAAAAGTTAGCTTTTCGTCGAGCTGTAGGCCGAGATATCTTACGGATTGCTTTGCTTCGATGCGTGCTCCACCAATGTTGACAGTGAAAGGTTTTTCGAACCAGCGCTACCTAGTGAGGAGAACCATCTCCGTTTTGTCATAAGCTAATTCGAGTTTGTGGCGTTTAAGCCAGTCACTCAGTTTTTTTACTAGGTCGTCGATCTTTCTGTGTGCGTCATCCTTGCTATACGCAAGGACAACACCAGCTACGCCATGTAGCAGGTAAGTGTCCGGCATGTAGGCTCTTTCAAGCAAGTCGTCGTATCTTATGACTGGAGGTACCTCAATATATTTTTAAATAGTCCACTCGATTATCTTTTATTTATCCTATTTTTGATGGTATAATTTTTATGTGTATACAATTGCTTAGCTTTATGTGCTGTTTTAACTCTGGTGGTAGCATTTTGGAAAAAAGGTGCTGCATATTACTACTTTGATCCTCATGAGCGAGATGAAAACGGCAAAGTTGTTCGTTTTCAAGATGGTAAAGCGTGTGTCATGAGATTTATTGATGTTGAACATATGGTTGATACATTTTGTAAAAATTTAGATCGTAGTAAAAATTTTAATTTTACACTATTGCCAATTAATATTTTACGTATGGCGAAAGTTCAAGTAGATCCACCAGTGTTGTCAGTGCGTAAAGTACCATTAAATTCTCCAAAAGACATTAACAAGAAATACAAAAAAGGATCATCCCAACGAGATTCTAATTCAAGTTCAAGTTCTTCTTTGGAAAAACATAAAATTCCTCCACTAGAACCTAATAATAAAGTTAAAGATGTTTATGAAATGAATCCTGAGTATGTTAAAATCGAAGATAAATACCGTGGACGATTTCCAGACCTTGAAAATATTTCGGAAACACATGTAGCAGCATTATCAATCGATATCAAACGTCAAGATTCTCCTAGTGTTACAACTTTTCAACCAACTTCTAGTAACACTGGAATCTTAAGAGGAAATACATATAAACGTTCTGATTTAGCACCATCCATAAGTCTTTATTGTCTTGGAATGCTCAAAATATATAAATCACGATTTTGGACAAAAGATATTATTAATCATATATTACATTATGGTCATAAATTATATAAACAATCATTTTACAAACAAGGGAGTGGGGGTGATCGACGTGTAGAATTGAAAGATGTATTTAAAGATATTATGATTATGGGTAAACGATTTACACCCGATATCAGTCATAGTACTGTAATTGGCGTATTAAATACGTCCCAAAAAGATCAGGTGGATCTAAAAAGAGGATTAGCCGACTTTTTTAGAGAATATGATACTGGAATTATTCAAGGCCCAATTACTGTAGCCATTTGGCAAGAAGAAGATTTATACTATATGTTTGATCCGTGTGAACGTGATAGTAATGGATGCATTCTTCAAGTAAGTTGAATTTCGCAAATGCTATTTAACAGAGCTGGGCAAGGTATCGGGAAACAGTACTTTAGGTAATAAATACCAAGTATTGAACATAAATAGTTTAAGTATTGAGTACCACGTACAATTCAAAAACAACCTACAAGTACTATGGGTCATAAAAGGGAATGTAAGTTATAGGTATGTTTTTACATATATGTACTTACATGCTATTCGGATTTTGCATTGAATTTTAGGCTGGTCTTCGACCGTTCGATTACCTGTAAGTACATATCTTATACTTCTTTTTTGAAAACTCTCCCATTTTGTTAACATATCAGCCTACTCTTTTCTAATGTCAGCCGGCAGTACACTTGGTGATACTTAACAGGCACGAGAGTGTGCTCAGCGCTCTGTCTGACTCGTATCGACTCGCTTCAATTCGGAAGCGCTCCATTTTGAGTCGGTTTTTGGCCACGAGGCAAACGAAGCGAGTGGCGAGTACGAGCTCGCTGTGTATACTCTTGTCTACGTCTAAAACTATCTCATCCATTGACTGAACGAGAACTGCATTGCCACCATAACACTCTCCGCGAGACACGGCGAAAATGTACACAGCTCTACTCGTCTTACGAATTATCGCCGAGACAGTCGTCGAGAGCTTTCATCGAGATTGCACTGCCGTTTCAGATATCCTACAACAATATTACATTACATGCAAGTATCTACACACGTGACTAAAAGTGAGTTTAAAATTTTAATTTAGCCGAAGGATAGTTGTGAAGAATTACCGGAAGGTAAAGCTTGTGTTACGTGGTTTAAATTGTTAGATGATTTAAATAAATTGTATTGTGATAATGTTCCTAAAGAAAAAAGATTCGATCCATTTTTTATTAGTAATGCGATAATTACAGATTATGTTGAAGTACCGCTACCATGGTGTAATTTTCTAGGTAAATATTATTATATTTTTTAAAGTGTTTGCTTTATAAAAAAAAAATTATTTTAAAGGAGTAAAACCTGGAAAATGGATTTTACGGGGATCATTTAATCAAAATAGCAGTAGATTTGCAGATGATAATAGAAATTGCCAATGTACAGCAATCGCAGCTATTGCTATAACTTTCCGATTATTGTATATAATGGAAGATTGGAGCACCGATATAATTGATAATGTAAATTAATTTATTCTGATTCTTTAAAATTATAGACAAACAGTAAGAAGATGATAATGTAAAATTCGGAAATGCATAGATATAAATATCGATCAAAATACAATTTGGGGAAGAGTAGTATCACCACTGACCTCTATGCTATGGATAGCTGATACTTATGAAAAAAAAGTTCATAATATAGAATTAGACTCTGTCGAAGACAGCGCCTCACAATACAGATGTGAGAACTAAATTAAACGATACATGACATGGGCACGCAAGCGCATTGAGCTGCATTTTAGTTCCTCCTTCAGTATAGAGTGGTGATGTGTATGCTCTAAAAGGTGCTAATGGCGGACTATAGTATCAGCTATCCATATATAGAGAATTATCGAATACGACTAGGATTTTAATTAATAGTTAAGAATCTTATAAATATGTCTCATTTTCGTGATTATACTAACTATATATGGACATCACAATTTTAGATATTGTTAGAAGGAGATGAATTTTATTCAACAATTGTGCAACATCTTAAGGAAACCAAAAAATTCAAACATCCTTTTTTAATGTTGGATGAGGTATTAAGATGTTATACACTACTGTCTATATCTGGGAAGCATAATGGTAAACGAATCAATTTTGATATTCGCGAATGTTTAGTGAATGGTGTGATATCTGCTCGCGATGATAATGACCAAACAATAAATTTAAAAAACGTATGTATGATTTAATAAATGAAGCAAAATATTATTCAGTGGATTTTAACGGTATCCGCTAGAAAATCTTTAAAAAAATACCTAGGAATTTGGCTGGCATAAATTCATATCAAGTTTATGTCCTCTTTCGGAATTGAACCTAGATAGATAGATAAATGGGGTCTAAAAAGTAGCACTGCGACCTTATGGTCCAATGTGCTCCCCCTTCTACTTCAGTCTGACGAGATTCGCTTCTCCCATATCTTGGCAATAGCCAGGAGCTTGCTGATCAGGTCTTCCTAAAGGTTAATATATTCGGGGCAAGATGCACCGAATATCCTGTATCTGCTGTAACCCAGAGGCTCGCAGTTAAAGATAATGTGGCTGAATGTTTCCTCCTCTACACTTGAGCCTATGCACTGCACAACGAAGGCGCCCCTGTCCAGGTAACAACCCCGATACTGTGAGCCCTCAACGAGCTCTTGGCTAGTGAGTCATTATGACCTCAGGATACCCCCGCAGTGCAATGTAAATCTTTGTTGTTGAGGCGGTTTCGGTAAAAGTATTTATACCTCTTGCCTGTCCCCTTCTTACGTTTTTCGAGATCTGTTTCGGGCTTGGAGTCCCGTCTTCCGATCTCAACCTCTTCCCTGTTGGTTTACAGGGCCTCAGTTGATTCACTTTTTAAGGGGATTTGAGCCCCAGAGTTTATATTTTTACTTTTGGTTTCCATTTTGACCCCACGAGTAAATCTGGCCGTCTACTACCCCATCGGCCATTTATACAGTGGAGTTCGCCAGTTGCTCAAAAGGGCTTGTATATGACAGCATTTAACCCTGCTGCCCTAGCCTTTGGCTAGTTCTCTAGTCACAATGCCTGATCTCACCGTAGCTTGGGTTTGCATGGTTTCTTGGTCGTGCTTCTCAAGGCTATCTTGTCCGGCATGGGTATCCTACCAGTAACATGGTTACCGCCGGCATAGCATAGCCCTTCATCGATGCACTCGAACCAACAACAAGGTCCTACCATGCCTAGGAGAGGAATCGAACCTAACTGCCGTTGTTCTCACCTATGAAACCGTAAACATGTTAAACTTTTCATTTTAATTATTATTATTTTAATTTATTTTACATCTCATTAAAAGGGGATTGTAAATTTTTTCAAAAGCTACGATTGTGGTGTGGTAACTGCTGGCAACATATCTGTAGCAATATGGAAATATAACAATTATTATTACTATTTTGATTCACATTCAAGGGATCATAAAGGAATGATTCACGGTAAATGAAATATTTAAATCAACCTTAAGCTAAACGTCCACTAGGGTGGTCAATTGGACTGACGCGCCGCTGTGCTCTCAAATAAAGTGTAGATACATTAATGAAGACGTATCCACTAAAACGGTATGTCGGAGCGCAACAGATAGAAGGACGCGTCTTCAATATTTACTTACATACACATTATTTAGCACCAGTCCAACTGACAACCCTAGTGGAGGCTCAGTTTTACACATCTTTATAAAAGCTAAATAAATATTTTGATTTTTGTAAGGAATTGGAACTGCTTGCGTATTACGGCTAGAAACTATAGATGAATTAGTAAAATCAATTGAAACAAATTTACAACCTGTACCTAAAGATTTGTTTAACATAGGATATTGTGAAGCCTCTATATGGGAAACCGATGAATCAGGTACTTCTAACTAAGTGTGTGCGAATGGTTTTCGAATTGAGAAGTGATGTCATTCAAAAATTGAATCAAAATCAGATTCAAATTTTATTTTATTCATTATTTTATCAACTTGTCAAATTTCTAGAGAGTTTTTAACCGTCACTCACACAGGACAATGCCACACCCACTTTACTAGCCAAATTTCTAACTCTTCTGCCAAGTATATTTACATTTTTTCCTGGCTAATTTTTTCAAAAATTTCTAGTCAAACTTAACCCATTCTAAATATATTGTGGTGAATTTTTTATTCAGTTTTTATGGTTTGTAACTTTTGACCAAAAAATAATTAATAAATTAGATACAGTTGATTAGGGAATTGGTAAGAAATAAAATTGCCAGAATATTTGGGGATATCCATATATTGTGTAATACTGGTGTGGGAAGTCCTGCATTGTGACATAATATTTGTAGAAGACAGGGATATATTTGGATCTCTGGCAGGAGGGAAATATTAGGCAGTGCTTAATATTTCAACCTACCTACTAGTAGTTACTAAGTTGTTCACCAGAGTGCGACCACGAAACTCGTATGTCGAAGGGTATGATAATAATAATAATAAAAGTATTATATTATTATTAATATTATGTCACGGGGGTTGGAGCAGGATACATTGACCTACAAGCTCTACAAAATGTACCCACTAGAGAGCATATCCAAGTGCCAGAGTTCCCAATACATGAGCGACAGGTGTGGCATAATTTGTTGACAGCCCCAAATTTTCAAAAGCTATCAAAGTATGCTAAATATTATAGAAATACAGTTTGTCATGGTGCATTGTGGTCCTAATTTAAAAAAATGTTGTTTTTTTTGCCAACCCGAATGACTAAATATTTTTAATCACGAATAACTTTTTAACTAAGTTTTTTGATTAGATTTATGAATATCACTCCCAATCTGCTTTCGATTTCCAAAGAGATTCGTTACACTCTGAAATTCACCAGAGCAATAGACCATTTCGAAATTTTAGATTAAAAAAAAACTATAACGTTTGCTAACTATAATTTTTTAGGTGTAGTAAAACCTCCATTAAATAATTATACTCGAATTAATGATATTTCTGCCATTTTACGAGCAACACATCATGAAGGCGATAAACTTATTTACTATGAAAATGCCAATAGACAAACATTTTCAAATTGTATAGTGGCGACTGCAATGATGAAAATTGTATCTCCATCTCTCTGGACAGTGATGATTATGGATGAAATTTTAAAATATGGAAATATTTTGCATGAGCGAGCTTATCTAAAAGTATTAGAAAATGATTCTACATTCGATGAAAACTTAACTTTTAACGAATGCGAAAAAGCTTTCCGATTAGGTGATTATTTTGTAACTGTTGAACCTGGGGATTCTATTTCATCTAATTTTGAAAACGGATCAGAAAATGTTGTATATAATACGTTTTCATCATACTTTCACCAAGATAAGCAATCAAGATTCGATGTAAACAAATGTGCAATCTTTTCAAGTCCCACTACAATCATAGCCTGTTGGATTGATTTAGATATTATGTATATATTTGATCCTAAAGAAAAGGATAGCGAAGGGGTTTCGTACGATAAAGATTTATGGAGTGAGAGACAAATAACCCCTATTGAATCGTTTATGGAAATTGAAGGAGAAGGACCAATGGTAATGCTATTTTTATTTTTTATTTAGAAATTGGTTAGTTGAGAAAATCTTTAAATTCCAAACATCTGTTGGTATTATTAAAAAATGAATCGCATTTTTACAAATAGGTAATAGAAATACAAAACTTAAAAGTTCAGAATCAAAGTTATAGTAATTTCATACTGGAGGCGATTTTACGTGGGTTCAATTCTGAAGCCTTTAACGTGACGTAAAGAGCAGTGGACTGTAGCGCGCGATAAATGGGATATTTTTTAATGGCGTTGTTTTGCATATATTTGTATTTTATATCATCTGTGTATCATGAACTATAAAATGCTAAAAAATTAACAACAGTCTTGTATTTTCACCCAACCCAAAGATAATCTTCCTCCTGCGTTAGGCTTTGATTTTGGCTTTCCAAGCTACTACGACACTTCCTTGAAGTGGAATTTTGATACCTTAACAGGATAGCTGAAGTCCAAGAAAAGGTGTTAGCTATAAAGTCCGTAATATCTGTGAGTCTTTATAGTTTGTATGCTTGTCATTTAAATAGCCGTTGATTTACCAACAAAAGGAACTCATGGAAGTTGAGGTAGAGGTCTATTTTATTCCAAAAGTGGTATATCTTAAGTTTTTAATGTATTTGTAGGATAATGATGAAAAACATTTTATTATTTGCAATAATTACAGGAAGAAGAAAGAAATACTCCTGAAAACTTGAACAATGATGAAATGAATGACGAAAAGCTTATCGATGATGGTGAAGTAGAAGAATCTGAATATTCAAACTATTCACAGGGTATTGTAGAACATGTATCTGGTAAAGCTTATTGTAGATGGTTCACAACATTAGATTCATTTACTCAGCATATAATTGCCAATACACCTCCAAATCAATTGAAAAATGCACAATTTACTCTTCAACCATTAAAGGTTACTGTTAAAGTCATTGAAAAAGAAAAACCAGTCCCGCCAGAAGGATCAGTGGTGCAGCCTCCACCAGATGCAGATCCAGCCTACATTGGCCCATGGTATAATTTTATTGAAATTAATTATGGTATTTGGATAGTTCGAGGAACACATTGCTATTCGGATTTACGATTCGCAGAAACCAACCGTGGTAATCAAGATGCTGCAATCGCAATAGCATTTTTTATTTTGAAGCATAGTATTGAAATACGAGAATTCAAAAGTGGTTTAGTAGATGCCGTTTTGAAGTACGGTGATAAATTGCATACATATTGTTTGCAAAAACTTAAAAAAAGTATGATGCTTGAAAATTTAGATAGTGAAATTATTACTTTAGCTTTATCAAATAGTGTATTTGAACCGTATCAAATATTCAAGGAATTTTGTCTTGGACAACACATCTATAAATTAAAATTAGATGAAAAAGTAGTTACTGGCCATGTTAGTTCTAATGCCGAAGGAAAATATAAACAAAATACTATCGACGAACCAGTAACGAATTTATTTGAAGGTTTAGACTCCGCGACAAATAAAGAATACAAAAATTGTATCTTACATATTAAAAATAAATCATTTGCTGTTTATAAAGGACAAAAAATGTATTATTTATTTGATCCAAATTGTCGTGGTCCCAATGGACTGAAAACAACAAACGGTGTGGCTTGTTTACTTAGATCTATGTCTTTAGAGAAACTAGTTGAAATCATTAAATTAAATTTACCAGAAGAAGGGAGTAATCGTTTCTACATAGATGGTGTAATAATTGAAAAGATACCAATAAGAAAAGGTACAAAATTAGGTAAATTAAAAATACCAGGGTCGATTGCTGAACCATCTGCATATACAACGTTACAACCAGGTAAAATAATTCTGCCAGGAACACTTTCACAAGAAGATCAACGATTTAATCGGGGGAAAAATATGCAAAGTGCATCTTGTGCACTTGTTGCATTAGCCATGAGTGAGATTCATCGAACCGATACTTGGAGTAAAGATATTGTTGATGAAGTAATCATAAATGGGGATCGTCTGTATGGTACAACAATTGATAATCTTAGTTTTGAGTTTAATCCATGGGAAGATACAATGACTGTACAAATATGTGAAAAAGATTTTTATATTGGAATCAATCATATTGTATGTGAAATGATTGATGAATTGGATGAGTATATTATGCCACTTTCAAGTTTACACCATGGCGTTGTACGGTTCCTAAACTCGAATTTCACTCACGGTGTTATTCAATCATCTGTATTAACTCTAGCATTGTGGAAAGATCAGAAATTTTATTACCTATTTTATCCAAATCCAACAAATTCAACTGGGAATGTTTATACAAATGGAACAGCTTGTATAATGGGTTTTTATTCGCCAGATGTTCTGAGCGAACATTGTTTAGCAAATGTACCACGAGAGAATTATCAAGATGAATTTAAAATTATACCAATTGGAATTCATTTATTGAATAAAAAATATCAACTGAATAAACAATTTTATCTAACACCATCGTTAGATAAACAAATAATTTATAATAATGTAATTACTAAACCAACAAAGAAAAGAGAAAATATAGCAAAGAAATCAAAAAAAATATCAAAATATTGGGTATCTTTGCAAGAAGATTCATCAATATTATATGCTGGATTCAGTCAAACATCAAAAATATTTATTGAATCTAGTCGCGGTTATCAAGCGGCTGCAAATGCAATCATTTCAATTGTGATGTTTCATTTGAATGAGCCAAGTTCATGGACTCAAAACACTTTGAATAGTATTTTAATGTCAGGTGATCAATTATATAAAGATAGTTATTTACGTTATCGGCCATTAGATCGAGAAATTGAAGTAAATATGTTATTACGTAAATTTTATATTGAAAAATATTGTGTTGAAGTTGTCATATATAAAGCGACCATCGTTGGTAATTTAAATGAAGCAGACATTTTACATGGTATCTATAATTTCTTTTTACAAGAACGTGCTGGAGTGTTTATCGCATACAGTATGATTTTAGCAATGTTTCATAAAGGTGGACAATACTATTTATTTGATCCATATGGTTGTGAACTTAAAGGTGATGTGAATAATTACGGTAAAGCAGTATTAATACGATATAAAAATTTGAATCATATCGGTAATTACTTGTACACACAATTCGCAACGAGTGATAAAAATGAGAGTCAATACTACATTCATGCTGTTCAAATCAAAGATATTGTTTATGTTCCATAAAATATTAATAAAATGTCATTTTGTAAACTTTATCCATTTTTGGCTGATTGAAATTCTTTTCAACAGTAAATCGTCATTGATGAAACACAAATAAAAGTGAGCGACCGAGCTCTAATAGTATAGAATACGAAACTCCAGTATGTAGCTACTTTTTGCGATTACATAACATCATCAATCCCATGTCTTACAAGTTGCCTAATATTAAAAAAGTTCCAGGTTATTTCATATTTATTTCTTACTAGAGCTATCCCCCGCGACTTCTTCCGACTTTACAAATATCAATATTTAAAGCTAACTAAGAGTTTTAACGTAATGCTAGATAGTCTATAGACTTCCTCATGAATGTGACTATCTAACGCAAAAAGAATTTTTCAAATCGGACTGACAGTTCCAGAGATTAGCGCGTTGAAACAAACAAAAAACTCTTCAGTTTTATTATATAAGTATAGATAGATAGATAAAAATATAACAGGCGGAGCTATTTTATGCTAATTTATATAAAATATGTATCAGCACATAAAAAACTTAAATATTTAATAGAATTTGAAAAATAATTCCAAATTTTAAATAATCTCTCACATGTGACATGCTGCCGTATAATTAACTATATACCGTCTGTTTTGGAATGCATTGCTAATAGAGAATCACTGTTTAATATTATTTACTATAGTAGTTACACAATACTTCATAAAGAAATAAAAATAGTGGGGGTACTCTGTAGTCTGTAGTGTGTGTATGCATATGTAATGAATAATAATATTATAAATTAAGTCGGCCCCACTCTTGAATGACATCAATCAAACATCATATCACAAGTAGTATAAGTATAATAAATAAGTATGTGTATGTATGTATGGTTTTATAGTAAATATTTTATTTATTTATTTAACATTGATTCCCTATTAGAAATGCTTTTGAAAACAGACTGTATACTTGAATAGACTATATTATTTAAAAATATATGGCAAAACAAACAAAAAATCTCTTCAGCTTTATTGTATTAGTATAGAATTATAGATAATGATTAAAAAAATTCATTTATTGATTTGTATAAATTATCTGACTAAATTAATAGCCATTTACATACAGAAGAATCTCAATAAGTCAAAATCCTCTATAATTCGAAAAATATCCTGGTTCCCTTCTCTTCAAGCTTCAAAACCTCATTACCTACAATATATTACAATACATTTTTCCCCTTATTTTGTTTGACCCCTGTTTCTCGAAGAAATCCATGTTTGGTTTTATTATTTAAAATTTGGTACAACTGAGTGACAAGCTGAGAAGTGTTTACATTGGTATAGTTAGTCTTTATATAATTTTATCCTACTTTCGCGCTCATTTGAATGTTAAACTGATCTTATTTCTTTCGGTGGGAGGAAACCTTTCTAATTGAATTAATTTTGTAAATTTATAAATATCTCACAAGTAATTTTGGTCAATGACAATCTTATGCTAAATACTTGTAATTAATATTAAACTCGAAGATTTATCTCGAGGTGGTCGGTGGTCGGTTATTAATTTCTAGAGGTCTTTTGAGGGGTGAGTTGCAGTACTAGAAACTCTTAAAGAAAGAAAAAATATATATTTTTTTAAAAATAACAAAATTATCATTTATTTTGAAAAAAGTTTTAATACAACATACTAAAAAGTGGACGGATAGTTAAAAAATTTTATTAAATATAAGATTAATCTGATTACTAAACAACTACAAACATATTACTAAATTAAAATTGGATTTGTACTTGATGACTTAAGTAAAAAAGTTTTCATTAAAAAAGCCCAGAGAAATTAAACAAAGCAAGAAAACTGGATTTTGGATAAACTCGTAAAACTGATAAAAACATCAAATTGTAATTAGTTAAGGACGTTCATTTGCTACGCTAAAGTCAAATGAGTACTATCTTTAATAAAATTTATTTAGGATTTGAAAAAAGTTGTAAAATATATCAATAATCTTACAAAGATTTATATCCTTTTTTTATTTGCCCTAAATATTTTAAAAGTATTTATTGTAAAATATCAGGAAATGTAAATTACAAATTGATTTGACTTGATGTGACAGATTTGACAGTAAACTATGTTGTATATTTGTGTGTATGTGTTTATTATTTTAGTGTGCGTGGTCGCCAGTTTTCAAAATATGCCAGTTTATTTAATGCAATTATATAAACTGCATATTTCAAAGAATATTTATAAACATTATTTATTATGGTGGCTACTTTAATAATATAGTTATTATAATTTTAAGTACAAAACATTATGTTCTCCATAAGACCCTGTGTTAAAATTTTGATTTTTAATCGATAGTTACTCTTTGAAATGATTGTCAATAGGTGTTAAATTTTATAATCTACTATTAAGCCTTATGTATGAACGTCCTTAAGGTTCATGTAAAAATCCAGTTTTCCCAAATTTTCCCGAAGTGTAATGTATAATTTTTCTGGGTCAATCATATATTTATTAAAATTAATGCGTTTCAGTTTCATTTGGTTTGCTTGGTGATGTTTCATTTTTTGTGTAAATTATTTCTGCATATTCAGTTTTTTCATCTTCTTTTTTGACAATTGGTTTTACAGCATTGGTTTTCACTAAATCTAATTCTGCATAAACAATTCCATCTTTTTTCTCTCCCGTTCCTTGTGTTGGAGTTGGAGTTTCAACATCCTCTTCTTGTATTGTCTATGAACAAAAATTCAATTGATTTATTACATTTAATTTATATTTTGTGCTTTTATTATTACATCTGCATCTCCGATTTCTACATCTTCATTTTCTTCTTCCGCTGTTGTATCACTTTTCTTCTTAAATATTGACTTTAAATTATCGAATCGTTTCTTCTTGTGTGCCTCAACATTAGCACTTTCAGTATCACTACTGAAATAAAGTAAACGTAGTCATTGTCTAATAATTATAACAAGGGGACAAGAGTCAGTGACAGAATATTCGTAACGATATTCGTAACGATATTCCAACCTGGATCGTCTAGCATAAGTATTTTTCGCAGGCGTAAAGCGTTTATACCGATGAGTATATGAACTATCAGATTGTTGTAAAATTATTTACAATACATAGAACTGGTGAAATGAAAATTTTGATCGCTATGGAAAAATAAATACGATGGCTGCATATGCATTTTAAGTAGTTGCAATTAAAAAAGTTCGTTACGCAGGAGCTGCTTCAACTTAGCGAATTTCCTTATAATACATAAATAACTCTCTAGCGGTCACAATTTTAGTCTGATCAAAATGAAATTTCGTAACTGATATGATTTTAGTACTTGCAAGGCCAATTTTATTAATAAATAGCATAGGTCAAGGGAGAAAGGGGGACATAAAGAAAGAAGAAAACACAAAATATAAAATATCTCTCTTAATATTAGAACAATCGAAAAATGCGCAAGGAATAAAGTTATAGAAAATCATGTTTGCTATAATTCATCACCTTATCATTTTTTGCCCAAACTATAATGTGTACAGAGATATTTAGAAATTCAAAATTGGCAACATCAGACCGTACTTTCCCCTTGGGGGATGCTATCCATCTTTGAAACGGAGATTTAAGGACAAAAAATGTTCCTTGAACAACTTTTGTTTGAAACTTTTTTCAATAACTCAGTATATATCGGATATTTAAGCAATTAATTCAGTTTGTTATTTTCACTTATGATTATATCGACAGACGAGGGCAAGTATAAACGCTTTCAATCTTTGATCCGTATTCTATATGTTGCGATGCGCAACATATAGAAAACAGCTTTTATATACTCAACAATGAAATGGAAATGTTTTGTACCTGCGAGACCTCTGTTTCAAACGCTTAAAATAATGTCAGAAATATTTGGTCACTGGCTCATTTGTACTATATTTTCGAATGAAATATTACCTTTCATAATTTTGATTATTCGATACAGCACCTGCAACAACAAACAATTTATAATAAATAAATATCGTTTTAAATTGTTATTTGCTTCTGAATGAGTTTAGACATCTGTCTTGAACAAACAGGACATGCAAGCCAATGTGAACTTTTTGTCTGGATTACATAGAAAATATACCGAGGATAAGTCCGTCCTATCTATTAATAGTAATTATTTAGTAACTATTCTTTGAAGGATTTAAAAAAGATCCCCATTGGAAAATTTAAAAAATTTTGATTTTCCATTTTTTTATTAACAAAGATACGGAAAAATTCAAAACATAAAGTATTCCGACTTCAAAATTTAAATATCTTTTAAACTATTAAAAATACGACAAGACCATTTCAAGTCTTTTTTGTTTTCCATTAACCAATGAATAAATTGAGCTTTTAAACGAAGCTCTAACTCAAATTTTTAATAAATTACGAATGAAATTAATGGATCATTACTTTATTTTTGTTTTGAATTTTTCCGTATCTTTGTTTGTTAATAAAAAAAAAAGGGAAAATCAAAATTTTTTAAATTTTCCAACGGGGATCTTTTTTAAATCCTTCAAAGAATAACTCCCAGAATTGAAAAAAAATTCCAGACTTTTATTTAAAAAATTATCGTGGTTATCCAGATTGGAAAAATTTTTTTAATTAACAAAAGCTTAGTTAATTGAAAAATTGGGATAAAAATTTTTGACGGATTATTGTTTAAGTATCCAGTAAGTACCTGAATTTTTTCTTTCCTTAATATTCATATTTAAAGGGTTAAAAATTTTTTTGTTCAAGTGTCGGAATAAAGCGGAACCAAATCACTCGTTTTCAAGCCCTATTTTCATCTCTCAGTTAAAATTATAAATATTAGTGGTACAGTTCCGGGAATTTGGACTTTTTTTTAGGAAATTTCTTGCTCTTTAAGAATATTTTTTTTGATTTCCGATATCTACAATAGTTTCTGAGATATTTGCAAAAAACCAAATCCCCTCCTTTTTTTTTAAATAAATTGTTTATAACTTTTGCAATTGTTTATGTGTGGGTTTGAAATTTTTGCACATTCTTCTAGTACGTCATAACGAGTTCAACGTATTTTAAAACGTATTTTAACACGTTTTTTAACTTGTTGACTAGACTATAAGCTGAAACTTTTTAACACGATTACTGCCGGACAACTACCTTAAACTTCAGAAACTTAAGTCCGCTACAATACGTTATGAAGGGCCAATCAATAACGTATAAATAATTTTTGAATTTATTTGTACATTATTAGACTCTTTCGAAAAATAAATATAAAAGTGCATCAGTAGTTTTTTTTTTTTTTTTGTAAAAAAGTAATTTATTTAAATGTTGCCAAAAATTCGAATACAATAATTTCTTATCGACTACGTGAATATATAAAAAATCGAATGTCTATAATACAACTGATAATAAAATTTAAAGTAAGTATACATACAATAAGAATATTAAAGTTCGTGCAAAAATAAAAATAAATAAAAAATAATTTGATCAAATTGAGATTCGTTCATTGTTAAACAACACTTAAATACAATATATATTTTTATTTTTTTGATAGACTACCAATACCCCTGAGTCAATATGTAGGAAATTGTAGCTATCGTTCATACAAATATATGTCTTAGAAACTATAACTTACGATACTCTAGTTAATTTAAAATCGTTTTTCAATCAAATATCATATGAGGTCGACACTTTCCATTCTCTAATTTTAAGTTAACTGAATAAGTGTTTTTTTTTTTTTTTTAAATAAGTATGGTGGTCACTAACTACAAAATTTTAATAAAAATTTTTTGTAGTGAAACAAAAAAAAAAAATTAAAGTTGATCGGACAGTACCACGCCGCAAGTCATATAATAAAATCTAAAAACTTTTTATAACATCCATTAAAAATTTTAATGTGTCAATTAATTATTTAAATTTAGATAGCATCTAACATCACCAGTAATCGGATTTATTTATGTAATTATTTTCATGCGACGTTGCCACACCTTGACGGCTCAGATGGATTATTTATTTCCAAGTTATGACGGACAAAAATTTTCGTGATTTCTTTTTAATTAAGATATTTACAAAACTCTTCGTCAGACTACTTTTTTTTTAAATTTAACATGTACGAGATTAAATACTAAAAGTAGAAGTTTTTTTTACTTCTTAATCTATAGAAGGTGGAGCAACATTATCGAAAATGTATGCGTTCATTCAACATTTGCTATTCACAATATATTAAAATTACAATTTTTAATGATTAGTTACGTGAAAATCCTTCGTCAGATTTTTTTAAAAATTTATTTTATACGTATGAGTTAGCAATTAATAGCATATCAAAAATTCAAATTTTTATCTATACATTGTCTAATTGTCCGATCAACCTTAACAAATGCAAATATACAATATTAAAGTACAATTACCAACCTTTATTCAAATTTTACAGTAGAGTAAAATTCCTTTTAGTAGTAGAGTCGATCATAGAAAACTTTCCCCAATCAAACAAATTGCTAATTTAATTCCTATTTAATATAGCGCTTAAAGAGGTACAGGCTTTTACATGCCTCAGAATTGAGCAAGAATCTAGAATGCATAAATTTTCGGGGCAAATATATTTCATTTTGTTTATTGTAATTTATAGTAAACTCAAGCTAGACAATCTATCCATTTAAACAGAATAAATCGCGTGATCAGAGCACATGGCCTAATATGATTGGTTCCTTTGTAAACTTGAACCTTGAAATCTGAATTAGTCTCATTTCATTCGTATGCGGATCATTTTTGTGATCCATCATTTCGATTGATTGTTTGATTTTTTTACATATTTATTTTTAGTTTTTATTGTTATATTTGTTATTCTTTTTATTGTTTCCATTCGTTTTTATTCATATTTATAACAAAATAATATGAATATAAAACGAAAACGACAGAACGAAGTCGGTCTGTTTTTACATATTATCACGTGTTCGGTGAATGTATTTGTTGATAACGATGGACTCTCTAGTTTGAGTGTACTATAATAAGTCTGTGCATTTCTTAAATTGAAAACCGTTATAATATTTAAAGTTTCTTTTTTATTAAATTTAAATAAACATTTTTCTGGTGGGTATGAAATTTTTTTTTAAAGTTCGGGGCAGATTTCTTGTTCACTTTCGGAATATATCAAATCCTGTGATTTTTCAAGCGCTATAAAAACTATTAATAATAATTAGAAATTATTTTGATCAGGGAGAGTTTACTATGATCTGTTCTTGGACTAAATTGTTAGATAATCCAAACTCTGTTGTAAATTTGAAATATAATTTGTTTGGGGGCAATTTTCGGCATTTAAATTGAATATTATTATTATTTACTATACTTTTTTGCACAATAAAGTTTGTCAATCATTTACATCATAATTTTAATGAACCGATCTTTTAAAAGCTGTCTAAATAGATTTAAGACACAGAGTGATTATAGTCTGAAGTCTTAGGTCAAGTCAAGAACTAGGTACGTATAATATGCCAATGATTTCTGGAGAAAAAAATTGGAGAAAAACCGTTCAGAACTCTTGAGTAATGTAATCTTTCTGTTATTAATTTTGTTTCAATCTAACCAAACATCGATCCAGTCAACGACTATAAGATCGGCTCGATATATATTTGAATTTAAAATTTTCTCGATGATGACTCCATCGATTGAGATAATAAACAATTTGTTTTCTTTTAATATAAACTGCTATAAAGAGTTAGTCATTTTTTCTATTTCCAGACAACCTTTTTTTGAATAGGTGTCAGATTTTCAGATCTTTGCTCCACTTTGCTGGAATATCGAAGTATATAATCGAAATAAAAAAATATCATAACATTCGTAATATGATTATAGCCAATATTTCTTAGTTTGAATTTTAATATCAACATTTGAATTTAAACAAATTTTTTATGAATAAATCCATTATTGGAAGACACGAAAAATGTTTCAAGAGATAGGGCAAACTTAAGAGATAGAGCTGCGATCTATTTTAAAAGGTGCTCAATGAGTCCAATATGTAATTGATTGACTTAATTTTTGTAAAATAAAATAAAATTTTTATTAATATCTATAAAATATAATTTTGATTAAAAATTATTTTGAAGAGTGTTTGTTTGCATTGCAAAATAAACAGATTCTAAAATATTTATTTTAATCTAAATGTGTGATTCGTTTTAAAATTGATTTGAAAAACTAATTTGGCAGTTTTGTTTTTTATTTTTTTAAATTATTTAACTATATTTAATAATTTCAAAAATGAGATTTTTATTGAGTAGGTTGAGATTCCACATAACGGCTTGCGATTATATTTTGGTATAATATGGTTAATAATTTGAATGTTTCTGTTTTTTTTTAAATAGCACATTAATTTACAAAGAGAACTTAGATATGATTTATTTTTCGGGGTTATTTATATACCAACGAACATTTTTTTAAAATATGAGAACTATAAGCAAACAATATGAATTATTATGCTAAATTATTGAAATAAAGTTATTTGACTTATAGCATAAAGATTTTAGACAAAATTCATAACTTTTGTTCAATCAGAAATATCTATGAGCTGATGTTTTCTAATAGTACTCCTTAAAACACAATTAAAACTGAGCGCATATACATTTTTATCGTGCATATAATTGTTGTGAATTTGTTCGATTTGTCCACAATTTTCTGTATTCGTCTTTAAAAGTCATAAATAATGAAAAAAATTTCGTTACGCAGGAGCGAATTTCCTTAGAATACATAAATCACTATCTACCGGTCACAATTTTATTCTGATCAAAATGAAATGTCGTATCTGATATGATTTTGGTATTTGCAAGTTCAATTTTTTAAATAAATAGCATAGGTCAAGGGGGAAGTGGGACATAGAGAAAGAAGAAAACACAAAATATAAAATATCTCTCGTAATATTTAAAAAAATGAAAAATGTATAAGGAGTAAAGTTGTAGAAAATCATGTTGGCTACAATTCATCAGCTTATCATTTTTTCCCAAACTCTAATGTGTACAGAGATATTTACGAAAATAACTTTCAATTTTAAATAATTCGTAAATAATTCTGTCAATATTAAAGGTACCAGCAAAAATGATAAGAACCAAAATTATAATAAAATTAATTGTCTTTAACTTTACTTCTTAGACATTTTCGATTTTTCCAATATTAAGACAGATATACTAAATTTTGTGTTTCCCCCTTTCTTTAAACCCCCCTTTTTGCAAAATTTTGACTTTAGTACGAGACCAATTTCCTTTCAGGAAATTCGCTAATTATTAACATCAACCGAATCTTTCAGAATATGTAAACATACGATGATGATTAATTTGTATGTAAATTCTTCAGAAGTAGTGAAAAGGAAACCAGATTAAAAAACTATTTAAACCTTTTGACCAATCTCTCAAGTTTCTTAATCACACCCTCCATGAATTATTCCTCCTGTGGAAACTTAGCGTTTAATATGCGTTCAGCCTTATTTGAAAGAACTATAAAATTATGAATTTTACTAGAATGGTCAGTTTTTCCTGACATGTAGTATATATAATTTATATTAAAAAAATAATTTTACTAAATATGTCGCAAATTTTCTCTAAATACATTTTCACAAAAGTGTTTTTGCAGGGATATGATGGATGTACTTAACAATAGATATGTGTTTATTTTTAATTTAACTACACAAAAAAGAAAATGTTCCATTATTTTTCAAATGTGAAAAACATTATTTAAAAAAAAAATATCACTTGGTAAAATTTTAATAACTTTGTTGTAATTCTTTTATTAAGATCACAATTGAAAAAATTAATTAATTTTTTTTTTTACTTAAAAAAAGTTAAAAATTCCTTTTTTGTTTATAAATATTGATTATAAATCGGCAGTTGTTACACTTCGGTATCAACTTTTTTCTCAGATCGTTTTATATCTGTTTCAGTTGGAATTTTAGTATTTCCATTAACATAATCGTCTTGAAGATGTTCCGATTTCACTTGTTCACTATCAGGAGATGGTACCGTTGGATTATGATGACCCCCCTCTACATCATATTCACCATCACGCTCTTGCACTGATGCACTGTCTTTTGTGTAGTCAATTACATGAGAACCACCTACGGACAGACCAACAAATTAATGAAATAAATGTTAATATTTAATTACGTTAAAAAAAGCAATTATGATACTGTCAAGCAAACTATTAACAGCAAACCCTCCAATAAATATTCTAATACGTTGGTCGTCATTAAGGCAAATAATTTACTTAAATTAACATGATGTTAAGTGTTTAGTAATAAAGGGTCATTCTCCACTCTAGAAATTCACTCTAGGGAGTGATATGAACAATATAGTTTTATTAAACATAAGTTCGAAAATCATCTTTAACAGAGACATTTTTATTTTCGATATGGGGCAATTTTATATCAAGATCAGTTGGTAATATGTTAAGCGTTGTGAGAAAAAAATCTCTATAAAAATATACTCTTTCAATATTTTTGTATATCCATAAGTCTAGGAAAACATTTATCGCAGTCGAATATACAATATTTTTTTAATAACGCCACAAAACGACATTGAACGGATTTAGGTGAAATGAATGCAGGACCCACGATATTAGACTGCCTCGGACCTGACAATTGAGCTGGCGACTGGCTGTGTATAATCTACATTTGTTGCCAATTATGAAAGGGCATATCGTCTAATATTGAGGCTATTTGTTCTTCAAAAAAGGCATTTTTCACACCTGTTAATGAGCAACTGTTATGCCAGCAGTACACACTTGGCGAAAGTACTCGGCGAGACATTCGTAAGGCGAGGAGCCGTGAGTGGAGCTGTGTATACTCTCGCCGAGTGTTCGGCCGACAATACAGTTCTTGTCAGTTAGTGAACGAAATTACGTTGGTATACCTGAAAAATGACATTATTAAATTTAAAATTACGGAGTAGTAATTTTTTGATCAAATGAGTAATAAAGGACACTAAAAGAATAAAAAAAGTATTCATAAATTTATACAGTTTTTATTTATTTTCGTGTTATACTATTAAGATTAATAGGTACAATTAAAGCGATTAATAGTTGAATATTTAAAAATGGCGGTTGAACGTTGAATCGAATGTAGACGAGAGTGTTCTTTGTGCTTGTGTCAAATGTATTAATCACTAGCTTTCTTTGACTCGTATTAAAAAACTCGACTTTTAATGGAGCGATGCTGAGGCGAGACGAGTCGACACAAGACAGACCGAGCGTTGTGAGTACACTCTCGCGCTGGTTATGTCTCGTCTTGCCTCGCCGAGTGTGTGCAGTCGGCATCAAGATAGATTTCATGATTTGGTGACAAGAATGGTAAAATACGAAAAGGTGTTCAGAGAGAATTTCAGAAAAAATCCGATACGATTAATTTTTTCAATTATTTAATTCATTTCACATCCTACTATAATATTTTTTTCGATATTACCTCTATTACCTCTATATAAAGAGAACCTTGTCGCCTAAATTAATAAAGGGTTTACTGTTAATATAATTGAACTTGCTGAAAATATTTTTACTTAAATTTTCTACTTTCTAGTAATAATAGTTCAATAATCTGGCAGTTTTATCTGAAAAGTGTAACAGAAGTTTTAAAATATTAGTAGTACTATAGATTTTGAGGTGCTATTTCCAAATGTTTACTCTACTACTTCGTATGTGAAATGCTGCTCATTTTGGCAATAGGCAACAAACCCCGATGCTTCAAAAATCTCCAGCAGTTAATTTTTTAGGTATATTCACTTTCAAATGAAAATAATTTCTTTTTCGCTAAAGCCAATGATTGCGGAGATTTGAAGGGGATACACAGTACTTTCTACCGAAATCGGTTTATTTCTGTAACGTAGCCAGATATTAGATTTAAAATTTTTGGAAATATTGTTAGGTTAAAATCTAATTTAACATCAATTAATAAACATAATTCTTCCCTCTCATCTAAATTTTATTTCGAGAATAATAAAAGTTGCTGATTTGTCAAACTAAAGGTTATGGTAAAACGCAATAATATCTTATCTCCGCAATCATTGGCTTAGTCAAAAATAGTTAGGTTAAATATCATTTTAATTTAAAAGTTAACTTATTTTGACTACAGGATCGTTTCCAATCGATTTATATTTTGCCAATCGGTAAAGGTGAAATTTAAAAAAACAAGTTTTTGGTGTTCTCAAAATAGTTGCATTTCCCTTGCTCGTACGAGGTAGCAAATAAAAGTTTGGAACGAGCATCTCGAAAACCACGTTTTAAACCTTCTACTAAACTTTCCAGATAAACTCTCATCTGAGCACCAAATGATTGGGCCATGAATATAAAATAAAAATTTGTTAGTATTTAGAAAACGTGCAAAACACAATACCTAAATGTATTAGAGTATTTCTCCTCATACAATCAAAACAAAGTTCTGATTTATTTGACTGTCAACAAAAAACGTGCATACTTGAAGCAAGAGATTAAACTATATATTTATTACCAACGTATAAATTGTTACGATTTCTACGTGGTTTCTTGGTTTTAAAGTAAAATACTTTTCATATCAATTTTTAAACCAAAAGATAATAAAATGGTGCTTCAATTTTTAATTTACTATTCGGAGTTACCTTATAAATCTATTGGCGTCCTTCCAGAGAAATGGGTTCTTTAGCTTGCATATAAATAGAATATTTCAAAATTATATTTTATCTTTTTATTTAAATAAAATAATCCTACTTATAAATTATAAAGCATGCTTAAAAAATATTACTCACCTCCAAAACACCATCGTCCAGATGCTCTTGCGTATATTACAAGGAATATTATTAAAAGAACTAATAGAATGCTGACAACAATTCCAATAATGGGGCCAACACCTAATTCCAATCCTAAAATGTTAAAAATATATATAATATGGGGGTCAAAAATCGTCTAAATTAAGGTGTAGATTTAGCTGTAAGCACGTAACGCACAAACCCCTTAAACTCGGTCTTACGCACTTCCGTGCTCTAGATTGACATGATTTTAACCAATTAAAGAAGATTATTCTGATTATAAAAACAGGACGAAGTTATTTTTCTTCAGAATATGTTTTATTGAGACCGCAGTATTAATATAATATATAGTGTCAGGCAGTTGCGGATTTACCTATTTGTTAGGAGTAGACCGTTAAATTTTTGCCGCTCCTGAAGAAGCAAAATCAACCGAAATCATCGAAAAAATAGTCAGAATAGGCCATCAAAACGTCGGTATGAGATGAAAACTCGATTTTCGAAAATCGAAATGAAAACAATAACTTTCCGAGTTTCAATTTTCTTAAAGGGTAGTTAAATATGTTTAGTCGAGAGAATTTCATGGTGGGATATTTTTTACCAGTTAGGGGCTATCTATTAACCACGTTTTGGGAGAGGGTAGATGTAACTTTGTATTACGTAACACAAGTCATATCTAAGAAAAATTAATAAAAAAACGGACACTAAAACTGACGTTGTTCAAAGCCTGACGAAATGTGATTGATTGTTTAATATTTCTTGAAATGACTAATAGCGCGTTGGTGGGTAAAAAGGTTGGAGAGAAGAAGGGGTAATCGAGCTATTTAAAAAATTGTATTGATTTGAAAAGTTTCGTATCACAAAACAAGCGGAACCGGGTGGGGTGTGCCATAAATATTTACAAGCGTTATATGGTAGGGAGGGGATTAAAAACTATGCGTTATTTGGTTTATAGATAGTTCCTTACCAGAACTACCATCCTAGACCTTGGTCTACTCAATTACATTTTATAAGGATTATTTTATTGCATAAATGAAATGACTTTGACTAATGGGCGACTACACTATGAAAATTTAATGATTAATGTACCTTGGGGTTCAGCATTCGTAGAAATTACAACAATGTAGTCAGTTGAACCTTGATCATTGTATGCGGTTAGCCGGAATTGGGTTTCTGTGTCTTCCTTCTTAACATTGCTTATAAATAAATTGGCTTTATATGCACCTCGACCCTAAAATGATAATTATAATTAGTATTCATACAAATGGTGGATTTTATCTAATAACTTGTATGTACCAATTCTTCAGGACTAGCAGCTTCAAATCGCCCTGTAGGATCTGCAGACCCTTCTTTTACTTGTACACCATCAATTGTCCAATGAATTGAAGGTCTAGGATTTCCTGTAAATTCCACACTAATAGTACCTGGTTTACCAATTTCGTAGTTAAAGAAGTCAATAGGATTATCTTGTGATGGTTCCGGAGCATCTAAAAATTTTATATAATTAGTTTTGTTATAAAAGGATAGTAAACATTTATTATACATTTAACGTTGAGTTGAATTAATGATTGGTAGGTTGGACCATTTGGTCCGGCATTTGGTCCGGCATTTGGTCCAGCATTTGGTCCGGCTCCATTTAATGCCATATGATTGGCAACACAACGTAATTGTTTGCTGTCATCTTGAGGTGTTAATCGTCTTGTTAAATTTTGTTGAACGGTTTGTAATTCATCAAGTCCATTGATTATAATTGGGTCATTCAATCCTTCCATTAATAAGTCGTTGTCTAAATACCAGGAAATATTTGCAGCTGGTCTACCATCTCGAATGTAACAAGCCGCTTGTAAAACGTCTCCTGCTCTGTAAATTGATTGAGCTTCTGAGCCACGATTTACATCTAATTCTGGATTTTTTGGAGCTTCTGTAAAAAATATATAAAAATTAATAACGAGAAAGGAAAAGAAGGCATAAAATAATTGAGATAACGTACTTGCGACTAATAAATTGATATGTCCTGCTGATTCTTTGACCTCATTTAGTGTGCCCATAGTACAATTAACGATGCCATTGTTTAAATCTGTTATTCGGGTAATTGTAGCTCCACAATGACCTGCAGCAAGACCTGCTCCATGATATTTAAGCTGAAATTAGAAAAAAGTTTATAAGTTTTTATAACAAATTTTGAAGATAAACGTTGTAAGAAAAAATATATATATCGATCCAACTCGAAAACGGAGCAAACATTAGTATTTCCTATAATACTAAACTAAAAATGATCTCTGATATACATGGCCACAAAAGTAGCGTACTTTTTTTTTAAATTTTATAATTGATCTTTGCCTTTTTCATTCGGTTTTTGAAAAAGTAAGTCGTATACTACGAACTTTTATTCGAAACATTTTCCCAGAAAAAGAATGAATAAGACACAAATCAACCATAAAATTTTGAAAAAAGAGTTAATATTAAGAGTAATATAATATTAAATATTGGTACTCATGACGTCTATTTCCACAATGGCGGCTTTATTCAAGCTACATTTCAACAATTAGTTATATTTATCATAAAAAAGCTGAGTATCATTATAAAATAATAATTTTTTGTTTATTTTTATGTAACTATCACAGTTGAGCCTGACTACTCTGTTTCTAATAATTGTCATTAGATGTCACAGTCCGAAGAAACAAACACCAATAGAAATATTTGTATTGTGTGTTCTTTATTTTTGTGGGTAAAATTTAATTTGGCCGACTGAATAATAGAATGAATCTAGCCCATAATAATAAGCAAGTAATTTGTATGCCTGTATATTTAGATGGAAGATACTTTACCGTGTGATTGGATTCATCAACATGCTGCATGAAAAACAAACAAACATAAATACCGTTTTATGTTTTCAAGTCAATTGTTAATTTAAAAAACAATAAAAAATTAAATAATATTGTTTTTTTTATTACTTAATTCTTAAGACAAAATTTGTCGCGTGCAGTTAATAAGATATGCATGTTTATATTAAATCTCTTAAAAATTAGTGTCTTTATATGTTTATATTCTTATCACATAATTATTATCTTTGAAACACTAATTAGATTTACAAACTTCAAATTAAACTGACCAAAATTGTTCGGATGCTATTTTTATTTCTACTTAGAAAGTTGATGTTATTTTTAAAATTTTATATTTGATTTGTGCCTTATTCATTCATTTTTCGTAAAAAAATTTCGAATAAAAGTTGATACTATATTTCAAATGAACAACTTTTATCCGAAGCATTTTTTCGAAAACCGATTCAATAAGGCACAAATCAATATAAAATTAAAAAAAAAAAAAACATATACAAGACAATATGAAGCATATTTTACTAATTTATTTTTTTCACCTATACCTATACACATATACAGGGTGAATCGAACCAGGCGTATAATAAAATATGCCTCTATTTATTTTTATGATCCTCCCATTTTTTAATATCATCCAACAGAATGTTAAACGTACATGTTTAAATATTATACGTATCTGCAGAACTAAGATGATAGGCCAATACTATACCTCTCACAAATATATTCACAACATATATTCACATATATTGTCTAATATATGCTGTATTATACCCTCTCTATTAAAAATCGTCCACTAAATATGTTATTCGTTTTATAGAAAGAAATAGAGGCGTATACATATTATGCGTCTGGTTCGATTCACCCTGTATATGAATTTGTAAAGCATACATATTTTAGGCGATGATTGCTTTATCAAATTATTACGGTTTATCGATTACAAAATCTTTACTCATAATACAAATATTATTTATTATATACTAGAAACTAATAAAAAATTGTGTTTTAAGAATTCTATTCGAAATAAAATTCTACCCAACCCTATTTGATTGTATTTTTTCTCTAATCAATACGGTAAGTACTCATTTTCATAGTATTTTACCACACACATGAAATGGAAAACTGTGTCTTTATACTAGAAGAAAATGTATTTCATGTTGTAAATATATGCATGAGAATTTAATTTGAATATAATTATGTGAATTAATAAAGATTTACATGATTATTAAAAAAAAAGAAGAATAAAATTAAGAAACAAAAAGGTAGGTCATGAAAATATGGGTGATGTCAATAAACTGTTGAATTAAATTTCAAATGACATAAAAAAAGAAAAAGTAAAAAAAAAAACGTTAATTAAAAGTACATTTTATTTAAACATATTTCCGGTGTATAGTTTTTAATTGAAAGTAATATATAAAGCAATATAATAAATATATGGTGTAATAACATTTACATTATTGTAAATGTTTTGTTTATATAAATATAATTTTAATATTTATAAACTATTCAATTATGTGATTTTGTTTCATATAATTTCTATTTTGGCATCCGTTTTGGGCTTTATAGAGATGACTTTGTATTCCATTATACATGGAGAATTTTTTTTCTGTATTTACCCTACCGACTGCGCCATGTTATATGTTTAACATTTTGTTATTTTATTGTTTTTATCCATTTGCAATACTTTAGATCTGAGTGAGAAGTAACTATTAGACCGACTACTGGCAAGACTAATAAGTACCAAATTGGTCGGCGCTAAATTTTCAGTACCAACTGAAATCATCAAATAACTACCGATTATAACGCTTGACATTACAATATTTAACCTTTAAAGAGGTTTTAAAAGTCATTTAAAGAGCAAGTTTATTTTATCATTTTACTTCTAATTTTGAAATCTTTACCAACATAAAAACAAAAAACAAAAGTTTATAGAGGTTCCAATTTGATAAATTGAAACTGATATAGATTACGAAAATACGACAAAGTAAATTTCGAATATGCAATGACCACGCTACGTGACTGGATCCCACATGTAAATATGCAGTTCGTTTCTGACTTTTAAACACGAAAAATTTATTATTATGAACATTTTTTTTATCCCAGTAATTAATTAAATTTGTGAAATGATATTAAAATTATTTTATATCACAAAGATAAATGTTTGCATGATATACTATCGAAGTATGTTTGGATAATATCCATGGATAGATTATATATCTATGCCATATATCTACAGAAATATATCCTCATATATATTTGTCATGAAGATTCTCTGCTCGATGCCCTCCGTACAAACATCCAAAGATCCAGGAAGTTGATATTAGTGTTGCCGATAGATTTCAATTCAATAGAGTGTATAATATTACTGAACACAATATATCATCATACGCAAATATAGAAATATTTCTTATTGAATTACAGATAAAATAATCTTTTATAGAAGTAAAAGTGGAAGAACAAGTTAGGAAAGTCTTCGTAATGTGACGGTCACAGGGCGATATTGTGACAGTCATATGACAGTATTGTTCTGTGCCACGCTAATTACGCGTCACTGCTTACAACAAACACTTTCACAAACAAATAAGCATGCCAAATCAGGGTGTTTTTGCACTTTTATCTCCTATTTGTGACCGAAAAACGAGTTTCCGGATTAGATGACCATTGAGATATTTGATCACCATCTTTTAATCTAACGATTTACCGGAGTTAGATTCCAATTCATCGAAAGGTGTTTATCCGAGTCGAAATTTAGAGCATTCAAATCATAATTTCTTTTGTTATTTCTTGAATGTAACCTTATAGATCATCAATAGGGCATAAAAGTCGTGAAACGTAGATAAAACGTCATAAAACGATGACTTGAGCCACAAAAACGTAATATGGACTTAATAGGTCATCAAAGGTATCAATACATGTTAAAAATAGCATAGAGTCTAAACAGGGAATTCATATTAAAAAAAAAAATTTATTTTTGCCTATATATATGTTTGACGCTTTTCGATGACGACCAAAAATATTTTAGGTGTTTAATATTATTGGAGACAACGAAAAGTATACTTCTTAAAGTGTATTACTATATTTACAAAACGTTGTGATTGTGCCGTTTATTTTTCAACGTGTTTCATCAAGTTATAGTGTACGTAATATGATACCTTTGTTTCTAAACTTGTCTACATTTCATATATTACATAATGGGTTTTAGACGAGAATGAGCTGAAGGGTGGAATATAGAAAATTAATATCACAAACTATGTATGTTTGAAGTGGTTTTCCTTTAACTCCTATAAAATTTCATATATAATTACATAAATTGCTAAATGCCCGCGGCTTCGCTCAAATGAATCTTTATGCATATACATATGGGCAAATAGGTGCATTTCAACATATTCGGCTATCCTAAATAATCTTACACGACGATATATATATATATATAAGTTAAGTTTTATGATAATGCCGATGGTTGCGTTGCGATCGAAATATCGGTATCTAGTCATTTATATATACAGGGTGAGTCAAAAGTCATGGAGTTTATTGAAAGGGTGGATAGGGAATGAAATTCTAAGATGCAAAGTCCTTGGACATTTTTGCGCCTGTTCCACCGTTAATTAGATATTAATTAAATAAAGTAACCAATTAGAGAAGCGCGTTAAAGGAATAAATAAGAAATGGTGGGGAATGAACCATTAGAGTTAGAAAAAACATGAAATTTAGAAGATATGTTCCTTAGAGAGTGTGGCGATGCACTAAGAAAGGATTATTTGAATATCAACTTCTAAGGGGGTGAAAGTTTGTATTTGTAATACAATTGGCATATTTATGCAATTTTCGATTCGCAAACTACCATATAGAACCAAGAATAAACAGAAAGTAGTGACAAAATTTGCAAAACGTCCTTTTCATCCTATTGAAAATTATCATTCGAAAAATTATTTCGTAATTAGAGCCTACATCACAAAATAAACCCACCTACAGTGATAGAAGGAATTTCTTTCCTCAAGAAAATATATTTTCTTCTAAATATTTGCTACAATACAGAAATCCTTGTTTTCATTCAGGACTACGCAGTCGAACCAAAAACATATGTTTAGTTGAGCGAAGAAACTAAAATTCTTGAACGGTGTTTAAAATTTTTTTTAAATAGAGTTCCTTAGTCTTGGCCTAAGAAAGTCTTTCTTGGCTAAATACTCCTATGATTCTTTAGTAAAGAAAATGAAATTCTTGTAAAAAAAAAGTATTTTTCTTATTAAAAATAAATAAAAAACTCAAGAAGAGAAAGTTTAGGCAGCTTCTTTAACTGAAGTATATTTAACTGAAGTATATTTAACTGAAATATATCATTACTTCTTTAAAAAGTTTCATTTGTTTGGATTAAACAAATGTTAATTTTGGTCCGAAATTTTAGCATCTTGGTCCAAAGAAATCATCATTTCAGTTTACGAATTTCGAGATTCTTGTGTCAAGAGTCAGTTTATCTTTAGTTAAGATAATTTCCTTAAGTCAAAACTATATGTCAAGATACTTATTTTCTTATACCATATGTATATTATCTTCCCTATATTTAAGTCAGAATTACTTCTATCAGTGTATGAAACATAGTCATACGGTCAGTGGTTTGAGCCATGGCTTGATACATCCAATCAGTAAGTCATTTTATTATAAATCTAATAACTTATGTGTAAAAAATTAATTTTACAGTGAGTGATAGTATGCTTGAATGTTACCTAATTCAATATGAGATACATTGTTATTCGTTTTATAGAAAGAAATAGAGGCGTATACCTATTATGCGTCTGGTTCGATTCACCCTATATAGGCATTTGTGAAGCATACATATTTTAGGCGATGAAGCTTTATCAAATTATTACGGTTTATCGATTACAAAATCTTTAACTATGAGCCACTAAAAAATTTCTTGCTTAGTCGGATAATTTGTTCAAAAAGAATAAAGTAATTACATTTGTGATAAAACTAATTTTTTTTTTACTGATGATACATTTATTTTTAGTGATCTGATGTTATGGAACATTCATTCATTTTCTCATACATATTATAGTTCTACATACCATTTCAGTTTTAAGAGATGAGCGACGCAAACGGACGTTATCCTTTTTTAGGTGTAAGCATAGCAAATAAATCATTAAACTTTAATATCTATTGATTAATATTCAAAAATTATTTATGAATAAAAGGTAAAAATGGCGTTCTTCTTTTAAAACTTCATAATTTATTTGTACTTTATTCATTCGGTTTTCGAACAAAAAAAGTTTAGAACAAAATTTATTATTATTTTTATGACGAACGATTTTCATTCGAGTCGAGACATTTTTTCGAAAACTAAATGAATACTGCTGCAAGTTGACTGCAAAAAATTTTAGAAAAGTACACCACTTTATCTGTTGATAATATTAAAATTGTAAACACGAAAATAATTTTTGTAAGGTAGTTCACTTGTATACTCATTTTACTTTAAAATTTGATGAGCAACGAAACCTAAACTCTAAAAAAAACCTAAAAACACAAGCACCCACAGTGAAAGAATTCAAAATATTGATAACGCCATCTAAGAGCAACATCATTGACTGAGGTAATCATGAGTCGGTTGGTTGGTTTTGTTTTACTCATCAAATACCGAACCATAACTGTTACAGATACTTCAGAAACGGTTAAATCATACATACCATTGGTGTTTCTGGTGTAGCATATGTCTGCATGAAAATTAAAAGGAAAAAACAAATGAGAATATAAATATTATTGGATAAGTTTGGCCATGATTTTCATAACTTGATCCTTGATCTTTAACCCTCCCCCCCATTAACTTTTGTATATATTGCGGTTTAAGTAAAAATCATTAGGTATTGTGATTAATAAAATTTGAAAATTCGCCCCAATACCTAGATCAATTTTTGTATTATAAATACGTATTTCGACTAGAAAGTAGTCATCATCAGTATAAATTAGCTAGTCGTAATTTACTTTTTGACAGTTAAAAATAGATAGAAAATCGAAATCAATTTATTCTTGTTAACATCACTCTTACTCTTATACTCACTAAATTACTCTTATATTGTCTCAGGATATGTCTCAGGATATGACAGTTTCACCAACTGAAACTGTCACCAAATTAGCAACGAATAACATATCCTGAGACAATATAAGAGTAATTTTAATAAGAGTGATGTTAACAAGAGTAAATTGAATGAAAGTAATTTTAACAAGAGTAATTTCAATAAAATTTATTATATTTTAATTTATTTTGCTTAATATTAATATTTTATTTTTATTTTTGTCTATTGATTTCCATTTTCTATCTATCTCTAATTGTCAAAGAGTAAATTACGACTAGCTAATTTATACTGATGATGACTACTTTGTAGTCGAAATATGTATTTATAATACAAAAACTGATCTAGGTATTGGGGCGAATTTGAAATTTTATTTCAAAAACCTAGAGTTCTTATTAATTATCATTTGATAATCTAATATTGTGATTAATGAAAAAATGTAAGAAATGGGAAATTTTAACCTCGACTTAACACGGTTCCTTGGTCGACGTTGTATTTAAAAGCTAAAGATCAAAAAATCCTAAAAAAGTATCCTCTTCTTGATTAAGATTCCTTTAGTCTATCCTTTCCTTTAGATAGACTAGCTAATGATCGTCCATAATCAGTTTGTAGACTCATTTTTTATAATAGGGAATATGCATGAAAATTTTTTTTCAAATTTATTTTCAGATTATTATCTGTCTCTTTCTTGCAAAACTATTAAAAACGGAGTTTTACATGTATTTTAAATGGTGAAAGTGTAATATGACGTCACATAACATAACAAGAGGGCTATCACCCTCTTTGTCTAATCGAGAATTTCAATCATTCATATCTCGCTTATTTTTAAAGTTATTTAAAAAGTAATTTTACCTTGATATTTGTCAAGTAAACATGCTTAAATTCAAGTGAAAAAAAATTTTCATGCATATTCCCCATTGTATAAATGTATAACTGTTTTTAAATACTTACGCCATTGTTATTAGTTTCAGTTGCTTTCGGATGTAAATTGACCGGATCAAATCCTGGCACAACTATTCGACAGTATTGTAACGGTAATGGAACTTTACAAAGTACTTCAACCGTTGTTCCTGGTAATGCAATCACCGAACTTGGTTCAACCTCCACATACGCTGTTTTAACATCTGTAATAAAAAAAAAGAACATAATTTTATAAAAAAGTTTTACGTATTTTTTAGTTTTTTATTTAATTTCAACACCGTTTCTCCAAATTAGGGTTTTGTATATACAGATCAATGAAATGGAGGTCCCAAACAGACAAATTATACGAGTTATGATCTACAAAACAATATAGAACCCGTCTTCGGAAAAGTTCCTGCTCGACAAAAGGTTTTGTCCAAAAGTTTATCTTTTCAAACTGTAGTATTACATAACTTAAAGATGACATTTGAATGTTCTACCGATTTCGTTTTTGGGATATCGTGGTGATTGATGACTGAAAAATACCGAACAAGGTATTGGAATCTCAAAACGTAAAAATCCGATGGTACCTAGTTATATAATTCAGCTATTCTAGATAGAAACTATCCAAATTACTTAAAATTCGTCGAATAAAACAAACCGAAAGTGGATAATTTCAAATCAGTAACCATAGATAGATTGTATCGGCTGTCCTGGACGGTCCATAAGGTCCATTGTGATGCCTAAGGATGTGAGGATGTGAGTGGAGTGGAAGGAACTTTGTGTGTAGACTAGAAATTGGTAGGTATACGCCGACAGTTTAGTCAATTAACCGCCTTTTTTTAAATAATTGTCAAACTGCCGATGTCGGGATTCGAACCCCTAACCTCCCAGTTCCAAGTAGACATAACCCGTTAGACCAAGCTCGGCTACTTGGACGGTAATCAGTAACCATACACCCAATTTTAGTTGCTTCAATGCTCATATTATTTCGTTCTAATCGAACAACCTTACACTATTAAGGATATTTCAACATACCACCACTTTTCGACAGATTTTGCTCATTTTTTGTTCACAGGCTAAACATAACGTTTTCTAATAAATCCCAAAGTTTCAGAATTTTTGAGCGTTCAGAACGCGAGATAATATCAACGTTATCATTCTCTCTCACTCTCTCTCATTAGAAGCATGTGAAACTTCATGCCCGCCCAATTATTATCTGTTGTATTATAAAAAATACTCGACAGAATTTAAAAAAAAACTAGGAGAGTAAAGCTAAATATTTATTATATGAATTTCAAAAAAAAAATCGTGTGTCACCGTTTTGTTTTCGAAATATAAAAGTTTAAAATTATTCCTTTTCTTCAACATAACATTATTTTGTATATGTGAACTGTCTTTTTGTCTATGTGTTGTATATGTGTGTTTATGTATTGGTGCTATAATAAAATCAAACCGGTTTGTTGTACTGATTGCATAACACAGTGCTGTGGAACGTCCTTAAACGATTCATTAGTAGTGTGCATGGGCAGAAACAGTATTTTTGCATGTTATGACAATTTACGAGTGATAGATATTTGTAAAATAAATACACTTTAGAGACATTGTCTAGGTCACATGTGACGATTCATATACTCCCCTACAACAAACAACCTGTAGAAGACAATACACAATAGAAAAAAAGGGAATAATTTAATTTTTTTTAGTGCTCTATTACGCATGGTGCATATAGAATACGATGATGATGATGGTGATCAAAGAAGCGTAACATTTCTTTGTTTTACCTGACGCGAGTTCATGAACCTCATATCCGTAGTTGGTAGGTAGGTACATACATACATGCTACCGATAGTAAACATTTACAACACCAGGAGATCATTCAACAACAGTTTGATGCATGCAGATAATATTCAGATAAGTACCGGAGTTATTGTATTCTAGTCAATATTATAGATTGTATATATGTTTTTTTTAGGATAAGGTTTGTACAATTCGATTTAAAAAAATTGCTTCGGTTAATTTCTAACTGCTAAGACGAGGGTTTCTAAGCAAAACAAATGTAAAGGTAACTGCTATGTTTTTGCTCGTTTGTTCGAAATTTAATTCCAGTTGGTCCATAAATATTAAGATGGGAATTATTAACGTATTCTGATTTTTTTTTTTGAACATGGTGAGACCACGGATTACCTATACTTGAAATTATCTTTTGATAAACCATATTTTGACAAAATGGAAACCCGACTTCAAAAATCAAATATTCTATAACAAAAAATGCACTATAAAGTAAAAAAATAATTGCATATTCTTGTGCCAATTTTAGTTCACCTAAGCAAAAATTTTTAAATATATATGTACAATTATTGTTATTTTTGGAGTCGGTGTCAGCATAGAGAAATTCACATAACTTTTGGACACCGCCTCCAAAAATAACAATAATTGTACATATATATTTATAAATTTTTGCTTAAGTGAACTAAAATTGGCACAAGAATATGCAATTATTTTTTTACTTTTTAGTGTATTTTTTGTTATAGAATATTTGATTTTTGAAGTCGGGTTTCCATTTTGTCAAAATATGGTTTATTTCTCGCTTTTTAGTGACTTTGAAGTTCTAAAACTGATTTTATTTGTCTAAATATGGGTAGACCTACTAAACGACCTACTAATTTTTAGTGCATTTTTTTATAACACATTTTTTTTTACCCGTTTTTTTTTTTTTTAAATTTTTAGTGCATTGTTTTATAACAGATTTTCAGTTTTTTTTACATACATTTTGTTGTTTTTTTGTAAAAATTTTTTTTTGGGGTCGGTTTTTAAAAAAATTTTCTTATTTTCCCATTATGAATGAGTACACACTTTCAAAAAAAAAAAAATTTCGCAGAAATCGGTTATCACATATAAAATGAGGATTTTCCTCGATTTCCCGGGGATTCCCTTATCAGAATGCGATTTGGTGCCAATGGGACCAATCGGAAACCAAACCCATTAAAACAAAATATTCAAAATCGGTTCATAAATGACGGAGTTCTGAGGTAACACACATAAAAAAAAGCAAAAAAAAAATACAGACGAATTGAGAACCATCCTCCTTTTTGAAGTCGGGTTAAAAAGAATAATGGATTATTGAAAAATAATGAATTACCGAGATAGCTAGTGATTACATGGTAATGTTAAATTAGTAAAATTATTGAAAACCATCTCAATTGATTAATTAGAGAATGAAATTATTAGGTAAGTTATCTGTCAGGTATAGTATAACTATAGTCATTAAAATTGATTAGAAATATAGATGCTGTGCTCCCTAGGGAGCTTATGAAAAGCTCAGTGACCCCAGGCTAAGCACATAGTAACGGATTATGAACGATTGTAACTACTAGCAAATAGTTAATCTAAGAACATGAATCTATAAAATTTATAGTTTCAAATACAAACCTTCTTTATAGTAGATAAAAGAGCAAAAAATAATTAAATAGTTAATTGTAAAAGAGTGTGATGCATTGTGTTGGACATTTCTTTGATATGACTATAATAATCGTTCGAAATTTTTTGTTGCTATTTAGTGAGTTAATAAAGATTTCAATGGTTTACAGTTTAAAAATGAACGTTAAAATTGAAACATGTAACACGATTTTATTTTATAAAAATATCTGGGAACTTGCCAAGTAAAATATTAAATATCTACTAAGGAAAACCTATTAGCAGTCAAAGTGGCCGAGCAGTCTAAGACTTGGAAACTAGGAGGTTATGGGTTCGAATCCCGACATCGGCAGTTTGTCAATTATTAAGAAAAAATAAACAAGGGACGTTAATTGACTAAACTGTCGGCGTATGGACAAGAACGAAGTAACCGGCTATGTTTCAGACAGTTTTCTGCAATTTTCTTCACGAACTCCAGATGAATGTCCTAGTCTAATTCCTAGTCTATACACAAAAATTCCTTCCACTCCACTCACATCCTCACATCCTTAGGCATCACAATGGACCTTATGGTCGAAGTGTAGTCAATAATGAATGGTCCTATAATATGCTCACCCAATATTCCAGTCCAGACATTCAGTTTCAATGTGTATGTGTATGTATGGTTTTATAGTAAAAATATTTTTTTTTTTTATTTAACATTGATTCTCTATTAGAAATGCTTTTGAAAACAGACTGTATACAAATAACTCATTGTAAAAAAATGCGCGGGTATCTTTGAATAGGTTATAAAGTAGATTATTATAAAAGTAATTTGTGTATGAGTAGGAAGCACACAAGTGGTTGGTTGATATCTATTGTTTTCATAAAATAACAGTTAACTTCCTTGCAGATCTAAAAAACTTGTAAATAACAATTGTAATCTATATATATACATTTTTTTTGTCATGTCTATTCTCTGTCCTCAAGATCTATTGAAATTCAATTATAGGTAAATTAAGTAGGAGTTTGCAGTAGATATTTTAGAGAATGTTCTTTTTTAAGAAAATTCATCTATCGCGACTGTATAGCGATAAACAGATTTCATAAAAATATATGTCAGTACGCGCTATAGATATGTGACGGGCGTTTGGTGTTTGATAGGCCAAATTCGCTAATGGGCAAAATAGAACAAAGAGAAAGGGAAACTAACTGCCAGGGAAAAAATATAAAATAGTGAATTTCCCCTTAATGTTAGTGAATTAAAACAAAATGGTGTGTGTCAGCTCCGACACGCGATAGAGACTCAAGCAAGTTGAGTATATTCAGTATAAGGTGCCAGAATATGTTGCGCGGAGGGACAACTACACTTTTTGTTAACACTCGATTTCGCTCCGCATCGTCGCGGAGATTTACTCTTGACTCGAATCTAATCTAATCTAATTTTTCAACAGGTTTCATATAGTTTCTATATAGATATAGAAATGGTTATATATACAGATTGTATTTGAAAAAAACACCCAATCTGTATACAATGTATAGTGTATCTATCGCTGTCAATATGCAGTATACTATGATATGGAGTCTTTGTTACACTTAAACTGCATTAATATCAGTATTGTATAACATATAACTATAGTATGATAACTATATATATATATATATATATATATATATATATATATATATATATATATATATATACTTATCACTTTCTAACTACAATCATTTATATATAGTTGCATCCTACTCGTGTAATGTATATCGTCCGTCGTGTTGCAGTCGTTATTGTCCGTCGTCCGTATTGTAACAAAGACACCATATCATAGTACACTGCATATAGACAGCAATAGATTGACTATATATTGTTCCTAGATTGGGTGTATTTAAAATACAAGCTGTATAATAAATATTAGATTCTGTTTAATATTTAATATTTAGTTGTGTTTGTTGCATTCGATTCGGTGTATAAACATTGATAAAAGAGTATAAATGTTGTATACACACACACATTTACACAAATATAAACAAACAAACAAACACTAACCATACAAAACACCATCATAGGACGACGGAATGCATAGTAGTACATGAAAGATAGATAGATATGGATATTAAATCACCTTGGTGCTTCCATTACTTAGTTTTACTTACTATGATGGTGTTATATTTCGCATTTAAAAATGCCAAGTCCATTGTCGTCGGCCGTCGGTCCGCTTGTCACTATAGAACGCGACAACGATGAAGGTCTATTTTAAATATTTTATAAATGTTATTATTTTATCGTATCAAATGTTGATGTTTTTTTTTTCTTCTCATAACATAAATAACCACTGCCAACCAGTGTATGTGATTATTATTTTGAGTTGATAAGAAGAATTTTATCATTATCAAATATCCGTTTAAAAGATTAATAATAATAATAATAATTTATTAACAAAAGATCGATACAGATGCTTGTTACGTCATGAACAAAAACATATTCATATAACATTTTTTTTGACATCAAATGCTTGATATGAAAAATCATACACATCTAGGGATGGGGATCGAACTCACGACCTCTGGCATTCTAGACCAATGCTCTACCAACTGAGCTACCTTAAATGTTATGGTAGTACTATGCATATGATCTTTCACTATCATTTCTGATGCCATTGTATTATTAATTTTGTTTATTTACTATTAACATATTTTTCAAATTGTTTTTTGTAAACTAGCGTCTATATATTTCCATTGTTAGCATGGTTGCCTTTCGGTTATATTATACCAACAGAAGCGACTAGCGTTTACTTACTTTGACATTTAAGTAATATGTCTGAATATTGATAACAGTATTTTTGACATCAAATACTTGATATGAAAAATCATACACATCTAGGGATGGGGATCGAACCCAAGACCTCTGGCATTCTAGACCAATGCTCTACCTATTTACTATTCATATAAACCTCAAAAATACCTCAAAATTCGCCCCAACACCTAGATCAGTTTTTATATTATAGAGTTTTCGAAGTAAATGTAGATATTGACGTTGTACCGATGAAAGGATTTTGTAAAAATTTCTGTAAATATCCATAATTTCTATCTAGGTGTCGAAAATGGCCTTCATTTTTTTAATCTAAATAATGAATATTAAAATAATTATAATGAATATTAAAATAGTCACCAAGGTAACTTAATTTCATATTCTTTATAATTCCTTTCTCTGAAAAAATTCGCTTAGTCTACGTAGCTCCTACGTGTCAAATTTTTAATATTTTCTAATAGCTGAAAACAAAAACTACATTTTTATAGACTTATAAATCGGTCACACTAGACTCGGTCCTTGAGTCCAGACTTTTAAATGCTTATACGACCAATCTGTCGCCGCTAAGGGTTAAGAATCATTTCTTCCGTCTTATTAAGCCCTTTCTCATCAAACTCGAACGATACGTACTTCCAAATACCGAAGTTTATCCTCAGATTATTTTCGAATAGTGTATTAGGGTCTTAATATTTAGCTTAGAGGCTTTGATTTCAATGTCAAATACCGATTTCTAGTTTAATCTGTACTTTATGTTTTGGGATGAATACCAAACTACTTTTCTACCTAAAATGCTTTAATATTGCAAAAACTACATCTTTGTATTTGAGTTTTAGCAAAAATAAAATTATTTTTCCAGATATAAAATAATCGGAGATCTTTTTTAGGGTTTTCGGTGTTTTAAAACTTATTTTTTAAATCAAATGTATCGATTTTGCATATTTATTTTTAGCCGGTACAAATTTATCTGAAATTTTGTATACCATAACATACGTGTTCACTCATATATGTGTGTCTTTTCCATAAGCATGGAAAGTGTTAACCTGTTATCAGGGAATACATTTACGAATAATAGTACACGAATTCTATGCAGGGAGAAACTTATATTCTTATTATTTTGACACATGGTTATGATTTTAACACGAAGGTATTTTTTATTCGTTGAAAGAAATTTAATTTTACTGAAAAATGGGTTTTCAAAATATTTATGACAGCCTGTTTTTTTTTACATTTTTTTTATATATATTTTATTCCTTACAGGAAATAGACCTTTTCATTTTAAATTACGATTCGTTTTTGTTTCAGACTGAATATCAAAAACTTAATGTGAAGAAATGAGTATGTAGCTTATTTCTCATTTTTTCACATTCAAGTTTTTTACATTCAGACCTAAATAAAAACGAATCGTAATTTAAAATGAAAAGTTCTATTCGTTTCAAAAATATTTAAATTAGGTAATTTTTTTTATATAATGGTTGTTTATTTGACAGAATTTGTTTACTATCTACAGAAAATTAACCAAGATTTAAAGCTTTAATAATAATATACAATGTATATGATGACGTAGTTATATAATTTCGGCTATTTTGTTTATGGCACTATCGATTCTAAAAATTCCATTCCTTTTTCCAAATTTTACAAATGTTTCGTGCCGTGAAACCATGAAAAACACAGTGTTTTTCAAAATTAATGACTTCCCAATTACTTTTTGAAACATCATTTTAATGTTTTCTCCGTTTCTTCAAAAGTAAGAAATAACAGTTATCTAAGTCTTCCATTTAGGCCGCGATATGATAACGAAACATTCTGGAAACATATATTTCATCGTAGATAATAATAAAATTTGTCGGTGAACATTAACCAAACAAATTGAAACGTTTGAAATTTGTATTTTAGTGGTATAGCGGATGCTTTGCGCATGCTCAATAACGCTACTGATCAAATCAAAGTATATATTATGAGATTAACACTTTAAAATGTTTTTAAATCAAATTTATTGTACAATTTACTGCTTTATTTAATTACCGATTAGACTATACTTAAGGTCGGCGGGACTACCTTAGGGTGGGTAGAAGTTCTATGATACACACCTCAGCTCACAGACAAGGTAAGGCAGCAAACGCGTCAGCGCTAAATCGTACAAACTTTCACAACGAACACTGTATAAGCGTTTGTTTATTTGTAATATCAGATATACACAGTGTAGCCACGTTAGGGTTTTTTTGAAAGAAAAATATTTAGGGATTTGTTGCTTTTTTAAATTTTTTAAAATATTTAATATATTTTTTTCTGCATAAACAAAACACAATCCACATAACCTACAAAATATTATTATAAAAAAACCTACATTACCGATATTTTTTGCAAATTGTCAATTTAGGGTGTTTTGGTTTGATTCGTGGGGCTTTTGAAGTCACTCAAACAACATTCTACTGGTTGGAAAACAGCTGAATTGTTTTTATCCGCCATATTGAATATTGTTTATGTGAATAGTTATAATTCCAAAACGAACGGCATTTTCGAGAGTACATTAAAGCATTCATAAGCGAAAACGAACGCCAATAAATTGCGCTTGTAAGCCTGAGCGTTAAAAGCGTGTAAGCGCCCAAAACGAATTCTCCCTTAGAAAGCAGGTTTTCTAGTCAAATTGTAAACTATTTGTTTTAATAACAAAATTTCCATAATATTTTATGACACATATGTAAATAATTTTTAAACACTTCAGGCCCTCAACCCCCCAACTTAAAATTTGGATAAGTGCGTGTTAGCTGCTTTACCTCCTTTCTATATGTCATGTACAAGAAAATTAACTGTATATATTGATATAATTCGGATACAATTAACTATTCAACTGTATACCGGAGTAATATTAATATTTTTGAAATCAAATTCGGTTATTTAAAATTTATTAACTTGACCGAAACAATACCAAAATGAATTTCAGTCAGTGTACATTTACTAACGGTTTTTAATTGTACATTTTGCGAAAATTAATTAATTATAATTAAGTATTTTAACAATAAACAATTTGTAATTTAAGTAATAGATAATATTATTGTAAAGTTATATAGTTGATGATTATGAATGGTACAAAATTAATTAGTTTTATAATAAACATTTATGTTATGAATGTATCTATATTACAAAATACAGTGGTCTATGCGGTATGGTATTTGACGGTATATCAATGTTCAATATATTTTATATGGGTGATGGTATAAATGATAGAATTTTCGAATATAAAATGTCAATCAATATGATGCTACGTTTTATAAGTGACTGTATATAGAATCAAATAGTGATCGGATTGTATTATTTGTAAGTGCCTTCCCATTACCTGAAAATGGGAGATAAACTCTAAGGATAATGCAAGTTCCTTCCTAACGCTGTGTCTTTTATTTATTTATACAAATTTATCCGAAATATGGAAGAGAAACCAGAAGTTTTTGTTTATTTATTTGGTATATATAATATATACACTTCCGTTCATAAAAATTGAACCACCAGAAAGTCACATTCTAATCGTATATATTACTAAATATAAGTATATTACATACAATAACGTTTAGAATGTTTCAACTGGTTCATTTTTTTATGAACGGGAGTGTACAAGGATATATAAAAATTAGTCCCGACTTTGTAATAGTTTTTAGTATAGGTGTTCATAAAATGACCTAACTAGTCCATTTTCGCATATGTACCCGCCCATCTGTCTGTAAACACAATGGTTAAAAAACGAAAAAAAGATAACGAGCTGAAATTTAAAGTATATTTGTTTTAGAGCTATAAAGGTGAGTTTAAGTTGGAGAATGGACCGTGCGTCCTTCTGCTAGGGGGAAAGGAAGCATCTTTAATGCCAAAAGAGATAGAAAAAAAATAAAGACCTAAAATGTATCTTTTTTAAAACTAAACGACTTATTTTTCATAAACTGAATAGTTTTGCTACAATTTCAGCTCAAACATCTGTAATTGATTAAACAAACCATATATGCATATATCTAAAATGTAAAATAAAGAGTTCACTCATTGATATTGATTTCTCAGTATGTATCGAGTAATTGAGCACTCAAAACACTGTCATGCAAGTGGGAAGGAACTGGCATTATTGTAAACGCGTATTATAAAGTCAAGAGTATAATAAAAATTTTGTATATAGGCTAAAGTCAAGACAAGGCGGGGATCATCTCTTTTGCAGGAATTGAAAATAATGTTTGAATAAAATAATTGTGACTCAACATAAAATGACAAGATGACACGATACTAATGATGTGGGATCCATAACTTCATATTTCAGGGATCAGACATACTCCATCATATCAACATTATGAATACCTACATCAGATTTTATAAATATCTATGTCACATGCTACGACTTAAGGATGTTCCAGCTTACCACCACTTTTCGACAGATTTTACTCATTTTTTGTTCACAGGCTAAAAATAACGTTTTCTAATAAATACCGAAGTTTCAGAATTATTGACCGTTTAGAACGCGATATAATTAATATCAATGAATCAGTCCATCGAAAATGATGGACTCTGTAGCTTGAGCCAAGTATAAGTAAAATCAATATTATAATTAATGGAAAATAATTATAGAAAATGGTCAACAAACGTATTATATAAGACGTTATCTTATCATAGACCATTTAATGAATACGAAAATAACTATTCCGTATACAATAAATGAAATAACTGATCTTGAGGGTTTTACGTAAAATAATATTTAGATTACTATTTCGATAACAAATACGCAATTTTATGAAATTATATTAATTAAATTGAGTAAATTGGAGAGACAAGAGTGTGCTTTTATATCATAATATTCCACGCCCTATATATAACATTTTGAGGCGTTCACCAATATTTATTATTTTACTTAAATTGAAGAATAAATTTTAGTACGGGGACTATAAGCGATCAATTCAAACGGATCTTTGTATTTTTGGGTATAAGCAATGAAAATTTATATACATATACATTCATTAAATCCTAATTTTTAAGATAAAATGTGTTGTCAAAGTAGATGGAAGTTCATTTAGGTGTTTAACGACGAATTTTGCATACGGACTTGGGCTGTACCCGTATAAAATCCAACTGACCCATAAACTTAAGGTAAACGATAATAGACAACGCCATATGTTCGCTGATTGGATTCTGGAGCAGTTGGAAGTTGACTCATATTTCACCATAAAAATTATCTTTAGCAACGAGGCCCATTTTTGGATGAATGGAGAATTCACACGAGATAAACCTGCACCAAATAAATCCCGAGAAAGTTACTGTTTGGTGCGGATTTTGATCTTGCGAAATCATCAGTCCGTACTTCTTCCAAAACGAAACTGGCATTACCATAACCATCAACGGCGAGCGGTACAGATCGATGTTAAGCAATTTCTTGTAGCCTAAACTGGATAATATGAACACCAATAAAATGATGTTCAACAGGACGGCGCTACGTGCCACACAGCGTCGTATGCCACGATTACTTAAACTATTATTATTATTAACTATTTTGTATAGAAAATATGCATTGCCACCTATGAATGAGTTTTTGAACCTGTATATGTACCGCCATCTATGAGCATCTTTGTAAAACTGATTTGTTTTATGTAATATCGCCTATGAACAAATTGTTGATCGCGTGGCGAGAAAATTTCGAAATTCAGTTTTCACATTAAAAAAAAAATTGAGTGGATAATTTAAAAATCAAGCGTCCTTATTGAAAGATCCTTTATTCTGCAATAAAACTAAGAGACCTTGCCCTTAGTTATTTTTGACATTTTGGATAAACAATTTTTAAAGTGAAACATATCTAAGTTCTGTGGAAGTACTGTAATTTCGAGTCGTTATACAGTGTCAAAATCAATATATCGAAACTCATTGGTTGACCAAGCGTCCTTATTGAAAGATCCTTTATTCTGCAATAAAACTAAGAGACCTTGCCCTTAGTTATTTTTGACATTTTGGATAAACAATTTTTAAAGTGAAACATATCTAAGTTCTGTGGAAGTACTGTAATTTCGAGTCGTTATACAGTGTCAAAATCAATATATCGAAACTCATTGGTTGACCGCAAATATTGCATAATGAAGTTATAATAATAATGAAACATAACCTACGATATGATATACATTTATGCATCTTGACGAGGAATATTCGAATTTACCGAATTATACAGTACGAAATAAATTATTCATTTATTTTGATTCGAATAGTTATTTAACATTATGTCGTGTTTGCCTGCTATTGAATTCTTGAATTATGTATACAAACTAAATTAATAGTTACAATTCTCCCTGTCATATCAATATATTGATTTCTATTTATTGATAACTATACTTTTTTTATGATAAATTGTATATCTATTAGATATTTATACCATCAATAAAATTTAATTCCAAAGTTTATTTTCTATTTATATATTTTTTTTAGACAGATATCCTCATGTCGAAATCAGTTCGCATAATCAGCTATTCAGCTATACAGATTATTAAAATAATCAAAGAGAACTCTAGGTTTATTGAAATTAAATTTCAAATTTTGCCCCAATTTCTAGAACAATTATTTATATTTTATAAATACGTATTTCGACTACAAAGTAGTTATCATCAGTATGAATTAGCTAATCGTAACTATCTCTGGGATATGGAGTCAGAGAATTTTTTTATCGTTTTGACATGAGTGTGTAAGGTAGATGTTTGTTATATTAAATAATTATTATTTAAATAAATAATAAATATATGTAAAGATATAATTGATCTTTATTAATTAAAATTGATATTTTTAATTTGATTTTTAAAATGTTATTATTTTTATATGTAAATTACCAAGGTTGTTAACATTCACAGCAACCGTGATAATAGAGGGAAGTTATAGTTGAAATGCAACAGATAAAAAATGAAGAACAAAATTATAATAATAATTTAATGATGAAGCGACACCGCTACAAGTATGTTGGGTACTCTTTTATGAGGCCTCTCTGTACATCTTTAAGTATTATTTATCGTAAAAGTTTTTTCTTTGTAATGCATACATAAACTTGTTCTAACTCCGAACATATAGTTCGCCTCTGAAGACTGATAGCAAAACTTTTCAAATGTAATAAATATAAATAAATAAAAAACTATATAAAACTATTGCTCCGCATAGTATCCCTATTATAATATATTTTATAAAAATAATAATAATGTATTCATCATATATTATGTAATAAATATTATACAATTTCCAAGTGAAAAGAGTCATTCATTCGTATACCCCAACCCGTCTCCTCACCACTTTTCATATGCAAATTTTAAATGATGTTCACTCAATTCAATTCAATCATCAACAATAACAAGAAGCACAAGCCAGATGCTTCATTACTGGCTGAATGACTGGCGGACTGATTGGCTGGTTCTATACGTAAATACATCCATATATGTAGTAGGTTACATTTAAATTTAGTTAAATTTAGGCATTTGACGAGAAATATACTATATAAAGACTACTCGCTCTGCTTGCAAGGGGGTTCTCCTTGACCTCTGATGCGGCCTTCGGCCTTGGCTCTGCGTCATAGATAATAACATTACATGAATTGTAAAAAAAGTTTTTGTTTTTGTTTTTTTTTTTTGGGGGGGGGGGGGGGTGTTTTACCGATTTACCGGGGGGTTTCAATAAAAAAAATTGATTTCCGATTTTTCCCGTGGGTTTCAAGCAATTTCGCGTCGAATGCATGCAATTTCGTTTCGAAAAAACCGTAACTTTCTAGCATGTCTAGAAGTGTCTTAGGATTTGTATGAGTCAGTGTGTCAGTTTTACTTAGGGCTATATATATTATATAGGGCATATATTATATAAGATATCAAAATAATCGAGAAGAGATCAAAAAGAAGCAAGAAACCAAACGAACCAAGAAACCAAACGAAAGCATTTAGTAGTTGATTTACTTATAAATGCTTTTACGTCAAGGATTGCTTGAGACTGTCTAAAAAGACCTCGTTTTCATTGCGCTGGCTCTATTATTACGTACCCTTCTTAAGACTGGAATACTTACTACTTCAAGGACGCACGAACGGAGCTCTTACACAATATTCCAGTACAAAGACAAAGAGGCTTTTCCTAGACAATTTGACGAGAAAGACTAAGATGATTCTGTCATTTAACAGACCAGACATTAAGATCATTGTCGAACTTCTGTCTGTAATCTATCCACATATGTATCATCTGTAGAAAGTCGGCAATCTCGAGCATGATACTTCGGAAATTCTCTGAACTCCCGAGGTAGAGCTTAATTACAAAAGTAAAGTGAGAAAACTTCATTCAGGTAAAATACTAAGTTTTACATTTAACATTATATTACTAAGGAAATGGTTATATGCCTCATTTCTCATTATGGCTACAATATATATACAGAAATAATTTCAACATATATCGCAAACCACCGATCAATCAGATAGGTAGTCAGTCCATTGTATTATATTTTGTTATTTTAATTTTTTTTTTTAAATGTCAATATGTTTATTTACCATTATATTGTATTTGCATTTTGCACGTCATATTTTTATATCCAGGAATCTATCTATCTATTCACTCTAGATTTACAGATCATGCCCAACTGACGAAGTGGCGAACTGACAAAATTGTAAACAATTAGAGATTTTTAAAAATTCAAAATATATATATATATATATATATATATATATATATATATATATATATATACCGCCTGTTTTGGACAGCTTTGCCAATAGAGAATCAATGATAAATATTATTTACTATATAACTACACAATGCTTCATAAAGAAATAAAAATAGTGGGAGTACTCTGTAATTAGAAGTGTGTGTGTGAATCACTTTAGTGGGCATCACTAAATCCCCACTCTTAAATGACATCAAACCAACATCATAACCGAGATGTTTGTAAGTATGTGTATGGATGTATGGTTTTATAGTAAATATTTTTGTTATTTATTTAAAATTGATTCCCTATTAGAAATGCATTTGAAAACAGACTGAACCTATATACCCGGTATAAATAGTCATTTTAATTCATGCAGTTAAATATCTCTAAAACTAAGTTGAAACAAAACTAGCAGGGTTTAGAGCGGGAAATATAATTCAATAATTATATTTGTGTTCCCGGTATATATAAATAGAATATAATATATATAACGTTGTAGTGAAAATGTAGTCTGAATGTATAAAGGTAAAAAAAGTAAAAAGTAAGAATTATAATATTGAAACTGTTACAAACTAAAAATATAAAACAAATGGTGTATGTAGATGAAGGTAGGTATGTGTAATAGATTGTTCAGTTAATAACGGTTCAGTTATTTTTATTGCTAACCATCTGAAGTCGACGCATTAAAAGTCTGGGTCATTTTAAACAATTGTACATAAAACAGTAATAAGAATTAAACTGAGACACTCATATATTATATGCAAAAAACAATACACCTATTAATAATGTTAAATGCATATACAAAAAAATAAAAAATCGAATGATTCATAGTATATTGCCGCCCTAATATTATTATAGGTATACTACCTATTTTTATAGGTACCAATTTTCCAAAATACATTCTTTAGTGAGAATGCATTATGATATTGCATTCTGATATTCGCGGAACAGATTGTCATATTGAAAGGCCGTAAATATCAGTGGCAGATGTTTCTATTTAATAAGCATATTTTAGAATAAAATTTAGAGTTAAAAAATAACTAAAAAAAACATGCTTTAACTGGAATATGAAATACAAAATTAACTTTAATATAAACAAAAGTATGGGGTGCTCTCTACTGACGTCTTCATAATGGCTCTACTTTTACAAGGGTAAGTAGAGAGTACCCCATGCTTATGTTTACACATATTTAATATATATTTTATAATATGTTCCGTTTGTGAATTTTTTCATGATTTTCCCCATAAACTATTAAACAAATGTTGGAACGTTTCTTGCTTCAAACATATGTTTGAAGAGGACCATGTACGTACACTTTTACGTGTGACTGATAACGAGACGTATTCTATACAAAGTAAAACTGAATATTATCGATTGGCGGTTGAATTTTATTGTTGGCGGCAAATAGCCGTTTGGGCTATTTTGAATTTTCCTTCAGGTCAAACGCTACATTTATATTATAGAACTCGAAAATCGTCAATCCATTTAAATCTCGATCTGCGCAGGCTATTTTTGGGATACTCCGACATTGGCTATTTTCGGCTACTCAAGCGCCACTCATCAGCGGCTTTCATTAAAAACATTCTGGCAACACTGCATATAGTATATCCAGAACTTGAGAATAGGCCATAACGGCTCCGTCACCGTTGGCTCCGACATCGGCCTCCAGTTTGTATGAAAGTGACCTGTATTTCGATACGCATAAAATAAATTTTCCATTACGTAAAGTGGATTCCATTCATATAAATCACTTTCATATTTGTATAAATAATCAAGAATATTACGGTGACAACAAAAATATTGTATAAGTATCATAGCATATTCACATATTGACCAATACTATTGAAAACATAAACAACTTTCTTACAACAAAACTTTATGTACATTTGGCGTCAAAAATCGAGGTATTATTTCAAAATTTTATAATTGATTTGTGCCCTATTTTTTGCAGTTTTCTAGATAAAAGTTGTTCATTATAAATAGACTAACAAGTTTTATTTAAAACGTTTTTCCGAAAAACGAATTAATAAGGTACAAATCAAATATACAGTTTTGAAATGATAGCTAGACCAAATCTAATATAGTTTATAGTTTCTATAGAAATACCTGCATTAACAAACACATTGGGAAATAAATTATTTTAAATTTGAAGTATAAAAAATTGACGTTTCGAGCTGTCAAAATTTAGAAAAAAATAATTATTTTTTACGCATTCGGATTTTGATTTATTTTATATTACTTTTACTTATTTTTTCAATATATATCCAGATATTTCTCCGATATAAAACGATATTATTTGACAATTATTTTATTGGTCTTTATAAATTTACATTCAATAATAAAATTTGTAATATTTATAATTTTAAGAAATGTTTATTTGTTATTTTTCATTTTCAGTATTCAATAAGAATTAATTAGGTATTTAACTTGATTTTATATAGAAATAAACTAATACATACATCGAATATTAACAGCATTTTATGCTAAATATTTATTTTTTAAATAAATATTCAAATTGTCTGTTTTACTTATTTTCGTTTCGTATTTATCGAACGCGTAAACAAATTTAACTAATTAATTATTGGATTAGTCATAAGCTAAGATCGATTTGAAACACTAAGATTTGAGCTGTTAACTTCAAACTATTCCATAGATTTACATTTTTCATTGCATTTAATTAAATGACTGAAAGAATATTAAAATAAATTTGCGATTATTAAAAACACTCCTTCTCCAATTACGAACATAGAAAGTCGGTTTGAAACCATCAAAATTCTTAAAAAAATAATTAGTAGTCAAAAGTAGGGGTTGTCATTTAAGAAAAGATGGTGCCCTTGGGCAGTCTTAGAAGCAGTACCAAAACGATTACGGAGGGTGTAGATTAAAATAAAACGATCGAAATTTAGATTTCAAGATGGCCACCACGTAGTCCAGAGTGAAATCCAACAGAAAATCTCTGGGATGAATTAGTCCGACATATAAGAAAATGAATTAACCCTCCTGATAGCCCACTGAATCAGGAGGGAATCGCTCAAGATGTTGTAGCGAACTTAATTAAAAGTGTACTCAGAAGGCTTTAGACAGTCATTAGAGCAAGAGGAGGAAATATCCACTGTTAAAAGTTTAATCCTTCCAAAAGACCATTTTATCGTATCATTTTATTAGGAATATCGTAAATGCAACATCGTATATATAAGGTTAAGAAAGACATCGCAATGGCTAGTTAATGACACCATGTATATCAAGTCAAATGTTTATATGCCTACATATAATCTGCCTACCACAAATCTGGTCAATGTTCGGTGAGACAATTAATAAATCTATATACTGTGTATGTTGGCAAGCTTTTCCAATAGAGAATCAATGTTAAATATTATTTATTACTGACTGTCCGTCTGGTTACTATATGAAGTCAGTCAGTACACATGTATCAACCATACACATGTAGGCGTTTGGTTGTTTGTTTGTCATTTAAGAGTGGGGATTTTGTGATTCACATACTATAGTTAAGAATTCAATGAACATAATATTTAACCATTACATGTGTACTGACTGACTTTATACACGGACGTAACTACACGGACAGCTTGTAATAAATAATATTTAACATTGATTCTCTATTGGAAAAGCTTACCAACACAGTCTGTATATTATTGTAGTCATTATATTGACTGTCTGCGTGTGCTATCGAACTACATGTACAGATTGTTTTTTAAAATATACCCAATCTGGAATACTATATAGTGTATCTATTGCTGTCTATATGTAGTGACTATGATATGGTTTACTTTGCCACACTTAAACAATCAGTATTGTATTATAATATAAATAACTATTATATTATACTTATCACTCCCTAACTACAATCATTTATATATAGTTGCATCTTACTCGTGCATGTATACATCGACGTTATTGTCCATCGTCTGTCGTATGAGTGTAACACCATATCATAGCATACTGTGCGTAGACAGTGATAGATGCACTACACAATGTTGCTATTGGGTTTATTTTAATTTACGTAGTGTATACAAAATAACTCGAATCAAAAGATATATTATGTACCGTTGTGCATTTATTTATTTTTATTTAAAATAAACTTATGTCATGCTTTCAATTGAAAAATGTTTCCTCCAGACGCACGAAGTTTTTCACTACATGCTGACTTGTGAAGGCAATGCCTTCATCATCATTTTTATAAACAAACATAATAGATTATTATTTATTTTGTATTGTATCATGTGAGCTTAGAGTTTGACATATTAACGACGTGTAGTATTCACAATCATTTCAAATTTATTTCATCGACATATCACATAATTCTTGCAAATATATTTATTGTTTGTATTGGATGGATATTGATATATTGTAAATCGATAAGTCAATGCATTTATTTTATGGATTGATAAATGTCAATGGTGATAGTTACATATATACAACCAGTCCAAGTAGCCGAGCGGTCTAAGGCGTTAAGTCTGCGTAGTATGCAGTACTTGGAAACTGGGAGCTTATGGGTTCAAATCACGACATCGGCAGTTTGTCAATTATAAAAAAAAAAGGGGGCGGTTAATTGACTAAATTGTCGGCGTATGGACAAGAACGAAGTAACCGGCTATGCTTGAGAAGGTTTTCTGCAGTTTCCTTCACGAACTCCAGATGAATATCGGCATAGTTCCTATCATAGTCGGCTGCAGCCGCATATCCTACCAATACCTAGTCTACTCACAAATTCCTTCCACTCCCTCACATCCTAAGGCATCGCAATGGACCTTATGGTCGAAGTGTAGCCCGTTCAGGGCAGCCTTTACAATCTACCTCTACATATATACACATATCTATGAACTTAAATAATGATATCAATCGATTTTATTACCTATCTTGTGCTGGACCCCCAGCACTGAAATCACAGGCAATGTAATGAAGGTAAGAAAATCGGCGTTGAACTCAAAAAAAAGAAATTTCAAATTCGCCCTCAATACCTAGTTCAGTTTTTGTATTATAAATACGCATTTCGACTACAAAGTAGTCATCATCAGTATAAATTAGCTAGTCGTAATTTACACTTTGACAATTAGAAATAGATAGAAAATAGAGATCAATAGACAAAAATTAGACAAACATAAAAATAAATAAAAAATTAAACAAAATAAATTAAAATATAATAAATTTTATTGAAGTTACTCTTGTTAAAATTGCATTCGATTTACTCTTATTAACATCACTCTTATTAAAATTACTCTTATATTGTCTCAGGATATGTTATTCGTTGCTAATAGACCTTTGAATTTCAAATAATGATTTGTTTTTGTTTCGGGCAGATTGTCAAACTCTACAATAAGATGAACAAAGACGTGAACTATTGCTTACTCATTTCTTCACATTGATTTGTTTGACATTCTACCCGAAACAAAAACAAATCGTAATTTGAAATGAAAAGGTCTATTTGGTGACAGTTGCACACACTTTTGGTGAAAACTGTAATTTTAAAAAGAGTAATTTCAATAAAATTTATTATATTTTAATTTATTTAATTTAATTTTTATTTTTTTGTCTATTGATCTCTATTTTCTATCTATTTCTAATTGTCAAAGAGTAAATTATACGACTAGCTAATTTATGCTGATGACTACTTTGTAGTCGAAATACGTATTTATAATACAAAAACTGATCTAGGTATTGGGGCGAATTTGAAATTTTATTTCAAAAACCTTTCATTAATTATCATTTGATAATCTAATATTCAAAAAAGTGTGTGTGTGTACTTATGTACGCACGTAAGAAGTTAAATTTCTCTATAAATACTTTATTATTAATAATATTAAATAAGGTCAACACTGCTATTAAGACACATAAGTTTAATAAAATGATATAGCAGTGAAAAACTATAATCGAAAAATTATATATTGTATCTAAACCCAATGATTCTACATTTGATCATGGTAGAACAGAACCAGCGTTACTTCTTCCGTTCAAATTAGAATTTGAAAGACTGGCATTAAATACATTGTTTACATTATAATTAAAGTTAGTGAAATTTATCAAGACAACGCCAGGTTTATCAATATATACATTTAATATACAAAGTTTACGAGCCCATAAAAGTTGATAACATTGATAATGTGGCTGGTAATACTAATATTCGTCTTTTATCAGAAACATGAAGAAATAATGGTGAAGACATTCCTGTACCTAATATAAAAGCTGGCGGTGTAGATATTTACCAAAATAATAGCGATCATTCATCATCATTCTATAATGTATAATATTGTCTTGTATTTCACTATGTAAAAATTATAGCACAAACAAAATTCTCCCCTGCAGAGTGTAGTCACACTGCTTATGTGACAGATAGCCTTCTGTCTGTTTCGCTTAAGCATATATTGTACGTATATATACATTTGGTCTATACACATTTTGTACTGGATATCTCCTAAACACTGTGCAATAGAAAAGGATACAAATCAGTGTTACATCGATCGAACGAGTGCTACATTAGTCGAGTTTTATATCAGCGATTCGTTACATGCTGAAAATACACTCTGATCGGATTCTCACAATGCGCCAAATGATTTTGAACTTTGATACAATCTTTCAATCACTTTAACGAGAATATCAAAAGATTGATATTATGTTGTCGTATGTTCAAATTTTCTCGATCAGTCTATAGCAACTCCCTTTTAAGTATTTTACAGTCTGTTATAACTAATCCAAAAAGCTTGCATTTACTTGCCAAACAAATAACTAGTGTAAAAGCTCAATTTTGTTGCAAACTTTTGTTAGTATTATTATTAAATAAAACAAATATTTGAAATTTATATTTTCATTTTTATTTCTGAAGAAGGAACTGTGTTTCGAAACTAGTGAATAATAAAGTAACTTTAAGAAAATGGATTTTCGTCAAATAACGACCAATTCAATACAAAATTTTGTTAGTATTAACGTAACGGATGTATTTATAACCAAAGTATCCAGCGGTGATGTATTTATATTCGAAAACAATGCGAGCGAAGTTGCAGACAAAAGTTAGTAATAAATAAATAAAAAATAAACAAATCACGAAACACAATTATCTCACGTAGTTAGTTCTTGAATGATTTGTGAAATGAAGAAAAAGATTTGACAGAAAAAAATTATTAATCATCTGCGTCTGTCATATAGAATTAATTAATATGTCACTATTTATTAGGATGACTAACAATACTATGTTATTATATAAAAACAATTCAATGGTATTTTCATTTTCTCTTAAATAAATATATAAGAGATTCCGTACCGTAGGACGGTTTTCGATTTAAAAATACTTAACTAATTATTATGTAGATATGCAAAAATATTATGTGGTTTTTATTTACTCCTAGGCATGCTATAATCTGACATCTCAAACATCTTCCAAAAGTTTTTGTAATCGAAATACCCCTCAATTCCTAAACAAAATCCATTCGATATGATCATATACCAAAAATTTATTCAATTTTTTTAAGCACATACAATAAATCTTGTAATTTTCGGCTTATCCCCTTTTTATCACTCCCTACTTTTTGAGTAATTTCAGTATACAAATATGTACACTTGGTCTCAATAATTGATGTCATTTTTTTAAATTTTACAGTTGATTTGTGCCTATACTTATTCGGTTTTCGAACAAAATTTTCTAAAAAAAGTTGTTTCTATATTTCTAACTTTTATCCGAAGCATTTTTTCGAAAACCGACTCAATAAAGAGCATAAATCAACTATATTATTTTAAAAATCTTAACCGGCGTTTTTTTTTTTAAATTTGTAATCGATTTATTCCGATTTCATTGGTTTTCGAAAAAATGTCAAATGTCATGTACAATAAAAGTTGTTCGTCATAAAAATCCTAACAAATTTCGTTTCAACCTTTTTTTCGAAAACAGAATGAATTCGGCACAAATTGACTCTAAATATTATGAACAACAAAAGTAGCACTTACTCATTTTTATAGTTGATTTGTGCCTTAGTCATTAGATTTTTGGGAAAATGTTTCAAATACAAGTTGTAAGTATATTTATTATAAATAACGTTTATCCTAAGCATTTTTTACGAAAACCCAATGAATAAGGCACAAATCAATTATCAATATTTGGAAAAATGAGCGCTACTTTGTGGTCAATAGTACATCGCTCAGCATAATATCCTTAAACTTTTGTTAGTGTGTATAATACCAGTCCAAGTGGCCGAGCGGTCTAAGGCGTTATGCCTGCGCAGTATGCCTACTTGGAAACTGGGAGGTTATGGGTTCGAATCCCGACATCGGCAGTTTGTCAATTATTAAGAAAAAAAAGGGGCGGTTAATTGACTAAACTCTCGGCGTATGGAGAAGAACAAACTAACCGACTATGCTTGAGAAGGTTTTCTGCAGTTTCCTTCACGAACTCCAGATAAATATCGGCAATTCCTAGTCTATACACAAAAATTCATTCCACTCAACTCACATCCTCACATCCTTGAGCATCACAATGGACCTTATGGTCCAAGTGAACACCGTCCAAGGCAGTCTCTATAATCTATTTATCTATCTTGTGTGTATAATAAATTATTAAACACACATTTAAAGAATTGTATGGATATAAAAATCACATACATTTAAAAATATTAAAGTCAACGAACGCGACATACTAAAAAAAAAATACCAACAATTTTTAACGGTATTTTAGTTTTTTTTAAATATATACTGTATAATTTTTATCGCTGTGTGTTCTGATACATTATCAACGTACCAAATTTGTGTGATAAAAATATGATTAATTTCTACAGAAAAAATTATTATTCCACAATCATAGGTTTGTTTTTTAGGAATAAAAATATTTGAAAAAATATTTCTAGATTTCTCTGGCGGCTCTGCAGAGACATTAATGCGAGATAATTAAGTATGTACGAGCACTACATACTAGATGGACCATTTATAAAATTCTACAAAATCTTATATAGTACATTCATCAAAATCCACAATAAAGTTTATTATTTTTTGTCGTAAGTTAAAATTAAAATTTAATTTTGGCCCGTCATACCGGGCCTAAAAAAAGATATTTAAAAAAAAAACCCGGAGATTTCGGGTAATTAAACTACCGCCGACAGAAATAAAATTTACCCGAAAGCTCAGTTATTTTCTTAAATATCTTTTTTTTTAGGTCCATCATACCGGAATTTTATTGGATCAATCTCTTTATTAATATTTCTATTTTCCTATTGCGTAGTTTTTTTTTATTCGTCTTATTTTATTCCAAGTAAAAATTATCAAAATATGTGTAAAAATATGGGTTTCTCCACAAGAGCAATGCATTAAAACTCGTACTTTAACATTAAATAATTAATTCAAGTCTCCCGTAATCCTCTCTGAAACTTTTATAATTGATTTATATGCACTTCAACTACATGTGTAAAAAAAATCAAACCTTAATCTTTTTGAAGCTCCAGTGCTCGTACATCTTTAATAAGTCATAGCCATCAATTTTAATTAATAATATTAATATACACTATGTTTAATTTACATCTTCGTATCATAGATCCCACGAGTATGAGATAGTACATATGTACATACACATTAAGCAATGTGTATGAGAAGGAGTTCTTATATGTTTGATGAACAAGCATATTTTTCATAACTGTTCGAGTGGTCACCAACCACTCAAACCTATAAGACCTCCTTCTCATACGCATTGCTAACTGTATACATATGTACTCTCTCATACTCGTTATGAATATTATTCACTATTTCGAAAAAAATTCTTGTTTTTCAAACCTATAAGACATCCTTCTCATACACATTGCTTAATGTATATGTACATATGTACTCTCTCATACTCGTGGGATCTATGATACGAAGATGTAAACTAAACAGACGGTATATTACCATTGACATGCGCCGGAGCTAATCAAATATATACACAGAATTAACAAAACAATAAATTCTAGTTGAAACAGTTGTAAAAAAAAAAGAAAATTTTGTAAATCAAAATCAAACAAAAATCGAATCTTATCAGACTGAAGTAGAAGGATGAGCAGAATGCGCCAAAGATCGAAGCGCAATACTTTTCATACCCTAGAAACATTTTTCCAAATATTTGTATTTCCAAATAACAACCTTTGAATGTGGAATAATCATAAATTTTGGAACGGTCGAAAAAGGAGAACTTGAAGTTAAACAATTAATGTGGAGCTCTGTTCTGTCATTCGTAAAATGAACAATTAGGTTCAATAATGACCACAGAGCTAGGGGAAAGGAACCACGTAAGGTAGAGGAAAGCGGTTGAGTGGGATGGGGCCTCAGAAATCGGTATAAAAACCAAAGGCTTACTTGTCAGACTTCGACCTACTCCATAAAGTAAGTACCATTCGTTTCAAATCGAGAATTATTTAATGGACGAACACAAAGTTTTCTAAGCAATAAAACTAAATTTGATAAATGCTTTGAATCATGAATTAATTTTATTTGGTAAATGTAGACATGACGACGGTAAAACAATTTTGAAAGATAAAAAATCTGTGGGTATTTTCCAGCTATTTATAAATGTGGTTTTTAAACAGAAGATTTCCATTCAAAAACACTAAGTGACCTTCATAAAGTCTGGTACATGATTTCATTTCAATTTCAAGACTGCCATTATATGCTCCCCTCAGAATCGATACAACTATTATCTGCATAAATACTTTGTAGCGCCCATAGTTCTTCTGATAAAAAATCGCAACCCCTTAAGGATGTACGAGCACTAATATATAGTCCATTTATAAAATTCTTCAAAATCTTATATAAAAGTACACAATAAAGTTTATTATTTTTGTCGTTAAAATTAAAATTTAATTTAGGCCCATCATACTGGGCCTAAAAAATAAAGATATTTAAGAAAAAAACTCTGAGATATCGGAGTAATTAAGCTACCGCCGCCGACAGAAATGTAATTTACCCGAAATTTCAGTTTTTTTCTTAAATATCTTTTATTTTAGGCTCGTCATACCGGAATTTTAACTGACAATTTGTTTCTTTTCGGTAAAATGACCTAATAACTCTCCGTTAAGTTATTCCATCAGAATCATGTAATTTTTATACGATATATTTTTTATAGAAGAAATGTTTCTCACTTCAATAAGCAATTAAAGACATTTATTTCGATTATGTAAATGTTCTCAAGTTTCTACGAAAATCTAAATAATTAGTAACTGAATAAATATATGTCAAATACATAAATATGTCCATATAGAACATAATATTACCTAATCTTGAATATTAAACAGTTTGGCGACAGTTATCTAACAATAAGCTTAAATTGCTTATTCCCATCATATAGAACGGTAGTGCGTCGGGCCAAGTTTAAGAGCATAGATGCGTACCGTACTATCTTTTACAGGACGGATTAGATTTTGAATCTAACAATAATACAATATTTTTTCACCCGACTACGGCAAAGCCAAAAGGAAGGGTTATGTTTTTATCAGTCTAGATAGATATATTGTAGCGGCTGCCCTGGACGGGCTACACTTCGACCATAAGGTCCATTGTGATGCCTAAGGATGTGAGTGGAGTGGAAGGAATTTTTGTGTGTAGACTAATAGGAACTATACCGATATTCGTCTGGAGTTCGTGAAGGAAACTGCAGAAAACCTTCTCAAACATAGTCGATTACTTCGTTCTTGTCCATACGCCGACAGTTTAGTCAATTGACCGCCCCGTTTTTTTTTTATTAATAATTGACAAACTGCCGATGTCGGGATTCGAACCCATAATCTCCTAGTTCCAAGTAGACATAATGTCTCAGATATACGCCTTAAACCGCACGGCCACTTGAACGGTTTTATCAGTCTATGTATGTTTGTATTTATGTATGTTCCACCGTAGCGCCGAAACTACTCATCCGATTTTGATGAATGAGGTGTCGTTAGTTTCTTCTTAGAGTTCCGCATGTCATAAGCTATGGCTAAGCTATGGCTAGTGACGTCATATTGAATTCAAAATGGCGAATATGACGTTAAGCAACAAACAAAAATTTCACAAATGTTTAGTTTGGTATTAAATGAATGGTTTTCAGTCGCAGATTCTTAATATTATACTAAAAAGTCTAAAATAAAAAAGTTTAAAAAACTAAAACCCGACTACGAAAAAAGCATGAAACAAGTTTTAGTTTTTTAAACTTTTTTTATTATAAAATGACAAATACGGTAGGTGTTAACATAAATTTTCATATTTATTTGAGAATTTTTAATTGATAATTTCAATAGCATATTTGCTTTAGTATAACATTCATAAGAATGTGTGTCTTGTTGGAAAATGATTTAGTTAAGAAAAATAATTACAACTTTCAACTAAGAAATCTTAATAATTATAAAGTTTATGAATATAAATTAAAACAAATACTGGTTTTATAAATATTTAAAATATCTTTGAGTATAATTATAGTTCTTTTCTGATAGATGGAATTCGCAACTTCTTTAGCAAGGTATTTGTGTGACCGTGAAATTGTATGTGACGTTAAAGGGGAAATGATAAAACAGCGGAGAAATATAGGAGAAACTTTGAGTGTGAGAACGATAGGGACATTGTATAATTTATATATGTTGCAAATGGATGGTCGAATCCGCTATTTTACAAAACCGCTAGTTGTTTTTCATAACAACAACAGCGGAGATATATAGAAGAAATCTGGAGTGGGAGAACGAAAGGGGCAGCGTATAATTTATGTATACAGTGTATATATCGCAAATGGATTGTCAAATCCGCTATTTTACAAAACCGCTAGTCGTTTTACATAACAACTCCGTTATGTAAAATAACTGAATGACATTTATCGGTTTAATATAATAACTGAACTTTAACATATTGCTTAAACGTTTTGCATTTATCAATGCAGCGGGTCAACGATTAGACGTTATGTAAAACAGCGTGAAATGAAAATGAACAGCGTCAAATTGTAGATTTTAGTTTAAAATGTCAAAAATTATTGAAATTAAATAAGGTAACTATTACAACCGAGTACAATCTTTCACTTCATCGGTCATACCCCGAGTTGGTCGGGTTTAGCGTGTTTTTGGGCCTCGCACTAAAAGGCGTTCTATATATTTTCCTATATCAAAACGCTCTTTGTGACTACAGATAAGCTATTCTACATTACGTCTAAACTTGGGTAGCAGTTTTGTAAAACGTATCGAATTGACAATCCAGCTGAACGTCATTCAGTTGTTTTACATAACGGAGTTGTTATGTTAAACAACTAGCGGTTTTATAAAACAGCGGATTCAACATTCCATCTGCGACCTATACATAACATCAGTTTTAACTAAGCCGCTGATAACATTTGTAAATATTAAAACTAAAGAAGTTTCACTGATTTTTCCGGTGTTCAAATTATAGTTTAATGTCTTGAATCAACACTCTTGATGTCTACTTCATTTGAATGCTACCTACCCTCAATAAATGAAAACGAAATGTTTACGACTTCAAGTTGAAAACAAACAAAATTTTAAAACATTTGTTGAGGTTTTAAGCATAGAAGATGTATGTGAAGAAGATATCTTCTGATTTAATTAAACTGTTTTTCGTATTGGTAAATTGTTCAGTTTATAGCTTACAGTTTTAACAACATACTTTGTATATTTATAGCTAAGTAATTAAATTTGCTTCAAGCAGTACTACATTCAAGGTTTTTATTATTAATAATTTATTTGTATATGCATTTTAATGATTCATTTTAAGCTTGTACCACAAGTCCACAAAATTGGCGCTCATTTTTCCAAATTTTTTAGTTGATTTATACCTTTTTCTTTCGTTTTTTTGCGTAAATATTTCGAATAAAAGTTGTTAGCACATTTATAATGAACAACTTTTATCCGAAGAATTTTTTGGAAAACCCAACGAATAAGGTCCAAATCAACTACAAATTTTTTTTAAATGAGCGCGACTTTTGTGGCTCGTTTTACATATACAATCATTTATATTTCCAACAACGGTATTGCAATGATAAATAAAATATTCTGAAATTGGATACACCCATGTTGTTATTTAAAAAAAATCTAGACGTGCAATCTTTAAACAAACGATTATTATTTTACTCAGCCATCTTTAATAATGGATTTCCATTACCAAAATTAATAGATTGAAGCCGAAGGTTAAATCCATATATTATTGATTTTAATTATATATCTCTTCTGCTAATGTTTAATTTTGAAGATAAACTTTCATTTTATTGATTATGTTTTAAATACAAAATAATGATTACAGATATTGATTGATTGAAATATTCTCACGTTACATTTAAACAGTAGTTTTTTAAAATTATTTCACCTATATTTTTTAAAGTTTACAATTTCTAATTTTTGATTAATTTGTTTAAAGTTTCAACCTAAGATACCTTACATGGTAGATATGTTGCTGAAAAAATCGTGCGAATCAAAACCGTATAAAAGATTCCGTTCCGTTAACTGTAAAACATGTAAATCATTAAAAAAAAATTTGGGGTGACGTTCATTATAAGGATTAAAAAAGAGGGGGGGGTCCATGCATATTTAGAGACAATTTAGTGCTTACACTATTTCAATTAACGTAAAATGAAAAACAAACATTCAAGTAACAATATTCCGTACAGATGCAATAATAATAATAAACTTGAAGCGCTTTAAATTTGAAGCGAAACAGCGAAATAAATTTTAAGACAACTGTAGATACGTATAAATAAATATCATTTTATTAATGCAAAGATAATAATGAGTTTTTGTTGCTTAATACATGTTTCTCTAGTACTCCATACCGTATATTTGTTTTTCATCGGTGCCCTGGTTCCCGGATTTGATTATTTATGCGCACATTGTTTTGAGTGCTTTGGTATTTACCTTGTCTTTGAAACAATCACGAGTGGTTTTCGTATTGTTTCAATTTATCGATTTCTATTTAATGTTGTTTAAGAATGCGAGGATCGTGAAAGGAAGTGGAAGCGTATGCTAATATGCGGCAGGTTCAATTCACCCTGTATAATCAAGGTGAAATAAAATCGTGAAGTTCGGTATATCTGACATCTAGGGTCTGAGCCTGAATAGACAAGCCTCTCTAAATGAGCTTCGATTAGATTCAGTGTGCACCTGATATGGATGCCAGGTTATAGGGACATTCTGGGAAACTGTATAATCAATTGATGACCTGGCTAGAAATAATAACTGCAACGTCAAGAAATCATATTGGCTAAGGTTAATATAATGTGGCAAATAGTATTATCAGGTAGATCTGGCAAAAGTACAACTCGAGACGTTTGGAAGATATTATCTCTTTAAGGCTATATTTTAAATTGAAAGTCTATGTAGCAGCCAGAACAGGATACTGCCTCAGCGGCAGAAATACAGAACGTTTGGTACTGCCAGTGTTATGTGCGTTTTGAAACATACGTGAATATTTTGAGATGAAATTGAAGAAAATATTTACTGTTTTATTAATTAAATTTTGGAACATTGGAACATCCCGTATATATTACAATATACCCATGCTGGTATTATAAGTTAAAAAATAAAATTAAACATCCTAAAAATAAATATAGATTATTTTTAATGTAATATTTAACTATAAAATTGTTTGAACACCTTAATAAAATATAATAATTTTCAGTTTTGTTAAAAGATACAAGATAAAAAGTCATTTGCATCTCTAATGTAGGTATATAGTATATATATATATACCTGTACAAACTTATATACAAGAAGGAAGGTAATTTATAAATCACGCACATTATACAAACAATCACATTATATTAACGACAGAGAGACTGACTGACTAAGAATATCTAATATAATGATAATCTTCCTAAAAACCGAAATACTTTATTCACTAGTGCATGAGGCCGTGAGACAACTACAGTAAAAAAATATAATAATGATTTTTTTTTGTTAATATTTGAGAAACACTGCTTTATTATATTTTAGTTATACAGGCTGTTTGCTTAGTAGAAGTATATGGGGTATATTTGGAAATTGGAAAAAATGATTTATGAAAAGGACATTTAAGGTAGTCCAGCATGAATTCAATTTTCGACAGATTTTTCTCCTATTTTTTAATAGGCTGAAAATAACGTTTACTAATAAATCTCGAAGTTTCAGAGTTTTCGACCGTATAGAACTCGAGATAATTAATAACAAAGTAATCATTCTCTCTCTCATTAGAAGCATGGAAAACCTCATGCCCACCCAACTATTATCTGTTGTATTTCGACAGAATTAAAAAAAAAAAAAAACTAGGAAAGTAAAGATAAATATTTCTTAAATAAATATTTTAAAAAATAGCGTTTTATCGTTTTGTTAGTAAATATGCAGTGTATATGTATTTGTGAATGAATCTAAACGCTGTAAGATCATGCTTATAGTGAACTTACGCTTAATACCAGACTATGGATACGGGGCTCATGGAACTGAAACCATATATATACAGGACCTTTTGTCTGTACACATTAAATAAGTTTAGTAACTTTAGAATCAATTGTACATAAATTATATACGAGTAATGTATATACTATACATTCCGTATTTTAAAATACACCCAACCTGGAAATAATGTATAGTGTCTCTATCGCTGTCCATATGCTGTGACTATGATATGGTGTCTTTGTTACATACACATGTAAACACACTCACACGATGGACAATAACGACACTGTATACATACACGAGTAAGATGCAACTATATATAATTGGTTGTAGTTAGAGGGTGATAAGTATAATAGTTATATGTTATACAATACTGATTTTAATACAGTTCAAGTGTGACAAAGTAAACCATATCATAGTACACTACATATAGACAACGATAGAAACACTAGACATTGTTTGCATATTAGGTGTATTTTAAAATACGGACTGTATATTGTGTATATGTACTTAGGTACTACTTATGTAACTTGAGTTAAAAATATTGAAGTTACCTACATAAATTCTACGAAAAGATTATTTTGTAAGATATATACTACACTTTGTAATTATATACGACGATATTACTACTTTTTAAATAATATTTTTTAAACAGAAATAAATTAATATTTTTATTCTTTCAATTTTCTCTTTTTTTTTTGGATTTTAAACAAAATATTTAAAAAGTTATCTTTTAACCTCTATATGTAGACTACAACGGGTATATCAGCACTAATATTATAAAGATGTGAAATTTCTTTGTTTGTATATAGAGGGTAATATCTGGAACTACTGCACCGATTCTGAAAATTCTTTCACTGATAGAAAGCTACACTATCCCTGAATAATATTTGGCAATATTTTATTTTGATTAAAATAAATATTTAGGTCGAAATCTCAATATTTGTAAATCAAGTCGGAATAAAAAGCGCTGGCTACTTTAAAGGTGTGCGCTAACCCAATGGTTGTGTATACATGCAAATATTGTACTACAAAAATATCAATAGATCTAAAATAAAATTCGTAACGCAGGAGCTGCTTCATCTTAGCGAATTTCCTTTGAATACATAAATCACTTTCTAGCGGTCACAATTTTAGTCTGATCAAAATGAAATATCGTATCTGATATGATTTTAGTATTTGCATGGCCAATTTTATTAATAAATGACATACGTCAAGGGGAAAGGAGAACATAAAGAAAGAAGAAAACACAAAACATAAAATATCTCTCTTAATATTAGAACAATCGAAAAAAGCGTTAGGAATAAAGTTGTAGAATATCAAATTTGCTACAATTCATCACTTAAAATTTTGAGCAAATTATCATTTTTGCTCAAACTAATGTGTACAGAGATATTGAGTAATTTAATTTTCAATCTTAAACCGTCAATATTTCTGTAAATGTTAGTGTAACAGAAAAAATGATAAGAAACAAAATTACAGTAAAACTTAGTACCTACAACTTTACTTCTTATAAATTTTTTGATTTTTCACATATTAAGGGAGATATGTCAAATTTTGTGTTCTATTTTGAAATGAAAACCTTGTTGTTGTTTTTAGTAAGGGTATGCAAATCTAACAAAACTAAAAAAAGTTACCAGTAGGAAACTTTAAAAGTGGTCGCACAAAGCTATCAGAGTTAAATGTTGCCTCATTTCTCCTTTCTGTTGACGAAACATTTAGTTCAAGAAGGCGACCTCCTGTAACGGTCGTGAGTTCAAATCCCACCAACGTTAATTAGCCGTTTTTTTTTAAATATTCAATTGGACAAGAAAAACCTGGACTGAACTTACCGGACAGCCATTTTTTGAATACGGAGGTTGTGCGGCTTTCCACATCCAATTTTTTACTTTTTTTTTAGTTTCTCCTTATAATGTGTATAGTAGGTACCTATTTGTTTCACATAATGATGATACACTCAACAAAAGCGTGTCTTATTTTTAATATCAAGAATACATAATGGAAAATAAAGTGATTTCAAAAACAAAACACTCGACCAGATTTGATTTCTAACGAAAAACTCTGATAGTATTAAATTAAACAAAGATATGGGAAGTTCATTTTAATCTATCATCCCTTTTATCATTTTTGGGATATGTATCAAAAAAATATGTCGAACAAAAGTGGTTTGAATCTCTCACGGTTTTTACGTCTCTGTATCTTAGGAACCGAAAAAGCTATATAGCACAAATTTAAAACGTAGCTTGAGCCCCACCATCTAGGTAGCGGTACTTACCAAGTTTCAACATTACATCTTTAACTGTTTTCAAGATATTTAACATTAAAAATCTACATTTTGGGGACTGACTGGCGCACTCACTCACTAATCATCAAAATTGTCCTAGAAAGTTAATTTTTGGTAGGCAGATAGGTCTTAGGCTAACAACCCAGAAAAGTCTAAAAACCGATGGGGGAGCAAAAATGTATACATCAAGAAATGAAATGTAATGAATATTACATTCCAAAAAGTAATCATATCCGACCAAAAAGATAAATCTGAGAGGGACCAAGCTTTCGCACGCAAAAAGTATTGATATCCCATCAAAAACAAAAATATTCGCCTTCAAAAGTAGTTAAATCTTTGTATGGACCAAGTTTTTTTAACAAAAATGAGAAAATGATTGGTATACACGTGTTGGTATATACCTATTTACTGTGTAAGTTTCTCAGATGTAGAGTTTTCATATTTTACTTTACAAGTGGTCAGATTATTTCTTTGTATATTAAGTGTCATAAAATCTGACCATTTGCCAAGAAAAATATGAAAACCCAACACCTAAGAAACTTGGTCTTTACATAGATTTCACTAATTTTGAAGGCGCGGATGTTTTTTGTTTATGCTGAGATATCCAATACTGTTTGTGTGCGAAAACTCACATTTATGTTTTTTGTCTGATTCCTCATTTTGTTCGTTTTATCAGGCTCACAATATAATATTATTAGCATCATTCTTCAATTATAATGCATTATAACACAGTAGTAAACGAATCATTTAATTGAGTATAGGGTATACAATTTTATTCTACATCATTAAATGAATCATAATATATTCAATTTTATTCTACACACACAATTCAGGATAATTTTATTATAAACTACGTAAAATATTAAGCAATTGAAGTGGAAATAATTGTGAATGTATTTATTTCATCCGTTTTAATCTTTAAGGTAGGTAGTTCACTCGTTAGAGTTCAAGCAAAAAGTATAAAATATGATCAATATACTTATTACAACTATGCCAATTGAACATATCTATAACATATATATAGTTTTAATATTTATGATACAATTCAATTTCAAATTTTGCCCCAATTCCTAGTCCATTATTTGTATTTTTTAAATACGTATTTCGACTACAAGGTAGTCATCATTCGCATGAATTAGCTAATCGTAACTATCTTCAGGATATGGAATCGAAAATGTTACTCGTTACTATTTTGGTGCATGTCTCGCAATGATTTAAAAAAAGTTTAATTTTTATATGATCGGACTGACAGATTAACTAACGGATTAACTGACGAATTAACGGGTGGAAGTAAAATTAATCGAATTTGCATTTGCCATAGTCTTGGTTTTATCGATATTTATTTGCAAGCCAACTATGTCATCTGCAAATCTAAGATTTGACAAATAAACTCCATCAACTCTGATCCCGTAGTCTTTCCATTGTCACTAAATTTGTCTGTAAAATGACAATGTTAATAATATGCCTATACAGCATCTTGGAAAAGAGCTGATAATCTTCAAACGACTGGACAGATTTTTATCAAACATAGCAAAGAACCACCGCAAGGAAGCTATCTAATATTAAAAACCGCATTCAAATTGGCCCACGCGTCTGAGATCTACTAAGCCACAGGCAGAAACATAGGCTTCAAACTTATAATAACCCTGTTTTTGCGTCGTAGATTAATGATAGGTAAATTCAGGTGAAAAAGATTATTTTAACTAATTGTAAATACATACGACATGTTTTCGTATCAATAATGAAGTAAAATCTTCCGAACTGTGGTTTCTTTTTCCAGTTAAATAACCACACTATTATTTAAAAACTTTAAAAGTGAAAAGAATTTATGTTGAGATTAATCGTATATGCTTTTGATGTTCGATAATTATCTAGGCAATTACAAACATTAAATTTCTTACAAATTATATTTTAAAAACATAACCTATAAATAAATGACTTTTGATGATTACCTTCTATTGGTAAGAGGTAATCTTTATTGAAGATAATAACATCAATTATAATAGCTTACTGCAATTAATATCGGTAAAATGAAGATATATTATATATCAATATCAATAAATCAGTCATTTAGTCTATTGACGTCATAAATCCAATGATTAGGCCCAACGTGTGGTCAATGCGAAGAATGATACCAACGTTCAAAACATTTATCATTTATATCTTTTTATCTGAATTAAACCAATTAAATTTTATCTGAATTAAACTTTACGCTTTAGGTGTTTAGGTGCAGAAATTCAAAAAAAATATTATTAATTTAGACAATGAACCGGTTCCAAATTCAGATTTAATCAAAATTTTACGGAAAAGTTTATCGTCAATATGTTCGTCTCTCTCTTTCTAAAGATGCCAAAATATAAAAAACCTGTTTACTGCGCACCGCATAACTCAACACCAATCAGGTGCGATCTTAAAATAGTGTTAAACGTCAGCCAAATATATATAAGCTAGGTAAAACCAAGCAACGTCGTGAAACTGTCACCAAATTAGCAACGAATAACATATCCTGAGACAATATAAGAGTAATTTTAATAAGAGGGATGTTAACAAGAGTAAACTTGAATAAAAGAAATTTTAACAAGAATAATTTCAATAAAATTTATTATATTTTAATTTATTTTGTTTAATTACTTATTTATGTTTATTTTTATCTATTGATTTCGATTTACTATCTATTTCTAATTGTCAAACAGTAAATTACGACTAGCTAATTTATACTGATGATGATTCCTTTGTAGTCGAAATACGTATTTATAATATGAAAACTGATCTAGGTATTGGGACGAATTTGAAATTTTAATAACCAAATAAATAATTTCAGTCATTCATTGGATTATTTTTGCAAGAATTCCTTTAAAAAATAACTTTGTTTTTATTAAGACAAGTAATCGTTTTCTTTCGTTGTTGTTGCTTCATTTGATAATTTTACAACAATATATTTAAACGAAAGCAGGAATTAATCGCTAACAGCACTTGTAATTCATACAAATTTGATAGTTATTATAAATTTTTAATAAATTTTTATAGATGCTGTTTGCGAACTAAGTGAAACTAATAACCTAGCAAATAAGTCTCTATGGATTGATTTGGATTGGGCTGTGTTGGGATGAGTTGTGTATGCCAGAGAAGTGCACACTGTCACGTAAGTGATCGGCTTTTACCTACTACTAGGTTTACTACACCCTGGTTAAAGTAGTTTTTGGGGAAATAAACAAAACTTGAATTAAATGATTGATTTTGTTATTGCAACACTGTAAGTATTAAGTTAATGTCTATTTTAATGACTAACAAATGAATTTTTGCCGTCATTAAGCTGAATGACTGATTCCTCTTATTGGCTACAACATATACAATTTATAAGTAAGCATTTGACATAGATTCGAGTAATGTAATGTAATAAAAACATAGAACACGACACCACACCACACACACATAACCAGTTTTATAAAAATATTTATTTATTATTGATTAGAATAAAATAATGATTTAAAAAGATGTTTTATTAAAAAGTTGTGCAGGTTGCTGCATCAAAATTAAAATGCAGTTGTGCACAGTCGTATTCCGCAAAGGTATCAAATTCACATTGTCGTTTTATTGAAAACTTTCAAGTTGATGTTCAAATTTCGATACACGAAATATAGGAAAAAAATTCTAGAGAAAAAAGTGTGCAGTCATATATTGTTGTATGAGATTTCCATCGATAAGACTCCGGAAAAAACATTTTCGCTTTAAAGTCTGCATTTTATAAGAGTACCAGTCCAAGTGGCCGTGCGGTCTAAGGCGTATGTCTACTTGGAACGGGGAGGTTATGGGTTCGAATCCCGACATCGGCAGTTTGTCAATTATTAAGAAAAAAAAACGGCGGTTAATAGGGAATATGCATGAAAATTTTTTTTCACTTGAATTGAAGCATGTTTACTTGACAAATATCAAGGTAAAATTACTTTTTAAATAACTTTAAAAATAAGCGAGATATGAAGGATTGAAATTCCCGATTAGACAAAGAGGTTGATAGCCCTCTTGATATGTTATGTGACGTCATATTACACTTTCACCATTTAAAATACACGTAAAACTCCGTTTTTAGTATTTTTGCAAGAAAGAGACAGATAATAATCTTTAAAAGCTTATAGCTTCCTTGATATTTGTCGGATTTTAATTTCATTTTTAAATATTATTAGAGTATTAACAGTATTTTCATATTCTGAAAATAAATGGGAAAAAAAATTTTCATGCATATTCCCTATTGACTAAACTGTCGGCGTATGGACAAGAACAAAGTAACCGACTATGCTTGTGAAGGTTTTCTGCAGTTTCCTTCACGAACTCCAGATGAACATCAACATTGTTTCTATCAAAGTCGGATGCAGCAGCATATCCTACCAATTCCTAGTCGACACACAAAAATTCCTTACACTCCACTCACATCCTCACAACCTAAGGCATCACAATGGACCTTATGATCGAAGTGTAGCCCGCCCAGGGCAGCCGCTATAATCTATCTGTCTATATAAAAGTATTAGAAGCTGAGTTTACATCACCTTTTCCGTATCCGTGTAGAATTTGATTTATAATTTTGATCGGCTCTTACCTGTAACAAAAAATGAAGAATTAGAAATAAATTTAAAAAAAATTATGAATAATCTTAATGAAGGTAATATTGAATTAAAATGGTTTATTTCTAAAGTTTCTAATATATTGATCTGGTATTAAAATTGGCGTGACTTTTAAAAAGTACATGAGGTGTCGGTCTTCAGTAAATTACGCCTTTTAAACTGAACTTATAATTTATATTAATAGGGTACTATAGGCCATAAAAGTAGTGATCATTTTTCAAAGTTTTATAATGGATTTGTGCTTAATTTGTCATGTGATTTTCGAAAAAATGCTTCGGGAAAAATTTGTTCCTTATCAATGTACTAACTATGATGAGATATAACTAATTAAATTCTAACTTTTCCAAGATGTTTCATGATTATTTGGTATACGGTGTGAATTACGAAAAAAAATGTTATTAAAAATATAAACTACTAAATATCCTATGTTGTTTGTATAAAGCTTTTTTCTCTCAGATGATTTGTTTCTGAGATACAAGACATTAAAAAAAATTTGTGTGACTTAGTAGAAACGATTAGAAATAAATACAACGAAATAAAATAGGTGTTCGTTTGAAGAATGTATTTAAGTAAAGTCAAAACCGGTTTTTATGACTTCGATAAAGGATTTATATAACAGTGATTACAATTTTTCAATAAAAACCAGTTTGTAAAGTCAAACCGGTTTTTATAACCTCGTTAACGGATTTGTATAACATTCGTTACAAAAAATTTGAAACCAATTTTCAAATAACAATCAGTTTTGTTCATTAATTTCAACCGAATAATAAGAATACTAAATTAAAGGTCTTATGTATCTTCTTTGAGTGCAATCCGTTCCCTGGAAAGAACATGATTGGTAGTAAGGTCTACGTTCAAATATAGAGGATTAGTTCTAAGATTAAATTCAATTTCAATCAACTACTTTAATTTTAAAATTTCTCGATACAAACATGAAGAATAGATAAATAGGAGATCGAACGACATAGGCAATTCGTCTGTTTTTTCGTCCTCAAAAACGTGTAGAGATCATAGTTATTATTTTCGCCACTAGCGGCAGTGCGAATATACCCGTACGGAATTATTATTATTACATATTAAAATCAACGGTTATCACATCTTATAAATAAAAATTGTAAGTATAAAAATTGTTTAATTTTATAAATGTGAAAAAATGGGACGATGTTGTACAGGGAAAGCATAGATATACTGTTATATATCTATGAGTGAAAGGTTGTTTAAGGTTAGGAATGCGTGTCTGCATTTACGAACGGAATATGGTCTGTAATTACCGTTTTTGTCATCTTCTTTCTTTATCTAATATATGTAAGTTATTGCAAACATATATTATTATATTATTATATATTATTATTATTATTAATTGCAAAATTATCACTATGATTCTTCATCTTTTTATTTATTGCAGATTATTAAGAATTTTCTATTATTAATATTTATTTAATTATTACTTGATAATCGAAAACAATTTTTTATTATATATAAAACTATGATTTCTTATAAACTGAATGTGAAAGTGATTTCTTGGCGCCTACATTTAAACATTTAAATTCCGTACGGCACTGACACCAATGACCTCTACTGATAAAAGATAGTTACACCAATTCGTGGCCGTTTATTTAACATTACGTTCGATCTCCTAATATATCTATTCTTCATGGATACAAATATGGATAATTTGTGTTGAAATAAAATCCATGGATCAAAAACCACATTCACATTATTGATTCAAAACACAGATAGATTGATAGATTGAAATATTAATGAAGAACAATATATATATATTTCATAATATATAATAAATAATGAGTATACATATTCATTATATGTATTTCAATTAATTTTCCAAGAACAGACGGAGCATTGCACTGAAAATAATTTTATATTTTGACGTAGATAGGTGCATGATTTTATAAATACAAATAATAATAATTAATATTCCTAACTATAATTATTATTATATTTATTTATTGCGTTGAATGTCCTCTGTCACATCCGTCTATCTGCGGTTCTCTGCAGTGTCGAACTGGGTCTAAGGGACCAGGGTGGCTTTATGACTTTAGGACCCAGCGACCGCCAAACCAAATGATAATAATAATCAAAATAGCCAAGAGTTTTTGGAAGAGTTTTATGTAATAATTGTTAATAAATCGTTCAAAAAAACTATTATCCTCGTTATCCTTAATAAGATCTGATTCTATGTTTAGGATAATCAACGAGTTCATCAGTTCTTTCCTCACTAGAGAAGCAATTCCCCGTGTTAATGCGCTTCTGCGCGGAAAATCGTCTATCGCAAGTTACTTGAGTAAACGAGATTCTGAGGATTACATAATATGTGATATATAGTTTGGAGTATGTACTAATATGCTTAATTGGGGTAAAAATTTACATGCAAATGGTTTGCACCATCGGCAGGCATTGGAATCTCTTCGAGACAAACAAATAGCGTTCTTTGATGTTTGAAATAACCCGCTTAGGTTAGATAAGTCTTAACCGGGCTATAGCCTATGTGGAAAACGCCACCCTGACTCTATGACCAGTTCGATTCTGGCTCCGGTAGAACTATTTTGCTCCGGAGTTAAGTTAATTTTCACAAGGACTCATGTTAATTTTTTTCATTTCACCAATATTAAAAGTGATATTCCTAATTTTGTGTTTCCTCCTTCCTTTAAACTCCTTTATTCGATGATGCCCTTTAATGAACTTGCCCTTTTAAATACCAAAAGCACATCGCATATCAAATTTGAGACCAAAAAGAGTTAGTTAGGAAATTTTAATGTTCTAAGTGGTTCGATTTCGAATTATCGTATTCACAAGCATACCACTACCGGCCCAGAAACAATTATTTTCGGACCATGAGACTTCAAAACGCAAATATCCGATAGAAAAAATTTTTAAATCAAGGATATCGTTCATTTTTCAACAGGTTTTTCGTGTCGTTTATTTATAAATGTAAAAATCTGATTTATCTATTTACATTTAAGTACCAACCATATTGAATTAATTTTATAAAACCACAAATGATGATTCAAATGAATGTACTTGATACGAGGACGAATAACTCATTATCAAAATTGTTTGATTAAATCTGATCATTGGATTTATCCACATTGTATATCGATTGAAATGATTATGATTCTATTAGCCCGATTATAATAAATAGAATTCACAATTAATATCAAAAGAGGCTGACATCTGTTGTGCACATCAGAAGTTATCGTATATGAGATTTACGAAAAATAATAATTATTGGAATAAATAATAATTACTTATAAAATCAATATAAATTATTTAAAATTAAATATTTTTTAAATTATTATAAATTATAAACTAAGAAATTTAAACCACGTTATTCACTAAATCAAGATTCTTTGACGGCACGTCATGGTCTCATTAAAAATCTCTTTTTAGATAAAATTGCACTTAGATCAAGAAACGTTCGCCATCCCTGGTATGGGGTATATATGTTTTACTCAATATCAATTAGCACGGAAGTGCGCTTGGACGAGTTTAATATGTTTTACACGAAAAAGTGTTTTTTGGCCTCTGTATCAAGACCTAAAAACAGTAGACCTTGATTTGTCTGTATCTGGAACCAGAAGAGCTACTAAATTCAAATTAATAACAGGTTCCATGATAGGTACTAATATCTAAAACTCCAAAGATCGAAGTATTGGTCAATCGAATGCAGCAGCCGACTTGGATAGGAACTATGCCGATATCCATCTGAAGCTCGTGAAGAGAAACTGCATAAAACCTTCATAAGCATAGCCGGTTACTTAGTTTTGCCTATACCCTGGCAGTTTAGTCAGTACCGTTCCATTAATTATAATAGACAAACTGCCACTGCCGGGATTCGAACTCACAAACTTTCAGTTCCAAGCAGACGGTGTTTGAAAGTACGGCCACTTGACTGGTTAACAAACAAATACCTTTGTCTGAATGTTATCAATTACTTTATTAAATATCAAACATTCTGCGAATAATGTTTATCTAGAAATTTGATATGACGTTTTTTACGTTTTTGTTCAATTATTGTTTTATTATTATTTGGCTAGAGTGAAAATCAATTTGTGTAATTCTATCACTATAAATACTGTAAAGGCTCTTATTGACGATTCAATTCAATTTTTCTAGAATTGAAAAAACACCGTGAAAAAAACACGAAATAGCGATCTGGAAATGATGTGTACAAACTGTATATATTTTAGTACTTGCTACGAATCCCTACACTAGGCGTGGCCTAACATACACTCAATAAAATTGAACCGAAACAGTCTCTCACAATTTTAATTATTCTTGTAGTAAATGTTTTTGACAGATACAACATTTTATTTAATTTTTATACGTAAAAGGTAGATATAACACTTAACATGTATTTACATTACATATTCTTACTCTATCACTGACTTGTTTACATAAATAAAAAATATAAAACTTTCATTTCTTTTTTCAGATTTAAAAAATATACTACTTATCTTTGTTTATAAATAAATAATATACAGAGAGTTACAAAAGTGAGGAGTTTTATGAAATGTAAGAGAATTAATATTTCAGGTTGGTTCAATTTTATTGAACGGAAGTGTACATTCAAAAATATTATTTTGTATTGAATTCATAAAGACACGATATGTTTTAAATGACAACTGCAGTCAAATGACATTTTGCAAGCTTACATTTAATCTAGATCAGGAGTGGCCCACTTTTGTGTGTATAGGTCTACTTTTTATCTTAAAAATGTGTCGCACAGGACTTGTACTATTTGTTCGTACATATGAACAAGTTATAAAAATGCAGAGTATAATTTTAATAATTTGATTTTAAGATTTGACTTTCACAATTTTTTTTTGAGTCAGAAAAATTTATTATGGAAGAATGATATAAGATATTTTTGCTAATCTATCAAAAAGTCGTGGGAGTGCATCTCGCACTGAAACATCCTGTATATCCACCTAAGTAAAAAAACAATATTATTATTTAACGGGTCAAAATTAATTCAAATTAGCTACAGATAAAGACAGGTTTAGAATTTATTCTATACTCTTAACATTAATCAGAAGACTTTATTAATCAGAGTTTGCAGGACTTTAGCGAAGGAATTATAATTAGGATTATATCCTGACAAAGAGAATAATAATGAGTCTTCTGTACGGGAATTAGTCAGGACAGAACGTTGTTTAGTCTTCGTGAACTTTTAAGTATGAAAATGCTGATTCACACAGGTATGTAGATCTGAAACAAGAACTGACATTGGGATATTTTTTACGGTTGACGTATTTCTCAAAATCTGCTGCAAATTTTCTGGCTTGTACGATTAAATTAGTTTGTAAAATTATAATTTCATTTTTTAATGTCTTTTGCTCCATATTTTTGAAATATTTTTGCAATGTTTTAGCTAATGCGTTTCAAACTTAAATATTTTTTAAAAGGAAAATATATAAATTCCTTAATTTCTTTATTTATTTTTTCAAAATCTTAATTCTTCAAATACTTTTTGTCAAGACATCGACTCCTGGTCTAGTTGATTGAAAACAGGGTGTGAGGTATAGCACATTTTGATAAATTACAGCCACTGAGGGATGAGTCACGTATTTATAAACTCGAATAAACTTATATATAGATCTCTTCTAACAAACTATTATTCAGACATTTTAATTAGCTTAATGGATATTAAATAATATCGTCAAAGCTCGTCTTTAGTTAATATTAATATTGATTATGCTATATTTTACCTTGCCATATATAATTGCGATAAAAAAATAATAAAAATAGATTCATAATAATATAATATTTAATAACATGAGTAAACAAAAATTAAACAACATATCAAATTTCATAACAAACAATATTTGTTATAAAAATAAAATTTGAACAAATGTATATCGCGCATGGTGGTACAGTCGATAACACAAGTGACATTCTTAGTTTTTAATAATTTTACAGTTGATAATTTGTATCGAATCCATTCGGTTTGCGAAAAAAAATGTTTAGAATCAAAATTATAATTCATTAAAAAATATTAACAACTTTAATTCGGTACAAATCATCTGTAAAATTTTGAAACATGAACGTAACCCGCCAGCGGATATGGACAAAAAATATTTGACTTTTTCCCATAAACTGAATACATTAGCCACAATTTCGGCTCAAACATGTGTAATTTTAATTAAATTAAATACTGATATGAAAAAATTAACTCGTCAACCAGGAATCGAACCTCGGGCCTCTGGATAACTAGTCCAGTATGCTTCCTCTACACCAAAGACGATTGTGATGCAACAGCCAACTTTTTCATATTATTCTAATTTTTTATTTATTAGACAGTATTACTTCTGTTTGAAGTGATATAAATGTGCATTTCTTGCCTCAAGAAGAAATCTATTTTCTTCAAAATATTTACTTCAATAAAGAAACCCTTGTTTTCATTCAAGACTACGCAGTCGAACCAAAAACATGTGTTTAGAGCGAAGAAACTAAAATTCTTGAACGATGTTTAAAATTCTTTAAAGTAGAGTTGGATAGTCTTGGCCTAAGAGAGACTTCCTTGGCTAAATACCCTTGTGATTCTTTAGTCAAGAAAATGAAATTCTTGTGAAAAAAAAGTATTTTTTTATTAATAAATAAAAAACGCAAGAAGAGAATGTTTATGCAGCTTCTTTAACTGAAGTATATATATTTAACTGAAATATATCATTACTTCGTTAAAAAGTTTCATTTGTTTGGATTAAACAAATGTTTATTTTGGTCCAAAATTTTATCTTGGTCCAAAGAAATCATCAGTTCAGTTTAAGAATTTCGAGATTCTTGATTCAAGAGTCAGTTTATCTTTACGGACGGACAACTTTGAGGAAATGGACTAATTAGATGTTTTTATGAACACCACCTATGCCAAATGTTTTCTTGTGATCAATATTTTCAACCGTTACAAAGTCTGAACTAAACTTAATATACCCTGGTATATATTATATACCGGGTATAAAAAGTAAAGCATTAGTTATTCAATAATAATTTATGTTCTAGTTAAGGCGCATATACCACGCATTACTGCGGTTTTTTTTCTCCAAATTATATGCGTGTGTTAATTTGGTGTGTCCAATTCTTAGGCGTATTAATACCCGATTTTTTGGGTTTGAGGTACCTCAATATGAGGCTTAAGTATTAATTTTTCTGAATTTGTTGGTGTTGATTGCGTACTTCGATTATTTTACGGGAATATCTAAACACAATGATTATTATCTAAGTCCTATTTTACACATGTAACTTTTCAAGCAACTATTCATAACGCATATCGTGATGCGCAAGCGCAGTAGTATTTTTTGAAGAAACTATGCAGTTATAACACCAATTGACCTGGCTTCAATTTGGATACAATTTAATATGTAACTTCAAATGTAAGAATAGGGTGATTGGTTTACTATTATCATGTGACTGAAGTGGTTGACAAAGAAAGAAATATTTAGCAAGACGAGAGTTATCAAGCTATTAACAAAACATGCAATTGATATATTTCTGCATGTACAAAGAGATGTAAGTCTCGTTATATCACATACATTTATTGCGATTGAAAACTTTCATGTGTAAAAACGGACTAAAGAAATAATAATGTTTGATTATCCTTAATTAATTAAAAACCAAAATTAAAAATGATAATCAATTTACAAATTTTTTATAATAGTTAATAAGAACAATTAACTAATGGTAGACACCACACACACACCTTGCATTAATTAAACAATTAATTGAATTAATTACAAATTTAACTTAGTTTATAATATACTGGAACATAAATTATTATTCAATGAAAACGAAATTTTTTTTCATCACATATTTAAGAATTTTATAATATTATAATTACGTAGATTAAAAAAATTTCATAATAATATTTATTATGTTTTATTTTTTTTAATCAATTACATATTCAATGGGTTTTGAGTGAATGTAACAACAATTTTAAGTATTATTAAATTTATCTAATGGAATTTATATAAAAAAAAATTATTATTGAATAACTAATGTTTAAAAAAAAATAATATTTTCAATATACAAATAACGCTATCTACCACGAATTAAATATTTTTTGCACTGGGTTTACAGTATGTTACTTAATGGTACTTAATCGTCAGCTTATTTAAGGTTTATAAATATAAAACCTATTTTGACAAAATGGAAACCCGACTTCAAAAATCAAATATTCTATAACAAAAAATGCACTAAAAAGTAAAAAAATAATTGCATATTCTTGTGCCAATTTTAGTTCACCTAAGCAAAAAATTTTAAATATATATGTACAATTATTGTTATTTTTGGAGTCGGTGTCAGCATAGAGAAATTCACATAACTTTTGGACACCGCCTCCAAAAATAACAATAATTGTACATATATATTAAAAAATTTTTGCTTAGGTAAACTTAAATTGGCACAAGAATATGCAATTATTTTTTTACTTTTTAGTGCATTTTTTGTTATAGAAATCGGTCATCACATATAAAATGAGGATTTTCCTCCATTTCCCGGGGATCCCCTCATCAGAATGCAATTTGGTGCCAATGGGACCAATGGGAAATCAAACCCTTTAAAACAAAAAAAAATTCAAAATCGGTTCATAAATGACGGAGTTCTGAGGTGATACACATAAAAAAAAAACTTTCTATGTGACACACATAGAAAGCCCGACTTACCAGGCTTCGGCCTCCCTTTTCTACTACATAGGTAGAAGATATTTTGAAGTTTTATTTAAGTCCTATTACTTGAGAAATGACTCAAAGAAAGGTCTCTTCATAATCGACGATAATGAGAGAGGTGGAGAACTATATGTACTTAATAAATGTTTAACCATTAGAAACAAAGAGTTATTTACGCTTAAAAATCATGATTCATACACCGCAACAAGTAAGTAATTTATTTGGTATCATCAGATAATTTATAAATGTAATAAAAATTGCAACATTTAAAATAGAATTAAGGTAGTATATCCGTGGCAGTCTAAAAAAAAAACATTCTCATACATACGTAAAATGTCTGTGACATCAATGTGTTTCATAATTTTCGCCGAGAATAGCTAAAAATTCCATATTTTATTAACTTTTCAACAAATAGGACAATAACAGGTTTCTCAATTTCAAAAAATTTGTCATAAATTAATGTAATCAGTAAGTTGTTGAAAAAAATCTACAGAAAAGTTTTTCATATATGATATTAAATATGACACTTTCAGTCAACTGGTACACTCCCATTCAATAAAATTGAACAGATCTGAAATGTTAATTTTCTAACATTTCATAAAACTCCTTACTTTTATAACTCTCTGTATAATTATTCATTTATAAACAAAGATAACTAGTATATATTCTGAGTGTGAAAAAAGAAATGGAAGTATAGTAAACAACATTTACTACAAGAATAATAAACATTGTGTGAGACTGATTCGTCTCAGATCTGTTCAATTTTATTGAACGGGAGTCTACATGGGCAAAAAATTTTTAACTTAGCAATTCTCAAGTGGACGATTATTAGCGAATTTCCTGAAAGGAAATGAGCTATTGGTCCCGTACCGAAGTCAAAATTTCGCAAAAATTTCTTCAAATGTCCATCGATCCTACCTAGTAGATGTCAAAAATCACCATCTGTAAAATTTATATATATATACCTATGGACATATTATATATATATATAAATATATAAAGCGGTCACAGTTTTCATTTTATCGGAATGAAATTTGGTATTTGTGGCGCTTTTGGTATTCAAAAGGTCAAGTTCGTTAATGGGTAAAATCGGACGAGGGGAAAGGGGGGTTTAGAGGAAGGGGGAAACACAAAATTTGGCATATCTCCCTTAATATTCGAAAAAGCGAAAAGTTTATAAGAAGTAAAGTTTTAGGTATTAAATTTTACTGTAGTTTTGTTTCTTATCATTTTTTCTGTTACACTAATATTTACAGAAATATTGACGGTTTAAGATTGAAAACTAAATTGCTCACTATCTCTGTACACATTATATAGTCTGTACAAAATGATGAGTGATGAATTGTAGCAAACATGATTTTCTACAACTTTATTCCTTACGCATTTTTTGATTGTTCTAATATTAAAAGAGATATTTTGTATTTTGTGTTTTCTTCTTTCTTTATGCCCCCATTTCCCCTTCACGTATGACATTTATTAATAAAATTGGCCTTGCAAATACTAAAATCATATACGACATTTCATTTTGATCAGACTAAAATTGTGACCGCTAGAAAGTGATTTATGTATTTTATGGAAATTCGCTAAGTTGAAGCAGCTCCTGCGTAACGAATTTTTTTTAACATCTACTCAAAATTTTATTACATTCTGCAGAAAAGTGGGTTTCTGGACATACTACCTTAAAATGGTGAGTTTAGTTTTGTAGTACACCTAAAGTATGATTTAACTACAATAGGTTGGAACAAGTACACAAAGAAAAAAGTCTCATTGATTTTTTCATAATCGTGCATTCGACTACACAAAAAAACTGAAATAATGAGAGGGGATTAAAACACACTAGCTATAATTTATTCTGTTTCCATAATAGTTGATTACGTCAAGTGAAAGTCTACATTCAAGATGTCAGATAATATGGTTTTACAAAAAATACATTTATGTGCAAGAATAAAAGAAAAAAAATATTTGTTTCCCTCTATATACACTACAACAGTGTGGCTGATTTATGTTCGATGCCGCCCTAGGTCCCGTCCGATATGGCACCCCTTTTCGATTTCTGGTAGTGATTATTATAGTAAAATATATAATTTATAAATATTAAAAATATTATATTTATATTAAATAATATATTGTAATATGTTTTGTGGTTTATTTATTTAAACGTAATAATAAATTTTCTTAAAGGTAAGTGTCCATCTGAGACAAAACAGTCTCGAGAGTAGTCTCGAGACTCGACTCACAAATGGATAGGGGGCTGAGAGCAGTATCGGAGATAAGTCCGAACAGATCTCCGAGAGAGCAACGATCACAGGTGGACATGTATATGACTGCTCTCGAGACTCAGTCTCCAGTCTTCCGTCCGTGTTGGAAGAGTTTGCGAGCTCTCGGAGACTTTACTATTGTTCACTCACTACTATATTTTATCTATAGCTCATATCCATAGAGAAATGCAGTTTGTTTATGTCATAATATTTATACCCAGTATATTTGTAAATATACAAGGTATATTAAGTTTAGTCCCGACTTTGTAACGCTTGAAAATATCAATCCTTGACAAAAAATGCTTCACAAAGATATCTATACAATGGCCTAATTCGGTCATTTCCACATGTCCACCCGTCTGTGAACAGGATAACTCAAGAACGAAAAGAGATAACGAGATGAAAATTTTTTGTGTGTTCGTTAATGGGCAAAATGGGAACGTGTTTCACTCCTTTAGATCTTTGAAACCGTAAGAGGTAGAAAAAAAATTTGTTAGCAAAAAATCTTTTTCTCTTTAAAATAAACAACTTTTGTTGAAAATTTTTTTTCATAAACTTAATATTTTTTTCATAATTTGTGCTCAAATTTCCTCGGAAAGCAAAAAATATGCCCATTTTTAAAGTCATGAGATATTTTTTTAAAATTGTGACACAACAAACATTTACAAATAATTCATATTCAAACATTGATATACAACTCAGTATATACTGGGTATTCAAACAGTTTACTCAGTTAGTTGTTACATTACTTGTTATTATTATTATTAACTTGTCACAGCTGTGAGTAGACTCTCAGGTGGAAACGAAATATCCTTGTCTCGAGACTGCAATGATTATCGAGTCTCAGAGAGTTAGAACAGAGACAAAAGTGATCTCAAATGGACAATACCCTGAGACTGGTCTCGAGACTTTCTCTCGAGATTTTGTCTCAGGTGTACACTTAGCTTAAGATTAAACAATAAATACATTTTTTATGACTTATCACATATCACATTAACTGTTTTTTTCTTGCTTTAGATCGCGCGAAAACATCGATTATATTCTCATAATCAATTTCCTGCACTAATTTTGCTTCAATAGACAACAATGCACGTGCATTAAGTCTGTCCTGTTCTGTATTTGCTCGCAAATAGCTTTTCACTCTTTTAACGGTGGAAAATGATCTTTCTTCTGAACAATTTGTTGTTGGAATACTTAAATAAATGCGTAAAGCAATACCTACATTAGGATAAACATTGCAATGGCTAGGTGAATGTAAAAAAATTGTATAAATTTAATGCAGATTGCAGATATTTTCATTATGCTCTGATAAATCTTTGAGTTGATAATGTAAGTGAATACATTCATTACCTAATGTCTCTGCGAAATCGTTGGGGTACTTATTGAATAGTTTCATTTGCTTTTTTTTTAATAATTACTTTTATTCCATTCACACTTCAACATTATTTGGAATACTTTACTGAAATTTGTTCATATATTCATAGCAAAACTAATTTAAATTGATTTTTAAAATTGAATCGTTCATTGAATTTTTTTATCTATAAAACTTTTACATTTCTTAAATTTTGGCACCTCTAAAATTTTGACGCCCTAGGCCCGGTTCTCACGGACCAAAGCGTAAATCCATCAATGCACTACGGTGTAATATCCCATTCCAGAAGAACAAACACGTAACAGCAAAAACAAAAATTTTATAGCTGAGGAGAAAATGGCATAGTTTTTATGTATAGACTACGAATTGATAGGATATGCGGCTGCAGCCGACTATGGTACGAACTATTCCGATATTTATCTGGAGTTCGTGAAGAAAACTGCAGAAAACCTTCTCAAGCAAAACAGTTTAGTCAATTAACCGCCCCTTTTTTTTCCTAATAATTGACAAACTGCCGACGCCGGGATTCGAACCGATAACCTCTCAGTTTCTCAGTAGGCATACTGCACAGACATAACGCTTTAGACTGCTCGACCACTTGGACTGGTTACGTGTCTATAGAAGTTGTGGGAGTGTTTTACACCAGATTTTTTAAAATGAATTATGTGCAAGAATATCAAATATATTTTTTCTGTAATATATTATTGTAAATGTTAAAATAAAAAATGCAGAATTTCCTGAATATTATTACCTATAATACCACCGTGTGGTATCATGCACTTGGAATTTGAAAAATTCATTACACTTAATATATTTTAGATCTCAGGTAATAAAATCGCTGAATCAGATGATTATAATGCTATCGTATGTACATACATATAATAAAAATTTCTGGCAATTCCTCAAATTAATGGTTCAGGTTTTTCAATTATATCGAATTTTTAAGTTTTGATACCAATTTAATGGAGGTTTTATATATATATATATATATATATATATATATATATATATATATATATATATATATATATATTTATATATATATATATATATATATTTGCTACTAAACGAGGTTTAAGTATATTTATTTGATCAGCTAATTGTTCCACATAGACTATTCGATTTGACAATCCTAACGGTACAATATCTTTTTTTAAAACTTTTTTTATATTATAGACAGGAAAATTGATTTAGTACAGGGAAAAAAGCAAACTTTTCCGGATACATATGGGCATATAACATTTCTAGACAGGAAGTTTTTAAAACAGTGAAGTTAGCTTTTTCTTAATTTGACACTATTAGTGATATTTATTTTGATTAGCAGTATATTTTATTATTGCTATATTTTCCAATTTCCACTTACTATTTATTCTTAGGCTCAAGTAATAATTAATTAAAAGTGTAAGCCTCCAATAGGGTGAAGAGTGCGTCATACCACCATAGCATGGCGCAGCTAGCTGGAGTTCTCAAACCAAGTGCATATAAATAAACGGAAGTGCATGAATAATAAAGATTCGCATTCACAAACCAAGTTGTCCTTAGACTCAGTTTTATCCGTGTAACTTATGGATTTCTATCAAGAGTTTACAAAGAAATAACGCAAGTAAAAATATTTTTCGACCGGCAATTTTTCTTTTGGGTCTTTCTAAAGTGCATGCGTCTAATCAACTTCGATCAAATTTTTTACCCTTTCTTGAGAGTTCGCAAAAAGTGGCACATACAAAGCTTTTATCCTAAATCCACTTATTCAATTAAAACTTTGGTGCGCTATTTCAAAAATACATCTTAAATGTGTCAAAGTTTCAACTTTTTTTTTGTGCAAAGTATATGCATAAAATTTTTAATCGATCAAACGTAGAACGAACGATGTCGTACATCAACAAAAGTTGGTAATTTTTCTAGTTTTTCCGCTTATGTGCTATTTTTATCTAGGCTTTTAATGATATCGGTGATTTTGAACTCATGTTAGTTTTATGATAAATTAATGGGAAGCAATAAGAATAAATTAACCAAATCTTGCCTACAACCAATATAAATTACGAAAATTAGAGGTAATTCTACTTCCAATTATTCACAAACTCTTATTATACGTATCTACACATCTATAATTCGCAAATGGCTCTTTTATCTCAAATACATAACTTTTATTAACATTAAATCTCTATATACTATAGCATTGGTAAATACTGGACCATAAATAATAAAACGCATAAAATAATTGATGAGAGAATAAATTTAATGTTGGTACATTTTCCAGTTTTCTCCATAAAAAAAACACAAAACAACAAGCAAGAATTTATAGTAATAAAAGAATAAACCAAATGAAAGAAATGAAAAATAATTACAATTTTTATAAGATTGAACGTGAGCGATAATATCAATTATCTTTTTAAAAACAACAACAAAATGTTGTAAAATCAAAATATATATATAAACAAATTGAAGATTTGAAGTCCATTATTTATAAATATACCTTGTGTAATAAATATTCTTTAACATCAACTGTTTGATATAAAAAATAAATTAATGTAAAAAAAATTTTTTAAAAACAAGCTTTTATTTAAATGCTCTAAAAAAACAAGAAAAAAAAATTTTAATTAAATCAAACCCATCAATTTATTACATTATACAATTAATAGGATATAAAAGCTTGTCGGGAGATTTATCTGTGTAAATTTATTTTATGAAATACATACATTTTTTCTTAGATTCTTAAGATCACGTTACATATTGCATTCTTCTTTATTTACACTGGTAAATCTCGCGACAAGCTTTTATATCATATAAATGTATAATATAATAAATTGATGGGTTTGATTTAATTTAAATTTTATTTTATTTCTTTTTAGAGCATTTAAGTAAAAGCTTGTTTTTAAAAATGTTTTTTTTTACATTAATTTATTTAGTCAAGATTTTAGTCCAGTTTAAACCACTCCACCCCCTCGTGATGAATTCTTGTAATATCTATAAAAACAACACAAGGTATAATTTTTTATAAATATAGCAAATGAAGATTATAAAGAATATAGTAAATAAATATGAAGAGTATTTGTATGAGGGAAGGGGAAATATGAAAAAAAATAAGTAAATGTAAATAACTTATGGCGGTATTTTGTTAAGGTAGTACCAGCATCAAATCACTTTTCGACAGATTTTGCTCATTCTTTTTCACAAGCTAAAAATAACGTTTTCTAATAAATCCCAATAAAGTTTCAGAATTTTTGACCGTTTAGAACGCAAGGTAATTAATAACAAAGTTCGCAATTTTGACAGTCACTTCACGTTAGAAGCATATAAAACTTCATGCCCGCCCAACGATTTTCTATTGTATTGAAAAAAAAACTCGACAGAATGTCGTGTAACGTTTTGTTTTCGAAATATAATAATTAAAATTGCTTTTTTTTTCAAAATTACATTAATTTTTATATGAATATATGTATGCGTGTATGTATAGGGTGTTCTGAAATTCATTCATGAAAACTGTACCACGGTGTAGAAAAACAAACAAAAAACTTTAATAAAGTTTTTCCATTTGACGCTTATGTTTTAAGATATAATCAATTAAACATTGATAAATTCAACCAATCACAGAGCGCATAGTGTTAGGAGGCGTAACCACAGTAGTGGAGTAGGGCGTAGCTAGAGTATAAACATTGATAAATTCAACCAATCACAGAGCGCATAGTATAAGGAGGCGAGACCACAGTAGTGGAGTAGGGCGTAGCTAGAGTAGCGACAATCAATTAATTAAATGCTAGCATCACTCTTAGCCACTTCAAACCACCTAGGTTTTGTTCAATATGTATCAAAGTACATACATACTGATTTTAAATGGTTGAATTTATTAAATTATTCAATTTCTGTGATTGGTTGAATTTATTAATGTTTAATGGATTATATCTCAAAAACCAAGCGTCAAATCGAAAAACTATATTAAACTTTTTTGTTTGTTTTTTGCAACTCTACACCGTGGTATAGTTTTCCTGAATGAATTTCAGAACATTCTGAATATATATGTATTTGTTCTATAATAGAAGCAAACCGTTTTTTTGTCCTGATTATACAAGTCAATGCTGGAACAACCTTAAAGGAGATATGCTTCATTTGTGTGGTATACAAACTTACAATACCACTTGATTTCAATAAAACAAGTGTTTTAACAATAACAAATTATTTTGTAAATTAACATTTTTGTTTTGCTCATTTGGTATATCTGAACAATAGACGAAGTAAAACTTTTTGTTTGGGTTGATTACTTGGCGATAAATTAATTTTCTTGTCAACTAATTTCAGATAAGAAAGGGGAGATACTCAAACCGTTAAATATCTATTATTTTTGTATATAAAAAAATATACTCCATGATGAATGGTTTCATTTAAATGATTACAAAAAAAAATATGCTCCCATAATGGCTACCACAGCTCGGTCAATTTTAAACTTTGCTAATGTGGTGCAATTTTCCCATCTGAAAAACTTTAGTTGGTCCAGAAATAACCTAGAAGGCCAAGTTCAAGGTCACCAGTCCAAGTGGCCGAGCTGTCTAAGGCGTTATGTGTGTGCAGTATGCCTCCTTGGAAACTGGGAGGTTATGGGCTCGAATCCCGACATCGGCAGTTTGTCATTTATTAAGAAAAAAAAGGGCCGTTAATTGACTAAACTGTCGGCGTATGGACAAAAATGAAGTAACCGGCTATGCTTGAGAAGGTTTTCTGCAGTTTTCTTCACGGACTCTAAATGAATATCGGCATAGTTTCTATCATAGTCGGCTGCAGCCGCATATCCTACCAATTCCGAGTCTACACACAAAAATTCCTTCCACTCCTCTCACATCCTCACATCCTTATCACAATGGACCTTATGGTCGAAGTGTAGCCCGTCCAAGGCAGCCTCTACAATCTATCTATCTAAGTTCAAGGTCAAAATCAATGTGCTCATCCACACAAAAAACTTTTATTCGGGTAATTCCTTCCAAAGACGCTTCTTTGATGAAATATTATGAAATAAGTCCATTGTTTAAAATGAGTTACCCTGTATATAATATTTGTATATAATCGTATTATAAGTTTAGTCAAGATCTTGTAACAGATCAAAATATTGGATGAAGAAACAAATTTTTTGACATAGATACAATGACCTACTTAGTTAACTTCCGCATAAACTTTTGTTTGAAACTTCTCTCATCAATTGAATCGTTTTAGCTGTCAACTCTTGTATGTAGATATTTTAGATACTACTTCGTATTCTTATACATTTGTACGTGTTTAAAAAGTAAAATAAACAGTTCACGCATTGATAGTTGTTGTTTATCCTTTTATGGATTTATGGCATTTCGTATTATACTCAAATATATCAAAATTCAGATAGTAATTCTTCAAAAAAATCAGTGTTACTATTTCCGAGTTCTTAGTATATTTATAATGAACAAATTTTATCCAAAGCATTTTTATCAAAAACCGAATGAATACGGCACAAATCATTTATAAAATTTTGAAAAATAAAAAAGTGAAAATAACAACTAACTGAATTACTTGCTTAAATACCCGGTATATACTGAATTTATGTAAAAAAAGTTTTTAACAAAAGTTGTTTATTTTTAAAAAAGAACCATATTTGTTCTATCTCTTACGGTTTCAAATTTGGACAGTTTTTCCCATTTTACCCAAACATGATCCAATTTTGCCCATTCACAAACTTGATCTTATCTCTTTTCGTTTTTGAGTTATCTTGTTTACTAACGGACGAAAGGACAACGTTGCGGGAATGAACTAATTCGGTCCTTTTATAACCTATATGAAAATTATATTTCAGCTGTCAATATTTTCGACCGTTACAAAATCGGGACTTAAGTTAATATACTCTGGTATACTGTGTGTGTTGGCAAGCTTTTCCAATAGAGAATCAATGTTAAATATTATTTATTACTGGCTGTTCGCCTGGTTACTATATGAAGTCAGTCAGTACACATGTATCAACTATACAGTCATCAACCATACACGTGTATGCGTATGGTTGTTTGTTTGTCATTTTAATGAACATATTTAACCATTACATGTGTACTGACTGACTTTATACAGTAACTACAGCTAGTAATAAATAATATTTCACATTGATTCTCTATTGGAAAAGCTTGCCAACACAGTCTGTATATTATATACCGGGTATAAAAATGATCGCTACTTTTATGCCTATGTGTACGGACGGATACAATACAAACATAATACATAAAAACTACAGCACGCTACGAATGTAAATTGAAGTGAAATTATTTTGTTAATTGAAGATTGTACATTTTGCGTATGTTGTTATTACAAACAAAATTATTATGTACTTATGTTACAAAACAAAAACATTTAAAAATAAAATAAAATAAAACTACATTCAATGTATTTATTATAATTATGATGAATGTTAAGCAAATAGTGAGTGCAACAGACCTTAAATTAACACTATAGACATTCGTATTTATACTTTATAGAGCATTCTTGTTCTTCAACTTTGTTAGTATTCTCTTCAATGCCCTCAATATTATTTTATTCTATTTAGTGTAAATATCATATAAATTAGTCTGTCGTCAGTTTTCTTTTATGACGTACGTCATTTATTCAACAACAAAAGCTAGAACTTAAGGAAGAGGTCAATTTTTAGTTTAATTGAATATACAGCCCGTATTTTAAAATACTCCCAATCTAGAAACAATGTATAGTGTATCTATCGCGTCTATATGCAGTGTACTATGATATGGTGTGTTTGTTACATATAGATATAGACAAACTCACACGACGGACGACGGACAATAACGACAATGTATACATGCACGAGTAAGATGCAACTATTTATAAATGATTGTAGTTAGAGTGTGATAAGTATAATAATTATATGTTATACAATACTGATATACAGTTGAAGTGTGACAAAGTAAACCATATCATAGTACACTGCTATATACAGCGATATTGTTTGAAGATTAGGTGTATTTCAAAATATGGGCTGTATAGTGTAACGTATAAGAAACAAATTACGACGTCAAAATATTATTTACGTAAATTACAGTATAACATATATAAAACAAAAGTAATGTCATTTTTTTAAATTTTATAATTTATTTGTGCCTTAATGATTCGGTTTTCGCAAAAATACTTCACATAAAAGTTGATCATTAGAATTAAAAAAATTCAGAAAAATGGCCATTTTTGTGGCCAAGTGTACGTCTAAACACGAAAATAACGAAATATCCACTAATCAGATTATTCAATTTCACAGTGGAACTACAATTATTCGGATCGTTTTGAGGAAAAAAATTCCGTATTGAAATGGTTTTTGTAGTAGAGCGAGCATTGGGTCTTTCAGGACTGATTTATCATGCAAAAAAGCAAAACTTTTAGCTAAGAAAATCGGTAGTTTGTCTTCATTCTTCATCATTAAACCACAAATTTAGCTTTTTAAAGGCATGGTCTTTTTTCATTATATTTATATAGTTGTACGAATATTTGATTATCCGGCTCGGGTCCGGTTTCAGTTAATCCGGGTAGATGATGCTGCTGGAAAAATTTGTTGCATTTTGTACATTTTTGTCATTATCATATATTTTCTGACGAAGGAACTGTGTTTCCGAAACTATAGTCACAATAAGATTATCGTTTCGAAAATCTCAAATATTTAATGGATTTTTGCCAAGTAACGATCCATTCAATACAAAATTTGTATTTAATCATCATATAATATGTTCACAATCCAATAATCAATTTGTAAAATAGTAAGAGATTCCCCCAACAAATTAATTATATTTGCTATTGAGAATAAGAAATGTAATGTGGTTTCATCATCGCTTTAACGTTTGTAATACAATTGTCGTACAATCTGACATATTGAATTATACAGAGTGTCCAAGATAATAATGTAAATATTTAACAAGTGATTCGCCTCATTCATTAATAAAACAAGTTTTTGATATGAACATCAATCTTGAAATGCTTTGCGTCTGAGAATTAAATTACAATAAAAAAGGATTACAGGATTCGATAATACTAATTTCTTTTTATGTCTTAAATATAAAATTCTTTATAGTATTATGTGAGTTATTTTATTATCAAACGAAGTTTTAAAATTATTTTCTTCGTTGATTTTAAAAGACTTTGTATATTCAGACATAATATTGATGATTAATTATATTATAAAACATTGTCAATCCCTGTACAATAATTACTGTTTGTTGAATTCAATTCAATAATTTGATTTACAGTTCAAACAAAACATACACAAAAAAACGCTACATAGAAAGGAATTTAAAAATAAAAATCCTGTCTTCAATTACGTTCCACAACGGTGAATCATTTAAAAAACAAAAAAAATATAAAATATACATGTAGTACACAATAAATACTGTGGTGTCTCTAAATATCATTGACCTCTATATAAACTGGACAGATTAACCTATGTTACGCCACTAACCCCAAATGAAGCGCTATTCAATTAGACAAGGAACCAACTTTTGCTTCAGCGCGCCTGCGTTGCATTTCAAAAAAAAAAACTCAAAACTAATTTTTAAATAAGTTTTTAAAATTTATAGCACGGCAGTGCGTAAGCCGAGTTTAAGGGGGTGTGACCTTGCGTACTGACAGTGATATTACTACAGTAAATATTACGGCCTAAATCGAGCCCTTGTCACTTTTGAACGAATAGAGCTACAGTGATGAGTATATTCGAATATAGTAAGAAATCGGAATTATATGATAAAAGTTTTTCGCTCATCGTTAAAAGAATAAATAGTTAAAAGGTTATTTTAATTCAATAATCGAAAAACGTCGACCACACATCCTAGTTACCGCGTATGATCTACCCAAATTCTAGAGTACTTCCTGATATCTTTTAAAATTGATATTTGGCCTACAGTTAGATCTAGTATCCAAACTGACAGGAAAATTATGAAAACCCGAAATTTCAATCCCGAAATAGAAATTTTTTGCATATTTGTTTTGATAAATTTAACATTGTATATGCATAGAGTAATATATTGCTATGTAATTGGTGCATGTTAAATGCTTATTGGTGGATGGTAATAATCTTCTTATTAGTTTAATTATTAGTTTTCTACATGGTAGTTTTAATATCATATAACCAAGAAGTTTTGAATAATTAGTATATTCGGACGATTTTGCAAGTCCCCCTACGATATCCGGCTGAAGCACTCCACAGAGAAACTGGGCACCCCACAATCAGAACCTTCACCCAAACCATTTCGAAATCATCTATTTCCAATCATCCCGCAAAAATCCTTTCCCGGAAATCAATGAACTGGGCCAATTTGACCCGCGTACGTTGCTTTTCAGGAAACGATACCGCATGCCACATGATGTCGATTACAAGTGATTCGGTTTAATCTAAATTGTAAATATTTTTCTTTGAGGTCTAGTTTTAGGGATGGCTTATCCGTCCAACTTAGGTTAATTTTAGATATCAATGGTTTTTTATATAAGATTTTTCCATTTAAGAAACGATGTAAAATGTTTATAGATTTCGATGTATTTATTTAATAAGATGATGTATTATAGGTAAAGCTTAGGCTAGATAACTATAGATTCTAATGTACGTATTGTATTGAAACTTTGTAAACTGACTATATTAATAAATAATTTTCAATTCAATTCAATTAGTATATGATTTAAAAAAATCATTTTTCATACCACCAAGTATTATTATCTCTCTCTGATTGGTTTATATTTAGACTAATAAAAATTTTCCATTATCGATATATTTACGATTTATATTTACCTTGGCTAGTTGTAGCGTATGATGTATGTGTGATAAAGAATGTATGTTAGTGTATGAGTGACTGTCACATGCATTTCCACTATACACATAAAGTGTTAGTACCTTGGCTAGTTTTGGCGGCGCTGACTATCATTATGTTAGAGCCGTTATTTCACGTTTAGACCCATAATCTGTTCAGTTTATATGGAGGTCAATGGTATACATACATACATTGAATTAAATAATAAAAACGCATTTATCTAGTACTATTTATATTCATAAGTCTATAGACTATAATCATTCTTGACTGATGGATTTTATTTAAAAAAAAAAAAAGAAGTTTTTTTTTTCAACTGATATCCAAGTTGAAAACCAGTTATACATCGTACAATAACATAAATATGTCGTAATATATTTTATTTAAACTTTTTTTAAAATAAATAATTTATTCATATTTCTTTTTGAAAAAAAAAACGATGAATTTCATGTCTTTTTTTGAATTTAAAAAAATAAAGTGTATTTTAGTCATAAAAAAAAAATTAAAAAAAAAAATGTATTAAATAATTTTTCCCTAATTATTATTCTCATTTTTCAATTAACAAAATTCTTATTTATTATTAAATTTTTTAATATCTTTTGATGTTCGTTTTATGGAAGTTTTTAACAACAGTTTAAATTTTAATTTGAAGTAATTTATCAAAAAACTTTGTAGTTTGTACCGTATGATCCAAAAAATTTCATTCATTTCGTAAATTTTTTATAAAAACTGATAGTTATTTTGAATTTAATGCTGAGAAATGAGAATTGTTTATGTAACCGAGTATTAGCCGTTACTCCAGACCAGGGATGTTGCGGATATTCGCATACGCAATCGTAGAACTTCCGCATTAATTTTAGCATCTGCAATAATGAATGCGGAGCTTGTTCGGATGCGGATGTTGCGTGTTTTGTTTAGCATTTCTGATTGTAAATAAATCACAACGTGTTTAGACGTATTGTTTTGTGGATGTTTTTTATTTATTTCAACAGTTTACATTATTGTTTGAGTGTTTTGCATTAGATAATCTATTTGACAAGTGAGTCAACAATGCCGCCACCGACGCTAAATGTGATTTAGTCTTATTTTAAACTAGATGAGTATGTTCAAGATAAAATCTCAGTGTAAAATATGCCATAAAAAATACTTTCGCAAGGGCCGTACAACCACATCTTTGAAGAATCATTTAAAATTCACGGAGCAATTTAGTCTGTTTAGCGTGGAATTAATCTGTGTACCTCTGCGAAACAGGAAGGAATCTGAAGAGGCAGGCAACGGCATTGCTCTTTATTAAATATAATGCACCAAATTATAAATTTTCATACTAAAAATTTGATTATAATAATATAAAGATTATTAAAAATTATTACCATCTTTTCACTTTATTCATGTACCTAAATTAAGTATCTCTTTAATAAAAAATAGGGAATATACATGAAAATTTTTTTTCACATTTATTTTCAGAATATGAAAATACTGTTAACAGTGTAATAATATTTAAAAACGAAATTAAAATCCGACAAATATCAAGGAATCTATAAGCTTTTAAAGATTATTATCTGTTTCTTTCTTGCAAAAATACTAAAAACGGAGTTTTACGTGTATTTTAAATGGTGAAAGTGTAATATGACGTCACATAACATATCAAGAGGGCTATCACCCTCTTTGTCTAATCGGGAATTTCAATCATTCATATCTCGCTTATTTTTAAAGTTATTTAAAAAGTAATTTTACCTTGATATTTGTCAAGTAAACATGCTTCAATTCAAGTGAAAAAAAATGTTCATGCATATTCCCTATTGGACACATAAACCTGGATGTCAAAAATGCCGCATCTGCAATATCCCTGCTCCATACTTCTATATATTTCTAAAGCTCTTATTGAGTAAGAGTCCTACAAAAACACTTACGAGTGCAGGGCAACAGTACATACACTAGCAATAGATTAAGGAGATGAACGCTAGATCCAACAAAAATACTTGGCTATATTTTTAGTTTTTACCTGCTTGAGCTTAGAGGAATCATTCGTCACCAAAACGTTAGGATGGAAAGACTGTAATCAATCTCATTTACATGAGCTCTCATTTAGATGGGGAATTTGTCTTAATTTAGGGTCATACTAGACTCTCATAAACAACGTTTTGTATAGATAATATGTACACTCCCGTTCAAAAAAAAAAATGAATAGACCTGAACCGAATCAGTCCCTCACAATTTTGATTATTATTGTAGTAAATGCTTTTGTTTACATAAATTGTTTACATAAATAAAAAATATAAAACTTCCATTTCTTTTTTCACATGAAAAAAAGTTTACTACTTATCTTTGTTTATAAATAAATAATATACAGAGAGTTACAAAAGTGAGGAGTTTTATGAAATATAAGAAAATTAACAATTCAGGTTTGCTCATTGTTTTTGAACGGGAATGACACTCCTGTTCATAAAAATTAAACCAGGTGAAACATTCAAGTGTTATTGTATGTAATATACATATTGCTAGTAATATATACGCTTAGAATGTGACTTACTGGTGGTTCAATTTTCATTAACGGGAGTATACTTTAAACTTGTTTAAGTTAGTGTAATATAATTCGAAACTTCACAAAATTCTAGTACCTACATACGATATAAAACTGAAAATTGGTTCAAATTTTTTGTATTAAATACATTGTTAAATTATACCGACTATATATACCTTCAACTAAAATATTAAACTATTCATAGTTAAAATTTTTTGTTTGAAAACATTATAATGTTATGAATGAACTGTTTATTTTACTTTTTGCACACGCACAGATGTATAAGAATCCCACCAAAAACAAAAATATAGAAGGGTTCAAGTTTTCGTATTAATAGGTACCACCCGAGCAAAATAAAAAATGTTCACCTACAAAAGTCATGAATTTTATGAAGGGCTAGCAAAATGAAAAGTAAGAAAATGATTAGTATAAATTTATGGCGAAATATTTTCCTTGGTATGAATTTAAATTTTTTTATCACATTTACCTGATCTTTTTTTTTTCTTATAAACATATTTAGGATTTTAATTTTCAATCTTAATTACTTTTATATATATTTATTTTTGTACACTTAATCGTCAACAATACAATGTTTGTCCAAATTCCATTCAGGTTACGTAAGATAAATTCTGACTAGCGTATACTTTATAGACAAATGTCATTGAATTTTAATTAAATACTGATATGAAATAATTAACTCGTCAACCAGAAATCGAACTTCGGGTCTCTGGATATCTAGTCCAGCGTGCTTACCGCTACACTAAAGAGCTAATAAAAAGTAAGAATTACATATCTGTTAATTGTAAGATCCTTTTAACTATAGAAATTATTCTGTCATAAATGTTTAGAATATGTCACTAATAGGGAATATGCATGAAAATTTTTTTTCACATTTATTTTCAGAATATGAAAATACTGTTAATACTGTAATAATATTTAAAAACGAGATTAAAATCCGACTATCAAGGAAGCTATAAGCTTTTAAAGATTATTATCTGTCTCTTTCTTGCAAAAATACTAAAAACGGAGTTTTACGTGTACTTTAAATGGTGAAAGTGTAATATGACGTCACATAACATATCAAGAGGGCTATCACCCTCTTTTTCTAATCGGGAAATTCAATCATTCATATCTATCTTATTTTTAAAGTTATTTAAAAAGTAAATTTACCTTGATATTTGTCAAGTAAACATGCTTCAATTCAAGTGAAAAAAAATTTTCATGCATATTCCTACTGAAGTTTAAGGATATCAATGACGCGTCGATTCATACAAGAAAGATTTACTCATGCTCATAAAAGTTTCGGTCATTTTTCAAAACTGCTTTTTGTTTCTGTTTTCATTCATACTGTTTTCAAAAAAATGCGTTGGATAAAAATATATACTAACAACTTTTATTCGAAACATTTTACCCAAATAAATTATATAATTTTGAAAAAAGAACACTATTTTTTTGGCCCATAATATCAGTGATAGTAAAGAGACATGTTACTTCCGTGACCCAGTTTATGTTTATACCGAGCTCCCTTACCTATACAAAAGCTTTATTTGTGATAGATTGTAAAAAATTACAATAAATGGTATCAAAAATATACAAAATGACAAAAACTTCAGAAATATGTTACCACTAAAGTTTTTAAGCTGATTATGGTAAAATACATTGCCAACACATGAATATCAATCGAGTTGGAACACGGTAAAATAAATTTAAACGATCATTTATAATATAATAAAACCTATTTTGACAAAATGGAAATCCGACTTCAAAAATCAAATATTTTATAACAAAAAACACACTAAAAAGTAAAAAATAATTGCATATTCTTGTGCCAATTTTAGTTCACCTAAGCAAAAATTTTTAAATATATATGTACAATTATTATTATTTTTGGAGGCGGTGTCAGCATAGAGAAATTCACATAACTTTTGGACACCGCCTCCAAAAATAACAATAATTGTACATATATATTTAAAATATTTTGCTTAGGTGAACTAAAATTGGCACAAGAATATGCAATTATTTTTTTACTTTTTAGTGCATCTTTTGTTATAGAATATTTGATTTTAGAAGTCGGGTTTCCATTTTGTCAAAATAGGTTTTATTTCTCGCTTTTTAGTGACTTTGAAGTTCTATAACTGATTTTATTTTTCTAAATATGGGTAGACCTACTTAACAGAGGTGGGCAGGAGATGACTCGGCCAAGCTCTGAGTGAGAGGTAGGGAAGAGAGATAGAGTTAATACAGGGTAACCTACCAATTATTAATATTTTCTTTTTTTAATTAAAACATTTTCTGAAAAAAATATAATAATACCAATTCTTTTTTATGGTCACTATTATACAAAGTAAATAATACAAACAATCATTCAATACATACTCTGGAATTTTGGGCTGGTAATTAGGGTCATTCAATGTACCTTTTTAGTATATATCATATTTGTGTATGAATAAAATAAAAATATATATAAATCTTTTGAACCTTTAAGTTTACCGCTGGACCATTGTAATAAAAGAGGGAAATTTTTGCAAAGGATAATTTTAAATAGAATTAAAGTTTTGGAAATTCCAAATGATTTGTCTAAATATTTTACTATTCATATCCGAGAACTAATAAAGAATTATTTACCTGATTTAATTATTTTTTCTTCGTATGGAGTATGCACAGTATAGTGTCATGGGAATTTGATGAATTAAGTTTAATTTTACATAAAGTGGGAATTTGAGATTTATTTTTCGCATAATTTGTTTTTCAAAAAAAATAAAAGTAGTGAATTTAATAATGGAGAAGACATCGCAAGCAGTCTTGGATAAGTTCAGATTATTATTATTATTATTGTTATTATTATCATTATTGTTATTATTATTATTATTATGTTTTTTGGTGTATCTCTCCATACTGTAAAAGATATTATTTAAACAATAAATATTTTATAAAACTATTTCTAAATTGATTGAATAAATTATTGGGCAATAATCGGTAGGTAGGACAACCTGTATTGAAACATCGTTCCGTCTTGCTTCAAAACATACCTTCTTTACTTACTCTCACCCAGCTTATGGAGAGCTCGTAAGGCTCAGACGAGCTGTCTGTGCCCACCTCTGTACTAAAGGACCAACTAATTTTTAGTGAATTTTTTTATAACACTTTTTTTTACCCTTTTTTTTTTTAATAATTTTTAGAGCATTTTTTTATAACAGATTTTCAGTTTTTTTTACAAGCATTTTGTTTTTTTTTTGGAAAAATTTTTTTTTTTTGGGGTCGGTTTTTTGTTTTGTAAAAAAATTTTTTGAAGTCGGTTTTTAAAAAATTTTTCTTATTTTCCCATTATGAATGAGTATACCCTTAAAAAAAAAAAATTTCGCAGAAATCGGTTATCACATATAAAATGGGAATTTTTCTCGATTTCCCGGAGATCCCCTCATCAGAATGCGATTTGGTGACAATGGGACCAATCGGAAATCAAACCCTTTAAAACAAAAACAAAAATGTTCAAAATCGGGTCATAAATGACGGAGTTCTGAGGTAACAAACATAAAAAAAAATAAAAATAAAAAAAATACAGACGAATTGAGAACCATCCTCCTTTTTTGAAGTCGGGTTAAAAATAGTTTTGATCGATAAAAATATGTTTTCTATTGAACTTGAAAGTTTCGTTTTTTACAACAAATATGATGAAAGTTTCACTAATATTAAAACAGAATGCTTTTTGTTTATAAGTTGAGCGGAAATGGACTAATCAGGTCATTTCCACGATCAATTTTATCTACCGTCTGAAAGTCGGTACTACAAATATACAGCTTGTATTTTAAAATAGACCAAATCTAGAAAGAATGTGTTGTACATGTAGTACTATCTATGCACAGTATACCATGATATAATCTACATTGTTACACTCAAACAGCACTCTACACTCTACAGGCAGTGGAGCTAATACATCCCCACCAAAGACTGACTATGGACAAATGTCTGTGGTGAGAACGCATCAACCCCGCCACCGATTTTAATGCAGTTTAAGTGTAACAAAGTACACCATATCATAGTACACTGCATATACACAGTAATAGATACACTATATATTGTTTCCAGATTGGGTCTTATATATATATATATATATATATATATATATATATATTTATTTAAGCACCTTACTCAGTTAGACCAGTTGGATACACGAATGACGACTTGACGAAACATATCGGTATCATCCCCTTAAAAGCATTGGAAAAAAGAATATACACACATGTTCATAAATATTTGATGGTACTTCTGATTTTCCTGGATTTTCTCAAATCGTAAATATACCCCGAAATAAAACTTTGGTAAAGCGATATTAAATGCATATTTTTTAGTAGTAAAAAAATTATATTAAAAAGAAAATTATAATAAACAAATAAATTCAACTATTCAATTTTTGTAAAATACAATATTTCAGCATTATTCGCAAACAATCTATTGAAAATCGCATCTGTGTACAATTCCCCAGAGATCCTTCCACCTTCAATATTCTACGAATTCTCATTATAAAAAACAGAATAAATATATTATAAGAAATGTCCCGAGTAAAAAAAAATTTTTTTCTTGTTTAAATATAATATAAATTTAAAATTCAAATTGAATCGTTTTATTTATATTTTTTCCATTTATTTACAAATAATAATAACTATGTACTTTATATAGTAAACCTACCATCATATAGCCATCCATATATATATGAAGTTCTGAAATAAAAATATTATATGACCTCATCACAATAGTGACTCTATAACAAACATATGAAGCACCGTTTGATTCATTATGAAAACAATTTAATAAAAATATTATACTTAATTAAAAAACCAATAGGGAATATGCATGAAAATTTTTTTTGACATTTATTTTTAGAATATGAAAATACTGTTAATACTGTAATAATATTTAAAAACGAAATTAAAATCCGTCAAATATCAAGGAAGCTATAAGCTTTTAAAGATTATTACCTGTCTCTTTCTTGCAAAAATACTAAAAACGGAGTTTTACGTGTATTTTAAATGGTGAAAGTGTAATATGACGTCACATAACATATCAAGAGGGCTATCACCCTCTTTTTCTAATCGGGAATTTCAATCATTCATATCTCGCTTATTTTTAAAGTTATTTAAAAATTAATTTTACTTTGATATTTTTCAAGTAAACATGCTTCAATTCAAGTGAAAAAAATGTTCATGCATATTCCCTATTACGTATGAATCAAAATTTTGTATACATAAACATGGCACGGATCTACATCAAATTTGAGAGAGGGAGGGGATAAGCCATACTTTAGATTTAATTTGGGCTCTAAATCAGATTGTAACTTCAGGTCTTACGCACTACCATGCTATAGATAATAGTAGTGGAAGATAGCTAAAACTATACCAACCAGACTACGTCCTTTTTCGCGAGAATATATTAGTCTAAGGTCTGGAGTGACACAGAATGTGCTTAAAAATAAAATCTTCGAAGCAGTAAATATTACAAAAAATTGGTAGATAGGTTTTATGTTCGAAATCGAATTCTGTACAAGTTTACTTTTTACCGTAATGTAGATAATTAAAAGTTATATACCTTAGAACATAAAAATTTGTCACAAAATTTTTTATTTTTTTTTGGTCAAATTTAATATAAAAAAAACACACATGTTTTTGGGAGAAGACGGTATTACGAATAATTTTCGCCGTTTATATTTTCAATTTTATTGATTTCTATGGACTTTACAACGCTGGAAAGGGACAAATTTTCTCAAAAAATGAAATACAAAATTTGGAAACACAAAATTTGGTATATCTGTCTTAATGTTGGAAAAATTGAAAAATGTCTAAGAAGTAAACTATATAGATAATTAATTTTACTAAAATTTAGTTTCTTATCATTTTTTCTGTTACCCTAATATTGACGGAGATATTTAATATTTTGTGTTTTCGTCTATCTCTACGTCCCCCTTTCCCCTTGACATATGCCACGTAACACACTTGGCTTTGAAAATTCGAAAAGTATATCAGATACGACATTTTATCAGACTTAAATTTTGACCGCTAGAGAGTGACGTATGTATTCTAAGGAAATTCGCCAAGTTGACGCAGCTCCTGCGTAACGAATTTTTAAATATATGCAAATTAATTATTTTGGTGAACTTATACGATAATCTAGAACACGGTAATAAGGCGGGCCGAGTTTAAGGGGTTTTTGTCTGTGTTTATTATATAAAAATATATTTACGATAAATGTTTTTATAATGACCGAAATGACGCCTCATACAAACAAACACACCACTACGAGTGAAAATAACAAAATATTGATTATTTCTGTACGTTCTATAACAATACAAACACATAACAACCGTAACTCAAGTCCAATATATTTCACTACACACGAAGAAAAATTATAAAGATTATTTTTATGGCATATATTTCACAGGGAAATTACTATTACCAGGAATACGATTTTATGTGTGCTATATGTATACACTATGAGTTTACAACATTCGTATCGTAGTTAATTTACGTAGTTTATTTATTTTTTCAGTTCGAAAACGATATGTAACTGGGTATGGCAAAAGATAACTTTAATATCGACATTCGAAATATCGAAATAGCAATATCGATATCTTAAAAGTATCGAGTGCAAAGTATCGATATCTTTAAATATCTATATTTTTTTGAAAAACTATAAAACTAAACAATTTTCAATTTCTACTATTTTTTAATTATAATAAAATTAGAGTTTAAAAAAACTTAAACAACACACTTTTATTGCAATATGAACTAAAAAATATGTTAAATAATTTAAAATAAGAATAAAGAGATTGACAACAAAACACAATTTAATGTTAAACAAAAAAAACATGGGGTGCTCTCTACTTTCATTTATAAATTTTACGTTACTAGCTATTTGTAATAGTAAACCCATTATGGAAATGGAAGTAGAGAGCACCCCATGCTTTTGTTTACATTAAAGTTAATTGTGTTGTCAATCTATTCTATTTTAAATTATTTTGCATTTTTTTAGTTCATATTGCAATAAAAGCGCGTTTAAAACAAAGTTATTTTATTAATACCAAAGAAAAAATACAAAGAACATTTTTTTTTTAAAATTTATTGTCATCGATTCTGAATTCGTTTACAAAAGATTATTCAGACGGACGGAAATGGTTGAAAACTGAATTAAAAAATTCCATTATATTCATAAACTCCTGGAAACTGTAAAAATGAACCTTTTACGTAATTAAAATTGTACACTCCCATTCAAAAAAATTGAGCCAGCTGAAACATTCTTTTTAACAGAAATTAAAAATTTTAATCTATAAATTAATTATTTAATTTTAGATACCATCAAACGTCACTAGTAATCGGATTTATGCAATTATTTAATTACTAAAAATAATAAATAATGGTCTTTTGATACTATTCAAGTATGGCGGACGAAAATTTCCTTTTTTTCGTCAAACTATTCTTTTTTAATTTTATCGTAATGTGAGAGATTTAATGTATAAAAGTACATGTACATGTGTCCGATCAACCTTATATATATATATATAAATGTGGTGTTCATATTTGTATTTATTTTTTTCATTTTTTAAATATATATACTACATTTATATATATATATATATATATATATATACTACATTTATATATATATATATATATATATATATACTACATTTATATATATATATATATATATATATATATATATATATATATATATATATATATATATATATATATATATATATATATAAATGTAGTGTTCATATTTGTATTTATTGAGTGCTGTAGTAGAATTAAATTGCACATATCAAACTCAATTTTTAATAGAAATGATGATATGAAAAGTATATTTATTGAACATGAAGTACGTTATAAAAATCAGTTGATTTATAAAAATGATGATGCCGTTGAGAGAGATCGATTATAATCATAGTAGATGTTTTAATACTTCATTGATATAAAAGTATCGGGTGTAAAATAAAAAATTAATCAAATAGTTATTTTACTGGTTTTAAATGCCATAAAAAATAGCTAAAGGGCAACAGATGCAACATCAAATTTGGGGCTATGAATCATTAACTAACTTGAAACCACATTTTAGCCTAATTAAACAACCAGAAATCTTGAGTGCAATTCTCCGTTAATTAAAAAAAAAACAAGAACCATTTTATTCCAAATTTTAATTTGGAAAATGAAGAAAATTTTTTTCTGAAGATTCATATCGATAGAAACATTCTCGCACAACAGTTTTCTTTCGTTTTTTTCTAGAATATAAGTAACTCAAAAAAAAACTGAACCTCTAAAATAGGTTGAAATGTGTTGGGTATTTTTTACAAATTGATAGGAGAAAACTATTGAAGATAGCGAAATAATGATGAGAGAACTAAAAATTTCAAAATTTCAAAATTCCCAGTTCGAAAGTTAAAGCTGTTTTCTGACCGTTATAGGATCTCTAATATAGTTAATAGTTTCTATAGAAATACCTGCATTATGTCAAAAAAATAACTGTTTGACATAAATTAAATAAATATGATAACTGAATGTAAACAAATGTATTACTCTTTCGTTGTACTCAATACCAGGCCATGTTTTTAAAACACCGACAGGTCAGTTCTCAATAGTATATTTTTTATTCTTTGTCCAGGAATAATTATTTAGCCACATTTTGCACCATATTTTTGGGACACACTTCTTCTTACGGTTTTAAATTACGATTCCACAACCAACAAGAGCTATCATCTGAAAGAAACTATCTTCCGTTATTGCTCATCAGAAAACTGAAAGTCAAGAAATTTCTATATGAAATATAGAGAATATTCAGGCGGAATCAAAAAATACTTCGAGAAATAATTGAACAGGCTTAGTCTTTTGATTGAACTACAAATGTATGGAGGCATTTAAACGAACACCACTTTTTAAATACAGTGTACAAAGTGTAAAAATACGATCCTTCGTTCAATATACAGTAAGAAATAGTAATTTTTTTTTTAAATTAACTAAAATGAAAAGTAAACTGAGACTATTTCAAATAATTCATCATAATTGATATAAAAAAAATAAAAGACACCATAATTTCTATTTACCATCTGATTGTGATTATTTATGTATTTAGATAAATTAATGTAAATAATTTTTGTATTTATTTAAATAACATAGAAATTTAAAACATATGCATTTCAATTCGACGTTGAAAGAAAGAGTTCGTCAAATATTCAAGTCAAAATTATCGTCGAATTTTTAAAAATTTTAAGTAGTATGTTAAGAATAACCGTCCCCTAGAGAATTGCTAAATTTGAAATTTTTGGCCCATCTAATAAAACAGTTTACAATTTTTTTGTCACATCAAAGAAGTATACATTCTAATGAGCGTATATAAGTACACTCAGCCCCAATTTGGATGTGACAAAACCTAAAGCGAGACTATAAAAGATTTAATATAGGGAGTGAAATGAAATTTCAGATTATACAATGTCACGTTTTTTTGTAACAATCAGCTATGTGACAATCGGCGATCGTCGACACAATACGAGATATCTATTCGTATGTGTTTAACCAATCACATGGCTCACAATAAATACGACATTAACGTTTATGTTTTCACATCATGCCTGAGTCCCAGACTCAAAGTTCTATCAATCCTAGGCGTTGTTTCCCGAATTATATTTTCAAACAAAACATTTTCGGGTTTATCTTATGAACTATAAATTTTTTGTTCTGTGATTTACTATCTATTCTCAAAGTATGATATCTTTATTTTTATTACACCCTATATATTTTTAAAAATTATTCGAATTTTTCTATATAAAGGAAGGCGCATAAGTAACGTTATGATTTAATTAGTGAATAAATTTTTTGTTTACGTTTTTTTTTTCAGAATTAACTTTGAAAAACTTGGGAAATTTACGATGGATAGACTCGGCACAGAACAAAGAACCAAAGCTGTTCAATTTTATTTTGAAAGTCAGCATTCGATTATTCAGACACAAAGATTATATCGAAATTTCTTTCATGTTCCGACAATTTATCGATTGGTTCAACGTTTTCTGGTGGTTCAACATAGGGCTGGACGTGGTTCAAGGACGTGATTCAACATAGGACTGTCTGTGATCTTCCGTGTGCTGGAAGACCTCGTGTAGTTCGAAATGATATGAACATGGCTCGGTTGCATGTGTTGCGGCAAACCCCGAAACTTCCACCAGGCGACGTTCTCAGCAGTTGGTGATGTCTAGGCGGTCTTTGCAAAGAATTTTACATACGTTACACCTTTTCCCATATAAGATTCAATTGGTTCACGAGTTAAAACCAAATGATGCACAAATACGCATTCATTAAATAAATCATAACGTTACTCATGCGCTAAGATTTGAGATTTTTTTTTTAATATAAAAATACACATGTTCCTTATTCCATGTTGAACATTTAAAAAACCCTCTGTACTTTAAAATGAGTGTTAAACTCATTATTTATAGTAATAATAATAACCAATTTAGAATCATTAACATACAAATTTGACACCGTATAGAAAAGCAAAGCATTCAAAAAAACCAAGGAGTGGTAAATGTCTTATGGTGTTTTACTCTTTTGATTTTTTTTAAATAAATAATATATTGTATTTAAAAATAAATTAAAAAACGTTTATTCGAAATTTATTATCTCTAATAATAGAGTGGTGCTAAATCAATGAATTTGTTTTGTCTACATAAAAAAACAACCTATATATTTTTTTGATCTATAACGAAAGATAAATTACTGTCTTTTCGTGATAGATGTTTTTGTCGCTATCTAGTAGATACACGTAGGTATATATCATTTTGATTATTGCTATATATAAAATATATTTGATTTTGACAGATTTTTTTGTCTTCGTTTTTTGTTTCTGTTTTGTGTTTTAAAGTAAAATATTATACTACTTAAGGAAGAATTCAATTTGTTTTATTCAAAAATGTTTACCTATATCTTATACAACAAGATCACGATCCACCTAAACGATCGTCAGCGATCTCTTTTCTAAATAAAAGATATTTTTTATTAAACTAACTATATAAACAAGTGAAAATAACAAGTAATTGAGTTAATTGCTTAACTACCCGGTATTTCCTGAATTTATGTAAAAAAATTATTTATTTTTAAAAAAGGAACATTTTTTGTTATTACATTTTTGTTCTATCTCTTACGGTTTCAAAGATAGTCAGTTTTGCCCATTTTGTCCGAACATGGTCCGATTTTGCCCGTTGAGGAACTTAACCTTATTTTTTAGCTCTAGAATACATATATGAAATTTTAGCTTATCTCTTTTCGTTTTATTCGAAAACCGAATGGAAAAGCACAAATTAACTATTAAGCTTTGAAAAATGACATGAACTTTTGTGGCCAAGTGTATATAAATTCGCACAATATTAACAAATTAATTTATATATTTGTGAATTTATTATGTCAGAACACTAAATACAAATCAAGTCTAATTCGATTATTAAGATTCAAATCTTTAGGATTCGAACCATAGACCTCCGTCTATTCGGGACAGTTCGCGCTGGCTAATTAGATTACAGTTATTTAATGGTTGCATCATTGTTTCCACATTGTTAATTAAAACAAGTGATAAAAACAACTGAGTTAATTGTTTAAATACCCGGTATATATTGAATTTATGAAAAGAAGTTTCAAAAAAAAGTTCTTTATTTTTAATCTTTATGATTAAGGATCATTTTTTGTTTTTAAATTTTTGTTCTATCTCTTGCGGTTTCAAAGGTAGGCAATTTTGAACAAGTATGGTCCGATTTTGCCCATTTGACCTTACAAAAACGGAACTAAACTTAATATATCCTGGTATATATTATATATAACGGGTATAAAAATAAATTGATAAATCTAAACAGTGGATATTTCGATGTATTAAATACATTTGACTTGTAATTTAAATAACATAATAATTGTAGCGCAATTGGTTAGCGCACAATCTCGGAACCACAAAGGACTAGAATTTTAGTGTTTGCATAGCTTTTTTGTCATTTTTAATTTGCAAATTCTTCTCCTTCTAAGCTCCTAACCCAATGTACCGATTTTTTCCCATTAATTTGGATATCAAAATTTATTACAATGGAAATTTCGAAAACTATAATATAACTTAGTCCCGATATTTTCAGACATAATTTAAATTCTAAACTTTCAGTTTTAGATACTTTTAATGACGTCACGAATCATTAAACATGGTGGATACTATTCACAATTTAGCACACAACAACAAAAATTATTAATCAATTATATTTTATTTTATGTATTTTCATATTCAAGTTTCTTGTTAAATAGATTAACGAGCAATAAATATATTTATTTATTTATATTTTACAATTAGATTATTTTGATAATTTAATTTTTAATTATAAAAGTAATTAGTTTTGATTAAATTTTATAATTGATATTTATTATAAGAACGGAATATAAAACCTGTTGAAAAATCGAAATATATATATTTTTTCAATATCATTTAGTCTCCAATTAAGGATATTTTAATGTTTATTTCTTCTAAAATGTTATACGGAATTATTCCTGTGTCCTCCCTGACAGAGAAGTTTTTAAAATAACATCTGTGCAAAGCTTCCAATCAAATATTAATTTTTAATGCCTTATTCGAAATGGGTTCGATTGGGTTGGATTTATTAAATCATTTAAAGTTACCTTTGAGCCTATTAATACCAAAGCTCCAATATGTTTAACCAGTTATCTAATTTCGTTTCAGAATTAAGGTCTACTTAGAGGCTCTATTTTTATTCAAAATTTGATTTACCGTAATTTGCCATATAAACATTTTTGTCTAAAAACAAACCGTCTAAAAAACTTCATTTTTTGGAACCCCAATTTTCTAATAAAAATTTTCTAATAAAAAATGTGAATGCGTTTTAATTTCCCACAAAATTGTCTTCTGCAACTTTTTCAATTAACAGAATGCTTGGGGAAGACATCAGGTTAAACGACGAAACTTACCCCAAACACAAAAATTTGGCAGAAAGAGATTGTCCACAAGATTGGTTTCGCAGTTGAGGATTAACTTCAGACAAATTCAGCCCTATATTTCAGCCAAACACTAACTGTCTTATTCTACATAGTTTTAGAATGGAATCTCAATAAATTGATGTATACTCCCGTTCAATAAAATTGAATAGATCTGAATCGATTATACTTGTAGTAAATGTTGTTTATTATACTTCCATTTCTTTTTTCACACTTAAAATATATACTAGTTATCTTTGTTTATAAATGAATAATTATACAGAGAGTTATAAAAGTGATGAGTTTTATGAAATGTAAGAAAATGAACATTTCAGGTTCAATTTTATTGAACGGGAGTGTACATGATTGATAATTCAAAGAATATGAAGCTATATGAAGAATGGTGCAACGAAAAATGCGGTAGGAGGGGATGTTCCAAAGTAGTCGCAACTTCTCTTACGATCCCACAAGGTCCAATCGAATTATTTAAAATTATTTTTCAGCAAACACTAACTGTGTTATATTGTTGTTGAGAAAAGAAAGTAAATGGGACAGAGGACAGACTCTCAACAAATTGATGTATATGATTGGCAATTTTAAAGAATATGAAGCGCCATGAAGTGAACGTATAATGTATATCTGTTAAAATGATAAAACAATTACATACATATATGAATGTTATAATGGCAATGAATAAAACAATAATTTAATTATAGTTTTTAATAGATACACACACTATCATTTATTTAATAACCACTTAAGTAATTTATTGACAGATGTAAAAAATATACATTTTAATATCCCATCCTGTTTTGTTCTATATTTCAATAAAATAATATAATTTATGATTTATAAAAACAGTCACTATTCCATATTACAGAGGGTTCAAAATTTTAGGACTTTGAAATTAAAATAAATATTTCCAATATTTAGAGTAGGGTGATTTAGACAACTATTTTGTATAGAATATATGCATAAAAGGATGGTTAATTTCAGGAAATAAATATGGCATTATCAAAAAATATTTAAAAAATACATATTAATTTAATACTAAAAAATTAAATAATTTCTTAATAATTGAGACGGATCAATTCTTTCAATCGGTTACTGAAACTATTATTTTTATTATTAACTATTTTGTATAGAAAATATCCATTGTCACCTATGAATGAGTTTTTGAACTTGTATATGTAACGCCATCTATGAGCATCTTTTCAAAACTGATTTGTTTTATGTAATATCCACTATGAACTACTTGTTGATCGCGTGGCGAAAAAATTTCGCCAGGCCGTTGCCAGGTAACAAACGGTGTAACCCGCCCGCAATAAATGTATCACATCAAAAAGGTTCTTATTTGAAAATAAGTTCGAATAGCTGCAAATTGTTTTGGTTTATAAAGTGTTATGAAGTGGCTACTTGCCCGATTCACGGGCTCACAAGAACTTTAATTATTGTTATAATCATTGTTCTACGGGTCGAATATAAACAAATATATGATCCTCCGCGGGTCGAGGACGAAAAACTGTCCGTGGATTGGACGAAGAATATCTACAAAATTATCAATCCATTATTAAGTCCATCATACGAGTAAATTCTACGTTAAACGACGTATTTTGTAAAAATTGTCAAAATTAGTAATGCCAATATCCATTAAGGTTACGAAAGACATAGTATAAAAGAACTAGCATTTGCTTAATAGATAAACATGTCATTGCATTTTTAATTCCATCCACCACGTATCGAACTCTGGACCTCTGTGAACCTGCGGGAATAACCTTAAAAAAGTTACTCCTTATAAAAATACTAAAATACATCCGTAGATCAAAATATTTGACATATTTGACATCCGCGCACTTGCGCTTCGATATTTTATAAACTCTCTGTATGAAATTTCAAATTTCAAAAATTATAGTTATTTTGATCGGAAATTAAATACCTACAGTTTTGAAAGATTTATTCCTCTTATATTGTTTGTATTTTGTTGGTAGGTTACAGATGAACGAATTTTGAGTACTATCACGACACGACAAATAAATATATACCTGTGTACCTCTATTTCGAACGAAAACACACTCAACTATGAAATTCAAAACGGAAGAACATGATTTTGTATAAGGTTTTTTTTTTATAATTAAAAAATCGTCTTATCGTGTATTTTTGTTGAAAATTAATTGGATATGGATCAAGAATGGATAAAGAACTTTCAGGGGTTTTTAGTTTCAAAAAAACCATTAAAACTATGAATCCTTGATATACTTGTACTCGATTCAAATTAAACGTTTGGTTGTAATCCCTAATCATTGCTTTTAATTAAGATTTTTAGCGTAGGTTTCAGGATATCTTGGTTCCTACATACTATGCACATCAAATTGAAGGTGTCCGTATAAATTTCGATTAGTATGAAGTGTTTAGGGTTACGAACTCTCCAGTTTTAGACCGGAGACTTCGGAAAAATTGAATTTTCTCCGGACTCCAGATTAAAAAAATAATCTCCGGATTTTTCATTCTTATGAAAAGAAAATACTAATTTTTTACGAATAATTGTTTAATTTATTATCGCGAGAATTTTATTTTTATTTATAATGTTCTTACTATTGAAAGTTGCTCATAATATAGTTACTAACTTTTTACATAGAGTGAGCTACTGAGCGTTATTTTGAATGTTTACGCTTGCGCATAAGTGCATAAATAGCTACTTAGTTTGTTTGATTTTGGTAAATATCCTCATAATATGAGGTTTTTTTTTAGTAATTATGTACGTCAGTAAATATCTCCGGACTAATGAGATCAATCTCCAGATTTTCTAAAATTTTGAGTTGTTAACCCTAGAAGTGTTTCAGAAGTTTTATCGTTTGTCAAGTGTAAAATTTGTATTTTTTTACAATTAAATAACTTAAATATAACGAATGTTTCAATTTGTTTCAAGGCAGGGTTTTACAAGCCGACGGAGTTCTCAATGGATCATGCGTCATGCGAATTCTGTAATCAAATATCTCAGGAGAATCTTCAGGAAAATTTTTTTAGACCTACTATTATAAGTTTATATTATGAGAATGTCGATTTTACGAAAAGAAAATAAAGACTCAAAAAATTGTATGGACCCAGTTTCAACATAGTTCTAAACCCCCAAAAAAATCTAAACATAAACATACAGTGAAATTCAACATTGATTTTTGACATTGAATAAATGATGTCTATTAAATTAATAAAGAAAAAAAATTTTTGTGTAGGCGATAATTAGAAATTTTTAATTACACTGAATATCCGATAACTATAAATAAATATTTAAATGTTAATACTCGTAAGTTTTGATTTTGACAAATTTAGTGCAAGATAATTTAAATATTGAAATTTAATTGATTTCACGTGGATAATCCGGAAATTAATGTCAATTTTTGTATATTTATGACTAGTTTTTAAAACACTTTCAGATTTTCTACAGACTCAACTACACGAGATAAACACAAATGGTTTATAAAAATCATTATAAATATTCTAAAAATAGAATACAATATCAGATTTTTAATGAAATCAAATTCTTTTCGTATGAAATGTTGTTTGTTCAAATATGTTACAAAACTTGAAATAGTTAACTAAAATATATTTGACAAACGATTTCGTAAGAAATTTGTGTATAATTAGAAATATCGGTATTTTTTATTGCATACTAAAAATTATAAACATAATCAAAGTATTGATAAGAAATATTTTCAAAACATACTTCAAGGTCGTCAGTCTGTGTATCTTGGATTTATTAAGTAGCTTTCATTTCATAGGTGTATATAATTCAAGTGAAATCAATGGGTGTGTTTGGGCGAACTAATATCTTAGTAACCTAAGTTAGATATTCAGAATATCTAACTAGAATTCATTTATTTCCAACGAAATTTTTAATTGGAGTTGTATGTTTTCAACCCTAATGATTTCAATGGTTTTAATCACGGTATCTGAAATATATTTAGTGGACGCAAACCCGACCAACTTGCGGTATTACCGATGAAGTGAAAGATTGTAGTACTTGGTTGGACTAGTTACCTTATTTAATTCCTCAGTAATTATTTTCTCCATTGTTTAGAAATGCTTAGAAATGACAATCTTTTATAAGAATTTTAGGTTCGCAAACCTTTCGAAAAACCGGACGAATAAAAATTTATTATTCTTCCGGTCTTTTAATATTTATACATATTTAATTTTTGAATATTTATTGGAGTGACAGGTTTTTTTAAATGAAAGGAAATATTAATCTTATCTTGATATTTAATATAATAAACTTGTATTGTTTTGTTTTAAATATCAATATTGAATATAATTTTAATTCAAACTAGTATTCAATAATATGCCTTCTTTTCTTGGACATTTCACGTAACACAAAATGTCTTTTTCCCTTGGACACTTTACGAAGCTTCATCGTTTTAACTACGGTAGATTATATTAAACACGATTCGTTTAAATAAGATGGACTTTTCACGAAGCGCCCAGACACTACGTGTAACTTTCCATGTCTACACAATACGCCGACGTTTTATGAAATTTCCGGGATCTTCGTGACAAAATAGATTTTTCAAAGAGGCCACGACATTATCATTCATAAGGACTAACTACTTTCATCTAGATTTTGTGTGTATAAAATTGTATATGATTCATAAATTATTATCTTCTGTTATATTGATAACAAAATTTTCAAACTAGATTGGCAATAATCTAAAAGTAAAATAATTAATTTTGAATTTTATTAATAAATTTAAATTACAAAGTTTTATTTGAAGTTTGTTTAATACAAATTATACTATTTTCTAAGAATTATAATCTCTAAATTGTTTAAAAAATTAATTGTTTAACGTAACGTTTTTGGTATATTTGAAAATATGTCAAGACTCTATTCAAATGAGGTTGTAGCGGTGTCGCTTCATCATTAAATTATTATTATAATTTTGTTCTTCATTTTTATTTGTTGCATTTCAACTATATAACTTCCCTCTATTATCACGGTTGCTTTGAATGTTAACAACCTTGGTAATGTACATATTAAAACAATAACATTTCATAAATCAAATTAAAAATATCAATTTTAATTAATAAAGATCAATTATATCTTTTACATATATTTATTATTTATTTAAATAATAATTATTTAATATAACAAACATTTTCATTACAAGGTAAACCATACAGATAAAAGTAATGGAATTATTCCAAGCGGGGCCCCCAAAAAACGGTCAGCATTTTTATTTAGGGTATGAAATATTTAGAAAAAATAGTTCAATTACTTTCCTAGACAAACCATGCAAGAACCAGGCCGATACAGCTAGGCAACCCCCCCCCCCCAAATCTATTATCACGCAAGATTTTCTTTGGTTCAAATTGGCAAGTATATATCATTACAAAACTATATATGATGTTAAATTTTCATTAATTTACTTTAGAATTATAAAAACAATTGATGAAAACAATTATTTTTTCCATAGGACGTAGATTGAATGAAAATTATCCCGGATAACCGGATATCACGGATCTTACAAATAAACTTTGAACAAGATCGATCAATAAACTTTGTAGGGAACATTAGGAAAATGTTTTATATCACGATATCAATATATTTATACGTTACTCCCGTTCAATAAAATTGAACCAACCTGAAATGATAATTTTCTTACATTTCATAAAACTCCTCACTTTTGTAACCCTCTGTAGGTATATTATTTATTTACAAACAAAGATAAGTAGTATATTTTTTAAATGTGAAAAAAGAAATGTAAGTTTTATATTTGTTATTTATTTAAACAAGTCAGTGATAGAGTAAAAATATGTAATGTAAATACATGTAAATTATTATATATACTCCCTTTTACGTATAAAAATAAAATAAAATGTTGTATCTGTCAAAAAAATTTACTACAAGGATCATCAAAATTGTGAGAGATTGATTCGGTTCAGGTCAGTTCAATTTTATTGAACGGGAGTGTACATCGATAGCGTCAACAGTCGAGCTATCATCGATTAAATTAAAAATTTGTGCTTTATATTATTCGGATTTCGGAAAAATATTTCGAATAAAAAAAGTTAGTATAGTTATAATGAACAACTTTTATCCGAAATATTTTTTCGAAAACCGAATAAATAAGGCAAAAATCACTTATGAAATTTTTAAATGCACGATCTTTGCCACTGACTGTACAAATTCAATGTAGGCGACTTAATTAATTTTTTTTATAGTTAGAAGATATAATGAAGGCTCTTTCTAGAGGATTATTAAAAAACTAAAGAGAATACGTAGAATTGCAATACTTCGTAGTCTTTATTAGAGATTATATATATTGCATAAAAGTCAAGTGTCTATAAAAATATAATTTTTTTTCATAATTATTTCATTACAGATATAGTTAGATATCTTCGATACTTAATGTTTGAATATTTATTACATACATTAAAAAAAGAAATAGAATAACCAACACGTTACTTGTTTAAATACTCTGTATAGACTGCGTTCTTTATCAGTTCTCGCAGCCTGCAATAACGAGATAAAATAATATCATCGTTTATTTTATAATATACATTCAAATTCAAAACAAAAAAAGACGAGTTTGCGTTTAATCCATGAACAGAAAGTTCTAAGGTCGAGCGTTCCTATAGGCGACAATCTAAAACACCCTAATCTGAAGAACAACATTACGGCGGTCAAACGTCGTTTTATTAACCGAGGCGGTGAAAAAAAGCCAGATATGTGAAGACATGCTAATTAAAGCCAAACCGATGCAGAAGTATGCTAACCCAAGTATAAGAATCACCGAAAGGAACTCAGCAATCAAATAAAATTAAAACCGCATTCAAATCAGTCCACACGTTTGAGAGCTACGATGCCACAAATAAACACACATAGGCTTCAACATTATAACACCCCTGCGTTTTGCGTATGGGGTTAAAAATATATTTTATTTCCGGTAACATATAATTGTTTTAGTTTTTTAAATCTATTTTATTTAAGATATTTCCAAACAATATCAGCTGATCGGGTATAAACTACATAAAAAATTATATGTGTAAAAAAATATGTTGGTACTCCAGCGCGTTGTTGAAAACAGCTGTCCGTTGTCGTCAGTGTTCCCATTCGTCACATAACATATCACACATATACTAGACATCATACATATACTAGTATACAGGTTGTCCCAGAACAACCTGGAACCCTTCGGTGAAGTTGTTCCTTAGGTCAAGACGAACTCATTTTACCATATAACATAGGTCCGGAAATGATTTGTTTATCCGCTAGCCGCCATTTTGTGTTTTTTGCTTTATAATTTATATCTACACAACGCGTTGTCCGATTGAATTGAAAATTGGGACGATTGTTGCTTTAGCATAGACCAATAATAGAAAAAAATTTGAATTTTCAAAAATGTATTTTCACAAAATGGCGGCTTTTAGAAAAATTCAAAAAATTCATAAATCTGCTTGTTTTTGACTTACGTAAGTTTGAATTTTTCTGTTTGCTTTTAGAAAAATTCAAAAAATTCATAAATCTGCTTGTTTTTGACTTACGTAAGTTTGAATTTTTCTAAAAGCCGCCATTTTGTAAAAATACATTTTTGATAATTCAAATTTTTTTCTATTATTGGTCTATGCTAAAGCAACAATCATCCCAATTTTCAATTCAATCAAACAACGCGTTGTGTAGATATAAATTATAAAGCAAAAAACACAAAATGGCGGCTAGCGGATAAACAAATCATTTCCGGACCTATGTTATATGGTAAAATGAGTTCATCTTGACCTAAGGAACAACTTCACCGAAGGGTTCCAGGTTGTTCTGGGACAACCTGTATAATTTCAAACGAATTTCAAACAGCGCGCCGGGTCTCATGATGCTAACTGAACCAATAAAAAATAACCTTCTGCTGCGGATATGAAAAAAATGCACTTTTATACGCATATTTTATCAGAAAACAACCCGGTGGTCATTCTCCCAAAGTTTCAAGGAAAAATATTTCTAAGGAATTGAGGAAAGTATGTGTCGAATTTCAGAACAACCGTGACTATATTGAGAGACTTCGAAGTAAAAATAATCGGAATCGTGCATTTTATTTCACCATATTTATGAAGACACATGTTAAATTTCTCCAACTTACATAACGATGTTCTCAAAAACGCCATGGTGATAAATTCTCAAAAAAATTCAGCTGATTTCTGAGGATTCATTTTACTAATATTGTAAATTTCGTGAAGTTCTTGACAACCTAATAATAGTTTGGAAATACCTTAAATACATGCGCAGTGAACTATTATAAATATTCTATTTCCAACGCACTGGTGTGATTATTTAATTTCATGTGGAGAAATAATAATTAAATATTAACCAAAACTATGATTTATCTTGTGTTGTATACAGTCACGAATATATAACTACCATAGTGAAATAACAAATCATTGGCTTAATTAAAAATTCCAACTAGATATTTAAATTTAGGGTTAAATCATATGAAGTAGTTAATGTGGTAAACCAAACTATAAAAGTTATAATTCACTCCAAATATAACAAATGCCCCATGCATTCTGTTTTATCAAAATTATACAGCCATTTGATTAAAGAAAATAATTGTTTCTGAAAAACGTTAAATGGCAAAAACAGAGACCACAAAAACGTTTAGGAAATTGAGAATTTTCCATAGAATAATTCTAATAATTCTATTAAATTATAATTTATATACAGTGAGTTTAATGGAAAAGTTACAACTTAAATATTTTTTTAAATATGCATTTTAGAAAAAAATGTTTTAAAGGTTGTTATGAAGAAAATTCAATTACATGACAGATTCTTCAAAATTTTACAGCTTATTATTTCAATAATAAGGAATATCCTGTCGAAATTTAATGTTGATCCTGTTTTTAGTTTTTGAGTAAAAAAATGTTAAAGTTACGATTTTTAAGAGATTTTTACATAGGTTAAATGGGCTCGTCGGTAAAAACATGAATACAAAAATTTATAATTCGACAACCAGATATGCCAGTGTTATAAAAAACTGTCATAATAATTATCAGTCTTATAAATACCTGGACCAAATTTCAAATTAATCCTGTTTTTGGTTTCTGAGATAATTAAATTTATAGATCGAAAAATGTTCTAAATATAGTTTTATTTATTTTTATCTAGTTTTATTTTTAGTTATATTTATTTTTATCTAGTTTTATTACCATGCAACTTTTTTGAAATACATAAAAACATATTTTTAATTATTAAAACTCTTCGAAAAAATGAAATTTAGGATTTAAGTTTTAACCAATATGTTCTTTTTTTACAAAAATTAAATTATTTGAAACGATTTAATTGCAAAATTTTTAATTATTTAGAGTTGGCAATGGATGAGACCTCAATGCATTTAGTATAGGACAAACTCACCACCCCTACTTTCCCTTTCCAGTTTCACAACAACCTTAACAAAAGTTGTACAGTTTAAAGGGGAAAACACAATGAAATAATTATATTTTTGTAATAGATATTGCGAGATGTGACTTACCTGTTAAACGGTGCATAATAAGGAGAACATCTTTAAATACAAAAAATATCGATCTCATAAAAACAAACAACTTTGGCTTGAAACTGTATTTCATGCATCAAATATTTCTGACGTAGATATATGAAAAATCATTTCAAACAAAAATTGTTTGATATTATGAAATTGTGTTTAACGATTTTCCCTATCTTGCACCGTTTAAAAGATAAATTATACCACGTGGCACGGATGCATGACAGAAAAATATAATATAACTTTTGTTTGAAATTACATATTGAAGTAGTAACTTTTCAAATGAACACACGGTATACTACTAATGAGCAAACATAGTTGTGTGATTCCATCGTATAAAATTCAATTTCAAAGCTGTATTATTTAAATTATCTGCTATATTATTAAAATATTCACTTTTGAAATTTAGAAAACAGGAAAATGAATCTATTACCTAATTAAGATTGTACAATCTCGTTCAAAAAAATTGAACCAGTTCTTACATTAGAACATTTCAATTTGACTATACAATTGAAATTAGGTACAGGAATGTCTTCATCATTATTACTTCATGTTTCTGATAAATGACTGATGCCATTTTTATAGGGTCGTAAACTTTGTATATTGAATGTATAAATTGATAAACCTGGTCTGGTGTTGATAAATTTCACTAACTCTGATTCCGTAAACAATGGATTTAATGCCAATCTTTCAAACTACAATTTTAACGACAAAAATGACGTTGGTTCTGCTACCATAATAAAATGAGACTCATTTGTTTTAGATACAATATATAATTTTTCTATTATACTTATAGTCACTACTATTATTTTATTAAACTTTTGTTTCTTAATAGGAGTGGTGACCTTTTTTAATATTATTTTAATTAATTATTGTTAAAGAAGTATAACTTCTTACGTGCGTACATAATTACAAACACACACTTTGTTTATTTCCCGTTTCAAGCCCCAAAACTAACCCTTTAACTAAAAAATTCGAATTTTTAACCACATCCGTATTTGGGTAACAGCGAAATTTATTTTGGAAAAACTCTGTGAGAGTTAGATATCGACATGATTCCATAACTGTTGTATTTTAGCACGGAACACTAAAAAGTATGAATTTTACGTGCGAGTCCAAAAGACTCATTTTATACCTTTGCGTCAATAAACCTAGAAGGGTTGAATACACAGAAGGGTTAATATATAGCGTAATACTCTCATAGTTTGTGTATTTATAGAAGTAACAAGACACTGAAATATGATTTATTCCGAGTTGATTAAAGAAGCCAACATATTTGTTGCATTTTGTTCAACTCTAATTATTATTTTGTAAAATAATTAATTATAAGAACTGTAATTATTTATACCAGTAATACAAAATATCTAGGTAGGTAGGTACTTTATTTTCATTTGAAATTAAATAATATATAATTGAAAGTGTTGCAAGGACGATTACATATATCTTTAATAGACAATAATCAACTATAACTATATATCAACTTGTGTGTGGAGAGTACATTGATCTAAAAATGTCATACTTTATTTATTCTTTTTTTCTATTTATGATGACGCCAACTGTTTTTAAAACAACTTTTTTCTTATAAAACTATTTAGTGCAGAAAATAATATTTTTATTCCAAAAACTAATCCAAAGTCAATAACCAATGGAATAGTCCACAGTACAGCACGGGTTTTTTTTAATGATTAGTAACAGGCTAAATTTTTGTCAGTAGCTTACTTTCGACGAGACGCCTAAGTTTTCTCTTGCAAAAATTTTCGATGATAGTAACTAACGAAGCGCGTAAGAGAATAACTTGTTTGTTTGACGATAGCAAATATTTTATCAGTAACAGTTAATTTGTTAGTTAAATTGAGAGATAATGTATTAAAGACTTCAAAAAAACTGGAGTCCTACAAAATGGATGGTGTGACAAGCAGGTCCCCCACCCCAATATGTTCAAATAACGGGGTATTCATAGTTATTACTTGCTGCTACTTAACCGTTACTTGGCGCGATTGAGTGTATTCACGATAAAAACAATATTAGTAGTCTTTTATGAACTAAAGGTTGAAGAAATGAGACCTACAATATGTATAAATGTTGTGTGTCATTGAAATAAGAAAACATTTTTCTAATTTATAAATGAACATTTTACATTGACATGTTCAGAGCGTAGGACTGGGAAATTGAACCACTGAATTTGTAGGACAAGGTGACCATCAAATTATACATACCATTATTAATTAACAGCATAAAAATCAGCTTGTTACTAATAACTATCTATACCCCATTATTTGAACATGTTCGGGATGGAGGACTGGCCTGTCACACCATCCATTTGTATGACACAAGTTTTTTTGAAATCTTTATTACATTATCTCTCAATTTAACTAACAAATTACTTGTTAGAGAATTTTCGTGAGAGAAAAGTTGGGCGTATCGTCGAAAGGAAGTTACTCACAAAAATTTAGCCTGTTAAGATTTTTGAGATTGTAATTCCAGCATTTAAGCAGAGATGATCTTGAGATCTTAAAGAAATGACCGGATTTCATATATATGGTAATTTTGACATACGACTAACCTGACATACATAATATTTTGTTCAGTATCTACCCAATAAGTAGGGGAATTTACCTCTTACAAACCTATTATCTTCAGACATGCTGTACCACCTGGAGACACCCTTCAAAATAATCATATACATAATATTGATTGATTAATCCACCCTTCACCAAAACAATCCAACATAGCACCACAGCGTATCAAAGCACTGAAGTGTTAGAATGGTTAGAGGGTTAACATATATACACAAGTTAAATTATTTGCTATGTTATGTGATACATCGACCCAATTAGGTATATGAATATACCTATAGTAATTACATATGCATTTCATATAGTACAATTATTATTATATGTAGAGACAAGGCACTTGACATGATAATTAATTTCTTTTTAATTACTCAAATTATTGTACTAATAGTTTAATTAGTGACATAGCTGTAATATTGTCTTGTATAGACACATCATCAACTTATCTTTATTAATTAACTCCTCTATTTGTTTGTAATTTATCAAGTAAAATGGATGAGGAAGGAAGAAATTTTAAGTGAATCAAAACGATTAAAAAATTGGTATCAAATTTGCATAAACCAATGAATGGATTTTTTCTGGTTTAGAAAGATGTTAAACATATACGAAAATAGGTATGTTGCCGGTTGGGCAATCCCAAAAAAAAACAAATCCACTTCCGATATTTGGATACTCAATACTAGCCAGAACCTGCTCTATATATAATAAGTTCCTTGTCTGGAACTGAGGTCACCTCAGGGGTAGTCAAGGATTGTCTGGAGGAACTGCTGGAGCTGGCAAAACGGAACAATGTTAAATTGATATGGGTGCCGGGTCACAGTAAGGGTCTCACGAGGCACGAGGCGAGGCGAGGTTTTGGTATCACCTCGCCTCGCCTCGCTTTTTTAAATATCAACCTCGCCTCGCCTCATTTCAAAAAATTTACTGTTTTCAATTTTTAGTTTTAAATTTCAGTAAATTTCAAAATATTTGGATTTTTTTAAAATGCTTACAATGTTCACTGACACTGCATATATAAATAAAAATTATTTTTTTTGAAAATTTGACTCGGCCGAGGAGAGGTGTGTGTGACGATATACCTCGCCTCGCCTCGGTTAGTAACGAGGATTAAAATTTTAAACCTCGCCTCGCCTGGCCTCATGCCTCGTAACCGAGGCGAGGAGAGGTTACCTCGTAGCCTCGGTGAAACCCTAGTCACAGTGGTTTCGAAGGAAACAAAAAAGCAGATGCTTTAGCAAACAAGGGAGTCGTAATGTCCTTCATAGGCCCAGACCCTATTTTAGGAATTCCAAGGACTGCATGTAAATAGGTGATCAACGAGTCGTCAAATGCTAAACACCGTGATTACTGGGAAAAAGTACCGCGGCAGGAGCTCGAGAAGGTACTGCTTCAGAGTGCAACCAAGAGGCTATCTTCAATGTACTGAAGCTAGAAAAGATGCAGCTGCGCAGGGTTACCGGATTCATTACCGGGCATTATCCCCTGCGGAAGCATCTGCACACAATGGGACTCCATAACGGGCCCATTGTGCGCAGATTGTGAAGGCGAGGAGGAAGAAATATCCAGCCACATTGTCTTTGAATGCGAACCTCTGGGTTACAGCAGATACAGGATATTCGGTGCATCTCACCGAATATAAGAAGCTTCAGGAATACTTGATGATGATATTCAGGAAGCTCCTGGTTATTACCAACATATGGGAAAAGCGAATCTCGTTTGACTGAAGTAGAAAAGAGAGGCATAATGGACCATAACGTCGAAGTGCAATACTTTTTAGACCCCAAGATGTATCAACCAAGATGTATCTATCTAACAATATATTTATAGCAATATCAACTGACAAGTTTTAAAATCAAATAATCTTAGTCCTAATTTGACTTGAAAGTAACCTATATTTTCTTTATAATAATATAATTTGATAATCAAATATATAATTGTTTATTTATAATGATATATTAAATATTTAAAAGTTACACCTTCTTGTAAATATATTTGAGAAATAAATAAACAATTGGATAAATAAATAAATATATATACAATTAATAGATAATTATTATAAATTTACAACAAATGACAATAGTCGGAATATAAAAGTTAATAAAAACTTTCACTCGACGGAATGAATGTGTAAAAAATCTTTCATTAATAATATAAAATTAATAATTAAAATGTATAAAAATAGCACAAATTGGCAAACCTTCATCTCTGTATGCTGTTTATTTTGTATGCTCCTCTTACCTGAAACGAATAAAAGATTAAAAAAATTAAATATTGTTTTAACAACTTAATAATTATGATTAATAACTTAAAAATTATCGACCACACATTCTTAAAAATAATGTACGCTTGTCCACAAATGTTGTTGCATTTTTTTTAAATATTATAGTTTGATTTGTGCCCTATTCATTCGGTTTTCAAAAAAAAAGTTCAGATAAAAGTTGTTACTATATTTCTAATGAACAACTTTTATTCGAAGCATTTTTGCGAGAACCGAATCAATAAGGCACAAATCAATTATAAATATTTTTTAAATGGTATTAACTTTAGGTTGACTTTAGTACAAATAATATAATAACCTTCATTTTCTTTGTATCCAAAAAATATGATATACAGAATTTGATTAATCAAACTTTTGTTTCTAAAATTAATAGGTTAACAATGTTGATTAAAATCTCAACTCAAGTTTGGAAAGGTGACGAATTATGACATAGTCATGACAAATCTTATGAAGAAATCTTGTTATTAAAAGAAACAATGAAAATAATTTTGATTAATATCTTGTCAGTTCGCAAAGTTTTTAATCTTCATTCAAAATTCTTTATTTTGTATATACAGGGTGAATCGAACCAGGCGCATAATAGGCATACGCCTCTATTTCTTTCTATAAAACGATAAACATATTTAGTGGACTATTTTTAATGGAGAGGGTATAATACAGCCTATATTGTGTGAATATATTTGTGAAAGGTATAGTATTGGTCAAGTTTCTTAGTATCTGCAGAATATTCTGCAGATACGTATAACATTCTATTGGATGTTATTAAAAAATAGGAGGATCATAGAAATACATAGAGGCGTTTTATATTGTGCGCCTGGTTTAATTCACCCTATAAATATATATATATATATATATATATATATATATATATATATATATATATATATATATATATATATATATATATTTATATTTATACATATATATATATGTTTTCGAATTTGTGTGAATTAGATTTCAAAATGTTACATTTTTAGTTAGCAAAATGGCCCTTAACTCTATAAACCTATGAAGTCAAAAAGATTCATTTCACGTTGATTGTACTTTCATGAAAGTGTAGAGACTAATCCGTTAAATGTAATCGTTACAGTGAGCAAGAAAATTATAAAAAACAAATGAAAATAACACATAACCGAGTTAATTGCTAAATACCAGGTATATACTGAGTTCATTATCAATGCATAAACTGTTTATTTCAGTTTATGAAAACAAGTTTCAAACAAAAAGTTAGGTATTTGAAAAAAAGTAACATTTCTTGTGTTTAAACTGTTTTTCTATCTTTTACTGTTTCAAAGATGGTAAATCGGTAAGGTTAATTTCGTGAATTCAAAGGGTGGGGGAATTTTGCCTATTCACAAATTTCACCCACAAAAAAACATCAACTTATTATCTCTTTTCGTTTCTGAGTTATCGTGTCTACTGACAAACGTACAAAAACCGGGCTGAAACAGTGAATCCATACAAGAAATGAACTAGGCGCAATTTATAGACTTTTAAGTTTTACTAGTTTAAAATCGGTAATTTTTTCCATAAACATGGAAATTTTTGATACTTTGTTATGTTAAAATGTACCCCCATTTAGCAAAAAGAATTTCAAGTTTTAGTTTCTATATCTTAAAGTTTTTTAAATAAAATTTAGGGGTAGAAATGGCAATGTTGTATATACATTCATTCACCAAAACAGCATCTACGCTTTAAATACCCATTTTACAATTCGATTTCTCACTTCACCTAAAAATAAACCAATTTAACATTTATGTGTGTGATCACTCGCTATATTTTTACACTCGCCGAAATTTACACTCGCCATACCATTGATTTTGGCAACGAAGTATTTGTGAAAATTTTGATCGTCTCCCGTTGAAGGGTATTTATTTGAAAATCACTAATTTAGGACACGAAAAGAATGTTTCTGTATAGCAAATATTCCCAACATTATATACACACCTGCTCATAAAATTTGAACCAACAGTAAGTCACATTCTCAGCGTATACAGACTGTGTTGGAATGCTTTTCCAATAGAGAAGCATTGTATATTTCCAATAGAGAAGCAATGTTAAATATTATTTATTACTGGCAGGCCGTCTGGTTACTGTAATGTAATGAGTACACACTCACTCTTAAATGAGTCAGTACACACAGTCAATGAGTCAGTACACACTCTTAAATGACAAACAAACTACCATACGCATATGAGATGACTACATGTGTACTGACTGACTCCGCACAGTAACCAGACGGCCTGCCATTAATAAATAATATTTAACATTAATTCTGTATTGGAAAAGCATTCCAACACAGTCTGTATATTACAAAATATTTGTATATTACATACTATAACCTTTAGAATGTTTTAACTGGTTATATTTTTATAAACGGGAGTGTAGATACGGGATGAAACACATATAGTTACTGTGATATACGCTGGTATATAAAAGTATATTTACTAAAACTCCCCGTTTTATATATTTTACATTTACAGTGAATGTGGTGTAAAATACTCTCATAAATCAATTAATAATACATTTTTGAAATGCAACGTGTGTTTTCGTTCAGTTTAAAAAAAATGTATAACAGCCTTTTATCATAAATTCTCATAAAAAAGTACTTACCATTAATTATTTTGTATTTAACTTTATATCAACGGATGACTCATTTCAGTAAATTATTTCAATTCTTGGAATTAGGTAAACCACTATCTATCGTTATATTTATATACACTGTGCAACACACAGGGTTGTATTCACAATAAATCTATAGGCTTATGCCTTCAAAATTTCATACTTTAATAATGACAAATAAATTGTAATATCTCGATTTTATAATTAAACCAGTGAAAATAAACACTAAGTGAGTTAATTGCTTAAATACCCGGTATATATTGAGTTTATGAATTTATGAAAAGTTGTTTATTTTTATGAAAAGGAACATTTTTTGTCTTTAAATTTTTGTTCTATCTCTTACGGTTTCAAAGATGGACAGTTTTGTCCATTTTGCCCAAACATGGTCCAACTTTTCCCATTCGCGAACTTGACCTTACTTTTTAGCTCTAGAACACAGATACAAAATTTCAGCTCTTTATCTGTTTTCTTTTTGCATTATCGTGTTGATAGGCGGATATGCGGGAATGGAGTAATTAGTTCATTTTATGAACAGCTATACCAAAAATGTTTTTCCACAATTAATATTTCAAAGTCGGAACTAAACTTAATATACCCTTGTATATATAATACCCTGTATATATCATATACTAGCAACCTGCCCCGGCTTAAAAGATGCGCCGGGTACAGTGCTTAAATACAGTGCTCCGGAGCACTGACGTAACCCCCGGAGCATGCTAGAAAAGCTCCCAACCGGTATGATTTTTTCCGACTTCAACTATCATTGTCATATTTCAGCCAATTTACACAAAACCTCAATGAATTATACACCAAAATCTTCCTCATGAATCACGTCGTCCATTGGTGGACGACCGTATGAAAATCCGTTGGGTAGTTTTTGAGTTTACCGCGTATAGACAGACAGACACGGCTGGGGGGACTTTATTTTATAATATTTAAGGTTAAGGATTTGTGCACTTTTGTATTCATGGTTATTTAAGAGAATTCTTGAAAACACAACACAACATTTGATCGACGCTAGTGGGATTCGATTTCTTGACCTACTCATTGCACGACGTTTCTGATTTCTTAAATCAAAAATATTTCAAGAACGGTAAGAACTACAAAATATAGCAAATAATAGCAACACTGCATTTAAAAACAATGGCAGTGACAGGCATATTTTTGTTTCAAACTTTTAATCAAAAATTTGAAAAACATACTCCATTTATGCAATTGACAGTACAAACTTAATTATTAGAAACCTGGAACATGGAAGTATTTTCTGGTTGTATTATATATATGAAGAAAAAGTTTCTCATAATTTACGGAAATATTACACAGCAAATATTTATATATAAAAAAGTTGTTCTCTTTCTTTGAGGTTTTATAATACTTTCTAAATAACAACACATTGTTTAGAATCGTATTATTTATTATTATTATTATAATTATTAAGCATATTATTATTATTTTTTTGTCACCAACAAACAACTCATAAACAACAAACTTCATCATAATATATATATATTTTTTTTGAAACAATTTTATGTGACAATAATTCAACAATAAATAGAAACAATAAAATACATTTATCGCATTCAGTCCAATTGTATGGATTCATTTAAACAAAAATAGAATTCTTTTTTTAAATAGAATTTCTTTTATCCAAATCTTAGAATTAAAATTTTTCAAATAGATTTATTCGATATTATTTATATAATGTCATACATATTATAGGGGATAAAACAAAAGAAATGAATTACCATAAAGGAAAGTGTTACTGATTTTCTCATGTTCATTTTAAAAAAAGACACACGGAGACATGCTTTAATTTATTTTTATTAATTAATGTATTTAAAAAAATTAATAATTATTTATTCTAAGTAGATAGATAATAGAGTGTGATTGCCTACTTCATTTCACATTTGTACTACAATTGTATCAAGTAAGAATAACAATAAATTTTTTATATATAATTTTTAATACACATAATTATAGAATGTTCCAAATTTTTGCACACTTATTAAGGGTATTATTAGATAGATAGAATATAGATAGATTGTAGAGGCTGCCCTGGGCCGGCTAAATTTTGACGATAAGGTCCATTGTGATACCTAAAGATGTGAGGATGAGAGTGGAATGAATGAAACTGCAGAAAACCTTCTCAAGCATAGGCAGTTACTTCGTTCTTGTCCATATCTCCGACAGATTAGTCAATTAACCACCTCCTTTATTTTTTCTTAATAATTGACAAACTACCGATGTTGGGATTTGAACCCATAACCTCCCAGTTTCCAAGTAGGCATACTGCGCAGACATAACGCCTTAGACCACTCGGCGACTTGGACTAGTAAGGGTATTATTATACACTCACATTGAAATCGATTGACCGTCTCAAATTCGAGAAAAACATGGGGTGCAATGGAGACGACCCATTTTAAGCAGTATTTCTACCAGTTTTTTATTTTTAATAAAAAAACGACACTTAAGAATCTTTTAAAAAAGTAGCTATAAATTATTGGTTTTGTTCTGCGTATTTATAAAAAAAAAAACGACAATTATTGACCGTCTCATTGTTTAGTTATTACAACGCAAAGTGAAGCATTTTATAAATAAATATACGTGTGGGCATGCTGAACAGATACAACTTGACAACACTGTACCATTGTCAATGCTACAATTATTCAGACATATTACTTAAACGTCAAAGTTAGTAAATGCTAGTCATCTTCGTTAGTATAATATAACCGAAAGACAAGCTTACTAACAATATATGGCTGGGACTCCATCCAGTTTACCAAAAAACAATTAAAAAGGTTAATAATAATAAAAATCAATAATACATCAACATCAAGATGTGGAAATGCTTAGAAATGGCTTAGAGGTTGAACAATGTCAAAGGTCGTGCTAAGGCCAAAGTCAAGGCCGAAGGCCACACCGGGGGTCAAGCGGAGCCCTCTTGCGAACACAGCGATTAATAACATACAATCAATTAATATTAAATTTTTAATTCTATATAACGATGAATTTTATTTATTTTAATTCTCCATTTGTTGAATTGCTATGTAGTACACTCAATAGAGAAGCTGTACGGTAATGGAGATATAGGCAGATCCAGTTTTTCTCAAAATGGCTGCACTTCCGGGATCGAAATTTGTAAGATTTTGTTCATGTACATTCAGTACGTGATACTGAACTTAATTTTTTTTTTAAAATAACTCCTATAATTTAATGCAGCGCTTTAATCTCTATTGATTGTACTAATGGTGTTTACTCGTCTGCTTGTTTCATTTAGAACAAGTACGCCGTGTAATCAGCTTAGCAAAAATAGTTTCATTACATCAATTTTTAGGTATTTAGCTTCAATTTTTAGGTAATTGCTAATAATTTACCTGTATGTAGTCTCAGCCAACTACCTAGCGTTCTTGGGTTCACTACTTTATGTTTTATACTGTACTAGCTCTTAAACTCTAAATGAACACATATTATTTAACTAGATTGACTTAATTCCAAATAGGGTAAAGAGAAATTATTTATTTACTTCAAAACAGGTAATCTCTTCCTTAATATTAATTAATATGAAAAGTAAAATAAAAAAAATGAAAACAAAATGATTAAAACTATTGAACCATATATCATTAAAATAATACTGTGTAGAACAAATTGCTTGAAATAGTTATAATATTTTCACTTTATTACTATATATAGGTATATATATATATTCATAATATTATTATTTACGCATCAAAAATTATTTAAAATTAATATTCAATCGATTGATTGTATACCACGCTTAATTAATTACTTGTTGCATATCTTCTTTATATACAATAAAATTGTCATTTTTAATTTCTGATTACGAAATTAACTATCTTAAAAGCTTAGAAATATTTGTAATTTAACATTTTAACAAAATTCCGACTTGTTCCAATTTCTAAATCAATTAGTTTATTTCGAAACTACAAAGGTATTCACAAATAATTCGTCATAGGTATATGATTTAGTGATTAATAAAACTTTCAGTTAAAGTGTTCTTGATTGTACTTCGTAAATAATTCGTCAACAATCAAAAGTTTTCTTCTTTTACGTGTATGTTATATGGAAGCTTTCATACTTTTGACAATAAGTACTGTTACCAAATCAGTAACAAGTAACATATCCTGCGACAATATAAGAGTAATTTTAATAAGAGTAAAATTAACAGGAATAAATGTGAATGAAGGAAATTTTAACAAGAGCAATTTCAATATAATTTATAATTTATTATATTTTAAATCTAGTATATTTTAATCTAGTTAATTTTCTATTTATTTTTATTTTTGTCTATTGATCTCGACTTTATATCTATTTCTAATTGTCAAAGAGTAAAGTACGACTAGCTAATTTATACTGATGATGACTACATTGTAGTCGAAATACGTATTTATAATACAAAAAACTGATCTAGGTAAAGGGGGCGAATTTGAAATTTTACACAAGGGTATATTCAGTTTAGTCCCGACTTTGTAAAATATTGATCGCAGAATAAGTGTTCATAAAAAATGTTTGGAACAGGTGTCCATAAAATGGCCTAATTCTCCCATTTCCGCCCGTCTTTGGGCACGATAACTAAAAAACCAAAAGAGATAAGGAGATGAAATTTTGTGTGTGTGTTCTAGAGTTAAGAAGTAAGGTCAAGTTCGTGAATAGGCAAAATCAGACCATGTTTGGGCATCTTTGAAACCGTAAGAGTTAGAACAAAAATGTAAAAACAAAAAATGTTCCTTTTTTTAAAATAAACAACTTTTGTTATAAACTTTTTTTACATAAATTGAGAAAATACTTGATATTTAACCAATTAACTCAGTTATAGTTGTTATTTTCACTTGTTTCTCATCAGTTGATCATATTTAATCAATGCGATCAAATTTATTTATTGTTTTCATTACTGCCACCATTTTTTATTGTAAATTACTAGTGCTTATAAATTCCATGTTCGAAATTTACTTCACGAAATGCAGTATGATTTGTCACCTCACCGAAAAGCTTTGGCAGATCATAGATGATGTGTACTTTGTTTATATTTTTAACATAATCTATGGTAGTTAAACTACTTTATATCAAGTTTTTAAAATTTTTGTCTATATCAATTATAGTTCAATTTCATGATGAATGTGCGATTAACCAGATAATCTACTACGTGTTAAATTACAATTTTTGAAAACTTATTCCTGAGAAACTGGACGTCAAATCTCTCTCCAAAAATTAATTTACCTATGTGTATTTATTATTGATTAAAAACATATTAAAAATTCAGTTCGCTATATTTACTGTACTTTAACGCACGTATTATAACCTTAAGGACGTTCCAACACTGTGTTATGCAATCAGTACAACTAACCGGTTTGATTTTATTATAGCAAGTACATAAACACACATATACAACACATAGACAAAACCACTGTTCACATATACAAAATTTAAACTTTTATATTTCGAAAACAAAACGGAAACACGATTTTTTTATTAAATTTATACAATAAATATTTATCTTTACTCTCCTAGTTTTTTTTAAATTCTGCCTAGTATTTTTCTAATACAACAGATAATAGTTGGGCGGGCATGAAGTTTCACATGCTTTTAATGAGAGAGAGTGTGAGAGAATGATAACTTTGATATCAATTATCTCGCGTTCTAAACGGTCAAACTGAAGTTCTGAAACTTTTATTAGAAAACGTTGTTTTTAGCCTGTGAACAAAAAATGAGCAAAGTCTGTCGAAAAGTGGTGGTATACTGGAACATCCTTAAAACCATTATATCACAGAATGTATTTTAGTTTTACGGTATTTAATATTTATTTTACATGTAGAATCACAACATTTTTCATATACCACATCACGAAAATACATTTTAGCATAATTTCTTTTAAAACAATTTTAAAAAATAATTTGTAAAACTATATCGCGGTCTCTACGTATATGCGGGTCTGATTTTACAGCATGTCTCATTTTAAACAATGTACTGTACTATTGCTCCAAGGGAGCGTTTCAAAAGTGACCCAATTAATGGTAGTTTTGTTTAGAGAGTGCATATCATGGTGACCTTGATTTACACCTCGACCTTGGATTTCAAGGTTTTTGAGGATTAACTTGTGTTTTTCAAGTAGGAGATAATGGCGATTGCAAAGGAAACAAAAAGTTTTGAATCTGAGGCTCAATGTGATTGGTCACGAATTGGTATCTCGTATCTTAACAATTCCGATGATTGCCGATTGTCACGTATAAAACAGCTATAAAATGGTTAAATACTAACCAAAATAGACGTAATCAGTTTTTATGCCCATATGAAATACAGAAGTTGATACTCAAAAAATCTAAGTCTAATGTTAAAGTAGGAATCAAGGTCACCACAATAAGTCCACCTCCAAACAAAACTTCTTTATTCGCAGTATTCCGCTTCCTAAAAACGCTGCCTTAAGGTTGTTGTGAAACTGGAAGGGGTAACTAAGGGTGGAAAGTTTGTCCTATACTAAATGCATTGATATCTCATCCATTGCCAACTCTAAATAAGTAAACATTTTGCAATTAAATCGATTCAAATAATTTAATTTTTGTAAAAAAAAAATATATTTGTAAAAAAAAAATATTGTTTAAAAATTAAATCCTAAATTTCATTTTTTCGAAGAGTTTTAATAATTAAAAATATGTGTTTATGTAAAAACTAAATAAAACTAGATAAAAATAAATAAAACTAGATAAAAATAAATAAAACTAAAAATAAAACTAGATTTAGAACATTTTTCGATCTACAAATTTAATTATCTCAGAAACCAAAAACAGGATTAATTTGAAATTTGGTCCAGGTATTTATAAGACTTTGATAATTATTATGACAGTTTTTCATAAAACTGGCATTTCTGGTTTTTACCGATGAGTCTATTTAACCTATGTAAAAATCTCAAAAACTAAAAACAGGATCAACTTCAAATTTTGCTGTCAAATTTTGAAGAACCTTTCTTTAAATTGAATTTTCTTCACAACAATCTTAAAGAAATATTCAGATGCATCGCTTAAAATGAGATAACCTGTATATAAAAAATACACTTTACATCGTTGTAATAAAACATGTAAGATGATTTAAGATTTGTATAATAATACAGAAGTACATACTAAATGGTGGCTGGTTGCATTGAAAACCGCATGTTTTTATCAAGAAAGTCGAGTTGTGTGCACGTTTTCTAAATATATATCACGATCATATTTTTATTAATATTACATCATTTGACCTTTGTTTTAACAAATATATAACGTAGTAGAACTTATACCTTTTTACCGGTGTAGCAGGTAAGATAATCACGTTTAGTAAGCAAAGTACTATCAGCTTCATAAGTGGCTGTTCATTTTTAGAAATTTAACATTTAATTTGGGCCGAATCCATTCAATTTTCGAAATGATATTTTTGAATAGAAGATGTTAATATTTTTATAACGAAGAATTTCTATTTAAAACCTTTTTTCCAAAAACCAAATGAATCCGAAACTAATCAAGTGTACAATTTTGTACAAAGGACTCGACTTTTGAAGTTGATAGTATACATACTCTCATACCAGAAATACACCTTGTGGTCTCTGTTGCAACAGAAATTTTAGTTGAATCAAGCATTTTTTTTGGAATTAAAAGAAATGTTACAAATTTTTTATTTTCGATAAAAATGTAATACCGTTTTTTTTTTCGTAATTATAAAAGGTTATTGTGGATGACTTCCTATAAGTATGTGAGGATGTGAGTTGAGGATGTGGAAGGAATTTTTGTGTATAGAATAGGAATTGGTAGGATATGCGGCTGCGGCCGACTATGATAGGAACTATGCCGATATTCATCTGGAGTTCGTGAAGCAAACTACAGAAAACTTTCTCAAGCATAGCCGGTTACTTCGTTCTTGTCCATACGCCGACAGTTTAGTCAATTAACCGCCCTTTTTTTTATTTTTATAATTGACAAACTGCCGATGTCGGGATTCGAACTCATAACCTCCCAGTTTCCAAGTACTGCATACTGCACAGGCATAACGCCTTAGACCGCTCGACCACTTGGACTGGTAATATGATGCATTACAAAGACAATTAATTTTATTATTTTTGACGACTCTGTATATCGTGTAAAATTTATCACACGATTCAGTCACCAATTTTTAATACATAGATATAAAGTTTGAATGGAGTTCAAATTTTTTCTACCACCTAAAACTTTTTAAGAAAACATATTACCAATACTAATTGAATTACATTAAAGCAAACGGTAAAGTTTTTCTAAACTACACACAACATTTAACTAAAAAGTTCTCTTTTTAATTACCGGAAATTTAATTACAAATTTTTTATTGAAAAACAACTCTTAACTAAAAGAAAAAAGATGTTCCATTTCGTTCACCTATACACAAAGAAATAAGGTAAAACATAAAATATTTTCTAGAAAATTAACCAATTAACTTGAACCAAAAAATAATGAAAAGGAAACGGAATACTATAATTTATAGCGAAAAAAAATTTGTTCATGCATATTATTTTATAATAATAATGTTTACAAAATTCAAATAGGTTTTTTTTTCTCTGTAATTGCAATACATACATTTTTAAATACAAATGAAATAATAAAAATACAATTATTACATATTTATTTATATGTGGATACAGGATGTCACACACTGCTATGAATAAAATCATTGTAGTACGTAATAATTCCTTCATGAAAATCTTCACTTTGTGAAAAATGATTATAAAAACGTGGAATTGCGTAATAAACAAATATGAATAGAAATTTAGTAAACTTTTGATTATTTCAGCATCCGATGTTTGAGGCAAATCTTCACAATTTATAATATTTCAATGAAAAAATGACAATTTTAAAAACCTTGATTGTGGGCCTTATTAGGAACGGGGTCTTTCAATAAAAGGCCCATTACAACACTTTGTCAAATCAAACTTATCAATATAATTCACTAAATAATCATTATAATAAATATTTTCTTCTTTAATCTTCATGTACTTACCTAGATCAGTTTTTTGTATTATAAATACGTATTTCGACTTCAATGTAGTCATCATCAGTATAAATTAGCTAGTCGTACTATATTCTTTGACAATTAGAAATAGATATAAAGTCGAGATCAATAGACAAAAATAAAAATAAATAGAAAATTAACTAGATTAAAATATACTAGATTTAAAATATCATAAATTTTAAATTATATTGAAATTACTCTTGTTAAAATTTCCTTCATTCACATTTATTCCTGTTAATTTTACTCTTATTAAAATTACTCTTATATTGTCGCAGGATATGTTACTTGTTACTAATTTGGTGACAGTTTCCACCCATGTTTTAAGAAATTATCATTTTATTTTTAAATATTCTCATTTCTCTGTTAATGCTCTGTTCTAAATATTTTTTATTAAAATTTTTCAAAAAATATTGAAACCAGTATTTTATTTTTAATCACAAACTACCCTGGGCCTTATTTGGAGTCTTCGAGAAAAATATCTCGAACTTTGGTAAGAAAAGAAACTAAACGAACTGCAAAGCTGTTTTTGTTTGCATAATTACAAAAAATGTTACACTTAATACTGTTAATAAGGCCCGGGCCTTGTTGGGATACAATCAAGTGGGCCTTACTACGGACGGTAACAAAAATATCGTTAAAAAACAAATGAAGAAATAAATCAATAGGATCCGCCTTGTGTTACAACAATTGACTCTTGATTTGCATAATAAAATTTCACAATTTGTAGTTTTTGTTCAGTTCTGAATTTTTCCATGAAGAAGTTCAAAAATGGAATCTTAGTGAAAGGTAAAAAAAAAATTAATAGTAAAAACAATTTAGAAACCTCTATGTAACTCTTAGTCCACCCTGTTTAAAGTGTTCATAGAAAATAATCGGAATGTCTCGATTTCATAAATGTAGCAACTCTTGAATCAGAATTTTTCAATCCACCATTATTAACATAAAGAAGAAGCACCCTGTATAGATAGCAACCAAATTATTTAACATAAAATTTGTACACTTTAATTATAAATGGAATATGTACTTTCTATAAGTAATTTATTTTTAATTTCAATAGCGCATATAGAAGTGTATTTTTAATTTTTTTTTTACACTATTCAAAATTTTAATAGTGCCTATAACCATAGTTAATTGTAATTTTTTGTATATATTTTTGTAAATTTATTATAATCATTGTAAATTATGTCTTTTGGTATAATCATAATTCTTTTTTACATATGTTATTAGCATTCGAATTGTATATATTTAAACATGTGGTGATTTAACACAACTAAACTCATTTGGAATTGAATTGATCAACCAATTACAATATTGTATTAATATATGGATTTATAAAAATAATAAAATATCGTACATATATGGGTTGTTTACATCAAGCAAATTTTTTAGTGATTTACTAGATGTTTAACATAATTTTAGGTTTTAATAACTTATTACTTAAGGACGTTCCAGCACTGTGTTATATAATCCGGACAAAAAACCTTGCTGATAAAATTTTTGGTCAAATACATCACATAAAAAAGGTTTTTTTCCAGTGTGGATTAATAATATATGTCGAGTTAAATTACTTTGCCAAGTAAATGTTTTATTACAAATTTCACATGAAAAAGGTTTTTCTCCCGTGTGGATCAATTTATGTTGAGTTTTATAGCTTAGCCGATTAAATGTTTTCTTACAAATTTCACATGAAAATGGTTTTTCTCCAGAATGGATTTGTTTATGTTGAGTTAAATGGCTTTGCCAATAAAATGTTTTACCACAAACATCACATGAAAATGGTTTGTCTTCAGTGTGGGTTCGTTTATGTTGAATTAAACGGCTTCGATAGTTAAATGATTTGTCACAATCATCACATGAGAAAGTTTTTTTTTCATTATGAACTTGTTGATGTTCCATAACATTTTCATCGAATATTTCTTCATTATTTCTTAATTCTGTATTCAATTCTTTTTCAAGTTTAATGTTTCCATTTTCATGGATTCTTTCGTCAGTAGTGAGTTCATGTTCCATTGTAAAACTTTCATATAATATTTCATCTTTATTTATTAATTATGTGTTCATTTATTTTTCAAATTTAATATCATTATTTGCCATTTTGTTTAAATTTTTGGTTGGTTTTATTATTTCACTAATTCGTCCGATTAAAACTAAGACATGATTCAGAATGTTTCTTATTTTTAAAATATTCTATGGATATAAAAAATTTGTTGCGTAATTCGTTATTTATCACATTCCATAATGTTTACTGTTTAAGTTACAAGTTACTGTTTCTAATTATATTTTAATTCTAGTTTATTAATTAAACTATTTATTTATCTATACTACACATGAACAAGGTTTTTCTCCCGTGCGGATTAATTTATGTTGAGTTACACTACTTTGCCGATTAAATGTTATATTACAAATTTTACATGAAAAACGTAACATTGCTAATTTGCCTCACCAAATTAGCAACGAGAAACATATCTTTGACTCCATATCACGGAGATAGTTACGATTAGCTAATTCATACTCATGATGACTACCTTGTAGTCGAAATACGTATTTATAAAATACAAATAATTGTTCTAGGAATCGAGGCAAAATTTGAAATATAATTTCAAAAAACCTAGAGTTCTCTTTGACTATTATAATAATCTTTATATTAGGTTTCAAACCTTTTTAACCCGACTTCAAAAAGGAGAATGGTTCTCAATTTGTCTGTATTTTTTTTTAAAGGGTTTGATTTCAGGTAGGTCCCATTGTCACCAAATCGCATTCTGGTGAGAGAATCCCCGGGAAATCGAGGAAAATCGTCAATTTATATGTAATATCCGATTTCTGCGAAATTTTTTTTTTTTTTTTAAGGGTATACTCATTCATAATGGGAAAATAAGAAAATTTGTTTAAAAACCGACTTCAAAAAAATTGTTTACAAAAAAAAAACCGACCCCAAAAAAAAAACAAAATGCTTGTAAAAAAAACTGAAAATGTTACAAGTTTTATAAAAAAATGCACTAGCTGGTCGTTTAGTAGGTCTACCCATATTTAGACAAATAAAATAAGTTTTAGAACTTCAAAGTCATTAAAAAGCGAGAAATAAAACCTATTTTGACAAAATGGAAACCCGACTTCAAAAACCAAATATTCTATAACAAAAAATGCACTAAAAAGTAAAAAAATAATTGCATATTCTTGTGCCAATTTTAGTTCACCTAAGAAAAAATTTATATATAAGTTTTAAAATTATATATAAATTTATATATAAATTTTAGAATATTTGATTTTTGAAGTCGGGTTTCCATTTTGTCAAAATAGGTTTTATTGTCTACTTATGAACATCCATAATATGAACTACATAATACGCAACTGTATTTAGAAGTAACGATTAGAAGAGAAGATTAAAGTTATATACGAAAGATAAAATCTCTTCAAAAATAATTTTTTTTAATATCATATTTATGATCTAATTATTAAATAAAATTGTAAGAAAAAAACTCTTTAAATGTAATTAGAAAGTATTAAAAATATTTAATATTTGTTACATAAAAATCATCGATATTATACACTATGGACCGGACCGGACCACAAAAGTTGATATCATCTTTATAAATTTTATAATTGATTTGTGCCTTACTGATTCGGTTTTCGAAAAAATGCTTCGGATAAAAGATGTTCATTAGCAATACAGTAACAAGTTTTATTCGGAAATTTTTTTCGAAAAACGAATAAATAAGGCACAAATCAACAATAAAATTTAAAAAAATGACATGAACTTTTGTGGCTAACAAACAATTAGCTATATATTATTATATACTGTATGTAAATATATGTACACAAAAAATTTTTTTTTTCACATAATTAAATTTCAATTAGATCTCATTAAAAAATATGCACCTATATGAGGGTATATCATTTAAATTAGGTGTAATTATTTCCTCATGATAACAAAATCTTTACTATAAAAGAGTTCGTACACACTAACGTATCGAAAGATACATAGGGGTTCTATTAACCGTATCTAACTACCTAAGTACTCTCCAGGGAGAATCAAGTTGATACAATTAATTTTGCGAGGGTGGCATTAACAGACCGAATATTCTAGTTTGTGTTTGAAATTATAACTAGGTAATAATAACCTCTATTTACATAAATGATCTCTATTCGTGAAAAAATAATATTCAGAGCCTATATAACCTTCAATAAATTTTTTTTGTAATCTAATGGGTCGGCAAAAACCAGAACGTATTGGACGACCCATTTTGTACCTTTTAAAACTCAACTTAACAGTAAAATGCATCGTTACGCCCAACTTTTCCCAATAGTATATCTCGAGAGCTGTTGGTTGTACGTGAATTTTGTATATACGTAAATTTTTGTGTAGAATTAGCTAAGAAATAAATGTAATAATTACTTTTGTTAACGTAAAACCAATAGTTTACGAGATATTTGAGAAAAACTGATATTCGGGACCTTTGAGCTTCAATAACTTTCTTTGCACGCGTATGTACTTTTTGCCATGTTTTCATAGTGCCAAAACGAATAGAAATCCGTTGGAAAATCTTTACTTGGATTTTTTAAGAAGTACTATTCTAAGTACTTTAAAAAGTACTGAACCAATCAAGATCGGTACTCAAAAAATCCATGAGATCAAATTTGTAGATAATTAAACCCAGTATGTGTAAATTTACAAGGTATAGTAAGTTAAGTCTCGACTTTGTAACGTTTGAAAATATTTCCGCATGACCGTCCGCTCGTCTGTGTATACGATAACTCAAGAACGAAAAGAGATAACGAGCTGAAATTTTTTTTGTGTGTTCTAGAGCAAAAAATTCAAGTTTATTAATATGCAAAATCAGGCCATGTTTGGGCAAATCTTTGAACCCGTAAGATATAAAACAAAAATATAATAACAAAAATTCTTCTTCTTTTTAAAATAAACTTTTGTTTGATAAATTTTTCCATAAACTCAGTATATACTGGGTGTTCAAACAATTAACTCAGTTAGTTGTTACATTACTGGTTTTGTTAATAAAACTTACTGGGTAAGTTTTATAATAAACTTTTAATGCCATTTGACGGATACGAAAAGAGATATTTGTACCGATTTTTGGCCTTAAATCTCTTGACTCGCGAACATGAGATTATATTTTAAGACTGCAATGTTTTTAGAAGGTTTATTTCAATTAATTTGTATGAGTTGCAATGCTTATTTTGGTAAAGGATACTAAAATGCCATAAAATCTACCCACCTTTATGCACATCCACTTTTTTCTAATTTTTTAACTATTAAATTTCGAAACCAAACCAGTAAAACGCGATTTTTATTTTTTTAAATTTATTTAAGAAATATTTATCTTTACTCTCCTAGTTTTTTCTTTTTAAAGTATGTCGAGTATTTTTTTTAATACAAAAGATAATAGTTGGGTGGGCATGAAGTTTTACATGCTTCTAATGACAGCGAATGAGAGACAATAATTACTTTTTTAATAATTATCTCGCGTTCTAAACGGTTAAAAATTCTGAAACTTCGAGATTTATTGTGAAATAAAAATGAGTAAAATCTGTCGAAAAGTGATCATTCTGGAACTACCTTAATGATAATTTAATATAACATAACAGAAATGTGTCAGCATATTTTACTTTTTGACAGAGTTAAACAAACACACAAATCAATTGATTTGAAATGTATTGAAAATTAATTAAAATCAGAGATAGATAGTTATCAATTTAATACTAACCTACTAAAAACTTTTTATTGTTTCTAATAATTTATAAAAAGAAAACCACTATGTTTACTTGGTTTGTTTAGGTCATTGTGTTTCTATATTTTGAAATATGTTGTGTTATTATTGATTTATTAAAATAATCAAGTTACAAACACTCACATAACCTGTATATTGTATACAGACTGTGTTGGACAGCTTTTCCTATAGTAAATCAATGTTAAATATTATTTATTACTAGCTGTCCGTCTGGTACTGTATGAAGTCAGGCAATACACATGTAATGAAAGTACACTTTAGTATGTGCATTGTGCATCACAAAATCCCCACTCTTTAATGACAAACAAACAACCATACGCATACAGTATAGCTGTAAGATAACTGACTGACTTTATTTATATGTGTACTGACTGACTTCATACAGTACCAGACGGACAGCTAGTAATAAATAATATTTAACATTGATTTACTATACTATACGACTGTCCAACACAGTCTGTATACAGATATCTCGTAGTTAAATACCTAAAATTGCTCTAAAACCTAAAACTAGAACCCTTTGACTGAATAATTTATTGGGGTGAGTCTTTGTTAACATAAAGGAAACTATTTATATTATTTTGTATTCATATGAAAACTCACTAATAAATGCGTACAGGATTGCTGGAAATTTTTGTCCGAGACGCTTCATCTATTATCAATTGTAGCGAAATACTTTGATAAGCCGCCTGCCTAATCATTTTGCAGTTTAACATAAATATATTGTTGTACAGTATATTCTTCATCAATCAATAGGGAATATGCATGATAATTTTTTTCACATTTATTTTCAGAATATGAAAATACTGTTAATACTGTAATAATATTTAAAAACGAAATTAAAATCCGACAAATATCAAGGAAGCTATAAGCTTTTAAAGATTATTATCTGTCTCTTTCTTGCAAAAATATTAAAAACGGAGTTTTACGTGTATTTTAAATGGTGAAAGTGTAAAATGACGTCACATAACATATCAAGAGGGCTATCACCCTCTTTGTCTAATCGGGAATTTCAATCATTCATATCTCGCTTATTTTTAAAGTTATTTAAAAAGTAATTTTACCTTGATATTTGTCAAGTAAACATGCTTCAATTCAAAAATTTTCATGCATATTCCCTATTAAAGTAAGCGCATGTAAAAAGTTGCCCAATTTACGATAAGTAGCACAATTTGGATACCTTGTATATGTATGTAGTTTATTATTTGTTGCATTCCAAAGCTTCTCTTTTTAAAAATGCGTCCACAATATACAGTTTAATAGCATTACATTTAAAAGCACAAAACTTGAACCAGTTGGAATATTTTAAGTAGTGATTCGTGTAATATTACTGTATAGCATGTATTGGCAAAGCTGCTAATACTAATTTTTATGACACTATTCCATACAGTTTTTAAATACGGCAAAAATTGTATACAAATTATTCAACATAATAATAAAAAAAAACATCAAAAAACATTATCTCAGAAATTATCGACAACAATGTGGAATTTTGATCATATTTTCACTTTAACGACTAACTTTTTATACCCAGTATATATAATATATACAAGTATATAATATGTTTAGTTCCGACTTTATAAGGGCTGTCTGTCTATCAACACGATAACTCAAAAACGAGAAGAGATAACGAAATTTTTTTTGTGTGTTCTTGAGCGTAAGGTCAAGTTCGTCAATGGGCAAAATCGGGCCATGTTCGGGTAAAATGGGCAAAACTCTGAAACCGTTCGAGATAGAACAAAAATTAGATAGAAAATAAATGTTCCTATTTTAAAAATAAACAACTTTTGCTTGAGACTTTTTTTCACAAATTTAGTACATACCGTGTATTTAATCAACTAACCCAGTTAGTTGTTATTTTCACTTATTAAAGGTGAAGGATTATACCTGACTTTTGTATACAATTGGAACATAAATCTCCATTAATTAGAAAAATTCGTCACGTAAAACTATGCAAATTTCCTCAGAAATCAGGAATAAGAATACCATTTAATAAATAATATCATTTAATTGTATTCTCCGAACAAACAATTTCTATTTATGAAAAATATCTATATATATTTTATTTCTTAATAATTTTTAGATCTAGGCAATTTTGATACAGTATTTCAAAATCTTAAACTGATTGACGTCATTCTTTCCAGAAAATTCATTTAAATACATTTAAAAAAATCATGTAACCATGGTGACTCATTTGTAATACTCATTATTATGGATATTAACACTTATAATTGCAAATATTTCTGTAAATATTCGAATTAGAGAAAATATGGTCAGGTAATGAATTGTAGTAAAATTTATTTCCTACAACTTTACTCATTACAAATTTTTCCATTTTACTAATATTAAGAGAAATTTATAATTTTATTTCCACCAACTACAACCAACATCTACATTTTCTTCGAATATAAAAATTTATTTCTCGATTTCTGATAATGGAAATGTTTTTAGGTTTATCAGACATTCCTAGTTAGTACTCAAGGAAGACAATCAATTTTCAACACCTATCCTTTTATTCATGTTTTGACATGCTTTAATAATTTTTAACCATTCTGTCTGTACCTCTAACAAGAATTCTTTCCACTTTCCTTAAAACATACATTTGACTCTCACATATTTGGTAATAAAATTAGAATTAAACAAACCGTAAAATCAGAAACACCATATTTATATAAAAATGATCATTATTAAGAAATAAATAAAGGTATATTTGGTTTGGTGGACATGCAGACATTGAACAACATTTTTGTGGTTTAAAATACATCTAATCATGAAATAAATATTTTGTTTAGTTTATCTGAATATATATATATTGAACATTGTAATTTATAAAAAATACCTAGGTCTGTATTCATAGTCCCGTCTTAAGCATAATCTTAAGACAGCGTTTAGATTCATAGACGCAATCTTGAGACAAGCTTGTAAGATTTTGTGGTTGGATAAAGCTTAAGGCGATATTAAGAATTGAAAACTGTTGATGTATTCACAATCAAATAAGACAATCTTATTATAGACCTTTCCTTACTTTTTATATAAAAAAGGGGATTTTCTATAAGTCAGCATTTTAGTAGATTTAGGACAACCTTAATAACTCTGCAGTGAAAAAAGTAGTGAAGATAATGAATTTTTTGGGTTTACATACTCGAATTTGTCTTACGTAACCGAAATATTGTATTGTTGACGCTTAAGTATACGCAAATAATAAATATACGAATAATAATATTGATAGAAGTAATACTGTCAAAAAATGATATGAAAAGGTTGGTTCTTACGTCAGAGTCATCTTTGGTGTAGCGGTAAGCACGCTGGACTAGATATCCAGAGGGCTGAGGTTCGATTCCTGGTTGACGAGTTAATTTTTTCTTCTCAATATTTAATTATAATTATACGTATTCCTAAACGCTGCATTCGAGATATACAAGATCCTTTTTATTTTAAATCAGGCATCGAATTGAATATTTCTCAACAGATTATCGGCTACATTTTACATGATAATTATTACGCAAATTGACTGACTCAAATTAAGATGATCTCAAGATTCCGCTTACTAAAGCTAACCTTAAACCGAATAAAATCATGCTTGAAACCATCGTCTTATCGAAGATGATCTTAATGTATATCTATGAATTCATCATATAAATTTAAACCAATAAGATGGTCTTCATGAAGGTAAGCTTAAGCACTTTCTCAAGACTGGACTATGAATACGGACCGAGCCCTAGAGGTATAATAATCACATGGTACTAATTATATATATTATTATTATTAAAATACATAGTTATAAAAAACGGTTTCATTGTAGAGACCAACCACAATCATTTGGAAAGAAAGATATTTAGAAATAAAAGTTCATTACCATTATTTTTTATTTTAAAAGTTTTGTGTATGATACTTTAAGTAATTATACTAATGTGAATATAACATTACTTTAACTACTTGAATATACGTAAACATCAGCACGATCAACAAAATTAAACTAACCTGAGTAGATATATTTGTATAAAAACTTTAGTCGAATTCAAGCTATATTAGAAAAATTTATTTCCCGTGAATACAAAAAATTATTAATGTTCAGTACTTTTACATTAGTGTAACATGACTTTTGTACATTGCCTAGGTCAGCCGCAATATACTAAGGTTTTGTTTTGTGGATAAGTGTAAAAACTAATAAATGTCTACTAAAAAACAATTAAATTTTTTGTAACACTATGGTAAACTCAAACTAGAGAGTTCATCCATACAAACAGGATCAACGCGTGATCAGGGCATATAGTGTAATTTGATTGGTTCGTTTGATAACTTAGACCTTAAAATCTGAAATAAATACAAGTCTCAGTTTATTCATATGCGAATTGTCGTTTCGTTTTTGGGTCGTTCCGTATTGACGGGCAGACGACAGATAGATAGATAGATGGTAGAGGCTGCCCTGGACGGGTTACACTTCGACCATAAGGTCCATTGTGATGCCTAAGGATGTGAGGATGTGAGTGGTGTGGAAGGAATTTTTGTGTATAGACAAGCAATTGGTAGGATATGATGCTGCAGCCGACTATGATAGGAACTATGCCGATATTCATCTGAAGTTCGTGAAGGAAACTGCAGAAAACCTCCTCAAGCATAGCCGGCTACTTCGTTCTTGTCCATACACCGATAGTTTAGTCAATAGGGAATATGCATGAAAATTTTTTTTCACTTGAATTGAAGCATGTTTACTTGACAAATATCAAGGTAAAATTACTTTTTAAATAACTTTAAAAATAAGCGAGATATGAATGATTGAAATTCCCGATTAGACAAAGAGGGTTATAGCCCTCTTGATATGTTATGAGACGTCATATTACACTTTCACCATTTAAAATACACGTAAAACTCCGTTTTTAATATTGTTGCAAGAAAGAGACAGATAATAATCTTTAAAAGCTTATAGCTTCCTTGATAATTGTCGGATTTTTATTTCGTTTTTAAATATCATTACAGTATTAACAGTATTTTCATATTCTGAAAATAAATGTGAAAAAAAATTTTCATGCATATTCCCTATTAACCGCCCCTTTTTTTTTCTTAATAATTGAAAAACTGCCGATGTCGGGATTCGAACCCATAACCTCCCAGTTTCCAAGTAGGAATACCGTCCAGATATAACGCCTTAGACCGCTCGGCCGCTTGGACTGGTACGGGCATACGATATGATGGACAAACAGGTGAATCGTTAGGACACTCGGAAATGAAAAAATTAGTATATTTTATGAAAATCTGTACAACGTTTGTTTTTCTCCTCAATATTTCCAATCATTACAATCTTATAGTGACTAAATCTTAATGTATATAAAGCGTATAAGAAAAACTATAAATATGTCAGAGTTTTTACAAAAACTAAGAAAGAACTAAATCATACACCGATTATATCATTACATGTTTAATTAAAAATTATCAAGAAACAAAATATTATGCTTAGATATGTTTAGAAACCAATTCAAAATGTTAATTTAATATCCCAATTAAAGAATTCACCACAATATTTATACAAAAATTATAAAACTGGAAAAAATTAATTTGTATTTTGTTTTATAACTATAAAAACCAGTATTCAATTGATTGATATTTTACGTTTAAATGTAGGGTGTCGCACAATTTATAAACAATTTTCTTGAAAAGGTTACTCGATTAGTAATTCGCATTAAAGATCTTTTTTTTGTATGTGTAACACAGATTTATTTGATCTTTTCTAACCAAATAACTTTTAAACGAATAAAATAAGTTTAAGTTTTCGTTAAGGTAATTCAATACTTACTAGTGGACATACACTCCTGTTCAATAAAATTGAACCGACCTGAACCGAATCAGTCTCGCACAATTTTGATTATTCTTGTAGTAAATGTTTTTGACAGATGCAACATTTTATTTTATTTTTATACATAAAAGGGAGATATAACACTTAACATGTATTTACATTACATATTCTTACTATATCACTGACTTGTTTAAATAAATTAAAAATATAACACTTCCATTTCTTTTTTCACATTTAAAAAATATACTACTTATCTTTGTTTATAAATAAATAATATACAGAAAGTTACAAAAGTGGGGAGTTATATGAAATGTAAGAAACTTAACATTTCAGGTTGGTTCAATTTTATTGAATGGGAGTGTACCTATCTACATACATATTTCACATTAGTAGATCCTTATAAAATAATCATACTTACTACCAAATTTCTATTACAGACAATATTTTCGAATTTTATCTATATCTAGCGAACGATATTAGATTAGATATTATATTGTCACGTGACTTATACCCGTGTATAATTTTTCATAGCTCTAACTCAATTAGAACTAGTCAAAATTTGTATTGCAAGATTTGGCCCACGTATACTAACAGGTGAATCATCGTCAGTAACTAAATCATTGTACAACACATTAAAAAAAATTAAATTAAAAATTTCCTACATTGAAAAAAAAAACTGAATTACAACCAACTTTTAAAATGTTTACTGAACAAATCATTTAGTGGATACAATAACGTTTCGAATATTCTGGTATTTTATTAGGTTAATTAAATTTTGTGACAGCCTGTATAGAGTTACATGATAAATGAAGCAAATTTTAATTACATCATAATTATGATTTGTATACAATTTTTCAAGGTAAACACATTCACCTACAGTAAATATTTCTCACTGAGTATAAACTGCATACATATATATTGATATGAAATTTTAACCAAGGTTTAATTTGTAAACAAAAAAAAATATTTTTAGAAATTAATTTGTAGATACAATATACCACAATTATACCAAACCTGATATATATATATATATATATATATATATATATATATATATATATATATATATATATATATATATATATATATATATATACATCAAAAAAAAATTACCTAATTTGATTAATTAATTTTTATAATAATAACAATAACTTAATTAATGGATACGAGATACAACAACCATATTTGTGGGTCGGTATACATATATTATTTTTATTATGTTTGTAATTCAATTAAATAGTCTGTTTATTTACTACCGGTGTGTCGCGTATCACAAATATTACGAACAAACAAATTCAGGAAATAAAAAATATTCAATATATAAAGGCTGTACAGCATGAAATGTAATCAAAAGTTAACCCCTTGTATAACGCAATGTTTTTACAATTTATATTGACATTACTACACGGACAAATTTATCAATAAAAAAAAATTCGTTACACAGGAGCAAGGTCAACTTAGCAAATTTCCTTAGAATACATAAATATCTCTAGTCACAATTTAAGTCTGATCAAAATGAAATGTTGTATCTGATATCATTTTAATATTTTCAAGGTCAATTTTATTAATAAATGGCATTTCAAGGGGAAAGCCCGGGGGGGGGGATAATGATAGAAGTAAACACAAAATATAAAATAACTCTCTTAATATTGGAACAATCGAAAAATGTATAACGAGTAAAGTTGTAGAAAATTAAGTTTGCTACAATTCATTACTTGATTATTTTTCTCAAAGTCTAATGTGAACAGAGATATTTAAAATTTTAACTTTCAGTCTTTAATTGTAAATATTTCTGTAAATATTAGTGTAACAGAAAAATGATAAAAAACAAAATTACAGTAAAACTTAGTACCTACAACTTAACTCCAGATAAATTTTTCGATTTTTCAAATATTAAGGAAGATATACCAAATTTTGTGTTTCCCCCTCCCTCTAAACCCCCCTTTCCCCACGTCCGATTTTACCCATTAACGAACTTGGCCTTTAGATTACCAAAAGCGCCTCAAATACCAAATTTCATTCCAATCGGAATAAAACTGTCACCGCTAGAGAGTCCACAGACACATAAAAGTACATATACATATATATATATATATATAAATTTTAGCGATAGTGATTTTTAACAATAGGTAGGATCGATGGATATTTGAAGAATTTTTTACAAAATTCCAACATTGGTACAAAAACAATAGCTGCATTTCCTTTGGAGTGAAATTCGCTAAAAAAATTAAGCATTTGCTCAATTGGATGTATCACAACAGGATGAAGGTTCCATGATTTTTCTAGTCTAACACAATTTGATGCATGAAACAAAAATTATAATTATTGCATTATTTTGGCCACTTTAAACTGTGCAAGTATTGTTAGAAACATTTTTTTTCTAAAATGCATCTTTTAAAAAATATTTCGGTGGTAACTTTTCAAATGAGCACACGTTAAATGTAAAAGTTAATTTGACTAAGAAATACTTTCTCTCTTTTCAATACATCAAACTCTCTTATTGTTTAATCTCTTTTCTAATATTTACGAAAACAAAAAGGATTAAAAGAATTGTTAAAAAAAGGTAACCCGTATCCAAAAGTTTTGGTTAATAGTCTATTTTTGGTTTTTTAAGACGCCTACAGATTATTACTGTTTTCTTTTTTAAATCACCCCTCTCGGGTGCCCATCCCTCTGAAAGCGAGAGTAAGTAAGCAAGGTATGTTTTGAAGTAAGACGGAACGATGTTTCAATACAGGTTGCCTACCAATGCATCATTATTAATATATAATTTTTTGGCGGACGATGATTCAAAATAATTATTTCTAAAAACAGCAATTACGTGATCGCGTTCTGCTGTCCCTATTTCGAATTTATCAAACTCGGCAGAAAGTTTCGCGGTATAACACTTTTCGCAAATTATTCGGAATTTCCAAAAACCTAATTCTAAAATCTAAACTAAAGCTAAACCATCAAAAAATTTACAAGCCGTTTAACAATTGTCAAGCGGTAAACGTAAAAGATCAAAAGACATATATTTTTTTCATACACAAATATATTAAAAAGGTACATTTTATGCCCAAAATTCCAGAGTATGTATTCAATGTATTGTATGTATTGTATAATGTATAGTCAATAGTGTATACTTTGTATAATTATAATAGATAGTAAACAAAAAAAAAGAGTTGGTATCATTATATTTTTTTCAGAAAATATTTTAATTAAAAAAAGAAAATAATAATAATTGGTAGGATACCCTGTATTAACTCTATCTCTCTTCATACCTCTCACTCAGAGCATGAAAGTCAAACCCTGCCCACCTGTGCTCTAAACATAAAACTCCCCTGCTATATATCACAGACTGAACATCTAACTGGCCTGGCGATCCTAGTCATCGAAAATAATACTGCATATGAGACGCACTCTAATGAAGTTATAGACTAATTCGTGGAAAGGAAAACTCGACGTGTAAAGTTGTAGTAAATAAGTAATAAAGAGTACCAATTTATTTAATGGTTTCTATTCTCCCAATCACAAAAATCCCCACCCAGTACATTTGTTTCGTGTGACTTTTGAAATCATTAACCTCAAATGCTGGAGGGAAGGGACACCAATGTCAAGTGTTTGCCCCGGTTCGGAAAAATCGTAGTTCCGGGGTTGCATACTACGTCGTAGTCTTTATACAGAGGTAAAAAACAACTTAAAACTTTTTAACGTTACAGCCAATTTGAATTTATATGACTTACAATAAAAATCATTTGAAGATTAAAAGCCTACCCTTTTTTCAACCAAATTGAATATTACAAATATTATGTCCTGACAAAAAAGTACCTATAGTTACAAAATGTGTGAAGAAGTAATATTCGTAGTACAGATTGGAGATAAGAGTACGTCTAAACCACTCTATAAAAGATCAGGGAAGCTATTTGTTATAGAAGTAGGCGGGAACTTCGTTAATTTACATTTTACAGTGAGCTCTGGTACTATGGCTTGTCTTCTGGGTCGTAAGTTTATTTCAACAAGCCTTTTTTTTAAGTTTTTGCACTATTAGCAACACTAGGATCCATACGGAGCCTTTGGACAGTCTCAGAAGCGGTAAAAAAGGAATTCAAAGGGAAAATATAACGATCAAAATTCAGTTTTTGAGATGGTCGCCAGGTAGCCCAGATTCAAATCTTATAGAACATCTCTGGGATGAATTTGTCGACGTATAAGAAGATGAATTAACCCTCCTGATAACGAGTCAAGTAGCCGAGCGGTCTAAGACGTTATGTCTACTTGGGGACTGGAAGGTTATGGGTTCGAGTCCCGATATCGGCAGTTTGTCAATCATTAAAAAAAAAGAGAGAAAGAAGGGGTAATATACACTATTAAAATTTTTTTTGGCAAGTTTTTTTTGGCAATTTTACACCCATATCAGTAAAAACTTATTTAGAAATTTATAAAAATGTAGTTGATATCCAAAAAAATTCCAGGGTAATAATTTAAACGAATTTTTCAAAGTGCGCCACTTTTATTGCTGTGCAGTGTTTATACACAGTTATATAGAATAACTACATCCGAGCCTGGTCACCAAAAATTAAGTAACTGCCGCTATTCTGAGCATCTAAGACATTTGTGTTTGTGAACTGTGATAATACCTACGGATCCTAAAAAAAAAAAGAAGAACCCGTAAAAAAAACTATTATGAAAAATAAAAACGACTTAGTAGTGTGGTGGTAAAGGTAACTAACGATCAAGATTGAATGCTTTCCAAGATATATAAGAAACAAACCCCTATTAAACAACTGGCATCAAAATTATATAAGAATTCCTTCATTTAAAATAAATAAATCTTGAAATGAACAAAAGGAGGCTGCAATATATTATTCTTACAACAACAAAAAATACAGGTAGACAGAAACAACAAGACAGACTGACTGACACCTGCATGTTTTTATAAAGGACAATAATCATAATTCTAAAAACTCATCTAATAACCTAACTTCTGGCATATACAGAACAGAATTGTACGAACACTTCACTTCTCTATACAGGCTGTCACAAAAGAACTTACTGGCTATTTATATTTTTAATGATGTCCAGCATACCACCACTTTTCGACAGATTTTTCGCATTTTTTATTCACAGGCTAAAAATAACGTTTTCAATCCAATTTTAATAATTTTTGACCGTTTAGAACGCAACATAATTAATATCAAAATAATCATTCTCTCTCACTCTCTCTCATTAGAAGCATGTAAAACTTCATGTCCACCCAACTATTATCTGCTGTATTAGAAAAAATACTCGACAGAATTTTAAAAAATAACTAGGTAAAGATAAATATTTACTATCTAAATTTTAAAAAAAACCGTTTTGTTTTCGAAATATAAGAGTTTAAAATTATTCCTTTTCTTCAACATAACATTATTTTGTTTATGTGAACAGTCTTTTTGTCTATGTGTTGTATATGTGTGTTTATGTATTGGTGCTATAATAAAATCACACCGGTTTGTTGTACTGATTGCATAACACAGTGCTGGAACGTCCTTAAGATTCCAATCTAGTTTTAATTTGTGGTAATTCATTTTATATTTATTATTAAATTTAAAAAAATTCGTTACGCATGCGTTACGCAAAATTCGTTATTTAGTCGTTCATTAAATCGGTTCACCAGTTTGGGAAGTATGATGCCATAGACAGACAAATGCTCCAAATGTTCAAATGAAGCAACCGCAAATGCATCTAGTTACACATTTTTGTTACACTCTGTATATTCTACTTGTATACAATATACATATATATATATATATATATATATATATATATATATATATATATATATATATATATATATATATATATATATATTTGTAAATGACCTGGAACTAAATTCTTTAAGAAAGAGAAAAACAAAATTATTATGTACACAATGTCTTTCCTGAATAAATTTTGTTACATAATTGGTACAAAAACTATAACTTTTCATTAAACTGACGATACATTTCATTAGAAGCTTCACCCAAAAGTTATTTATAGTGTAAGAAATCATAAATACGGAAAGAAACATCCTGGCTATCGACGATATCTCTTCAATAGTCTTAAGTTTACTTTTTTTTCTCCTATATAAACAATTTATTTACAAAATTTTTTGGCTAACATCTCTTAACCAAACATTGCACTGTACTTTAGTTTTTTTTCGATAGATTCTGGAAAATAGCAATTTTTGGATGCAAGATTTGCTAAAGTTTAGCTCTTTTCAAGGCCCCATTAACTAAAACGCTAAAATCTTAGGCACCTATCTTGATTCTATTAATATTTTTCCCCGGTTAACTGTTAAATCAGAATATATGTTCATAAAATGACCTAATTAGACCATGTTTGGACTAAATCAGAATATATGTTAGGACAATTCGGACCATGTTTGGACAAAATGGGCAAAACAGTTTATCTTTGAAACCATAAGAGGTAGAACAAAAATTTAAAGACAAAAAGTATTCCTTTTATAAAAATAAACAACTCTTGTTTGAAACTTTTTTTCATAAATTCAGAATTTCGCGGGATTTAGATAATTAACGCAGTTAGCTGTTATTTTCATTTGTTTATAATAAAAAATATTTTATTACTCAAACTTTTCTAGTAAATTAAACCTAGGCCTAAAGACCCAGCCCTGATTCTCTTTATTTTTTATCAAACCTTGTATTATTTGTGGGATACAGAGTCGTAAAGGTGTCCAAGTATGGAAATTTTTCAGTATTGTTAAAATTTCATTAAGATGAATATTAATTTTACATAGTTTATGTAGTTTTATTAGTTTAGCGTTTTGTATATACAGGTTCTGAGCCATTCATAGCAGATTTTTAATAAAATAAAACGAAAGTAATTTTTTTCCCGTATAATTCGATTCATTGCCACAGTTTTAAATATAATGAATTTAACTATATTTCCCTTGATGTTTCACCGACACGATACGTGTTAATACAATTATAATTAACCTTTTTACTTTTTGAAAATATTAATAAATGTAGGTAAATATCGATATTCTATGCATTACGCATGCTCAGTGAAAAAAGTAAATTAAATATTATTATAGATAATAAGCGTTGAAATTGTATTTAATCTATAAAATGCGTACATATATTTAAATGATCATTTCTTTTTATTATATTTTTAAAAACAAAATTGAAATTCTATTATTTTATTAGAAAGTGGATAGATAATTTGAATAAATTAAAATATATTTTATTATTCGTTATAGAATATAGATATCTAAATATAAAACATGTTTGTTTTATTTTTATGTAATAAAATTTATTACATATGCAGCTAAAATGTCTAAAACGTATTCGGACTAGCAATAAAGATTTCTGCATATTTTGAATCTTTCTCCGAGTAAAATGGGATTGAAAATGGGATTGCAGGTACATCATTTCCGAATATAAAATTTGTTTTGCGGTCACCGTTTGAGTAACAGTGTATATCTTAGGAACAAATGGCCATATGTAGAAATAAAGTAGGGAGAGAAAATCGAAACTCGAACCTCACATAATTTCTCAAATATAAAGAAATGTTCGTCTTTGGCGTTGACTCCTTAATATGGGTACGCGAAGTCTGGGTCTTCGTGATCTAGGTTCGCGGGTTTTCAGGCCTTGATTATATATGTGAAACAAAGGTCTTGACGACATTGCACAGTCACAGTTAAATAATATATTAATTCTAAGAATTTCTATGCAATTCGAATCTCGACCTTTTAGATCCCCGTATAGTTTTTTACTTCTAATTCGTTTTGGCAGTTTTGAGATCTTCTCGGTACTCGCAACACAAACATGTTGCTGCTCTGGGTATTTTCGACCCACGATGAGACGAATTCTTCACGATGATCTAAATTTTCATCCCTATACAAGTTGGCTGTAGTGCAACAGTTTTCAACACCCTAAGAGGCAATTTTCAGTGACCCGCCTCATGTGATTTTGTCTTATGGGAAAAGCTAAAATCCATTGTCTACGCCGATCGTTTGAGGACCTTGGGCTAACGAGGACCTTGAGAGAGTGGACAGAATTCATAGAAATCGAGCGGTTCAGTTTCATTTTCAAGACTACGTAAAACTTTAAATGTATGTTTTTTAATGTGAAAACGTCTAAAGCGAGACTATACAATAATGATTTTATACGGAGACTATAATAAAATTTCAGATTAGACTGTCACGTGTATTATGTAACGATAGACTATATGACGGTCGGCAATCATCGGCATTCGTGTTTTAAATGGGAATTTAACATTGTATATAAATATTCATTGCTATTGTACATAGGATAGGTTTCAACATCATGCCTGACACTTTTTTTTTAATAGACCTTTCAATTCAGCAAGTTTTCGTGGCACACCTAGTATATATCGAAACTTTGCACCCAAATTTTATTTCCCTTTAAATTAATTTATTTACGTACATTAAGTAGTTAACTGCACCTTATTAAAATAAAATTTCATAAAATGGAATGAAAGGCACCATAATGGATCAAAACAAAATTTAACCTTTCAAATCAAATGAATTATACTCATGTCAGTTTGACGTACAAACTACAAACACAGTTGAAAAACCTTCAAACAGGAAATAAAGAATAATAATTATATATATTCTTTACTGTTAACTAAAATTAATTTTTTTCTTCGCGTAAAAATACAATTTATATTCATTTTAATTAACGTAATATATACCTACAAAATTATGACATGACCTCACCATGAATAGTTCAATTCAAAGAATCATATATATATATATATATATATATATATATATATACATATCATTTTTGACCTACATTTTTATAAAGCCAAAAAACAAAATCTATTTTAAGCCTATTTTAATCGATTTAAAAAATACGGAGAAACTAACTTTTAATTCGTCAGTTTACGTAATTTTTTAATATACCCGGTATATAATATATACCAGGGTACATTAAGTTTAGTTTCGACTATGTAACGATTGGTAATATTAATCGTAGAAAAAAAATTTTGGTTATAGGTGTTTGGTTATAAGTAAGGCCAAAAGTTCGAATGAATGGGCAATAGCGGACCATGTTTGGGCACAATTGGCAAAACTACCTATCTTTGTAACCGTAAGAGATAGTACAAAAATTTAACGACAAAAAATGTTCCATTTTTTAAAATAAACAACTTTGTTACATAAATTCAGTATATAACGGGTATTTAAGCAATTAACTCAGTTAGTTATGATTACGGACAGCTGGTTTAAAAGCTTTGTCTGGAACTGAGGTCACCTCAAGGGTAGTCAAGGATTGTCTGGATGAACTTCTGAAATTCGCAAAACGGAACAATGTTAAATTGATCTGGGTGCCGGGTCACAGTGGTTTCGAAGGAAACGAAAAAGCAGAACCTTAGCAAATAAGGGAGTCGGAATACTCTTCATTGGCTCAGAGCCTATCTTAGGAATTCCAAGGACTGCATGTAAACAAGTGATCAACGAGTGGTCAAATGTTAAACACCGTGATCACTGGGAAAAGGTACCGCGACAAGAGCTCGGGAAGGTACTGCTTCAGAGTGCAACAAAGAGGCTATCTCTCGATGCACTGAAGCTGAACAAGAATGAACTGCGGAGGGTTACCGGATTCATTACCGGACATTATCCCCTGCAGAAGCATCTACACACAATGGGACTCCATAACGGGTCCACAAATATCCATCCACATTATCCTTGACTGCGAACAGATACAGGATATTCGGTGTATCTCACCCCGAGTGTATGAACCTTCAGGAGGACCTGAAGCGAATCTCGTCAGACTTAAGTAGAAGGTGGAGCACAATGAACCATAAGGTCGAAGTGCAATAGTTTTTAGACCCCAAGAAAAATCAATCAATCGATATACCGGATATTTAAGCAATTAACTCAGTTAGTTATGATTTTATTACTTGTTAACATTTTGAATTTAGTTTTTGAAGTCTGCTGCAGTTCAATGTTTTTGACATGTAACTATACAGGTTGAATGTATGCTAAAATATAATTAATTTTTGTAATTAAAGTGACAAATTTATGTTTGATGTTGTGTGTTTGTTAGCTATAAATTGCATTTAAATGCTTTTTATACGGTTTAAAATATTACTGTTATGGGCGAATAAATTATAATAATACATTAGAATTTTTTTTTTTTTTTTTGTGAAATATAATTTAATATCCGTCATACGAAATTTAAATGAAATTGTGGGAATAATTATTTTCTGTTTAATTATAATTTTTTTTAAGGTAATTTTATTAAAATGCTACTGCATACCATTAAGAGGAGAGAGAGACTTGTTGAAAGAGATTTAATTGAAAACCATATAATAATATTACAGGGAAAGTGTATTTATTTTTTAAGAAAAATAAAACGGAGTCTGTTTATAATTTGCAACACTAATGGACAAAAATAATTTATTACATATCCAAAACGATTTCATTTTGTGACGACGGTGTATTTATCTTTTGACCTCATGTAGCTCGTCAATGTAACTTTTAATTTATAGTAGTAAACTGTAAAAATTTATTATTTACAAGTCATGTGATCCGATTTATATATATACAGGTGGTTATTCTTAATTTATTGCCAGCAATTAATCGTTAGCAGTTTATAGAAAATGATCTCTCTCATATTTTACCGCCAGGAATTACAAATAATTGATATAAATTTATTTAAATAGGGTTTTTCTATAGATGTTGTTAAGAATTAAGTGCGGATAAAAACACTATAATTAGGAATTTTAAGGTAATTGGGCTCAAGGTTTTTCTCGACTATCCCAGGTAGAAGATAATGTTTTTCAAGTGTATTTATGTATGTCATATACATTTCTTTGGTACGCTCTGTTGCCTTAACGACTTGATGGATTGGCACATATGAGGTGTCGTTAGATTTGTCTTAATTGTGGGAATGAGATAATGTTTAAATATGGTGTATGCTAATCAAAAAAAATAGAGGAAAGAGTTTGTGTGTACTTGTCCGAATTATTTGGAGAAAATAATAGGAGATAAGTAAATTTCCTAAGTAAATTTTTCTCCAGAAAAAACAGAAGTTAAAAATTCCGAACCGTTCCAAAGATAGAACCCTTTTTGACCGTTTCAAAGTTATAGCCGGCCCAGATCTCTAATATAGTTTATAGTTTCTATAGAAATACCTGCATCAACAAAATTATTTAAAATTTTAAATTGAGTAAAAATTTTTTTTTTGTAGGGTAGAAAAACTTGTTTCCATTTCTCTTCTCAATTAATTGTTTAAATTTGACCAAACACATTCTATAGCAACTTAAATTCAAAGCCTCATTACTATTAAATGTATTATTTCGTGCCTTATTTTGTGAAATACCATTATAACTTGATAAAGTGACATGTCTCTATCTTTGCGACCATTGCACAGTTTGATAATGATCGCAAAGACCGAAACATGTCACTTTATATATATATATATATATATATATATATATATATATATATATATATATATATATATATATATATATATATATACAATAATGAAACAGTGAAATAGCAAAAAAAAATCCTCCTAGTTATAATTTCACAAAATAAGGCTCGAAATAATACATTATACATATATATATATATATATATATATATATATATATATATATATATATATATATATATATATATATATATATATATATTTAGATGGACCGAAGCCTAAATCCGTAGACTCGAACTTAGTATAATAAAATTTAAAAATTAATTGTTTTGATCAATGAAAAATCCTTTATTTCCTTATTTTTTAAACCTTTGATTAATTTACCTTCATCGCTAAGGTGTCTGGGATTTCTACCTAAGATTATAAATCCGCCACTGAATAAAGATCATAAGCTTATATATATATATATATATATATATATATATATATATATATATATATATATATATATATAAATCTTGTTATTAAATATGATTTAAGACAGTTGACTGATAGTTTAATGCCGGAAACACATCTTTACTCAAAAATACCAAAAGTTGATTGATGCGTTCATATAATGCGAATTGTTTTGGGCTGAAAGTATCTAACATTCACAAAATTGAATTGTGGGAAAAAATCAATTGATCAATAAAACTTTTAAATCCAAATCACATGATTTATTTTAGTGTAAAAACTAACAACATAAAAACCACATTTATTAGGTTAACCCACAACTACCCTTCTTTTTGATATTAACTGGTTTACATTAAAATAACCCCATTTTTTTACTGTAAAAATATAAAACTTTAATATATAAAAAAAGATTCGTTCTAAGCCCTGTTTTTTTATATGAATATTTTAATAATGTACACATATTACAGTGAGAGTTTGATACGTTTTACAGGATGTAACAAAACATATATTTGTGCATTGTTACTCGCAGAAAAACATATTTGTATTTTGTAATCTATATATATAAAAGAACATATCCTATTTGACTGACTGATTTATCATCGCCCAGCGTAAACTTCAAAATTTAAATACCTATATGCACATATTTCCTTGAGTTACCTGGTAACTATCAACACTCATGTATTTAAACATTATATTATCGAATAATAATTAGTGAGAACTCTAGGTTTTTGAAATAAAATTTCAAATTCGCTCCCTTTACCTAGATCAGTTTTTTGTATTATAAATACGTATTTCGACTACAATGTAGTCATCATCAGTATAAATTAGCTAGTCGTACTTTACTCTTTGACAATTAGAAATAGATATAAAGTCGAGATCAATAGACAAAAATAAAAATAAATAGAAAATTAACTAGATTAAAATATACTAGATTTAAAATATAATAAATTTTCAATTATATTGAAATTACTCTTGTTAAAATTTCCTTCATTAACATTTATTCCTGTTAATTTTACTCTTATTAAAATTACTCTTATATTGTCGCAGGATATGTTACTTGTTACTAATTTGGTGACAGTTTCACACACTCATGTATTTATTATTAGATATTCGGGCAAAATATACGTTTGGTTGAAATCCCAAATTACTGGCTAAATTATTTGCTCTTCGGCGGGGAATGAAGTCTTGATAATGAAATTTGGAAGATATGTTCCTTAGAGAGTGTAGAAGTGCACTAAGGATTTTATGACAAGCCATCCCTAAAGTGGTGAAATGGGCAGTGAAATTTTGTATGAGGGTACCTTTCTTTTGAAGTTACAGACATGAAAATTGGTATAAATAATAAATAAAGAATTAGGGTTTTACTTTTACTCAAACCACTGCCCGTATGAATATGTTTCATACACTGACAGAAGTGATTCCTTGCAGTAAGAAAAATTTTTTTAATCCAAGAATTTGACTATCATATATATGGAAGATAATATATATTTGGTATAAGAAAATAAGTATCTTGACATCTATAGTTTTGACTTGAGAAAATTATCTTAACTAAAGATAAACTGACTCTTAACTCAAGAATCTCCAAATTCTTAAACTGAAATGATGATTTCTTTGGACCAAGATGCTAAAATTACAGACCAAAATAAACATTTGTTTAATCCAAACAAATGAAACTTTTTAAAGAAGTAATGATATACTTCAGTTAAATATATATACTTCCTATAAAGAAGCTGCATAAACTTTTTCTTCTTGCGTTTTTTATTTATTTTTAATAAGAAATATACTTTTTTTTACAAGAATTTCATTTTCTTGACTAAAGAATCAAAAGAGTATTTGGCCAAGAAAGTCTTTCTTAGGCCAAGACTAACGAACTGTATATATATTCTTGAAGAAAGAAATTCCTTCTATCAGTGTAGATTCATAGATGATACATACAAGCCAAGCTAATAAAAGCATGTTAATATATAATACATTTTTTTCAGACAAAATTCACTCAGCCTACGTTCCTTCTAGAATGTGTCAAATGTTTGTATTAAGGATGTTCCAGCATACCACCACTTTTCGACAGATTTTGCTCATTTTTTTTCACAGGCTAAAAATAACGTTTTATACTAAATCCCGAAGTTTCAGAATTTTTACAGAAACTTATCATTCTCTCTGACTCTCTCTCATTAGAAGCATGTAAAACTTCATGCCCGCCCAACTATTATCTGTTGTATTCGAAAAAATACTCGACAGAATTTAAACAAAAAACTAGGATAGTAAAGATAAATATTTCTTATATAATTTTTTTTTTTAAATCGTGTGTAACCGTTTTGTTTTCGAAATATAATAATTTAACTGACAACCACCTTGTGCGCCAATCTCTCTCAAGTTGCATCAAGCAAAGAGTGGGAATTGTTACTGTTGACATAAGCAATAATAATATATAGGTATATTCACAGAGCAACGTTGCCAGATCACCGTACCGCAAATATTTGATAGTATGTGTAAGTAACTATGTACCAATAATATGTGTAAGTATGTGTACAAAGTGCTGGAACATCCTTAAATGTTAAAACATTTTTTATATTTTGTTACACCCCATACGTATATGTATGCTAATATCTTTTTACACAAAAAATTTATCCCATATCTTTTTTTTTATAAGTATTAAAAGTATAATACATATTTCCGCATGTATGTTATATGTTTGCAAACATTACACAAATTATCACAAAACCGATTCTAATTTATTATTAAAGTTTGTACTCGACTGAGCATCAAACATGAGAACAAGAGAGATAATAAGTAGTAGGTAGGTAGATAGACTCAATAAAAGTGGTCTAGTACTAAATAAAAAGGTATTAACAATAACAAAAAAACAAAAATGTGTAATTGTTATCAACCCCCCCATATATTCACAATTCATTCACTCGCACTCTTTTTCTTTTATAGAAATTATATAATAAAATTTATGTTATATAACGTGATAATATTATAGATGTCTGTCATGTGTAACGTTGCATGATAAATATATATGTTAATTTAATCCCAGTTAACCAACATTAAAAAAAAAAATGATACACCCTTTACATTACAGTAGTAAGTACGATTATACAGTATGTGTCGGTAATAACGCACAAAAACTAAATGACTCTATTAGATCAGTGATTCTCAACCTTTTTTTTGTCGCGGCACACTTTTAACAAAATTTGACGGCACACAAAGAAAAAGATAAGTTTAAAAGTTGTTTACTTATTTTACACTGTGTAAAATATTTATGATAATAATTTTGAATGTAAAATAAAATAATATGTACTACAAAAACAACAGTACGTTTATTAAGGGATTCATTACAAGTTAAGAATACTTTTAATGAGAAATTTGAGCTTGATATTTTCATTTGGAAGTAAAAATGACAATGCTACTCTCATATCGTTTTCTACTTTTAACAGTCTCGATCTTTTTTTCGTTTTTATGTTGGAAAATACGTTACTATATACATTTCTAAAATTTGGCGGCACACTTTAAGAATTTGGCGGCACACAAAAGTGCCGCGGCACAGTGGTTGAGAATCACTGTATTAGATATACATGTACTATAAACCATAAAAGTTGATGTCAGTTTTTTAAATTTTACAATTGATTTGTGCCTTATTCATTCGGTTTTCGAAAAAAAGTTACGGGTAAAAGTTGTTCATTTTGATTATACTAACAATTTTTATTCGAAACATTTTTCCAAAACTCAAATAGATATGGAACAAATCAACTGAAAGATTTTGAAAAATGAGCGCTACTTTTGTGGTTCATAGCAACAAAAGTGACTTTCTTTTCTCAAAATTCCATAGTTGATCTGCGTCGAGTTCATTCGGTTTTCGAAAAAAATGTTTTGTATAAAAGTTGTTAACCTTTTTATGACGAACAACTTTTATTTGAGACATTATTTCGAAAACCAAATGTATTGGGCACAAATCAACTATGAAATTTTGAAAAAAGATCCTCACTATTGTGGTTACGTGTAATATGAACCACTTAAGTGCCGTTCTTTTTGTTAAAAATTTTGTAGTCCACTTTTGCCAAATCCATTTGGTTTTCAAAATCATGCCTTGAATAAACACTTTTCGTCATAAAAATTCTAACAATTTTCTTCTTCTAAGCATTTTCCCGAAAAACGAATGGATTCGACACAAATGAACTGACAAATTTTTTAGTTTTGCCGAATTAATTTGGTTGTCGAAAAAATGTTTCGAATAACACTTAAAGGATTCAAAAAGCCCACATTTTGATAAATTCAATAGCTCAATGTCTAAATTAACGATGTTTAGATCATATTGCTAATTGTTAAAATTGATGATGTCTTGCGATCCAACCGACCAATGTTTGGTGCGTTCTTTCCGACTCACCCTATATATATTCGTATATGCGTATCACCCATTTACTGCACCTTTCTATTACTTTAGTTTGAATTAATTAAAATATTGTGTGGATTGTGTGTGTATATTATGTACCGCCACAAAATATATGGTGTATTAATTATGGCAAATTAAGGAAGGGAAGATTAATTAGATCCAGTTTAGTATTTACTATATATAACTGTACTGTATTAGATTTGGTTGAATTAATAAGGGTTGGTTGTTTTTTTTTTCTATTATCATTGTATGTTCATTGGTTTTATTTGTGTAAAAATTAACCCTTCCAAAAAATATAGAATACTGAATTAATACAAATGAATTTGAAATTTAAAGAAAAAAAATTTTATTTTGAATCTTCGATAAAAGAAGACGTGGGGATAATCGTGACCATTTAAACTCTTTTTTCCAAAGATTTATCAAAACGTTAAGGTAATTGTCGTGCTAATGCGCATAATTATAGAGCGCTCCTTTGTGCACACACTTTCAAATTTCAAATCGATTGACCGTCACAAACTCGAGAAAATTTTAATTGAAGTTCGAATAATTAACATGAGGAGCAATATAATGTACACAATTTAAGCAGTATTTCTAACAGTTGTTTTAAATCTTTTAAAAAATAACTATAAATTATTGGATTTGTTCGGCATATTTTAAAAAAGTAACGAGAATTATTGACCATCTCATTGTTTAGTCATAACAACGCAAAGTGAAGCATTTTATAAATAAATATACGTGTCGGCATGCTGAACAGATTAAACTTGTCAACAGTTGAAGTCACTATACGTTGTTCTGTACATGATGTTCACATGTTGCCGGATTGAAACTTATACAAATGTTAGGTACTATTCGTATATACGTATAGACAAGTATATTATGTGTAACGTGACCAGTCCAAATGGTCGAGCGGTCTAAGGCGTTTTGTATGCCTACTTGGAAACTGGGGGGTTCTGAGTTCGAATTCCGACATCGGCAGTTAGTCAATTATTAAGAAAAGAAAAAAAAGGGGTAGTTAATTGACTAAACTGTCGGCGTATGGACAAGAACGAAGTAACCGACTATGCTTGAGAAGGTTTTCTGCAGTTTCCTTCACGAACTCCAGATGAATATCGGCATAGTTCCTATCATAGTTAGCTGCAGCCGCATATCCTACCAATTCCTAGTCTTTACAATTCCTTCCACTCCACTCACATCCTCACATCCTTAGGCATCACAATGGACCTTATGGTCGAAGTGTAGCCCGTTCAGGGCAGCCTCTACAATTTATCTATCTATCTATGCGTAACGTGTCTACCGGTACAGTCTTGGACTAAAGTTATGACTTATTATGCTATACGTTCCTTCACTCTTATTATACGCATACGCCCCACAACTTTTTGACAATATTGTATCACAAATGAAATTTAGACACCATCTTCCGAGGATATATTGTATTGTAAGCTATCTAGAGCTCTTACGTGACGAATTTTTTATAAATTTAGTTATGATCACATAACTAAGTAATGAGAACATGTAATAAAATCGCATTGTATATGCGATTCAACCATTACATATATTAATTAGTAACTTAACATAAATTCTATTAATTAAAGGGTCAAGGCATGAAAAATATGATCGTAATAATTAATAACACAATAATATCTTCTGTTATATGTCTGGTGTAGATACAGGATAGTTCGCCAAATATCGAACGAATCAAATCATGGCAAACAAAATTTAAAATATTTTATTCAAATGGTAATGGTGCCCCCTTCTTTTAAGGTATCATCATTGCCAAAAGTCGAGCTAAAATTTTAGAAATTTAGAATTGATTTGTGCCTTATTTATTCGGTTTTCGAAGAAATGTTTCGGGTAAAAGTTGTTCATTGTAACTATACTAACAACTTTTATTCGAAAATTTTTTCCGAAATCCGAATATATAAGGCACAAATCAATTACAAAACTTTTAAATTTAAGCTGGATTTTTTTCGTTGATGGTACATTTTATGGCTAACATGATTTTGACTCGATCGTCGAAAACGCTAGAAGTTGGAATGGCACCAACTTTTTCGCTTGATGCCAATTGTTATTAATTGGAGTAAATTGGTTAACTATTTATTTGTTGTTATTTATTTGTTTATTTGTTAGATATGTTAAATAATTCGTATTTCTGTACGTAAATCTAGTGCGAAACTTTAAATGCGTTTTTCTCAAAACTATGTTTTTTGAACTGGTGACGACTGTAACTTGAAAACCGCTCAGTAGATTTTAATGAAATTTATACAGCTTTTAGAATACATAATAAACTCGGGCCTGATCGAAGGATTTTTTTTTTTTTCAAAAATTTCGATTTTTTAAGACCAATTAACTGTTGACTTTTTCCCAAAAATTTAGAAAAAAATTTTCTGAGTCCGCCATTTTTTTAATTTTTGAAAAAAAAAAAAAAGCTTCGATCAGGCCCAGGATTATCTATTTATAAAACTAATTTTTCTTATCCGATTGATTTTAGATGAATCTCCAAGGACTTATCATTGTCACCGCAAGGACCTTTTTTTTGGACTGGGTCAACAGAAACAGCTATAACTTTGGAAATTATAAATTTTTTTTTTTCAAATTTTCGTGACTTCAAGTCAAAACATTGTATAATAAGGCCATATTATTACTTTTGTAAAATAAAATGATTTAATAGCGAAAAAAAATTACTGAAAATTATCATTTTTTCGTGTCTCTGACTACCCCTAACCCCTTAAGCAACATATCTCTGAATCCATATCCCAGAGATAGTTAAGATTAGCTAATTTATACTGATGATGACTACATTGTAGTCAAAATACGTATTTATAAAATACAAATAAATATTCTAGGAATTGGGGCAAAATTTGAAATGTAGACGCTTTATGTTCGAAGCCCAAAGTAAGGGCGAAAATTCGAAAGAAATTTACGACACTTTTGTTTATTTATTTATTTCGGATTTCCCAGTGCATATAAGTAGACATATGAAAAGTAGGTGCTGTTTTTTTTGTAAATCCACTCTGTATAGAGTACGAATAAACTGCTTTATCGCTGTTACAATATATCTTTTGATAATAATTATATAAATTTGTGCTAATCATCCATTAATTCAAATGGTTAATTAATTTTTATAAACGATTTCAACATTCATTATCTACACAAATTATTAGTTTGTAGTGTCGGACGTTGGTCTAATTGAATATCAAGAAGTTTCTTAAAAAGATCCTTGTACTAAATTTGTATTTCTATTTCATCTTTTCGAAACACATCACTAGTACAAAACAGTAAATTTTTAAAATTCACTATATGTTTACTGTAGTAAGTTCATTTAGTGGCATAAAATCTAGTTTTTCTAATTTAGTAGTATTCTCGGTAAATCGAAAACCCGGCATATCCAAAAACACGGTATTCCATGGTAATATGTACATATACAGGATGTTCTGAAATTCATTCAAGAAAACTATACCACGGTCTAGAGCTGCAAAAAACAAACAAAAAAGTTTAATAAAGTTTTTCAATTTGACGCTTATTTTTTAAGATATTAATTAAATACAATCAATTAAACATTGATAAATTTAACCAATCACAAAGCGCATAGTGTAAGGAGGTCGGGCCTCTTACCGCCTTTAAAAGGTAAAGCGCCAGGCACTACTGCTGAGGCCACGCCTCCTTACACCAAGCGATCTGAGTGATTGGTTGAATTAATCACTGTTTAATTGATTGTATTTAATTGATATCTTAAAAATTAAGCGACAAATCTAACACTCGTCTTGAATGAATTTCAGAACACCTCTATATATACAAATATATATATATATGTGTATTATATGGGTGCAAAGGTGGAACTTATCAGTAAGATGTCTACGTGAAAATAAATACAATTTACTTTTGTTTTGGCGCCGATGCAGGTGTTCTTATGATGAGTATCCCCATCATGACCCCGGTAAATCCGAATCATGGTATATCGAGGCCCGGTAAATCGAGGTTGTACTGTATTTTGAATAACTGAATGTATTAAGTCTAAGTCAACAAAATTAATTTGATTATTTTTTTACAAAATTTTTACAGGTATTATGACAATATTTTGCACAATCCACTTTATTATCATTTATGTGACATTTTTCATTCAGGGGTGTTCATTTTTGAACTGGGCTACTAATATAATAATCTTTATATTATAATCAAATTTTTAGCATGCAAATTTAAAATTTGTTGCATTATATTTAATAAGAAGCAATGTCGCTGCATTGTCAGGTTCCATCCTTTTTCGCAGAAGTTCATAGATATATCCCGTGCTTAACAGGGTCTAATACGTACGTACGAAAGTATGTTTTATGGCATATTTTACACTGAGATTTATCTCGAATACGCTTATCTAATTTAAAATGAGATTAAATCACACATTTCGTCGGTGGTGGCATTGTTGGTTCACTTGTCAAATAGATTATCTAAGGCGAAAAATTCAAACAATAATGTTACTATTGATTAATAATATTATTAAAAATTCAGCTCGTTATCTTTACTTTTTCTTTAACACGCGTATAACCTTAAGTTTGTGTAAAGTAAAACAGTAAAATATAATTTTGATTCAGTTTGGTTCAGTTTTATTAAACGAAACTGTATTTGTAATTTATATTGAATGATACTCCATATTCTTTGGGAATCAGACTGACTATAAAGCCATATGTATTACGTATTCAAGATATTAAATCGAAATGTATACCATCATCATTGTAAGTGGCAGATACAATTTGTATGCGGATGCAAGCCGACGATCAAATAATAAGCATTTACAATCAATAATAATAGAACGTTCAACTTCAATAATAAACCGTATTTTCTGATAATTTTATTATAAAATCCATTCGTTCAAGATTAGATCGATAGAAATAAAATCTCGACCTACTTATAATCTGTATTATAGTCGACACCTATCGATATAATGTGTGATACAAATAATTATTTTTTATGAAAATCAATAATTTAATAATAATATTAAACAAATTATGAATTAATAGACCATAAAATATGTATTGTGCAGTTATGCTTTAACCATTTTAAGCTAAATTTTATGTGGTTATTATTCAAATAGTATAAACTATGTTAAACGGTCTTCAAGTTGTCAATTATCAACAAGCATTTGTTTTTTTTTGGAAAAATATACCATTGGAATTACTACAGCAAACTCACGATTTTCTACCGGATTTGCTAGCCAATTTTTATACCCGGTATATAATATATACCAGGGTATATTAAATTTAACGGTAACGGTTGAAAATATTGAACGCAGAAAAAAAATTTGGTATAGATGTTTATTTGCTATAGATCCGCAAATTTTTCCGGTTGTCAGTCCGTAAACAAGATAATTCCTAAATGAAAAGAGATAACGAGCTGACATTTCGTATGTGTATTCTAGAGCTAAAAAGTAAGGTCACGTTCGAAAGGGCAATATCGGCCCATGTTTGGGCAAAAGAAACCGTAAGAAATAGAACAAAAATCCAATATAATTTGTAAGTTAAACTATTTCACGCTCTTGTTTATAGAATCCATATACTCACATAATCTTAATGGATAACCTGAAAACCATCAAAGGAAGATATACAATCTTCAATGCATACATGAAATAAACAACTACATCAATTTAAATAAAAATCTGCCCCGAGGATCACAAAACCAGGGTCCAAATATTGGTCAAATAAGATAGTATCCTGTGCAACAAGTGCGGTAAGCTGTCGATTGCCCACGAGAGTGATATTATCCACTCTCACTCGAGTTTACTTTACGCACTGAGGCGCAAAGTAAAATTTCCGCACGCAAATAAATATTTGTAATAGATCTAAGTACGAGTAGTATGGTAATAATTGAATAGGCAAACAGTCATTTACCGCACGGAAAATCGGGCACTAAGATAGTACTTTCCACGCATGAGGTAAAAAAAAATACATATATCAAATATTAATTTGATAAATGGTGTGAGTTTTTGTTAATTTTCCCAATATTATATCAAGACACCACCAATTTTATAACTCTAAAAACAAGTGAAAAAATCGACTAACTGAGTTAATTGCTTAAATACCCAGTACTGAATGTATGAAAAAAAATTTTTACAAAAGTTGTTTATTTTTAAAAGAGGAACATTTTTTGTCTTTACTATCTTGTTATTTTTTTGTCTTTTCTATATCTTACGGTTTAACAGCCTATTTTGCCCAAATATGATCCAATTTTGCTCATTGAGGAACTTGACCTTACTTATTAGCTCTAGAACACACATACAAAATCTCGTCTCGTTCCTCGTAACCGAGGCGACGCGAGATTACCTCGTAGCCTAAATGAAACCCTAAATGCCACTCACATTTTAGAATAAATATTCCAAGTATTAAAATATTATAATTTACAAACGTCATATATATTACGGTTGAATCCAAAAGTCATATGATATGTTCCCAAAATAAATAATATAATTTTCCTTAATTATAAAATATACATATTATATTTTTCCTTTATCCAATTACATTGAAAAATGATAATTTTGAATGTGGTTATCAATGGAAACAACAGTGATATAAATTTTAATTATAATATTTGTATGAATCATAATTTTCATTCATCCAAATCTACATAGTATTCTGAGTACCAGTAAGTAAATATACAGGGTGACCCCTAAATAGTCGAGTTCCATAAGAGAGTAGATAGATAAATAAAAAAATGTCTCAGGACAAAATCGTACTCTCTACCTACCCGCTTATGGAACCCGACTACTTACGGGGGGCCACCCTGTATGTGTTTTACATGACGTATATATGTGTATTTATGTCGGTAATGTATCATCATGCATATGTGTGTAGTACGATGATACATAAAACTTTTACTATTTTCAATTTCACTGAATAAGATTGACTACATAATAATTATAATTAGTGTGTACCTAGAATTTGATTCATAATTATCATTTTTTAATCATTCGAATGTATATGATATAATTATATTTAATCTTACATTATTTCACTGAATATGAATTGCAATTTGACGGGTGGCTTCACGCGTCGTGCACGTGTATTAATAACACATACAAGATTAGATTCACAGATATTTATTGTCAGAAGTTAAATTTAATGATTTGATTCGCTTCTAATTTTGACCAATCGATTTGAAAGTTTGCAAATGTAGACAATTCTATAATTTAAAAATAATTTGGTACAATCTTTATGAACTCTTAAGGTGGATTTTCATGCTGACGCTTTACTCTGGTTTCTAGCGTCAAATTCGGTCACGTGATGGGAATTTAACATGCGCGCCATCTAGAAATAATTAAAACTAAAAATTACAGCGTTTAGCGTCAAATTAGACATCAGTATCGAAAGTCGATTTATCGATGTTACCACTAGACTTTATAGATTAAGTATGTAATTGTGAGTGAAACAAAACTGTATCTGATATTTTTTAATATTTATTAGTAGTTATTTTTGCACTCGCTATATTTATAAAATCACAAAGTAACAGCTGATTATTGTTTTGAAAAGATCGATTATTATTGATGCGATTGTTTGAGTTATTACGTTGACGCTAATATAACTCGGCAGTGAAGCTAAACTAGATTTAGCTTTATCGCTACAGATGGCGTGCATGTTTTCTAGATGGCGCGCATGTTAAATTATCATCACGTGACCTAATTTGACGCTAGAAACCAGCGCCAAGCATCAGCATGAAAATGCACCTTTAGAGAACTTTATGAACTGAACTGATGAGAGTAACAGCAGCGTTGAGCAATTAAATTGATTGATTATTTTAGGCTTAAAATAAAAATTAATTTAAAAAAAAAAATTGTTTTATTAAATCGTGTTCTTATAAACGCAAAATATACTAAAAAGTAAAAAAAAAAATATGTGAATTCAATGAATTAAGTTAATTGGAATAATTTTCAACATTATGTAAAAATAAAACTAAAACATATTTAAAATAATTGTTGATTAAAATTCCAAATTCGAATTGGAGAAATTTTTTAAATTCATCTTCAATACAGTAAAAACTCGTTTATCTGGCCTTAGATCAACCTAGCACCTAAACTCGGGTAAAAGGCTATGCCTATGTTGTACGTGCGAAGTATTTTTCGGTCAATGAAACGATGGCGAGATATTGCAACTAAAAAACATATGATCAGCTTGAAACAGTGCTCTATTACTGACAAGTTAAACGTTATGAAGTAACAATGTTTTTTACCCCAAATAATAATCTACGTTCATTAGATTTTCACTTTTATATACATTTGTGATTTAATTAAATTCTTTTAATTTAATTAAAATTTTCCAATTTTGTATTTCTTTCGTGTTATACTAGTTTTCACTAATCCGAACTACCTCCTTCTCACATTACCTAGGATAAAAGAGGTTTTACTGTACTTGAATAGTAATAATCTACAATAGTTTAACTACTTAATTTCAAGTTTTTTAAAGTTTGTCTTTAGGAGTTATAGTTCAATTTCATGAAAAATGTGTGCTACTACGTGTTAAATTCAAAATTTTGAAAATTCTTAAGACACTGGACCTCAGATCTCTCAATAATTAATTTGTGTATATACTATTGATTAAGAACATATTAAAAATTTAGCCCGCAATATTCGCTTTGTTTTATTGCGCGTAAAACCTTAAACGAAAAATGTGTCTCATTTTACACGATTGTGGTCTTTCACACCGAAGATGCAAGACGCAAGATGAGTGCCTCCTGGATACAGAATGCATGTGCGACTTGCATCTTGATGAAAGGGTTTTCACACCAAAGATGCACGTGCCACTTGCACCACCTGTTTATATCCATTATCTCTGTGGGGCGAGGTGGAAGGGGCAAGTATACAAGACCAGCACAACAAAGATGCACGTTGAAATCTCCAGCCGGCTGGTTCTCAAGAGGCAAGTGCATCTTGCATCCAGAATGCAAGACGCACTTGCATCTTCGGTGTGAAACCTCTCGTTCAATTACACAGTCTAGTGTTTTAGATGCATGCATCCTGCATCTTGCATCTTCTATGTGAAAGACCTCTTGGTTTATGCGATTTTTGCACTAACGTTTCTACCGTTTAAATTGAGAAATATAATTGTCAGAATTGATTATCAAAACAATTATAACTATTTGTAACTGTAATCAGTAACTATTTTTTTTTTGTGAAAAGTAAACCTCCCAAAAACCACACACCTCTTATTTTTCTACAAATTAAAATTTGAAGTCCTAAATAAGTAATTTTAATAAATGGTAGATACGAGGAGGTTAAATGCTATAGAACCCAAATAACAAATTAATTTTTATGGTTACAAAAATATAATTATAGTTTCCTTACCCAGACATTTATGAGATTTTGGTTAATATTAACACAATCAGGTCAACAAATGTACATTACCTAGAACAAAAAATATGTATATTACAAAAATGACAATAATGATATCATGTTAATTACATATAATTATAACGGATATTTCTTTATTATAGATGTTATTGCGTTATTACAACGGCTGTAGTGTACCATACCTACAACCAACAATAATACCATTTACCTAACCGGAATAACAAATTTTATATATAACTTGTACAGCGTGTTACAAACTTATGTGTACGATAAGACCAAGATCCTGATAGGAAAACTGAATGGACGATAGTTTTCTCTGGCTCTGTTGAATAGCTTCGTCAACCAATTTCAATATATGACTACTTGGAAACTGGGGTCAAGAAATGAACTGTTAAGCACTTCATTTCTTGAGGGTACATAATATATATATATATATATATATATATATATATATATATATATATATATATATATATATATATATATATATATATATATATATATATATATATATATATCATTAATAAATTATTAAAGTCTTATATAAAGCATTAAAGACGATTTTAATGGCCTGTTGATGCCCTGTAAGGAAAGTAAGTAAGAGTAAAGAAATGTAATGTCAACACTAAATAACTGTGGTGTATTGGTAAGCACATCGTCCCGGTAAGATGGAGATCGAGATTCAAGTCGTTATCTTTTTCACATTTTTTATTTGATGTGAAAAATACAATGCACCAACAAAATTTTTTCGTTTTAGAAATAAAAAAATAAATCAATTGTTATGTATTGAAATAACTAACATGTGGATATTTAAACTTCCGTTAATCAAAAAAGAGCGAAATTTGACACTGTATCTATGAACATTATATTATCGAATGATAATTAGTGAGAACTAATTTATATTTTAAATCTAGTATATTTTAATCTAGTTAATTTTCTATTTATTTTTACTTTTGTCTGTTGATCTCGACTTTATATCTATCTCTAATTGTCAAAGAGTAAAGTAAGACTAGCTAATTTATACTGATGATGACTACATTGCAGTCGAAATACGTATTTATAATACAAAAAAAACTGATCTAGGTAAAGGGGGCGAATTTGAAATTTGACAATGTATCTATTGAGATTTTTTATACCCGTGTATTATATAAACCCGGCTTAACTCTGATAGGTTAGAAATTATGAAAGGTTTAATTCGAATACAGTTTTTTTCCCGTTCGGTTAACACTCAAAATAAATAATAAAAGAAGGCTGTTGACCTGATGTGTTCCTCAGTCCACACTTAGAACACCTGGTATCAAATATATGAGTTTATTTAATTTGTAATCAACTTTTATTATTTTACAAAAATGTATTCTATCACGCAAACTATAGGACTTATCATAATTATTATTATTCTTATTTGAAATAATTTATTCATAATTAATTAAAGTAAAACTAATAATTAAATATAAATAGTCAATATTTTATTATATTTAAGTATACACAAAAATGATTTTCCCACAAATTTAAAATGGCTAGAATACATAATTTAATTGAAGATAAAAAATGAATAGTATATTAAATATGTATCACATACCTATTCACGTGAAACAGTCACCGAATTAGCGATAAATATACAGCTTGTTTTTTAAAATACACCCAATTTGGAATACTGTATAGTGTATCTATCGCTGTCTATATGTAATGTACTATGATATGGTTTACTTTGTCACACCTAAACAATCAGTATTAATAACATAAATAACTATTATATTATACTTATCACTCTCTAGTGAGAGTAAGTAATAAAGGTATGTTTTTTACCAGCCCAAAATTCCAGAGTATGTATTCAATGTATTGTATGTATAGTATACTTTGAATAATAGTGACCATAAAAAATAGTTGGTATTATTATATTTTTTTCAGAAATTAAAAAAAGAAAATAATAATAATTGGTAGGATACCCTATATTTACTCTATCTCTCTTCCTACCTCTCACTCAGAGCACAGTGAAGTCAAGCTCTGCCCACCTATGCTCTAGATAGATAGATAGATAGATTGTAGAGGCTGCCCTGGACGGGCTACACTTCGACCATAAGGTCCATTATCATGCCTTAAGATGTGAGGATGTGAGTGGAGTGGAAGGAATTTTTGTGTATAGACTGGGAATTGGTAGGATATGTGGCTGCAGCCGACTATGATAGGAACTATACCGATATTTATCTGGAGTTCGTGAAGGAAACTGCAGAAAACCTTCTCAAGCATAGCCGGTTACTTCGTTCTTGTCATAATTGGCAAACTGCCGATGTCGAGATTCGAACCCATAACCTCACAGTTTCCAAGTAGACATACTGCGCAGACATAACGCCTTAGACCACTTGGACTTGGATAATTTGACTGTACTATAACACTAATCGTCATTATCGGGCGCTGATAGTTATATGAAACAAAACAAACAATGATGCAAATTCATTAACGCTTTCGTTAAACCCTCGAAGCAATCTATTCCATAGTAATATACAAATTCATTTTCTCTGAGTGTATGTAATAGATACTTATTTATGGATTTATTTGTTAATTTTACAACTGGTAATAATTAGAATTTTGTTGTATTATTATTATACCATTAAATATTGTTTTCATTACGTTAATGATTATTAAATGAACTCGTAACAATATTAAGCCAGACTAGACTACTGTTTTTAGATAATGTTTTATTCGTTTTTGATCTCGCCATTATTCAGTGTATAAATCTAATACACTCGCATGCTAGCGAATAACGTGCTAGTAGCTTTTTGTTTCGCTCACGCCAATTGTAGTTAGAGTAGGATATAATCAGTGGTGGGTATACGCTTAGACCCGTGAGGTCCGAGTGTATAGTGACAAAATTTTAAGGACGCCAAAATTTTCACAGGAATGTGAAAATTATATAGATGAAAAAATTCAATGAACGCTTCTAATTTAAAAATCAATTTCAATTAGTTTTGCTATGAATACACTGATAGAAGGAATTTCTTTTCTCAAGAAAATATTTTTTCTTCAAAATATTTGCTTCAATAAAGAAACCCATGTTTTCATTTAAGGCTACGCAGTCGAATCAGAAACATATGTTTAGTTGAGCGAAGAAACTAAAATTCTTGAACGGTGTTTAAAATTTTTTAAACTAGAGTTCGTTAATCTAGGCCTAAGAGAGTCTTTCTTGGCCAAATACTTGGTCAAGAAAATGAAATACTTCTAAAAAGAAATTTTTTTATTAAAAATAATAAAAAACGCAAGAAGAGAAAGTTTATGCAGCTTCTTTAACTGAAGTATACATATTTAACTGAAATATATTTAACTGAAGTATATCATTACTTCTTTAAAAATTTGCATTTGTTTAGATTAAATAAATGTTTATTTTGGTCTGAAATTTTAGCATCTTGGTCCAAAGAAATCCGCATTTCAGTTTAAGAATTTCAAGATTCTTGACTCAAGAGTCAGTTTATCTTTAGTTAAGATAATTTTCTCAAGTCAAAACTATAGATGTCAAGATACAATCAAGATAGATAGATACAATCTATCTATCTAAGTATACTGATGTGTTTTTCGTGAAGTAAAGAACTTTGCTCTATACCCGATTGATGTGAAAAGAAACAAGCCGGTAAACAGTTGTAGGTTAATTTCATATCAAATACGTTGTACGATCAGTTACCAGTATCGTAGATCATATACACTGGTATGAAATTAGCTGTAAATGTATTTAAGTTTTCACGTCATGTTGTTAAAACGACACGAGAAAAGAACATAAAAAGATAAAAAATTGACTTTAGGTTAGGGTGCGATATATACGGTTAGAAGAACAAAAATTAAAATGTTTTATGTATTATCAACGGTATTTTAATATTAATTAAAAATACGACTATTTATTACTCATACACGATAAAATTCTGCCCATGTTTACGAGAAACGTCATCTTTTCCAACGCGGTAGTTTGTGCTAAAAATGGAACTACCGGCTCATCGAATTTGTATGGTAATGTTAAAGATAAATTTTAATATGATAAAATTCAAAATTTAATATTTCAATATACCCATATATTGTATACGTATACTATAAAAAACTCAATAGAGCTTTCAATAAGCTTTTACTTTCTTTCTTTTTTACGTGCCTTCTACCGTAAAGAAAGAATTACCTAAAGACACGATTTGCTGCGTTAAACGGATATATCTCAGCAAATCTCTTCTAAAGTCAATCCAGTCCAGGCTTTCAAATTATCCATCCAGTTAGTTTTTCTCCTTCCAACTGCTCTTTTTGCTGGAATCTTACCCATTCCAGTGACTGGTGACCCATTGGTGACTGTCGTATAACTTCTGCACGAAATTTTTAGCATTCTTCTATAACACCACATTTCGAATGTATCTATTGTTTTCATTATAAATTTGGTGTCACCGTCCAAGCTTCGCAGGCATATAGAACTACAACGTAACGTCCAACACAACTGTTTGACCTCAGAACAAATTAATTACAAATATGCTATTCATGTAAGCTTAACCCAGAATTAGAATGACGCTAGCGTGAGGCTAGACATGCCGATATAATATTTAATGAAAAAAAAAACCGCCTATAGAGAGCTAAGTATCTAGCCTAGAATATATAAATATAATAAAATAATAAATGTAGGAGAACTAACGGTTACAATTGCACATTTCTGAATCGTAAAGTCTTTTTTTTACTACTGTTTGTTGGCATGGAGTGGTGTGGTTATAACTAACTTCTTGCTGTAATAGAAAAACTAGAACATTTTATTTAATATATATTTTTTTATATATTTTAATAAATAGATATGATTATATATATATCTAGTAAATATGTGCACATTAATAAATAAGTAATCTTGCATTCAATTTTATTTACAGAATGTTCCGTAACATTCGTTATACATGGCATCCATATTGTTGGATATCTTGGCCTAATAGCAACGATGGCCAAAAACCCCTTAACCTCGGCCTTACGCACTTCCGTGCTCTATAGTTTAATCGTTTTAACAAGGCCAGCCATGCAAACAAACTGCACACGAATGAACCAAGACTTGCAATGATCAAGCACATGGCACTAAGCACATAAATAATAATAAGTCTTAGTTCACTCGTACGCAAACCGCTCACATAGCTGGCCTCGTTAAAACGATTTAAGTATAGATCTGTACATAAATTCATACAAGGCCATACGGTTTGTAGGCTAATTAATTCCTCGAAAGTTTGAAACGGTTTTAATCTCTTCATTTACATGTAAAAAGAGTTTATTGAAGTTTGCACCAATTTGGATATCTTGGCCTAGTAGCGATTTATAAATAAATTGCTACTAGGCCAAGCGACATACGATTTGTAGGTTTATTAATACCTGGAAAACTGTAATCGATTTTAATCTCTACATTCGCCAAAAGAGTTGATTGAAGTTTGCACCAAATTTCTACTTGTACTGTATGAGGAGTGCCCAAAAAACCTATCAATTATCAGACTTTTTTCAGTTTCTCACTAATAACTCTTAAAAGATGTATTTTTAGGAAAATTTGGCTCTTTTATAAATTAATAAACATAAAATTCTGCTTCGAAGAAGTACCACAACTTAATAAGTTGTAGTACGATAGAAAACTACAGTCATAAAACAATGATTTTTTCCAACCTATCTAAAGTGTCCGATCTATCAATATTAAGTTTTTACAGAAACGTTTTTCCTTCCCTTGAAATATCATATATCAAGGGAAGAAAATTTCTTTAGGGTAGAATATCTTAAGCAAAACCAGCTAGAACAATCTGACTCAGCGATTGAGGTTGTAATGTAGATGTTTGTTAGATTTGATTTATGAAATGTTATTATTTTAATATGTAAATTACCAAGGTTGTTAACATTCACAGCAACCGAGATAATAGAGGGAAGTTATAGTTGAAATGCAACAGATAAAAAATGAAGAACAAAATTATAATAATAATTTAATGATGAAGCGACACCGCTATAAGGTAAATCAGTGAGCATTTCGATGATTTAAAGTAAGCTCTGGCGCTATGACTGACAAATCTTCTTCTAATAGTTCTTGCACTCATTGCAATACTACGATCCATGCGAAGTTTAAAGGCGGAGTCTCAAAGGCAGTAGAAAAACATTTGTGGGATAAACTTGTCAGAGGTATAAGAAGATGAATTATCCCTCCTGATAATATAAAGAAGCTCTGAATGGCTTTAGTGCAGGAGTAAGAAGAAATCACGCAAGATGCCGAATCGGATTTTATTCAAAGTATACCTCAAAAACTAAAAATCTAGAAAAATCATATATATATATATATATATATATATATATAATCCAAAAATGAATTTCCAGGACATATTTTACGGAACACCCTGTACAGATATTATTGTATGAGTAGTAAGCGCGATTATATTTATTATAGTTTTATTTATTGTCAATGGCGAGAATATACCGTTAAAATGTTATGAATGTTATTATGTCTTTCTTCTATAGGACATCATACAATAATCTAATAACTTTCGCTCTAAAAAGTTCATGTGAATATATCAAAACATATAGTTTATATGTAGTTACCCACATATATCGCATATATGAATGGTTTTCATGTGTGTAAGCTAATTTTCGTAATAGACTGTATTGGAATTTATAACTTTGCTCATTATAAGTTTCCTAATATTAAAAGTTAAAAATTTTACACCATCCTTCAAGACCTTTTCCTATAAAAGGCGATTAGATCACGTATATTTTCTTTAAGAGAGTTCACTAACAAAATGAATTTAATAAAGGCATTAACAAATATGACTTTAATACGTATTCAAATAAGGGAAGTGGAAATACGTATTTGTGAGGTTAAAAAGAAAAAAGAATTCAGTAAATACGTCTATATTGATAATTATACAGGGTGAGAAAGCAATAATATGCCAAACTTTGTCAGATAAATACATCATGCAAATACTAAGAGAAATTGCATTTTGGAAAAATTTCAAAAATTCAATATTTTCAAATATATTCCAGATTTTAATTAAAAACCCACAATTTTTGTTAAATTAACAAACCTGGTATCTATACCTAAATTCGATGTGACATCCTGCGCGATTTCCTCTTACTCCTGCGCTAAAGCCATTATGTTATCAGGAGGGATAATTCATCTTCTTATATCTCTGACAAGTTTATCCCAGAAATGTTTGAACTTCGTATGGATCTTAGTATTGCAATTAGTGCTAGAACTATTAGAAGAATTGGCGAAATGAACTTTCGTCCCAGAAGGCCAGCCATAGCGCCAGAGCTTACTTTAAATCATCGAAGAGCCCACTGATTTATCTCAATCGCTGAGTCAGATTATTCTAGCTAGTTTCGCTCTAAAGATATTCTACCCTAAAGGAAATTTTCTTCTCTTGACCTATGATATTTCTGTAAACATAAAGTTTCTGTAAAGACTTAATATTGATAGGTCGGACACTTCAGATATGTTGGAAAAATAATTGTTTATTGACTGTAGTTTTCGATCATACAACTCGACCAAATTAAATTCAGTATATACTGGGTATTTAAGCAATCAACTCAGTTAATTAATAAACTATGTTGTTTATTTCCTAGAACATTCTTTATGTAGCTGTAGGCTAGTCCGCTATCTATTAATTTATTAAATGAAGTATCGAATTAATGTCAGAATAACTTTGTTGATAGTTACCAAGGTAATCGTCATAAACCTTACCGTGATATCAGAAGGTGTATGTAGTTTAATATGCATTGCTATCTAATAAAATAAAGTAAATCAAGATTTAGAAGCAACTCTGCTACATACATTCCAAATTATGAAAATATCACCACCCTATTCGGGCGCCATAAATATAGGATGATAGTTGAATATAAATAATTCCCACAAATAATAAATGAAAATATTCTTTGAAAGATATATAAATGATCTTTATTAAATGAAGTATCGAATGAATGTCAGAATAACTTTGTTGATAGTTACCAAGGTAATTGACATAAACATTACCGTGAGATATATCAGAGGGTGCATGTGTAGTTGAATATGCATAGATATCTAATAAACTAAAGTAAATCAATATTTAGAAGCGAATCCACCACATAACCATCCTGTAGATAACTAAAAGTCATTATAGATAGACTATGTAAATTAGTATTAAACAGATGTATCTACAAATGAGAATATAATAAAACATCTAATAGGTTTATAGTTGTTCATATACTAGACACTTCTATGCAACAGACAACAACGAACCGTACGGTAGATTTACTCTCCCAACTCATTGTAAAATTTGGTGGTATATCTCGTCGACTTAATGAAATTATACATAAGCTTTTATGTATAAAATATGTAAATCTAATATTTACCTTTGCTTTGCATCCATATATACACTCTCGTTCATAAATAAATTGAACCAGTATGTCACATTCTAAGCTGCTCGTATATATTACTAAATAGATGTATAGTATTACATACAGTAACACTTAGAATGTTTCAACTGGTTCAATTGTTATAAACGCGAGTGTACGTTTTTGTTGAATATTTGAACACATTTGCAACAGAACACTTACCTATATTATATTTTTAAAATATTCATATTTTTGTTCACATAATAGATTTAAAATATTATAATATTAATTATTATGGAATTTTCTCATATTTATGCAAAATGGTGTATAGTCCAAATTTAATCAAATGTAGATTTTTTTTAATAATTTTGAGTATACGAAACGGGGTCAACAGTGTTGAAAGAAATGTGTACGTTATAATATATATATATATGAATATAATTTACATAAGGGAAGAAAAGTTGGTAACTGTTATAACGAATTTCAATATTCCATATGTATATGTATATGATTAAAAGAAATAAATTTCTATTAAAAAAACATATTTAAAAACAAGCTTTTTGTAGTAAAACTAATTTTCTACAACTTTACTTCTTATGTGTTAAGATATACCAAATTTTGTGTTTCCCCCTCCCTCTAAACCCTCCTTTCCCCTTGTCGATTCTTGCCATGCTTACCATAAAAATGCATTGTCATCGAAACTGAACCAACATGTAAAAATTAAACTCCGTAGGACAAAAGGAAATTGTTCTAATTCAGCTTGCAAGATTTGACTTGAACATACATACATACATACTCGTTGCTAATGCTCGTGACACATACACCAAATTAGCAACGAACAACATATCTCTGACTCCATATCCCAGAGATAATTACGATTAACTAATTCATACTAATGATGACCACCGTGTAGTTGAAATACGTATTTATAAAATACAAATAAATGTTCTAGGAATTGAGGCAAAATTTGAAATGTAATCTTGTATAATTAATAAAAGACAGCTGTATAAAAATATGACATTAACTGAAGTTGCATAAATTCGAACAGTTGTTTTATCAATATAGAACTATTTATGATTATTTAACTTTTTAAATTAATTTAAATAAATAAATAAGCATCGAAACCTGACCAACTGGTTGACATGATAGCACACGCTAATAGTCTGTTCGGAATTTATTAATACATAGGCTGTGCTTCAAACTTTAAAGTGACTTTTCTCTAAATTGAGTGACTAAAATTATAATAACTATGTTATTAAAGTAGCCACCATAATAAATAATGTTTATAAATATTCTTTGAAATATATATACACATCTACACAAATACAATGTTCATACATATACACATACATATACACTTATGCACGTGAACGTCATATCAACTGTCAAATAAAGTCAAATCAATTTCTATTTTACATTTTATCGATATTTTAATAAAAATACTTTTGTAATAATTAGGACAAATAGAAAAAGGTTATAAATCGTTGTAAGATTATTCATATACTTTTTTTTTAATTTTTAAATTCCTAAATAAATTTTATTAAAGATGGTACTCATTTTTAACACAATAATTCTTGTTAAATCATTATTAAGAAAATACAAATCTGAGACTACAAAAAAATTTCTTGAGAAACATCATACGTTTATTTATGAAAAAAAGTGATTTCGTTTCATTTTTTATAAACCACTTCCCGTAAGATTGCAGATAAAATCATCTAATCAAAAAATTGTATATATAGGGTGGCGCATAAGTAACGTTATGATTTAATTAGAGAGTAAATTTCTTGCATGTTCGAAATGAACCTAGCGCTCCAACAATAACCGATTGGTTCAGCGTTTTCGGCAACATGGAGCTGTCTGTGATCTTCCGCGTGCTGGAAGACCTTGTGCAATTCGAAATGATGTGGACATTGCTCGGGTGCAAGCAAATGTTGAGGAAACCCCCGAAATTTTCACCAGGCGACGTTCTCATCAGTTGGTGATGTCTAGGTTTTTTTTTAACCAGAGGTAGAGAACAATCCAGAATTGTGGTTCCAACAAGATGGAGCCACAGCTCACACAGCTCGTCCAATAATGGCTCTTCTGCGCCAAAATTTTAGCGATCGAATAATATCGCATTTTTCTGATTTTAACTGGCCACCGCATTCACCCGATTTAACGGCTCCCGATTTTTACGGACTACCTAAAGGGTAAGGTGTATGCCAATAAGCCAAGAACCATCCAAGAGCTTAAGACCAATATCCGAGAAGAAGTGAGGGCGCTGGGACCTGAAATTCAAAGACAAGTTATGGAAAATGCTCTGGAAAGAGCACGTCAGATCGAAGCAAATAATGTGCACCATTTGAAAGATATTATCGTCAAAAAATAATGTCAACATATTTCCAAACTGTAATCTAAATTTTAATAAATGCCAACGTTCAGAAAAATCAGAAATGCCAAAAATAAGAAAGAAAAAAAGTTATTCATTAAATAAATCATAACGTTACTTATGCACCACCCTGTACAATAAGAATCAAATACGTATTTTATATAAGATAAAAAATCCACTGCATTATTCATCAAAAACATCAGAAATATATATAATTTTATAAATATTTCATTGATTCATATTAATTAATAGATAGTTGAATACATACATTATGAGTCATTTCCATCTTAAAAGGTCAAACATATCTAGAGAAAGGTAAAACCTACATAATATTTAAAAAACACATTATACCAAGTTGGTTTATACCTAAGAATTTTAATTTCATTTTGGCAACGTGTTTTGTTATAATAAAGAAATATTCAAGTAAGATAATGCGTGTAGGAATGAACGATTTGTTACGCGTAATAAAGAAAGAGGTTGTAATGTCTTGACACTCGATCTTGTAACAGTATCAAGTTCGCTTAAAAGTTTGTGGCATATTTCTTCTTCGATTTTAACAATAGTTACAATCAAACAATTAACTTTAGGTAAATTTCTGAACAAAAGATTTAAAAGTAGTTTCACCTTTTTCTTTTTTGATCTTTTAGATTCAAGTTTGAAAGGATTACATTACACTTCAACTAGGTTATGTATATTTACAATTTTACATATATCCATCTCACTCAAACACATAATAGTAGTTTTTGAACAAATTTCACCTTGAAATATAATCTCAAATTGTTTGGTAAACACATTTGTTTGTTTGAATTTTTATAAAATGTGTCAGTTTCATCTATACTCTCAAATTATCAAAATCGATCCGAGGATATTGTCATTAAAGTGTGTGAAAAAACCAAGCCTCAATCTTTTACACTGATAGAAGGAATTTCTTTCCCCGAGAAAATATATTTTCTTCAAAATATTTCCTTCAATAATGAAACCATTGTTTTCATTCAAGACTACGCAGTCGAACCAAAAACATATGTTTAGTTGAGCAAAGGAACTAAAATTCTTGAACGATGTTTAAAATTCTTTAAAGTAGAGTTCGATAGTCTTGGCCTAAGAGAGACTTTCTTAAAGAGAAATACTCTTATGATTCTTTAGTCAAGAAAATGAAATTCTTGTAATAAATAAAGTCAATAAATAAATAGTAATAGTGGTATAAGTCGTAAACGGTAAGTGATACAAAAAAATTAATAAACAAAAAAAATAGAAAATTCAATTATCTACAAGAAAGGTTATTACCATTTTTGGCCCAAAGCCCACGGTAATGGAGATATAAGCCGATACAGTTTTTCTCAAAATGGCGATACTTCCGGGGTCGAAATTTGTAAGGATTTTGTTCATTTACATTCAGTACGTGATATTGAACCTAATTTAAAAAAAAATAACTCTTGTAATTTAGTTTAATGCGGACTAAAGTAACGGGCTTCTCTATTGATTGTACTATTGTATAATTTTTTAATTAGAGACCATATTTTGAATTTTTTCTTTGTTTTTATTTTAACTATTATACATTCTATCATGTTTTTTGTTTTGATAAAATCAAAATTGATAGTAAATTAGAAACAAAAAGAGACCAGAAAGGTTATATTTCAAAAATTCACCAGACCATAACTTAATGACAAAGATAATATCCAAAAGAATACTTTTTGTTTTTAATTTCGTTGTTAAAAAACATATAGCAATCTATATTTTTATTTTTTTTTTAGATAGTGACAACAGACTTACCCCATCTGCCTTTACCTCCATATACATACGACATTGTAGTCTGTCATGATATGTTACATGAATATAACAAGCTGTTATTTACATGCTTTTATTAGCTTGACTTGTATGTTTCTATCTATCTATCTATGTATGTAATCTGAAATTTTGGAGACGTATTAAGAACCGATGACAATACAATAATTTTTAAAAGAAATCCATGAAAAAATACAAATTTGCATATCTCTAACATATACAGCCCGTATTTTAAAATACACCCAATCTGGAAATAATGTATAGTGTATCTATCGCTGCCTATACGTAGTGACTATGATATGGTGTCTTTGTTACATATACATGTAGACACACTCACACGACGGACGACAGACAATAACGACGATGTATACATACACGAGTAAGATGAAACAATATATAAATGATTGTAGAGTATAATAGTTATACAATACTGATTTTAATACAGTTTAAATGTGACAAAGTAAACCATATCATAGTACACTACATATAGACATCGATAGATACACTATACATTGTTTGTAGATTGGGTGTATTTTAAAATACGGGCTGTATATAACGATTAATAGTGTGATAGTATAGTTTATAGTTTCTATAAAAATATCATAAACAAAATTTTAATAAAAAAAATGGCATTTTCAACTGTTAAAAATTAGAGAGAAAAAAATTAATTGACATAAATTTCCTCAGCTAAATTCATTCACGAAATCAAAACTGCACGTAGATAAATATAAAAAAATTTACCGATATTTCACAGAAATTAGTTGTCAGTCATACAGCATTTATTATTATTATTTATTACTTCTATAAAAAAAAATATTCTGCATTTTTACGTGCGTGTACTTGACAATTCATACAGGTTATGTTTTTAATTATTAGGCAATGTCGCATAAGTAAGCTTATTAAACATTGAAAAATTTGTATTAATTCTAATAATATTTTAATGAAAACGTGGAGCAAATTTTATAGACGTTCTGTATAAAACTGTTTACAATTTTCAACATCAATGAACTTTTGTAAAGGTGAATCAATCAAGATAACTGCATTAATTACTAAAATGAATGTCTAATTAAACTGTACACGATCAGTAAATGTATATATATATGTGAATGCCTACGTCTTGTAATACATACGTGATGTGGGTAAATAAAATTGATTTGAACTATCATTTATTGCATCAATTAATAGTGATAAGGGGTGGGTAGCATTCAATAACGTTACTTAAGCATTTCTTAAAAACGTCTATATTCATAAGGCAAAAGAATAGACTTCGAGATAACTGTTGGACTAAATAATATGACATTTCGTATAAATAATCATTAGAATATATTGACAGTCAAAATCGAATATTTGTGGAAAATACGGTAGAATCGGACCATGGCTCCCTGGTTGGTAGTCAAGCTCACAATCTGTTGCGTTGCCGAGTCGTTAGATAGATAGATAGATAGATAGATAGATAGATAGATAGATAGATAGATAGAAAGATAGATAAAACTTGGGGTAAGAGAAGTATTGCTCTTTACGGCCCATTGTACTCCCCCTTCTACTTCAGTCTGACGAGGTCCGCTTCTCCCATATCTTGGCAAAAGCCAGGAGCTTGTGTAACAAGTTCATTCTTTTGGGGTGAGATATATCTCGTATATTGTACCTGCTGTACCAGTCCACGTAGCCGAGCGGTCTAAGGACTATGTCTGTGCAGTATGCAGTACTTGGAAACTAGGAAGTTATGAGTTCGAATCCCGACATCGGCAGTTTGTCAATTATAAAAATAAAAAAAAAAAGGGCGGTTAATTGACTAAACTGTCGGCGTATGGACAAGAACGAAGTAACCGGCTATGCTTGAGAAGGTTTTCTGCAGTTTCCTTCACGAACTCCAGATGAATATCGGTATAGTTCCTATCATAGTCGGCTGCAGTCGCACATCCTACCAATTTCTAGTCTACCCACAAATTCCTTCCACTCCACTCACATCCTCACATCCTAAGGCATCACAATGGACCTTATGGTCGAAGTGTAGCCCGTCCAGGGCAGCCTTTACAATCTACCTCATCTTGTACCTGCTATAATCGAGAGATTCGCAGTTAAAGATGATGTGGGTGGATGTTTCTTCCTCCTCGCCGCACAGTCTGTACATGATGAATCCACTATGGAGTCCTATTGTGTTTAGGTGCTTGCGAACTTGTATCCTGATCAGGTAGTTCTATTTCGAAACAGTATTTTCCGGAATTTTTGTTGCGGTATATTTTCCCAGTGATCACGGTATTTAAAGTCTATCCACTCTTTAGTTAAGTAATAATGAAGTTTATACTACATAAGCTGCGCTGAAAACTTTAAAAGCTTTTTCTCAAAATTGCTTAGCTAGTGCACTGTCTAACTTTCCCAATCGATGACCTTTAAGAGGTAGTCGTAGTAGTAGTAACAAAGGAGAGGTTTAAGCCTGGCAAGTAGGTCTTTCTAGGCCTTTGTTACCGACCGCTAAAGGACAAGGAATATATATGTATACTAGGAATTGGTAGATTGTGCGACTGCAGCTGACTTTGATAGGAACTATGTCGATATTCATCTCGAGTTTGTGATAGGAAACTGTAGAAAACCTTCACAAGCAGAGCCGATTACTTACGCCGAAAGTTTAATCAATTGTTTTTTTTTAATTAATTTAATTGACATACTGTCGCCATTGGCAATCGAACCAGCAACCTTCCAGTTCCGAGTATAGTGCCTTAACCACCTGCACCAGTCGGACTGGTACCTTTAAGGGGTACTACAATCCTACAAATTCCCATCCCGAAGCCATTGTCTCAAGTCATGCCTTTCTCTTGTAAAAGCACGATCAAAATCATATTATAAGATAATTATTCTGCTTTCAATATTTTTAAAAAGTTTCTCTCTAAGTTTGCTACAAATCAGAACAAAAAACTATTAAAAAAATTACTAATTACATACACAAACACTATTTAAAATTGTCTGAATAAATAAATACGATTTTATTTGAAATAAATATTCCGGAAATCGATTAATAAAAAAAAAACGATATCCTTTGCCTTTTTTTTTTTAATAAAAAATTAATTTGACATCCGACATGTAGCCAAATTTAAGATATGTATTATTTCAGGAAACAGTTCCGGTACTCTTCAAATTGTTTGTACTACATTTGATATGAAATGTATATCCGAAAATTTATGAAATGAGTGTAGGTGCATTGTTACATACACTCCCGTTCATAAAAATTGAACCAGTAATTCACATTCTAAGCTCGTATACAATATGTCTATTAATATAGACCCAATAAGAACATTGTGTAGTACATCTATCACTGTCCATATGTAGCGCACCATCATACGGTTCACTCTCTTAGACCCAAATTCACAGACATTTGTAGAGTGCAGTTTTGTTGGAACAAAGCTGCCCACACCATCGCTCACTGTGCACAGACACTGATGTACATATCACTGTCTGTATATATATCAATGAATACATATTCTACATTCTGCATTCTACAATTGTCTGTGAGCAGTACCGGATTTACTTTTCTAAGGCCCATAGGCGGAGTTTTAGTGAGGGCCTATTAGAGACGAAAATTTTTGATAGAAACGGGAAAATAACCAGATTTTTAGTTAAAAATTTTTAGTTAATAAATGAAATGACCGATACTTCAAGGATTAAAAGTTTACAAAATATTATTTTTAAATCATTTCCGACTTTTCTGCTCAGCAAAACTATCAATAATGTCAACAAAATTTAATTCTCTCAGTAGATCAGATTCCATGCTCATGACCCCGTCAAACTCGTTAATCTATCTTGCCTGATGGACGTTCTGAGATTTCCTTGCAATAATTTTAATTTTGAAAAAGCTCGTTTGCTCTTTTCGATCGTTCCCTCTCACATGTTCAAAAATCAAAAACATTACAGAGCTGGGTCGATTTGGTGACCTACGACTGCATATTCAAGGATAAAAAAAACGGCATCAGCCGGGTTGATTTCGGTTACTCACGGTTACATTCTCAAAGGTCTGATTGTCACTATTTTATATTTTTCAAAATTTTTTTTCAAATTTTTTCACTTTGTGGGGGCCCCTAGGTGCCTCTAGTATTATGGTGTATTGGGTGTAGTTTAAAACACAAATGGTATATTGCTAAATATATGTATAGTATTGCGTACAGTTACGCTTAGAATGTTTCAATCGGTTCAATTTTTATGAGCCGGAGTGTACTATATACACTTATTACATATTTACATACGTCATCGTGCATACAAACAGGAGTCAAGTACAAATATAATATATCTCTGAATAATTGATGGTTATTATATTGTTGTTCGTCCGTATGACTGTGAATTCAATGACCGCACCTATATCAAATTATTTATGATCTTTTCTAATACACTTAGACGATGTTATGTATTACACAGTAGGACGCTAGTCGAGATGGATTATGTAAACGATAAGCGAGTTTTTTAACGAATTTTCGAAGATAATGTAGCTATTGGTTTTGTACCGATGAAGGACGTTTAGAGGGAGAGGAAAACATAAATTTTGAATTTTTCTCTTACTACAATTCATTGCCTAAACATATTTTATTTTTTTTACCCAGTATATGTAAATATATAAGGTATATTAAGTTCAGTCCAGACTTTGTAACACTTGAAAATATTGATTGTAGGCATGAATGTTTGGCATATGTTTTCATAAAATGGTCTAATTCGGTCATTTCCACATGTCCGTCCGTCTGTCTGTCTGTTCGTGAACACGATAACTCGAAAACGAAAAGAGATGAACGAGCTGAAATTTTGTATGTACGTTCTATAGCATAAAAGTGAGATCAAGTTCGTTAATTGGCAAAATCGGAACGTGTCTCCCCCGCCAGAGGAGAAAATATACATCTTTCAAACCGTAAGAGATAGAAAAAAAATTTAATTACAAAAAATCTTCTTCTTTTTAAAATGAACAACTTTTGTTCGAGAAACTTTTTTATAAACTGAATAGTTTTCTCATAATTTAATAATAGTTTGCTCAAAAATCAAATGACATCAACTATTCATAGTAGAACGAAGGCGGGCGCATATGTAGAAATACATAACATCTCATATACTATTGGTATACCCAGTAAAGGTATTAACAATTCGAACATTGATATACAACTCAGTGTATGCTGGGTATTTAAACAATTAACTCAGTCGTTACATTACATGTTTTAAATTGATTTTTTTTTGTAAAATTTAGTCTATTTATCTATTGTATGATTTTCTTTCGGTTATATTATACCAATGGAAGTGACTAGCGTTTGCTTAATTTGACATTTAAGTAATATGAACATAGAGAACATTCTTTAACATTTAATGCTTTATATGAAAAATCATACATTTTTAGGATAGGAGTCGAACCCACGACCTCTGGCATTCTAGACAAACGCTCTGCCTTTGAACTATCTGAGATGCTATGGTAGTGGAAGTCATATGATCTCTCACTATTTTGATGTCAATGTATTATTGATTTGTTTATTTACTATTTTCATATTTTTTTTTAATTGCTTTTTAGTAAACTAACGACTATTTATCCATTGTTAGTTTGATTGGCGTTCGGATATATTATACCCATGGAAGTGACTAGCGTTTACTTAATTTGGCATTTAAATGTCTAAACGTTGATAACATTCTTTGAAGATTTTATGTTACTCTAATTGTAATTTAAATACAATACCCATAATAATGAATATTGCAAATGTATCACCATGGTTACTGGGTTTTTGTATAATGTATTCAAATGAATTATCTGGAAAGAATGACGCAAACAGTTTAAGATTTTCAAATACTGTATAAAAATTCCATAGATCTACGATAGCATCTGGGTATCAGCCGTTGGTAGAGCACTGATCCGAAAAGTCAGAGGTCTTCGTTGGATCTCCAGCCATATTATGTAAGGTTTTCCATATCAAAAATTGATTTCAAAATAATGTTAAAAATGAACTCTCTTAAATAGGGAATATGCATGAAAATTTTTTTTCACATTTATTTTCAGAATATGAAAATACTGTTAATACTGTAATCATATTTAAAAACGAAATTAAAATCCGACAAATATCAAGGAAGCTATAAGCTTTTAAAGATTATTATCTGTCTCTTTCTTGCAAAAATACTAAAAACGGAGTTTTACGTGTATTTTAAATGGTGAAAGTGTAATATGACGTCACATAACATATCAAGAGGACTATCACTCTCTTTGTCTAATCGGGAATTTCAATCATTCATATCTCGCTTATTTTTAAAGTTATTTAAAAAGTAATTTTACCTTGATATATGTCAAGTAAACATGCTTCAATTCAAGTGAAAAAAAAATTTCATGCATATTCCCTATTCTCAAGTGTGGCATCCCATTAATAGCTCACATACGTCTAAAAGTACAAAACTTTAAGTCGACTGGGCGAAGGGCATTCAGCAAAAATGATGCGGATAAGAGGGATAAGATATCAACTCTCAAATTAGTAACGAGTAACATATCTTTAACTCCTCGGAGATAGTTACGATTAGCTCATTCGTACTGATGATGACTACTTTGTAGTCGAAATATGTATTTATAACATACAAATAATTGTTCTTGGAATTGGGACAAAATTTTAAATTTAATTTCAAAAAACCTAGAGTTCTCTTTGATTATCTTAATAATCTTTACATTTATATACAATTTCTTATACTTCGAAAAATCAACTTGATGGTTCAAATGAAACTACCTACTCGTCTACGGTTAGATTATTTTACATACTCAAGTCCGACTAGACTGACTGCCTAACACATAACATTATATTATGCATTTGATAAGTACAGTTGACTCCATTTATTATTATACCCAGTATATGTAAATATACAAGGTATATTAAGTTTGATCACAACTCTGTAACGCTTAAAAATCTTTATCTTAGGGATTAATGTTTGGCATGTGTGTTCATAAAATGAGACCGCATGTTCGTCCCTTCGTCTTCCACATGCCCGTTAATGGGCAAAATCAGACCATGTTTGGGAAAAATGGGCAAAACTGCCTATCTTTAAAACCGTAAGAGATATAACAAAAATTTAATAACAAAAACTCTTCTTCTTTTTAAAATAAACAACTTTTGTTTAAAAAATTTTTTCATAAATTGAATATTTTTCTCATAATTTGTGCTCAAACGTTCCTCGGAAAGCGCGAAAAATATGCCCATCTTTAAAACCATAAGAGATTTTTTTTTCAATTGTGAGACAATTCAAAAATTGTTAACAATTGAAACATTGATATACAACTCAGTATATACTGGGTATTAAAACAATTAACTCAGTTAGTTGTTACATTACTTGTTTTCAATCATTTGTGTGTGCAGGTTCATACAGTATATAAGTCTTAATAATTTATTGTTTCGATGGATACACAAGACAGTTTTGACGGTGTTGTAGAGGAGCTTGACATTAGTTATTTATTCATTTTGTCTAATCAAAATCAAAATACATTCTAAAATAAATAAATTAAATATTGTTAGAAATTAAACTGCTTGAGTTTGTATGTTTATAACACGTTATTGTTTTAACAAGTATTGTTCAAACAAAGATAGTGTTTTGTTGCGTAAGTTTAACACTAAAACACTAACCATGAGTAAAACTTACGTACACAAAAATAAAAACCACGCATGCGCCAAAGTCACGTGTCAGTCACTCCTCTACTACATATCTAACATTTCTCCGAACATTGCTTTACGTGTGATCAAGATTGTTACTTGAGTGCACAATTTCATCATTTTGAACAATAGGGAATATGCATGAACATTTTTTTTCACATTTATTTTCAGAATATGAAAATACTGTTAATACTGTAATAATATTTAAAAACGAAATTAAAATCCGACAAATATCAAGAAAGCTATAAGCTTTTAAAGATTATTATCTGTCTCTTTCTTGCAAAAATACTAAAAAGGGAGTTTTACGTGTATTTTAAATGGTGAAAGTGTAATATGACGTCACATAACATATCAAGAGGGCTATCACCCTCTTTGTCTAATCGGGAATTTCAATCATTCATATCACGCTTATTTTTAAAGTTATTTAAAAAGTAATTGTACCTTGATATTTGTCAAGTAAACATGCTTCAATTCAAGTGAAAAAAAATTTTCATGCATATTCCCTATTGCACAATTTCAAAAAATCTCTTCAAGATGGGAGACGTTGCACTTTAAGTAACAATCTTGATGGAATCACTTGGATAGGAACTATGCCGATATTAATCTGGAGTTCGTTCGCCCCTTTTTTTTTCTTAATAATTGACAAACTGCCGATATCGAGATTCGAACGCATAACCTCTCAGTTCCAAGTAGATAGAGCGCATTAGACCGCTCGGCTACTCGGCTGGTAGATTTTAGGTATATATATTACTAAAAATCCTGGTAGCAATCCCGGCGGAGAAGTTGTGGGCCTTCTATGTGGCGTCTGGTCTCGACAGAATCCTATAGCTTTATCTGCTTAAAAAAGCACATCTTACCCGGAGGTGTCTCGCCTTCGGGTAGCAGGTTGTTCTCAAGGAGGGCACATAGGACCCTTTGGTCTAGGTACTAGGGCCCGTTTGCGGTACCCCTCTTTCTTATTATTAGTATTACTAAAAAAAAATGTTTCACATTGCTTGCGAGATAAAAAATAAACATATTTTTATTTGTGGTTTATTTGGCAGTTAAGAAACGATGCTCTAGATCTCATGAGATTGGATCTTAAGAACCAAATTGCATAGTATAATCAGAAAGACTAATCGAGAATTTCAATTTGAGACGGTCCATTTCCAACTACAAAAAGAATGAATGTCTTTAACACGAGAGAATGATGATTGAGAAGACACACTATGATTGTGATAATAAGGTATAAGTTTTTTTTTTATGAAATGTAAATAATTGAATAAAGAGTTTAACAAAAGTATGTTACGTGGTAATCAATTTATTATTTTTTATTAATAAATATAAAAACCTACCTATAAAATGATTGCGAAATAAATGCATACACCACAACAACAAAAATAACATACAAACAAGTATAAATAAATAATAAGTATTATAAAAAAATAAATAATGTTATATTTTGTAATAACTGTGTTTGTAAGTACAAATTCAATATTATAAAGTGGGATCATATAGATGTTAGATCAATCATTCTACTAATATTTTGATCAATCATTCTAAAACTATTCGAAATTTTATTCAAACTACTGCAAATATTTTTTTCAAGCTTCTTGTGAAAATCTATCCTTGGATATCATCGATCTAGGAAGTTTCGATTAACGCAGGGTCTTCTTCAGATACCCACTATGTCGACTACAAGTGAATTTAGTGTAATTAATATTATTTCCGCTTTTTCCTCAACCGTATTTAAACGTTAAGGAACTTGGTCTTTGAAACACCTACTAAAAGCTTCGAATACAAAATTTCATTCCATTTGGACTAAAATTTCGGCCCCCAGAGCGAATATATATATATATATATATATATATATATATATATATATATATATATATATATATATATATATATATTTATATATATATATATATATATATAATATATATGTTTATGTGGACTCTCTAACAGTTTTATTCCAATTGAAATGAAATTTGCTATTTGTATTTGTGGACTTTTGGTATTTGAAAGGTCAAGTAAATTAATGGGTAAAATCGGTAAAAGGGGAAAGAGGGGTTTAGAGAGAGGGGGAAACACTAAATTTGGCATATCTCTCTTAATATTCGAAATATCGAAAAATTTATAAGAAGTAAAGTTGTAGGTAATTAGTTTTACTATAATTTTGTTATCCCTTGGGGGAAAAACCTACTTTTTCTCCCATGGGAGAAAAAGTACTACTTTAGTACCTATTTAGAGGGAGTTAGTTGTCAGTCTAGTCCTGAAAGTACAAAAAATATATTTTTTCTATTTTGAAATAAGATTAACTTTGATAAATTATTTCTTTGATTAAAAATTGCAAATTTTAGAAAAAAAATATATTTTTTCATATTATCAAAAACTCAAGGAAAGAATAAAAATAAATAAATTACTATAATATTTATAAAACTCTACATATGATGTAAATTTGGGAAAAAGTTCGAAACAAATGTATAATTCCAGTCGGCAAAATTTAATAGTATTCGAACCTTAATTTACTAAGTATGTTATTCAATCGAATAACTACTATATTATTCGATCCAAAACTTTTATTGAAAACTATCATCTGTAACCACTAAATGGAGCTGGTAAAGCCAGTTCAAATATTGTCCAGATTAAAATGTGAGATCAGTACCTATATCACCACAACCCGGTCGACTTGTCTATTTCAATACACATTTATTATTTCTAGTTAAAAAAAATTTTCATCTCTTATAATAAAAGCGACGAGCGCACATCAATTGATGCGATGAATTAAAATTGAACGTTGCGCATGATTAATTTCCTTGATTTATAAATTTCTATAAACTAAAATTAAAAATATTTATCGAAGTATCTATTTACACGTTAACGTGTATATATAATGTTTTGATATAATTTACACGTGAATGACGTTATTCTAGTCGTAACAAATATAAAATTATTTTTGTTCGAGCAACAAAGACACTATATCATATTAATTAATTAATTAATCTTAATAGCCAGCAGGACTACGGTGGCAGACATTGCACTCATACATTTATAATATTGTTATCTGCCTTTTAAACATTATTTCATTCAATTAACAGATGAGGGAAGCTTTTCTAATGCCGGATCTTAGACCAATAGGGCCAGAATCTATTTTAGAAATTCCAAAAACAGCATTGCAAACAAGTAAATCGAGGAGATAGACTTTAAACACTGTGATCTCTGAGAAATATACCGCAACAAAACTCGGGAAGAAATTTTAGAAATAATAAATGTATATGTTTGTCTCTTTTTATCTTTACAAATAACTTGTATGACTTAATTCAAATCATTTATACAGTGTAGCAAATTTCATATACCAATGACTATTCTTAAAGATTACAGCCTGTAGAACAATTGTACAACAGCCTGTACAATTATATTTTTAACGTGTTGATGTAATTTACAAGAGAAATTTTACGGTGGACCTTAAACGACGTCACGTGGAAATTATTTGAAACGCTATTTGTACGTTAACGTGTAAATCACATAGCAATATTTACACTGAATAGATCATACATTGTCTGTAATTCTATTGAACCAAATCCAAAGATGTTTATAATATTTAGTTATGGAAAATTTACACTTTTTTTTTTAAATTGATTTTTTCAAGTCCAATGACAATAAAACTTTCTTTCGTCTTCAAATCAATCAAAAGAAAGATGATGTTATCAATTTGATTTTTACCATTTCTTGTTCAATCATAAATCGCTTTCTATACTTATTGATTGAATTAATTAATTATGTCTTTTTTTATTTTACAGTGACGTTGCATAAAATTTTTAATTAAAAATAATTGTGGCATCATTTGTATATTGCGAATCAAATACTTATAGATCATATTTTATCAAAAGATCCTAAAGTATGGTTCTTACCTAATAAAATAAACAATTAATTGTCTATACAGGTGTTAGATCAAATTAAAGCGAGACATTAAACGAAATCTTGCTGAAAGTTTCCCTATCTATCTGAGAAATTTTAACCGTTCAGTAAAATGTCAAAAAATGATATCAATTCGTGATCTAGGCCATGCTCGCGACTTATCCAAATCATGTTATTGTGGTAAGTAATTAAATTAACCGAATTACGTTAAGGAAGTTTCAGCACTGTGTTATGCAATCAGTACAATAAACCGGTTTTATTTTATTATAGCACCAATACATAAACACACATATACAAACACATAGCCAAAACACTTTTCACATATACAAAATAATGTTATGTTGAAGAAAAGGAATAATTTGAAATTTTTATATTTCGAAAACAAATCGATAACACACGATTTTTTTTAAATTCATATAATAAGTATTTTGCTTTACTCTCTCCTAGTTTTTTTTAATATTCTGTTGAGGAGTTTTTCTAATACAACAGATAATAGTTGGGCGGGCATGACGTTTCACATGCTTCTAATGAGAGAGAGTGAGAGAGAATGATAACTTTAATATGAGTAATTAAATTAACCGAATTGCGTCAAAACATTAAAAACGATACCATAATATTATGAACAGTCAACGCCAAAAGTCAAGCTAAAAGAGAGCCAATAAAAGCTCAATAACGCTCAGTAAGATGTGCGCATATTTCAAATATTTGACACTCAAATAATATTTTCTTTTATTTGAAATATAACCACACCTTACTGAGCGCTCATTGTCTAACCGATCATTGTCCGACATTTACCACTTAACTTTTAATCAGTGTTTGTACTCGTTTAACGTAAATAACAATATTTTTAGATCTTTTATTTCAATTTTAAAAGTAGAAATCTCTCTTTTAAGAAGATTTAATTTTTAATATTTCCAAACGTTTAGTTTACGTCATAGGTTTTTAAAAATTTTTATTTAAATATCGTGTGTGACCTCAATTAGTGTACAAAGTTGGGAAGAGATCATTTCACTTATAGTTATGAAATTTGCCGAGTTCACCCACAAAGAAATATGTTCTAAAAATGATCTTTCACGACGTTAAAATTTAATATCGATTTTCAACATCGTAAACAATAGCTTCGAACTACACCCTACTTTGTGTCTATATACGGAGAATCTCGTATACCTAAGCTATTACTCATACAGTTAGTGAGTTATTCATCAAATAATGATAATTATTAAATTGAAATGTCCTTCAAAGATGCAATAATTAATGTAATATAATAATCTATTATACAAAATCATGTCGTATACGACACGTATATTAGTCATCAATAGATTAGTTAAAATGCATTTTAAATGGAATTCATTTTTTCATATGATTTAAATAATCTATTTAACCATGAGCGTCCACATTGGAGGGCAAGATAGATAGATAGATAGATTCTAGAGTAGATAGATAGATGGATTCATTGTGATGCCTAAGGATGTGAGGATGTGAGTGGAATGGAAGGAATTTTTGTGTATAAACTAGGAATTGGTAGGATATGCGGCTGCAGCCGACTATGACAAGAACTATGCCGATATTCAACTGGAGTTCGTAAAGGAAACTGCAGAAAACCTTCTCAAGCATAGCCGGTTACTTCGTTCTTGCCAATACGCCGACAGTTTTGTCAATTAACCGCCCCATTTTTTTTTCTTAATAATTGACAAACTGCCGATGTCGGGATTCGAACCTATAACCTCTCAGTTTCCATGTAGGCATACTGCGCAGACATAACGTCTTAGACCGGTCGGCCACTTGGACTGGTAGGGCAAGGTAAGTAAGTATTTCCCTTCGAAATTTCGGGTTCATTAATCTAAAGTGTACGTGTAATTTTCTTGAAAATTTACTGAAAACTGAGAATAGAGAGAGATTGACAACAAAAACAACAATAATGTAAACAACAGCATGGGGTTCTCTCTACTTACTCTTGTAAAAGTTAGTGTACTACTAAATTAGCTTTTACCCCACTCTGAAACAATTTTTTGCTGATCCTAGATACGTCCAGGTATTTAACTATTAATCATCTAAAAAGAAATGGTGTTAGCCATTATACTTATTTTTAACCCGACTTCAAAAAGGAGGATGGTTCTAAATTCGTCTGTATTTTTTTTTTAATGTGTCACCTCAGAACTCCGTCATTTATGAACCGATTTTGAATTTTTTGTTTTAAAGTGTTTGGTTTCCCATTGGTCCAATTGGCACCAAATCGCATTCTGATGAGAGGATCCCCGGGAAATCGAGGAATTTTATGTGATAACCGATTTCTACAATTTTTTTTTTTTAAGGGAATACTCATTCATAATGGGAAATAAGAAAATTTTTATAAAAACCGACTTCAAAAAAATTTTTTTCAAAAAAAAACCGACCCCAAAAAAAAATTTTAACACAAAAAAAATTCAAGTAAAAAAAACTGAAAATCTGCTAACTGAAAAAATGCACTAAAAATTAAATAAAATAAGAAAAAGCGATTAAAAAAAATGTGTTATAAAGAAATGCACTAAAAGTTAGTAGGTCGTTTAGTTGGTCTACCCATAATTAGACAAATAAAATAAGTTATAGAACTTCAAAGTCACTAAAAAGCGAGAAATAAACCCTATTTTGACAAAATGGAAACCCGACTTCAAAAATCAAATATTCTATATATTGGACACCGCTTCCAAAAATAACAATAATTGTACATATATATTTAAAAAATTTTGCTTAGGTGAACTAATATTGGCACAAGAATATGCAATTATTTCTTTACTTTTTAGTGCATTTTTTGTTATAGAATATTTGATTTTTGAAGTCGGGTTTCCATTTTGTCAAAATAGGGTTTATTCATATATTAATTCTTGAATACACGTTATTTAAACATTAATACTAAGAATTAACTATGCATTATGAAAAACAAAGCAAACGATTGCATTTATTTATTTCTTTTTTTCTTTATAAATGATGTAACAAATATATATTCGAAAAAAAAAACTTGAAAGGAAACACATTTTTTTTTTATAAATTAGTTTTAAATTCTAATTTACTTCAATGAATAAATGTTTAAAAAATAATCACTGTAATAATAATTAATTGTACGTACATTGTTTTTGAATTACCTTTTTGAGGTCTTTGACTGTTTGGGATTGTTTGTTTTATTTGTCGGGGCATCGATTTTTATAGTTCCGTAGTTCCACTTTTATAATATCCATATCATTTAAATGTCGTCTCTCGACGTACATTTCAAACAAGTGAAAATAACAAATAACTTTGTTAATTGCTTAAATACCCGGTATATACTGAATTTATGAAAACATTTTTTAAATAAAAGTTGTTAATTTTTAGAAAATGGGCATTTTTGTTCTATCTCTTACGGCTTCAAAGATACGCAGTTTTACCCAAACATGGTTCGATATTGCCCATTCAGTTATAAGGTCTCTACACAATTTTCACGGGCGATGTCACAACGAGTAACGTTAGTAAACTACATAAAACAGAATCGCAATAAATCCAAATAAAATAATATAAAACCCAAAAAACAAACTGGTTGGCGCATTATTATGAAACAGTGTGGAGAAGCATTGATGTGAAATTTTTTAATATCTTCACGTACACAAAAATATAAAAATTTTTTTTTCTTTTTGTGAATAAATAAATTTACAAAATACCAATTGTATTTTTTGAGAGATTTTTCTATAAATTATTAATTATTGTATATTTATATATATATATATATATATATATATATATATATATATATATATATATATATATAAACTAGCCCATGTATTATTAATAAAAAAACATTTCTTTTTGTATTGATTGGAATTTGTTGTTCATTGAAATTTAATTTGATGGCTTGTAAAAGAATCGCGTACGTTCGTTCCTTGCTATTTAACCAAACTCTATGTGATTAATTTTAAACAGAAGTTTATTGACTGTTTTTTTTTGTAATTTTTATCAAAATACCGGTTCATAATTATTATGTTCTATGTACAATACACACACTATAATTATATGAGTTAATAAAATACTTTTTTTGGTTAATAAAATGATTAATGATATACAAAATGGTTAATCTAAACGTTTTTAAGAATGTTACAGTCACCACTTTTCGACAGATTTTGCTCATTTTTTTTTCACAGGCTAAAGATAACGTTTTCTAATAAATCCTGAAGTTTTAGAATTTTTGACCGTTTAGAACGCGAGATAATTAATATCAAAGTTATCAATCTCTCTCAATCTCTCTCATTAGAAGCATGTAAAACTTCATGCCAGAATTTAAAAAAAAAAAACGAGGATAGTAAAGATAAATATTTATTAAATAAATTTTTTTTTAAATCGCGTTTTACCGTCTTGTTTTCGAAATATAATAATTAAAAATTTTTTTTTCTTTCAAAATTACATTAATGTGTATATAAATATATGTATGTTATGTGTGTGGATGTGCTTGTATTTGTTACGTATTTGTTCTGAAATAAAAGTAAACCACGTTTTTGTTCTGATTATACAAGACAGTGCTGGAACTATCTTAAGAATAAGAATTTTACAAGTAGGTGCATAGAGTAGGGGCCAAACGGCTAAAAAAAACCAAATACACCTGTACCTAAATAAATTCACCAAATACACCTGTATCTACCTATAGAAATTTTCATTACAGTTTTTTGTGTAGGTTTGTGCATGACATGGGCGCCTATTTTTATTACAAAGAGGTCAGCCAGACAACAGGTACATACAGGTACCTACCTACCTACCTATTCTATAGAAAGTCATGGTAATATTTGCCAATATAATGTATATATTATATACCGATTGTATTTTAAGGATGTACGAGCACTAGTGACTGGATATAGTCCATTTATAAAATTCTTCAAAATCTTATATAGTACATTCATAAAAGTCCATAAAAATGTTTATTATTTTTTGTCGTAAGTTAAAATTAAAATTTAATTTAGACCCGTCATACCGGGCCTAACAAAGAATCTATAAGAAAAAAATCCGAGATTTCGGGTAATTAAGCTACCGCCGAAAGAAACTAAATTTACCCGATATCTCAGTTGTTTTCTTAAATATCTTTTTTTTAGACCCGTCATACCGCAATTTTATTGGTTCAATCTCTGTTTCGGAATTTTTTTTATTGTCTTATTTTATTCCAAGTGAAAATTATCAAAATATGTGTAAAATTATGGGTTTCTCCATAAGAGCAATGCATTAAAACTCGAACTTTAACATTAAATAATTAATTCAAGAACCTCGTAATCCCCCCTAAAACTTTTATAATTGATTTATATGCACTTCAACTAGGTGTTAACAAAAAAATCAAGCCTTAATCTTTTTCAAGCTTCAGTGCTCGTACATCCTTAAATCATTTTATAGGCATAAATATATGTATCGCTTATTCATTTTATCATTTTCACGGCACCATATAGGTTTCTTTGTCTATGTTCATGAACTTTATTGGTAGTAATTTAATAGTATTATAATAACGTTATATAAAAAAAATTAAGACAAAATGGAAACCCGACTTCAAAAATCAAATATTCTAAAACAAAAAATGCACTAAAAAGTAAAAAATAATTGCATATTCTTGTGTCAATTTTAGTTCACCTAAGCAAAAATTTTTTAAATATATATGTACAATTATTGTTGTTTTTGGAGTCGGTGTCAGCAAAGAGAAATTCACATAAAATTTGGACACGCCTCCAAAAATAACAATAAGTACATATATATTTAAAAATTTTTGCTTAGGTGAACTAAAATTGGCACAAGAATATGCAATTATTTTTTTACTTTTTAGTGCATTTTTTGTTTGAGAATATTTGATTTTTGAAGTCGGGTTTCCATATTGTCAAAATTTTTATTATTTCTCTAAATATGGGTAGACCTACTAAACGACCAACTAATTTTTAGTGCATTTTTTTATAACACATTTTTTTTATCCGTTTTTTTTTTTTTTTTTTTTTTAATTTTTAGTGCATTTTTTCATAACAGAGTTTTTTTTTACAAGCATTTTGTTTTTTTTTTTTTGTAAAAATTTTCTATAAAAAAAAAGACGTTACGCAGGAGCTGCGTCACCTTGGCGAATTTCCTTAGAATACATAAATTACTCTCTAGTGACCACACTTATAGTTTAATCAAAATGAAATGTATCTGATATGATTTAAGTATTTTCAAAGCCAATTTTATTATTAAATGTTTAGATCAAGGGGAAAGGTGGGCATAGAGAACGAAGAAAACAGAAAATAAAAAAATAACATTCTTAATATTAGAACAATCGAAAAATGCGTAAGGAATAAAGATGTAGAAAATCAAGTGTGCTGCAATTCATCACCTTATCATTATTGCTCAAACTCTAATGTGTACAGAGATATTAAGGAATTTAATTTTTAACAAACATAGAACAAAAATTTAAAGACAAAAAAAATGTTGGTTTTTTAAAATAAACAACTTTTGTTCATAAACTCATTATATACTGGGTTTTGAGCAATTAACTCAGTTAGTTGTTATTTTTACTTGTTTATCAACAAAATATTTTTGTAATATTTAACATTTTTATGATAAAAGTTATAATGATGCAAATCACAAATGTTATCAATAACAAAGTTGATGACAACACTACGATAACAAAGTTTCTATTCAATTTGAGTTGATTTATTAATTAACTTTGATGGTAACAAATGTTATTAGCAATGTTATCTATATCATTGGTGTAAAGTGGGTTTTATAAATACCAAATGTTATTGAACATTTACTTCAATGGAGTCAAATTATATATGTGAACACACATAATATTATACCGTCCGTGTTGGAAAGCATTGCTAATAGAGAATCAATGTTAAATATTATTTACTATAATAACTATACACAATATGCTTAATAAAGAAATAAAAATAGTGGGGGAACTCTTTAGTGTGTCTGTTATGTATGCTTGCGGAACTATTTTGTACTTAGTCCTGCTTTAACATGTAATGAGAGTGGGTTAAATATGTTCATTGTTGTCTTCTTAAGCTTAGCATTACTTCTAACAATTGAAAATTCTTTTTTGAATGTCCCTTATTGTTTGTATGTAGAATGTTTGAAAATAAATGATAGTATTCTATTAACGGTATAACATAAAACAACAAACCACCCAAATTAAAAGAAAAATAAAACCCCTAAAAGAAAAAAAAATAGAATTCCGACAAAAAAAAAAAGTTAAACCAACGGTTCGAAAATTCTTCCATTATTTGCTAAACAATATCCCGGTCGATTGTAGAAATCTACCCGGGTATTTTCTAACACTTGAGGAGAAATATTCGCACATTTGTCAACAATTCTTTGCCTTAATTGTTGCAAATTTTCAGACCTATTCCGCGAGTAGATCTGTGTTTTAAGAAAACCCCACAAAAAAAAGTCGTTAGGAGATAGATCTGGCGATCTGGCTGGCCACTTTAAGGTACAAAACCACTCATAAGACGTTCCTGGAAAGTTTGTTCCAGGAACAGCCTTACTATCATGGCATTTTGTGCAGGGCAACCATCTTGTTGGAACCATACAGATTCCAAGTCTAAATTAGGAAGATCTCTAACAGTTGGCAAAATATTATTTCGTAACAAACTCAAATATTTTTGAGAATCTAAAGATCCGTCAATGATGAATGGTCGTATAATATGGTCACCCAATATTCCAGTCCAGACATTCAGTTTCAATATGTATCTGTATGTATGGTTTTATAGTAAATATTTTATTTATTTATTTAATATTGATTCTCTATTAGAAATGCTTTTAAGGACGGTCTGTATATTCTAACTGTTACATATCGTTCAAGGTAAATTATCTTATTGTTTATCTTTTTATTAAATTTTTGAATAGAAATATTATATTATTTTATTGTTATTATTATATATATAGAGAGAAATATTATAAAAAATGTGTTTTATTCGACTAAATCATAGAATACATTGACCTAGAAGAAGAATACTATGCAGCGAATCAACTTGTTTCAACACCATCATCATCATCAACAAACAACAGCATTATTGTCAGTGATCAGTCAACGTATTCTTTGTGATTTATGCTTCAGAAATTACATAACTGTTCATCAAATATATAATATTACTTATATTTATTTACATGAATTGTATAAGATCCTGGTTATTAGCATTCATTTCATAATTATTTAATGTCTACTGTCTACATGTTTAGAAAAATCAATTTATTTGTCTGGTCAATACGAACTACCACTGTGGGGCCAAGGGTGCCGACATGTTTTATTACAGGCAGATGAGGTATAAGTTTTCGCATTACCTTGATAATTAACTACGGTTACTTTTACACCGATCGAAAAGGTTTCTTTGTATCAAATAAAAGTGTATGTCTAGGTCAGGAGTAGATTCATCTAAAACTCTAGATAAGAAACTCTAGAGCAGAGGTGGGCACAGACAGCTCGTCTGAGCCTTACGAGCTCTCCATAAGCTGGGTGAGAGTAAGTAAAGAAGGTATGTTTTGAAGCAAGACGGAACGATGTTTCAATACAGGTTGTCCTACCGATTATTGCCCAATAATTTATTCAATCAATTTAGAAATAGTTTTATAAAATATTTATTGTTTAAATAATATCTTTTACAATATGGAGAGATACACCAAAAAACATAATAATAATAATAATAACAATAATGATAATAATAACAATAATAATAATAATCTGAACTTATCCAAGACTGCTTGCGATGTCTTCTACATTATTAAATTCACTACTTTTATTTTTTTTGAAAAACAAATTATGCGAAAAATAATTTCCACTACTACAAATAGTACTTTTCACTTTTTCAATTCAAAGTAGACTAACTCGAAGAACTCAAATTCCCACTTTATGTAAAATTTAACTAAATTCATCAAATTCCCATGACACTATACTGAGCATACTCCATACGAAGAAAAAATAATTAAATCAGGTAAATAATTCTTTATTAGTTCTCGGATATGAATAGTAAAATATTTAGACAAATCATTTGGAATTTCCAAAAGTTTAATCCTATTTAAAATTATCCTTTGCAAAAATTTCCCTCTTTTATTACAATGGTCCAGCGGTAAACTTAAACGTTCAAAAGATTTATATATATTTTTTATATATTTTTATTTTATTCATACACAAATATGATATATACTAAAAAGTTACATTTAATGACCCTAATTACCAGCCCAAAATTCCAGAGTATGTATTGAATGATTGCTTGTATTATTTACTTTGTATAATAGTGACCATAAAAAAGATTTGGTATTATTATATTTTTTTCAGAAAATGTTTTAATTAAAACAAGAAAATATTAATAATTGGTAGGGTTACCCTGTATTAACTCTATCTCTCTTCCCTACCTCTCACTCAGAGCTTGGCCGAGTCATCTCCTGCCCACCTCTGCTCTAGAGGGTAGTTTTAACATCAATATTAATAAAAATACAATGGCATGATAGTCTATATCGTATACGCTTGTTCTTTCATACTTATGTTTTCTAAATCTTAATGGAAATTGTCATTGTCCCATCCTATATATATATATATATATATATATATATATATATATATATATATATATATATATATATATATATACAGCCGGTGGAAGCCAAGACTAGATAGATAGATAGATTGTAACGGGCTGCCCTGAACGGGCTACACTTCGACCATAAGGTCCATTGTGATGCCTAAGAAGGCGAGGATGTGAATGGAGTGGAAGGAATTTTGTGTATAGACCAGGAATTGGTAGGATATGCGGCTGCTGACGACTATGATAGGAACTATGCCGATATTCATCTGGAGTTCGTGAAGCAAACTGCAGAAAACCTTCACAAGCATAGCCGGTTACTTCGTTCTTGTCCATACGCCGACAGTTTAGCCAATTAACCGCCCCTTTTTTCCTTAATAATTGGCAAACTGCCGATGTCGGGATTCGAGCCCATAACCTCTCAGTTTCCAAGGAAGCATACTGCATAGACATAACACCTTAGGCCGCTGGGCCACTTAAAATAAATTATTTTCTATATTAGTGGTAATATTCCAAATTTAACATTGATTTTGTCAAATCTAAATATTTTTTTAAATTCGATGTCTAAATAAAAATATTCTTAAATCTATTTAATTTGAGATAATTTTTGTTGGGAGATGGGCATTATTTTTCAATAGTTTCTCATGTTGAATACAGAAAAATAACATTTTCTCTCACAAGCATTGTAAAAAGAAAGCAAATAAAAAGTTTCATAAATATCCAACTTTATTTTATGGTTTTCAAAAGGAAATACTATTTTATTGAAAATACATTTTATAAAGTATCGTAAATTGAATCTAATCAAAGATATAAATGTAAAAGGGAAAAGTTAATGCATTTTCTTGGAAAAAAGAAGTGTGCTAATCTATACGTTAGATCGAAGCTATTGCAAGATTTTCCTTAGGAACTATTTAAATATTTTACTTGGTAAGTCTATTTATAACATAGTATAAAAATATGTTATAAAACCAGGGAAAATAATAAACTATAAGTGAGTTAATTACTTAAATACCAGGTATAAATTGAGTTCATTATCAATGCGTGAACTATTTATTTTAGTTTACATACGCATAAATGTATAAAAATACAAAATGGTGTACCTGGTACCAAATTGTAACAAAGTCGAAGCGTGTCTAGTTGCCTTTCTAGGTCTTTTTTATCGATCCCTAATGAATTGATCCCCACAACCTCTTCTATCCTCTACCATATCTAGTACGTTTCTTCTTGTGATCGTCGTCGAATCTAACCGCTCTCTTTGCAAAACAGAGGACAGAGCTTCACTACAATCTCAGGTTCCTCTATTTAGATTCAGCCGATGGTTAAGGCTGTAAGGAGGTTAGAGCCTCATTCTGGGTCTGTAACGACATTCTGCCAGAATGTGAATGGGCGTGTCCTCTGCCTTGTTGCAGTTCGGCAAAGTCCTCCACAAGAATGTTTATGTCTTTCCGATTCTTGTCAATAAGCCAGTTTGACCTAGCGGCATTGTATCCAGTTAGTTTTGGCTTCACCAGGTAAGTAGCCGAGCGGTTTAAGTCGTTATGTCTACTTGGGGACTGAGAGGTTATGGGTTCGAATCCCGACATCGGCAGTTTTTCAATTATTAGAAAAAAAGGGGGACGGTTAATTGACTGAACTGTCGGCGTATGGACAAGAACGAAATAACCGGCTATGCTTGTAAATGTTTTCTGCAGTTTCCTTCACGAACTCCAGATGAATATTGGCATAGTTCTTATCAGAGTCGGCTGCAACCGCACGTCCTACCCAGATCACTCCACCTAGATCAATTTAACATTGTTCCGTTTTGCCAGTTTCCTCTTACTAAAGCAATTTTCACTAAAATGTATTTCCTTTTGAAAACCATAAAATAAAATTGGATATTTCTAAAACTTTTTATTTGTTTTCTATTAACAATGCTTGTGAGAGAAAATGTTATTTTTCTAAATTTAACATGAGAAACTATTGAAAAATAACGCCCATCTTCTAACAAAAAATGCTCTCAAATTAAATAGAATTAAGGTACTACACCATTGGCAATATCAATTCTTTATTATTATACGTTCAAAAACATAAATTTCAATTATCATTTCTATTGTACTTGAAACCACACCCTTCCAACGATTTTGTATATCCGAGGGGGTTCTTAGAATAGACAAAAATTATATATAGTTCCGGAAGTAAAAAAACAAAGTTAAGTTTTTGAATAAAAGTCATACAAAACATTGTTACACATCTGAATTATTTAAATGCGTTATGTGTTATGATCAGGTTATTTATTCTATTCAAAAATTAGAAGGGGGACTCACCTCGACTCTCATGAGGCTTACGTATGTGTATGTATGCCTGTAGGACGTTATAGTACGAGAGCTCACGACCAAAACAATGTCTCATCGCACCAAGGAACTATTTATAATCGATAGTTTAGATGACCCTAGACCCGACTAGGCGGGTAGTAACCTTCAGTAATCTTGTAAGGTCGCGGAGGATGATTTCTGCTATGGAAAAAAAGCAGCCAGATCGTATTATCGCAATATGTCTGATATTGGAAATGTACGTAGATTTTGTAATTTTATTACTAAAAATACCGTTTTCAGACATTTTGTTTGACCTGAGCTCATTTTCAAAAATGCCATAAAAATTAGCCGACTCATATCATAGCAATTAACTTCAAATTTGTTTCCAATCGTTTGTATTGCTACCGACATTACTAAAATACGGTTTTCAGACATTTTCAATCTTGCCTACAATGTTAAAAACGATAAAAACGTTTCATAAATTCATACCTGTTTTATTTTGTAAAATTTATTTTAAAAGTCCTTCAACTTCAGTTCGACGATTGCTGGTAACCTTTTTTTAATCAACATCGAAGAATTTGAGGGGTGCAACTTATTGCGGAGTCTTTAATACGTATAAATACGACTGTTTTTTTTAAATATCGAAAAATTGTGTGATAGGGTTCGTGCAATGCTCAATTTGTCTGATATCGGTTTATTATAAATCTGGGCAACTCATTTTATCATGTCGAATAGTTTGCAGACGTTTTTCGATAATACCAACCGGTAAAATTTTATGACACTTTTGAAATGATCTCAAAATGTCCGGCAAGTAGATTTTTGTCTGAAAATTCCGGTTATTTCGCATCAATTAACTCTAACTAACATATAAAAATGATTTTCAGACGCGGTGCTATGAATTTTTTTTGTCTCATTTTTTTTAATGGTTTCCTGGACAGGCGCAACGATATTTTTGTCTGAAGACCGTGTTTCTGGTATCTCGAGGCTATCATCTAACTACATTCCGTCTATCCGACGTTTTGCTATGATACGAATCGCTAAATTTTATGACATTTTTGAAAATGCGCTCAGGTCCAGTGTCGGATTATAGACTAGGCCAACTCGGGGCCCTTACATAATGGGGGCCCCCATAACTTTGAAAAAAATTGTGGTTAATTGCGATGCTTTTGATGATGTTATTAATGATTTTGCGGGGGAAAAAAAGCAAGAAAAGTTCTTATTTAAGTGTACGTAATAATTTAATTTTAAATGAATCATACTAGTCGAATCAACCAAAAGATAATTATTACATTAAAATACATATTACATAAAATATTACATAAAATGAAAAATAAATAAAAAGTATTTGAATTAATTTATTAATCTCCTGACCATCATCACCAGATTCAAAAATTCATTCAACTTCATTTTTATGATTGCTGAAAGTGTAGCGGTGTCGCTTCATCATTAAATTATTATTATAATTTTGTTCATCATTTTTATCTATTTCATAACAACTATAACTTCCCTCTATTATCACGGTTGCTTTGAATGTTAACAACCTTGGTAATTTACATATTAAAATTATAACATTTCATAAATCAAATCAATAAAGATCAATTATATCTTTTATATATATTTATTATTTATTTAAATAATAATTATTTAATATAAAAAAAAAAAACTAAAATTAAATTATTTAATATAACTATTATCTAAAGCAAATGAAAATGACTTATTTTCCCCGCCCTTAACGAGGCCCCACAAGAAATATGCCCCCCCCCCAGTTGTTAATTCGGCACTGCTCAGGTCAGACGCAAAATTTCTGGAAATCGCATTTTTGGGCTCAGAGTCAGTCATCTAAACTATTGATTCTATATGGTTTCATCCTTGGTGTGATGAGACAAAAATCTTGGTCGTGGGCTCTCGTACTATTAGCTAATCATAAAATATTTATATTTCTAAAGAATATATTTTTATTAATAAAATATAGTGATTGTGACAGTTTTTTAATTCATTGTATAGAAGAATAATAAATATGGAGTGCAATGCAGGGAGAGCAGAGTAGTGTGCCCTCTTAAATCACTTTTTAAGTGTGTTCCCGGCTTTTAATCGAAATAAATAATATGACTTATTTATGATTATGTAAATGTTACCTATATCCTTTTATTCATTTCCTCTAAATAGCTAATACATATAATGAATGTATTCTTAAGTTACTATAATTCTGACTGTCAAAATGCATCTTATTGTGGTTTGTGTATTTGAAAGGGGTTCAATTTCTTACCTATATAGATATTCAAATATTTTGACCGGAAGTTTATTTCAATAATTTTCTAATATATGTACACTCCCGTTCAATAAAATTGAACAGACCTGAAATGTTAATTTTCTTACATTTCATAAAACTCCTCACTGTTGTAACTCTCTGTATAATAATTCATTTATAAAGAAAGATAACTAGTATATATTTTAAGTGTGAAAAAAGAAATGGAAGTATATTAAAAAAAAAAACATTTACTACAAGAATAATCAAAATTATGAGAGACTAATTCGATTCAGATCTGTTCAATTTTATTGAACGGGAATGTGTGTATATGGAAAAATTATCTTGATTTAGAACGAGCATATGGCTCGGTATTGGACTGGCCATAGGCTCAAGGTGGCGTTTGCCACCCGGGTAAGGTACTCTCGCAAATTACCTTTGTAAATTTTTATTCCAATCACACAAATTAGGGCGCACTCCAATTTATTTGTCGCTTACACTGTAAACCTCACAATCTTGTTTACAAAAGAAACTTGCGAGAGATGATTTTCCGTGCTGAAGCGCATTAAGACTATACTTCGATGTCTACTGGGGCAAAAATCTTATCAAGGATAACGGGAATAGCAGCTTTTACGAACAATTTAGATGACAATCTAGCTGAAATTTCTCCTCTATTAAAAAAATGCGAATAGGCTTACGTTATAACTAATTGGAACTTTTTACTTAAAAATGTACGCTTTTGAAATAAAATCTTCGAAAAACTATCGGCTATTTGATTATTATTATCATTTGGTTTACCAGGCCAAGTGGCCGAGCGGTCTAAGGCCAAGGTGTCTAGTAATATTTTGGCAAAAAATTCCCTGATTTTTCCAGGGTTTCCAGACTTGAATTCGAATTTTTCCAGACCATTTTTTCATATGATATTTTGTTATTGATAAGAAAATTAAGAAAAGTATAGATTTGTTCATTTATATTCATTTTTTATGGATAATATGATAAAACCTATACATTCTTTTTCATCAGTAACATACATAAAATTTTTTCAAAAACTTCAAAACAGATAATTATTAGTAATAATTTTTTAGAAGTTATTTTAAATACGATTATGCGAAATTCCATGAAATTCCCTGGAATTTTACGAAATTCCCTGACAATTCCATGACTATTCCAGAAACTCAAAATTCCCTGACATTTCCAGGTTTTTCAGATTTTTCAGACAACTAGACACCCTGAAGGCGTTATGTCTGCGCAGTATGCCTACTTGGAAACTGGGAGGTTATGGGTTTGAATCCCGACATCGGCAGTTTGTCAATTATTTAGAAAAAAAAGGGCGGTTAATTGACTAAACTGTCGGCGTATGGACAAGAACGAAGTAACCGGCTATGTTTGAGAAGGTTTTTCTGCAGATTCTTTCACGAACTCCAGATGAATATCGGCATATTCCTATCATAATCAACAGCAGCCGCATATCCTACCAATTCTTAATCTACACACAAAAATTCCTTCCACTCCACTCGAATCCTCACATCCTTAGGCATCATAATGGACCTTATGGTATATATATATATACCATAACGGTATATACGGTATAACGGTATAATTTTTTATCAGCAAAACAAACATCTGTGAAAATGTGTTAGTTTGGGATCAGAAAAAATAAAACCGATTGAGCGAGTTTTCAGATTGGTCCTTTTTTCGGTTCACCTAGGAGCGTCGCAGCTACTCAAAAAGTCTTTGTCAACTTTCGGCATTTTATATCTGCAATTTTCATTATTGAAAAAAATATGTATATTTACTAGGAGAGATTGGTAAAATGCCTTTTTATACAAATTTAAAATGGTAATGTTTAAATGCTCTTGAAAATACATTTAATATGTTAAGTGAAAATAGTTTATATATAGAAATGTATTTAAAATGTAAAATGGAAAATAAATATTTAAAATAAGTAATTTACAAGATGCAAACTGGTTTTCTGGAAATTTTATGAAATTTAATGTTGTTAAGAAAGTCAGTTAATAGGGTGGTAATTCCGTAAATACATGGGATACAGAATCCGATGCAAAGTTTAGATAAACTTTTTTTAAATTAAATTCTAAATTTTATATTTTCAAAGAGTTTTGATAATTAAATATAGTTTTTTTTTTATATACAGACCGTTTTCAAAAGCATTTCTAATAGAGAATCAATGTTAAATAAATAAATAAAATATTTACTATAAAACCATACATACAGATACATATTGAAACTGAATGTCTGGACTGGAATATTCGGTGACCATATTATAGGACCATTCTTCATTGACGGATCTTTAGATTCTCAAAAATATTTGAGTTTGTTACGAAATAATATTTTGTCAACTGTTAGAGATCTTCCTAATTTAGACTTGGAATCTGTATGGTTCCAACAAGATGGTTGCATTGCACACAATGTCATGATAGTAAGGCTGTTCCTGGAACAAACTTTCCAGGAACGTCTTATGAGTGGTTTGGAACCTTCAAGTGGCCAGCCAGATCGCCAGGTTTATCTCCTCACGACTTTTTTTTGTGGGGTTTTCTCAAAACACAGGTCTATTCGCGGAATAGGCCTGAAAATTTGCAACAATTAAAGCAAAGAATTGTTGACAATTGTGCAAATATTTCTCCTCAAGTGCTAGAAAATACCCGGGTAGATTTCTACAATCGATTCGGATATTGTTTAGCAAATAATGGAGGAATTTTCGAACCGTTGATTTAACTTCTTTTTTTTTGTCGGAATTCTATTTTTTTTTTCTTTTTGGGGTTTTATTTTTCTTTTAATTTGTGTGGATTGTTGTTTTATGTTAGAACGTTAATAGAATACTATCATTTATTTTCAAACATTCCACATACAAATAATAAGGGATATTCAAAAAAGAATTTTCAATTGTTAAAAGTAATGTTAAGCTTAAGAAGACAACAATGAACATATTTAACCCACTCTCATTACATGTTAATACATACTGAGTACAAAACAGTTCAGCAAGCATACACAACAGACACACTACAGCGTACCCCCACTATTTTTATTTCTTTATTAAGCATATTGTGTATAGTTATTATAGTAAATAATATTTAACATTGATTCTCTATTAGCAATGCTTTCCAACACGGACGGTATATTTAAAAGAAGTTTTGGTAAAAAATAGTTTTTTATATATTTAAAAGGAGTTTACATGTGACTTGTGAAGTTGTAGTTTATACAGCACAGTTTTTAATCTAAAAAAATGACGAAAAAAAAACCCTATTTAAAATCGATTTCAATAGGTGAAATACACTCCCCCGTAGAAAATAACTACATGGTGGTTTTAATTAAGCGTAACGAGCCTATTTTTTAAATACTCTTTACAAAATTAGAATATCGTTAAGAATTCACACATTTACACAAGGTAGATAGATAATATATACCTTAACCTCTCTACCAGAAAAATCAATGCATCAACTGATGAACTCATAAATTTGAGCGTATAATGTATATATATGTCACAAACTACATTTAATTACCTTTAAGCATGAAATCCTTAGAATATGTATTCATTCTATATTATAAATGGTTACATTTTCTAAGAATCAAGTTTTATTCAATACTTTACAGAGAGTTTGTGAATTGTCAACACTGGAATTATTGAATTATATCTCTGTCAACATGATAACACATATCATCACATGAGCACCGTACTTTCTTATATCTCTTTAAAACCGTCCTAGATGCAAAAAAATACCCCTAATCTATGATTTTTTCATAAACCTTATAAATTCCCCAAAATTTCAGGTCTAACATCTGTAATTATGTAGAGGTAAATTAAACAGTATACGCACTGGTAAAGAACTTAACGTATACAGGATATTTAAACAATATTATAAGCTAGTATAATACAAGAGTATTACAAGTTTAGTTGTGAGTTTGTAACAGTTATTGATCAAGAAGATATTGATCGTAGAAAAAAAATTTGGTATTCATAAAATGTTAATTAGTCCATTTCCGTATATCCTTCTGTCCGCCCGTCTGTCAATACGATAATTCAAAAACGAAGACAGATAATGATATAAAATTTTGCGTGTGTATTCTAGAGCTAAAAATTAGGTGAAGTGTTTCTTGAAGGAGCAAAATCGGTCCATACGTTGTTTCATCAGGGGCGAAAATCTCTACATGTAAAACCGTAAGAGACCGTAAATTTTAAAGATAGAAAAAAAATGTTTCTTTTTGGAAAATAGATTTTTGTTTGAAGTTGTTTTTTCATAAGCTGAATAGTTTGGTTATAATTTTAGCTCAAACGTCTGTTTAAATTACTCTTATTTACAAAAGCATGTATGTTTGCAAAAGCATAGCACCTTTGTATTTTTACACTACTTTGTATTTATACATCTATGCGTAAGTAAAATAAACAGTTCACACATTGATAATAAACCCAATATATACCGGGTATTTAAGCAATTGATACTTAGTTTTAATAATTATAGTAGAATTTCTAACGATTGGTAGGTGAAACAGAGAAATTTCTAACTTCAAATAAAAAAGTAAAATAACAACTAACTGAGTTAATTGCTTAAATACCCGGTATATATTGAATTTATGGAGAAAAAAAACTGTCCATTTTGCCCAAACATAGTCCGATTTTGCCCATTCACTTTTTGACCTTACTTTTTAGTTCTACACAACAACGGAACTAAACTTAATATACCCTGGTATATATTATATACCGGGTGTAAAAAGTGAACATAATCTGACAACATTGATTGGATTAAACAACCATTGAATACACATAGAATTACACTTACAATATTTGATGAACACTCTGTATATAAATTTTAGCATATATTATATATAGTTAGTTCGTATAACTTTGTTTTTCGTACAAAGTTAAGAAGATTCTATAAAATAATATGTTATAGAGAGAGAGATTTCAACTAAAAAGGATTAAATTAAATATAATGTTCGTTCGCTACATATTCATATTATATTATTATTAAAAACTTTTTACGAGTATTTACTATTTATAAGCATGTTATTTTGAATATTTAACATAATAAGTATAAGTAATACTTCGTATAACTGTACTTGATTGAATTTGAAATATTTCTCACATATATAGGAACAATGGGCGTCAAAAAGTTGATATAAGTTTTTAAAATTTTATAAAAACTTTTTATTTTTGTTAAATTTTTTCTTAAGATCTTATTTCCCCCCAAAAAATCCAATCTTGTCTTTAAATATCAATCAGCGAAGTAAAGTCCTAAAAAAATCAATAAAATTTAAAAGACGAAAATTTCTCGTACTTATAATTACTACAAAAACACATGTACTGTATTTTTTGTTAAATTTTACCAAAAAAGTTTCACCACTTTAAATGAATATTAAAAATCTGTATTAAATTTTTATATTCTATAGCCTATAACTTTTTAATTATCCACATTAATGCAAAAAGTGTATGAAGTCAACTTGTACAGAGTTCAATTTCAAACAAAAAATCTCTTAAACAAATTTTTTCTAACATATACCGTTACGAAGATATAGGGCAAAAACTATTTACACACTTTTTCAAACATGGCGGTCGTATTGTGCGAAATCAATGACCTACTCACTTTTTAGCTCTTGAACACCCACACAAAATTTTCAGTTCGTTCTCTTTTCGTTTTTGAGTTATCGTGTCGGCAAACGTTATAAAATAATTATTTAAAAAAGGCAAGCAACATGTCTAGTTTAACAATATACAAGCTCCCATATTACTGATTGAAAAAAAGGGATACAAAAAAAATAGAATCATAAGACTGGTTTTTGTTTGATAGAAAAATTATATTAAATTTTACTATTAAACCTGAAATTTGGCACACTAAGGAAGAAAGGAGAATAAAAGAGAAGGAAGAAAGCCATGTTTAGCTTCTACACTATGTTATTTTAAGATCTAAAATTTTGCTATCAAATATTAAAATTAAATAGTAAACAAAAAAATTAATATATTCAAGTTTCGTACCTTTACATTATAGATACTTAAACATTATCACGAAAACTCGATTTCCAAAATTTCAAGATAATATTATTCTCGAAGAAAATAGTATCATTAATTTGAACAGACTTTTATTGAGCTTGTATGTATGTTTGTAAACTAATCGATTTAAAACTTTGCAATTCTCATGATCGAACAACGGAATTCGAAAATACACCATAAAATTGAAGTTTATTGACACTAAGAAATATGAAAAATTAAGTTACAATATAACAACTATTTTATAACCTTCAGAAATAACTGAAGTTGTTTAAAACAACTAAAAATTACGCACAAAAAGCAAAAATAAATAAATAGCTAATAATATAAACACTCAAACAAAATTAAGTATCACACGTTTTTACAATTAGCTATTTAATTTTATTTTGCATTTTAATTTCTTACTAATAAAAGTTCCCTTCTTAAGTTATTTTTTGTAACTATAAATTTTTATAAAACATATCCGACAGATATCCACCAATTCAGAGACACCAGATATATCGAAGCCAATGAAGAAGAAACAAAATGATCAAATTATTAAGAAATAAATATAATTGAATTTAATCTTTTTAATTCGTATATGAAAAATTTCAAATATTTCAGTGAATTCAAACTATTGTTACATAAAACAATGTTTGATCTCATATTATCTCCATAGAATAAAATTCCTAATGCATTTGAAAAAAACATCTCCATGATTAATTTTAATCAATTTAATATCCTTTCAATTAAAAAAAAAAACAAAATCAATTTATAATAACAAAACTATTGTTTGTTCCACAATAAACTGACGACGCACATACAAAATAATATTTAAAAAAATCGCTTAGCATTTAGAAAAGACAAAAAAACAAACAGGGGGAAATATTGAATCAAAAATTGTATAAAAAGTTACCTCGAAATGCTGCTAGAAAAGTAATAATAACCGCCAACACAACACTTTGCATGTTTAGCTTTTTCTTCCACATGTTGACCAAAATTAGTATATATATCTCTCACTTGCACTAATGCAGTTAATAATAAAAACACACCTTAGTATATAGCTTTCTAAGTACAAAATTATATACCTAAATATATATATATATAGATATATAAGACTACTTAAGTAACGGCTGTTTTAAGTTAAAAAATAAAATTTGAAAAATCGAAAATAAAATGCACACACTACAAATTTAAGAACATATTTTTTATTCCAAAAATTCACACTTTGAACACTTGATGATGACCAATTAACTTTATATAATATTTTTACAATAAGTTGTTAAAAACTTTTCTTCTTGCCAGTAATCAATTCAATTTTATATATATGTATATGAAATAAACCGCCGACAACCGTGTGGTGTTCTGTATGTAGTATACAACTCTGTGATTCCAGTCGCTCGACTCTCGCTCTGTGTGTTATTACCACTAGACTCTAGAGAACAGTCTCACTAACTATTGTCGAATGAAACTCGCTTTGTGTCTGTTGTGTTGAACACTACTGCAGTCCTACAATCTCACTCACCTGACACACTACTATGTTGTTAATGTTGGACGCTTGGAGTCAGGTAACCGGTATCAGACATGTTGATGGTGGTATTCTTTATCTAAATCCAAGTGAATACAACAACTTTCAAATTTTAAATAAATTCAGTTACAACTTTGTATTGAAAAAAAAAACAAAAAAATTTGTTTATTTCAACATTTTTATATTTATGAACTAAAAATGATTATCTATAAAAGAAAATTATATTCTTTTTCTTTTATATCTAAAATACATTTTTTTTGTGTTTTCGTTAACTATAATTTAAATTAATGATTTTTTAAAAATTGTTGTTTATTAACATGCTTTTATTAGCTTGATCTATTTATGTATAAATGTAATGGAATTGTGTAAGTGAGTTTTCACCCACTTCCGGACGTCTGAACAATCTGAAATTGTGCAGAAGTATTAAAAACCGGTGAAAATACAATAACATACAAAAAATTAAATAAAAAAATAAAATTTAAAATTTTTTAATAGCCAAAATACAAATTTGTGTATCTCTAAAACAAGAAGAAGCAGAAATTTGGTATGCGAGAGCTTTCGGTATTTCCAATAGGCCGAGGGAAAAGAGAGATTTAAAGGGAGGAGGAAGCATATTTTGAAATGTCTATCTTAATATATATATATATATATATATATATATATATATATATATATATATATATATATATATATATATATATATATATATATATATATATTATAGGGAGACTCAAAAGTCATGGAGTTTTTTGAAAGGGTGGATAGAGAATGAAATTCTGAGATGAAAATTTCTTGGACATTTTTGCACCTGACCCACCGTTAATTTGATATTAATTAAATAAAGTAACCTATATCTATATATATATATATTACCATTTATATGTGATATATATATGACCATTTCTTATTCCGTTAACGTGCTTCTCTAATTGGTTACTTTATTTAATTAATATCAAATTAACGGTGGGTCAGGTGCAAAAATGTCCAAGAAATTTTCATCTCAGAATTTCATTCTCTATCCACCCTTTCAAAAAACTCCATGACTTTTGAGTCTCCCTATATATATATATATATATATATACAAAAATATTTACTACGTTAGATTGATGGACATTTGAAGGAACTTTTACGTAATCGTTTCGCCGGTACAACCTCAACAGCAACTGTTTCAAAAAATGGTTTTAAATCGGATGTTTACTTACACACAAAAAACCATTAGTTTTCGTTTTTAGTTTGAATCGCTAAGTTTAAAGAGAATTAATTGCACAGGGAAAATTATTTAAATACTTAGAAACTCTTATTAGTAATTAAGGAAAACATTATTTTTATTAAAACAAAATAGTTGATTGCGGTTATTGAATTGAAGCCGCAAATTTCTTAATTAATTCGTTACGGATTTTTCATTATGTAATCAGCTAGCTCGATGATCACGTATTATTATATCGGTCACCAAAATTAATTTGCAAACATACCAGTCAACCTAATAAAAGCGTCTTATAAAACAGTTTTAAAAATGGTCTAACTCCATTTGAACAGACTTTTTCTACATTGATATTTCATACATTTGTGCGTGTGCAAAAGGTAAAATAAACAATTCACGCATTGATAATGAATATACACCAGGTTATTTAACCAATTAACTCAGTTAGTTGTAATTTTAAATTATTATATTATCCCGTAGTATTAATAGAGAATGTTTTGTCGATGTTCAAAATATAAATGGAGTTGTTATCGACAATCACGAAAAACGCTTTAGAACATTTGTATACCCGGTATATATAATATATACAAGTTTAGTCCCGACGTTGTAAAATTGGTTGAAAATATTGATCGCGCGATAACTCAAAAACGAAAAGAGCTGACAAACTGAAACTTCCTGTGTAGGTTTTCTAGACCTAAAAAATAACTTCGTGAATCGCAAAATCGATCCTTGAATCCCCTCGCTAAGAGGGTACATTATCGATAAACGAAACCGTATGAGATAGAAAAATGTTCCGTTTATAAAAATAAAACACTTTTGCGCTTTTGCTTGAGTCTTTTACATAAATTAAATAGTTTTGTAAAATTTCAACTCAAAAATTTTTAATTACTCTTTTGTGATTACAAAATCATATAAAGGGTCTTCCAAAAATTCTGGAAAATGTCGAATAACTCGAAAAAAATACTTTGGAATGAAAAACGAAAAAAAAAATACCTTGTTCAATATCTTTAAAAAAGCTATCCAATAAAGACACGTTGAATGGAAAATATCAAACATACAACCAGTGAAAACAAGTGAAAATAACAAATGAGTTAATTGGATAAATACCCGGTATATACTGAATATATTAATAAAAAGGACATTGTTTATTTTTAAAAATGTCTTTGAATTTTTGTTCTATCTTTTACGGTTTCAAAGATAGGCAGTTTTGTCCATTTTTCTCAAACATGGTTCGAATTTGCCCATTCACGAACTTGATTTTACTTTTTGGCTCTAGAACACACATTCAAAATTTCAGCTCGCTATCTCTTTTTGAGTTTTCGTGTTTACAAACGGACGGACAACTTAGCGGAAACGTACTAATTAGGTCATTTTATGAATACACATACCAAAATTTTACAAAGTCAGAACTAAACTTAATATACCCTGGTATATAGATTATATACCGGGTATAAAAATACAAACAATTATTTATGTATAACTATAAACTGATCTCACTTTAACATCAGATCAATTATTTTCCAATTGAAGTGAACAACAACAACAACAACAACTGTTACAGAATACGTATTCTTACACAATAAAATAGTGTTCTTATTGTTTATCTCTTTTTGAAGCATTTAAATCGTATATAATTGTTATCTTTTGATAAAGTTGCCCAATTCAAAGACTGGAATAAAAGTATATCAACAACCAGACCAGTATATGGGAAACAAGATTTTAATTAATTATAAGTATACATTTTAACAAAAGGAATTATTATTATCTGTTTACAACAACTTATAACTCCTCCACTTTCTAAAACCTTTAACTTCAAATCAAAGAACAAAACACATCATCTTCATCTGTTTAAACATTCTTATTTACATAATTTTATATTACAAAAATATTATTTCTGTTTTTTAAACAAATTTTGATTACTACACAATATTTTATGACTGATATTTGTCATCGAATTTGACTAATAGAACGATTCATTTACTAAAAATAAGACCCAATCCGGACGAAAGCATGAAACTTAGCTTGCATTTAGCTTTCTAAATATGTATTTCAATATGAATGTGAGAGTTTTTCATTTCTCTATTCTTCATGGTTTTTCAAAAAGCGTTGTTGTGTATGTTTAGGATATACCGTGATCGTCAACAAAATGGAGTAGACCTCTGGTATTCAGAATATTTGAGTTATTTGGAGCAGTTTTTTTTCTTTTTCATATATATGTGATGATTGACGGTTCACGAGTTATAGACAAAGGGAGGAATCGAAATAAAAATCTTCGAATAAGTGTGCGTATTCAACATACCGGAAACACCATAGTAGAATACTCTCATTGGAAAAAACTCTTATTTTAACGGAATATACTGCGTAAAAAATTATTCTTTTTTTTTAATTTTGAAAGTTTGAAACGTCAGCATTTATATTCTAAATTTAAAATAGTTTGTTTCCAAAATTTTATTAGTGCAGGTATTTCTATAGAAACTATAAACTCTATTGGAGATCTAGGTCGGCTATAACTTTGGAACGGTTTGTAATTTTATATTTCTGATAGTATGCCTGGAGTCGTAAGGATAATAATTTACCTAAGGTTGTCTCTCAGAATTATTTTGCTATCTCCTAAAGTTTTCTCACAATTCCCACAATTAATATGAATCTAATGACACCTAACATGTTAACATCCATCAAGTCGTTTAAGCTACAGAGCATACCAAAGGAATAGACATACAAACATACATACACGCCCGTTCATAATAATTGAACCAGCTGAAACATTCTTAGTGTTACTGTATGCAGTATTATAGATATATTTAGTAATATATACGCTTAAAATGTGACCTACTGGTTCAATGTTTATGAACGGAAGTGTACATTTGAAAAAAAATTACCCCATTTTGGGGCAGTCAGGTATAAACAATTTGTTCGATACCTTTATTATGTTTTTAGCCTAATCTTTACCAATATGCAAACAACAGCTTTCTAAATATGTATTTCAATATGAATGTGAGAGTTTTTCATTTCTCTATTCTTCATGGTTTTTCAAAAAGCGTTGTTGTGTATAAGCGTTGTAGTGAAAATAACAATTAACTAACTTAATTGTTTAAATATCCGGTATATACTGAATTTATAAAAAAAAAACAGTTTCATTCAAAAGTTGTTTATTTTTAAAAAAGGAAGGTTTTTTGTCTATAAATTTTTGTTCTCTCTCTTATGGTTTCAAAGATAAAAAGCTTTGCAAATTTTGCTCACACATACAAAATTTTAGCTAGCTACCTCTTTTCGTTTTTGAGTTATGGACGAACGGTCAAATAGGCGGAAATTGACTAATTAAGTCATTTTATGAACACTTATACCAACTTTTTTTTCAGCGATCAATATTTTCAATCGTTACAAAATCGGAACGACGGAACTTAACTTAATACACCCTAGGTATATACATTAAATATACCGGGTACAAAAAGATATGTTAAAAATTTTCGGATTATCTCCACTGTCATATGTTTAACTAGGCTTAACTCTAGACCAAAATGAAAAGTGACTCCATCTATTTTGTAGTCAATTCATTTTATTATAAATGTATGTATCGTATGTTTCAAGCAAAACGTATGTTTCTAACAAAAGGTAAGATTATCGTTGTTTAGTGAGTTCAATGCATTCATTCAATGTAGCAGGTGTCTTTTTAAAAGTCAAACATATAGCAGAAGAAAGGTGCATTTTTTAACAAACAAAAATTAACCACCAATTTCAAAATACAGTCAAACCTGGGTAAGTGAGAACTGGATAAGTGAGAAAACTCTATAAGTGAGAGTAATAGCCAGGACCCGTCATTTTAAGCTCCCAAAACCTCTATTAGCGAGAAACAGAAACCTCTGTAAGAGAGAGTCGTTTTTCCTTCATGGACCTCCGTAAGTGAGACTGCTACTTATCTATACCTCTATAAACGACAGTCGAGCTTTATTTATTTATATTATTTAGGAGGAACTATAGCTACATATTTACTACATTCGTACTTGCTGTGACTTGTTATTGCTGCGTACATCTATAAGAGAGAAACGCTATCCATGTACCTGCATTAGCGAGAAACTCGGGTTAGTGAGAAACCTCTATAAGCGAGAATGAGATTGTGCTCCCTTGAACTCTCGCTTATCCAGGTTTGACTGTATTTCCAGTACATATTTCTCCAAAGAAATGTTTACTCTCGTAAATTTAGTCCGTAATTTACTAGCAAACGGTGACTTCTGCGCATATGAGCAACGCCGGATTTCCGCCTAAACCTACAATGCCTCGACCTAGGGTCCCAGCCAGCCTAGGGCTCCCAGTGGCGGAACCATCATATAAGCTCAAAAGCTTGGCTTGCCTTATCAAAAAGCTTTATCGAAAATATTAACTTAAAAGTCTTGAAACGATATTATTTGAGCTATTTGTTAAAATTTGGCAGTAATACTTTTGCACTTGTCAACCAAAATGTCAAACACAAAAAGGTCATCTGCTTGAACGCAGGCCGACCGTTCTGTCATAAGAAAGAGTTGAGATGCGGTCGTTCATCTCGCTCGCACGCTCGGGCTCTTGCCTGGTCATTCGTTCTTTTGCACAGAAGAAAGTGCGCCGTATGATTCTATAAATTTAATAGAATAACTGAATTATTAAAGTAATTAAAGTCGATTAAAAATTATATATTCTGTACTAGTGCATTTAATTCACTAAATTTCCAAAATGGCTTCGAGGGGGGGGGGTAGCCAAGTGCCTAGGAGTCCGGTGTCTCTAAGTCCGGGCCTGCGTATGAGTAAGAGAGATAGAAGTATGGAGATAGTAGTATGGAGAGATAGAAATGAGCTTTCAATTTCTTTCTATAATTTCCGCAACCGTCAAAAGATGCTAGAAATAAACATAGAAATGCTTAAGGTAGTTGTCGTATCACAATCTTGTCAAAAAGTTGTGGAGCGTATGCTCATAGTAAGAATGAAGGAACGTATAGCATAATAAGTCATAAGTTTTGCGCAAGACTGTACCGGTAGACACCTTACACAAATACTACCTATCATTTATATAAGTTGCAATCCGGCAACGTCGCTTATATTCCGCCAGCTGATATACTGTTTATTTAGGTACATGTACACGAATAGCACAATATATAGTGATGTATAGTGTTGTCAAGTTGTATCTGTTCAGCATGCCGACACGTATATTTATTCATAAAATGCTTCACTTTGCGTTGTTATAACTAAACAATGAGACGGTCAATAATTCTCGTTTGTTTTTTTTTTAAATACGCAGAACAAATCCATTAATTTATAGCTATTTTTTTAAAAGATTCTTAAGTGTCGTTTTTTATTAAAAATAAAAAACTGGTAAAAATACTGCTTAAAATGGGTCATCTCCATTTCTCCTCATGTTAATTATTCGAACTTCAATGAAGTTTATCTCGAGTTTGAGACAGTCAATCGATTTCAAATTATAAGTGTGAGTATATAATAATAATACCCTGAATAAGTGTGCAAAACTTTGGAACATTCAACAATTACCTTAACGTTTTGATAAATGTTTGAAAAAAGTGTTTAAATGACATGATCATCCCCGCCTTCTTTTATCGAAGATTCAAAATTTAATTTTTTCTTTAAATTTCAAATTGGAAGGGTTTGTTTTTAATGATAATAGAAAACAAAACCAACCCTTATTAATTCAACCAAATCTCGAGTTTGAGACTAGTTCTTTTCTCGAGTTTGAGACGGACAAACGATTTCAAATTTTCATTTCTTAGAAATAAAAATTAGAACCACGGCTGGTAACAGATATTCGTACTCCCTTATAAATGTGTTCAAGTCGTCTACTGTCTCAAAAACAACCAAAAAGGAAATGCATAAAACTATAATAAGGAGTCTCATAAACTCTGAAAGATGGTGTCTGACAGCTAGGGATAGGAAAAGCCTAGAAATATGGGAAGGAAAAGTCTTGAGAAAAATCAATAGACCCATGTGTCACAATGGAATATGGAGAATAACGTATTCGGGGACCTGGTAATTAGAAAAAGGAGAATAATTTGGTTGGGATCCCTAGAAAGAACGCCAAATGAAAGAGATGCAAAGAAGATCTACCACAACAACCCAGAAGGCTCAAGACAAGTTGGACGAGCAAGACTACAACGGTTGGACAATGTTATACTGGATCTACGCCGAATTGGATCCGGGAACTGAAAAGCCAAAGCCCAGGACAGAAAGGCCTGGAAGAAGGCCCATTCAAGTGAGGCCAAGGTAGTTCATTGGCCGTAGAGCCAAGGATCTATCTATCTATCTACTTTGTATTAACAGTTCTTTTACAGAGTAATGTACGACAATAAAAAAAATACATACGACGTGAATTAAGAATCTTCTTCCTGTTTTGAAGTCGGTTTAAAAAAGACACAAAAAAGCTAAGTTTAAATTTGAATAGGTAAGTACAACATATACAATTCTCCCAATTATGACTTTACGAGTATCCATTTCGTATTTTGATGATCTGTACAACATACAGGATTTTGCTAGTGCTTCAATCTTTTACTTTTTAATGACGAATATCCAAATTTTTCACCTCCATATACAAACTACAATAATGTTGTATGTAACATAGTGATTCTGTGATTTAAATACTATTTTTGGAGATTGATATACGTGTGTATTTATGGATTAGTGTGAACACGAATTTTCCACACACAAAAAACATTTTAGCATAAACATTTTACCCTAGAATATCCAAATTACATTAATGTTTATTATCAATAGGGTTTGCAAAAATAAGGTTTTTGGGAAAAATACCCCATTGGATGTAGAATTTGTATGTAGATTTCTCGGTTTATTCAAATTTATGGAAAATGGCTTCTTAAAACCTTTTTTGTTAGTGGAAAGGAGTGAAATTTCAAAAAAAAAAAGCTGAAAAGTGTCTAACTTATTGACTTGATTTTTATTCAAAACTTTTTGCATCTTATTTACATAAAAGTTAAATATCAAAATCGATTTTATAACGGTTGAAAATATTGCATAATAATAAACACGATAACTCAAAAACGAAAATTCGTGAATGGGCAAAATCGGACCATGTTGGGAGAAAATGGGCAAAACTGCCCAACTTTGAAACCGTAAGAGATAGAAAAATATGTAAAGACAAAAAATGTTTCTTTTTTTTTAAATAAACAACTTTTATTTGAAACTTGTTTTCGTAAATTCAGTATATACCGGGTATTTAAGCAATTAACTCACTTAGTTGTTACTTTCGTAATTTATAGTTTTGTATTTTATATTTTTGTTTAGTACTTTTTATATAGAGATTGTATGGTATTGCGTTTATAACTATTTTTATTATATGTATACCTAGAAGTACATAATTTTATAAAAATAAATCAAAACCTACTTATAACCGTTTAATAGGTTTATTTTTCCTTAATTTTACAAGTTGCTTTATTCAGACCGAAAACAGGGCATAATTTTCATAATTATATGATAAATGTTTCTACTTTCGGCAATGACAATATGATTTTATATATTTTAAAAATATATTTGTGAATACAATGAGTTCCCAAATCTTGAAACTCGGTAGTTAAATTAATACATACATTCTTGTTATAACAGTTGCATATATATGAAATACAATAAAAACAATATTCGACTAAACTGATTTGAAATTTAAAGTTGCGGTCTCAAGCTGACGTTTGACGCTCATTTTGAGAGACACATTAGGTCACGTGAATGAAATTTTAAATTTCTTGTCATATGGGACATAATACATAAATTTTTGGTATAAAATTTTTCGCGTGTCCGTCCGTTTGCCAATACGATAATTAAAAACGTGCTAAAATTTAGTATGTGTGTTCAAGAGTAGTTATAAAGTAAGTAGTTGTTATTTTCACTTGCTATATATACCACCAAAGAGTACATAAATAAGCTTTTGACCAAAATCTCACCCATTATTTCCTTTAAGAAGTGATTGATCGCTAAAATGATTTCATTATTCATCTTAATTAAGAAATATAATCTTCTCTAATATTTTTCTGAATTTCCAATTTTTCTGAAAGGGGATATAGGACCATGACCAGTATTCAAAAAAATACATAACTTATCACACTACACTCTATCGTAGTTACCATAGACCGTAGTTATCAATCTTTTTTATATATAAACTATAGCTGAAATATCCGGCGTTTTCTGGACTTTAACAAATTCTTATACGGAGTGCAATTCAATTCTGTTTAAAGTATTAGGGAAGGCAGATGGTTTATTTAAACAATTCTTCTTTATTTAAAAAAGCTCTTCTCAATGATACTCCACACAGCTAGGTAGGGACAAAATTTTTTGCAAAAGAGAAAAACATGTTAACTCCTTAACTAATTGAATTGGGTCGGCCAGAAAATCGGGTCATCTAAATCTCATACCTGATCAATTTACCAATTGAAGAAAAACGACCAATGTTGAGATAAAGATGGATTACAGGTTTCTCTTAGATGTAGTTGAATAGGTAATGAAAACTACTCTTCGAGAAGTTAGGGTCCTAAGACAAATGTTTGTTTTACTAGTATACTGAAAATAAAATTCGGCTAACAAACTAGTGTTGTAAAATTCGAAATTTTAGAAATATGATATTATACATAAAAAAAATCGCTTAAAATTATACAAATTTTTTATTAAATTATTTATAATTAACTGTACAAATTTAAATCGTTCTTTTAAAAACACAACTATTATACTGGCTACATACTCATCTTTAATACATGGGCGTAACTAGAATAATTTTCCAGTGTACGAAAGCTTTTACAATGTTAAGCACTTTATAGCAGTGTTACTCGTAATATACTTATTTATATGTTTTCACAAAATTTTGTCCAAATTTCTTTTCAAACCAGCTGTTTGATCGTACAACTTAGGATTCAAAAATTGACCACGCATATCTAACATATAATATAAATGTTTGCCCTTCACTTTAATGGGCAATTGGACTTTAGCAAACTGTCTTGCTTCCTGAGCGCTCACATATTTTAAGTCAACAGTCATCATTCGATTCTTACCAAATGGAGCATATGTTACTAGAGTTACTTGATTTCCACCCTTTCTAAGAACTAAATATCTTATAGATCGTAAAGTATAAGCCCAAGATATCCCCAGAATTCCGTATCCTGAAACAGACAATATACACTCAGAATTATAATAAAATGAAATTATTGTAGTTTTACCTATGAGAAAACTAAGTATCGTCAAAGTATTTCTATATTTGTTTTCGCCTAAGTTAATTTTTCTCCACCACGCAACATCTTCATCAGATTTATTAACTGGTGCATCTTTTAAGGTGGTAAATGCAAATTGTGATAAATATGTCCAAAATCCAAATTGACAAAGTGCAAATATATTCAGCATTTTATAGAATTTAGGATTCTCATATTTAAATAAAATTACATCTTTTGCTACATTAGTATTTGCATCTAAATTAACTGCATTATTGCAAAATTTTGATTTTGTGGTCTGTTGAAATAAATGAAATACATTTTTATTCCTGAAAGGAGTACAGTAAAAAAGTCTATTCATAATTTGTTAATAAGTTACTAATTCTATTCACTATTCAGTAAATCGGTTAAATTATCATTTTCCCAACGCAGTGAGGCTGATTTTAAATAATTGACTAATTCCAACCTAAAAGGCTTAATAACGTTGACATAAACTACGAAGTATATAAATAAATAAAGGAGAAATATCTCAGTTTATAAAAATGCCCGCGAAAGTGAGTCGAATTAAGATGACGTTATTGTAGCAATATTCTCAAAGCGCTGAGAGTATAACAGAATTAAACGGAGAAAGTCTTTATACTAATTTAAATATACTTTAAACAATAAAACATAAAAATTATGCAAATGAAAAGTTTCTAACTCTAATAACTGACTATTTGTACGAATACCAGTTTTAGGATTAAAAAATGTGCTTTCATAACAATAAAAATCTATGGTTTTCTTGATCAGTTCTCAAATGTGTTCAACACATCCAACAGTTTGTCACTATTTTTTACTAATTTTTGTTCTTATTTCATTAATAGTTTCTAATGTAACTCATGATTTTCCTACAGCTTTAAGACATAGCCTTCAAGTGGTTTAGTCAGTACGAGTATAAACAATTCTTTGATTACATAAAAAATTCCACCGTATAAATCCATTTGATAACAATACCATTGAGAGCCACCGTGAGTTGATATCCTTTTTTTACTGATATCTAAAACCGTACCTATTGGTTTCGGTCGAACTCTAACATCTATGCATCTAGCCCTAATTCCCTATTAGCGTCATTCTGGGTACCGACTGAACTACCGTTAAATGCGTTTTCGTGAACATTTTTGCAACTTAAATCTTATATGAGACATCTATCTCTCCTTTATTTTTACACTCCATTCATATGACAAATGAGTACCTTCACAACTCGACACAGTGGAGCACTCAGTTACTGTGTCAAGTTACAGTCAGTGCTAGTAATGTAAAGCCAGCAATACACTACGCATTTGAATTTCAATCACGGAGATTGAAATTCAAGAATAATTAATGATGATTACCATACATCCATCAATGAATGATCAGTCAAAAATGACAATCAAACTGTTGTATGTATAGTTATTTAGCTTTATTTTATGGACGTTTATTCTTGTTCCCTTTTTTATTTATTACTTATTCGTAACATATATATGTTTCGGGCCTTCTAAATACCCATTATGACAGTATTCAAAAAACATAGACAATAGAACACGATAAAGTATCCATGTATCGAAAACTAATTAAGACGTCAGTTTTTTACTTGATACAAGTACCACTCTCCCCCTGCAAGCTATAGTTTTGCTCGTATAGCCACACTCATTCTCGCTTCTTTTGCAAGAACACAACCTAATATATTATCCTCAACCTCTATATACATATATTCTAAAGTTTGTGAAGCTGTTCCAGATCTATCTAGGGCTGTCTAGTCTATGAATCTGGTGGCAATAGTTAGAAACAGAGTCGTCAGACTAAACTGTGATAAGTTAGTAAAATACACAAAAAATTAATAGTTTGTTATTAAAACTCATCTTTTTATGAAAAATATAACTAATTGTTTAAATGGAACCTGACTAAAGCCGTCATTTTGGAATTTGACGTCATGAGTAACTTTCCAGGCTATAGTCCATGGATACTACACATGTGTAGCCTCCATGCTATAGTCTATATATGGAGGTATGACCACTCATTAAATAACTTGAAAATAAAATGATATAATATGATGAACAGTATTTGTTTGATGAATTAAAATTTAAGTTACATTTCCATATTAAAAATAAATTGATGATCTTGAAAATAATAGTCATTTCTTTTTATGAAACCATAGCAGCATAATGAAGAATTATATATTGTATAGATCTTTAAAGAAATAAAGAGATATTTGTTTTTCACGGAATGATATAAAATATAAATAAAATAAATCGTTATTACGGTTGAAATAAAAAGAATAAAAAATGAAAAAAACTGATAAATAATAATTTTGAGGTTACACTTTCGCATAGACTCAGTCATAAAGATAATTATATACTCTATGGACTCAACACATCTGACATACATTCTACTAATTTCTGCCACTAGACCTGAGTTATGATGCGTATGCAAAATATGTAAATAAAAATAACAGATTATGGAATAACTACACCAAATATTTGTAATATAATTGTATCTAATCCAAATGATAAAATCATTTTATTTTGTGTTAAATACATTCAATTTGTTTACATAATATTGTGCAATTTTATTTTAATACAGTGAAAATTATACTAATTAGAATTCTCGTTATACAAAGGTATTTTAATATAAATTAAAATTAAATTTAATATAAATTAAATTTTTTCAAGAATAACTAAAACTGAAATTAAAAAATGAATATTCACCCTGAAATCATACCTAATTTAATCGATCAAAATGATTCGGGAAGTACTGAAGCAATTAAAAAAAAAAGACGTCGTCGTAGGAAAAAGAATACAACTGCAAATGAATTAGACGATGAAGTTTCAACAGATATTTGCGAAGAATTATCTAAAAAGTTAAACATTCAATCAAATATTTGTGCAGACTCTACAGACAATGCATCCTCATCTTCTATCCATAAATTAGAAAATCTAATATCATTATCTGAAATTGAACAAAAATTTGTATCAAATAAAACAATAAATAATGAAATTGAAGTAAATAATCTTGAAGTTTATAAAACATTTGTAAATAGTTTCAATTTAAATAATTTAAATCAAAACTCGCCATCAAAAAGTAAAAATGGATATAAATATACAGGGAAGAAAACAAGAGAAAATGATCGTCATCACGAAAAAGATAATAGAACACGAAATACTTTGAATAACGCATATTTCAATTACGATAATTTTAATATATTATTACCATCAACATCGAAATCACCGAATAAAAAAGTTAATAGTAGTTTTAGAAATGAAATAAACAGATCACCAAATAAAAAAATACAAATTGAAGAAAATATGGAAAAGGAAGGAACAAATTTTGAAGAATATATGACGGCTAAAGATGTTGAAATTGGTCTAAAAAATGGTACATTATTTGCAGGTAGTATACGAATCAATACACGAAATTTTAAAGAAAGTTACGTAACAAATCCAATACGTACAGAGCCAGATGTTTTAATTGAAGGTGTACGTGATAGAAATCGTGCATTAGATGGTGATGTTGTTATCATACAATTAAGACCAAAAGAGGACTGGCGACAAAATAATCAAAAAACTGGTCAAGTTGTATTTATTAAAGAATATGTACATACGCGGCATTCAATTGGTTATTTGAAGTTGATGCCTGACAAAAATCATAAATTTGCTGCATTTAGTCCCCGTGATTCAAGAATACCACGAATACGAATACCGTATACTGATTGGCCACCTAGTTTTTATCATGAACCAACAAAATATGAAAAAACTTTATTTGTTGTAAAAATAACTGCATGGTCTGATACTCGTTTTGCTTTGGGTAGTATCCTCGAAACTGTTGGGCAAGCTGGTGATTTGAAAATTGAAACAAGAGCAATATTGTTAGAAAATGGATTAGACGTAACACCTTACGATCCTTCTATAAATCAATATCTTCCGGCTACAAGTGAAATTCCTGCTGAAGAATATACATATCGCGAAGACTTACGAAAAGATTGTATATTTACAATAGATCCTCTAACTGCAAGGGACTTAGATGATGCTGTATCATGTAAAGAATTAGAAAATGGAAATCTAGAAATTGGAGTACATATATCCGATGTTAGTTTCTATTTAAAAGAAAACACACCTTTAGACGAGATTGTATCAAAAAAAGCTACTAGTATATATCTTGTAGAATCTGTTTATCACATGCTACCTCGAGAATTATGTATGCTGTGTTCTTTATTACCTGATGAGGATAAATTAGCATTTTCAGTATTTTGGGAAATAACACCAGAAGGCAAAATATTAAATTTTCGATTTGCTAGAACTATCATAAATTCATGTTGTCAGTTAGCATATGAACATGTACAAAAAATGTTAGATACACCGAACGAAGTGAAAACCGAAGAATTGCCAGCTATTTATGGAAATCATAATTACGAACAAATCATAAAAGTTGTAAATAGATTACACAAAATTGCATTATCATTAAGATCCAATCGATTTGAAAATGGAGCATTGAAAATAACTCAACCAAAATTAATGTTTCAATTAGACCAACAATCAGGTTTACCTGAAACTTTCTCAATTTATTTAAATCAAGAGAGTCATCGACTCATTGAAGAATTCATGTTATTGGCAAATATTACAGTAGCCACTAAAATCAATAATCAATATCCTGATTTGGCATTCTTGCGATGTCATCCTCCACCGCATGGCAATTTAATGGAAAATCTGAAAAAAAATTTTGAAAAGATTGGTATACATCTAGATATATCAACAGCAGGCCAGTTACATCAGTCTATGGAAAAATATAATGGTGATGATCTCGTTAGTCAAGCAAGAATGACAGTAATCAATGCATTTTGTGCAAAACCAATGGCACGCGCAAAATATTTTTGTGCTGCGTTTGCTCAAGATGTTTCAGATTATTGGCACTACGCATTAAATGTTCCATTTTATACTCATTTTACATCTCCAATTCGACGATACGCTGATGTCATGGTACATAGATTACTATCTGCTCTTTTAGGGTATTCAGAGAAACCAAATTGGGATAAAGATGATGTGGCCGAATCAGCAGCTATTTGTAATAAACAAAAATTTAATGCAAAACGAGCTGGAGAACAAAGTTCTGAATTATACTTGATTAAGTACATTGAAATGCATCAACCAATTAAGGAGTATGGAGTTGTTTTAGACGTTAAGGACAAGTCATTTGATGTGGTCATCATGTCAATGGGAATTAATGTCAGAATTTATAAAAATGTAAGTATTTTAACAATAAATTCATAAATTTCTTCATTGTCCATCGATTCTACTAAGTAGATGGTCATATGAAGAATGGCCATATGGTATACCAGTCCATTGCCACTTTACATTATGTAAATACATAGATAAAATCTGTGTTAGGCGCATTAGACATTTACGGAACGTCTAAATTTTGGTGATGACTTACCTAAATGGGATTCACTGTCGTAGTCCCCTATTTATATCTTATGCACCCCCAAATTTGTTTTTCGCTGTCATGGATCCCCTGCGAGTCACTGGTTTAAAGTATGTTTGGTAATAAACCAAATTCTTCTTCTCTTCCCTTTACCCTAAATTATTTTGAGAGTGACAAACGATAAAGTAGTAGAATACAAATTTTTCTTTGTAAAAAGTAAGTACAAATAACTTTTATTTTAAACGATTTTTCCCCGAATGCCAAAATCAAAACTAATTAAGTTTTCATGTATTTTATATTCCAGAATATTTCACCAGCTACCGTTATAAATGAAAAATCAGATGTGGGACATAACACATTGACTATACAATGGCCACCACTTGAGAACGATTTACCATCATGTTCATCATCAGTAACTCAACTGATCGAAATTTTTACTGTATTAGAATTAAAATTATGTGTATCGAAATCTTCCAAAAAAATCGAGGCAAAATTAGTGAGACCATCAAAAAAGTAATAAAAATTCATATGTGACAATTTTTTAAATATTCTACAAAAAGGATCATCCATTTTGATTTAGTTTTTGACACGTTAATTCTGTTTTTCTAAATGTTTTTGTTTCGTGTACGATTTGTACATTTTGAGTTTTTTTTTTTTAGTATTAGATATTTAATGGTATGTGACGTCCACAAATCTTTTAATAACTGAGTGAAATAATTACAACATTATTTTAAATTACAAATTTCTTTACCTATTTTATTATGTTAAGATCTTTATTTGATCTGTTTAAAAATTTATTTCTCTTTTTCTATGTGAATTGATCATATATCTGCTATGATCATTAGATATCATGCACAAATATTTACAGCTTACAAATGGTTTTAAATAATCTACTTGTTACATTAATTTTGTAATAAAAAAACGTTCAATGAAAAAGAACAGTCTTTATTTTTTTCCAAATAAGCTATATATTTATATAAGTATCTGTCTGTATCCTTCTTTCTCCGTAACTTTTTAATACAGTAAAACCTCGTTTATCCGGCCTTCGATCAACCGAGTCTGCGATGCTCAGATAATACGAAAAAAACTCTGATAATACGGATGGAGCCGCTATGCCTATGCTACGCTATGAAGTAACAATGATTTGTACCCCAAAGATTAATCTACGTTCGTTAGATTTTTACATTTGTGATTAAATTTATTTCTACCATTTCAAATACATAAAAAAGGATTAAAATTTTCGAATTTTTTATTTCTTCCGTGTTATCCGAGATACCTCCTCCCCGCATTACTTATAAACGAGGTTTTACTGTACCTTGAAAAGACTTATTTTCAGAACTTGATTGGAACCGAAAAGGAATAAAAATAGATTATCTCAAAAGATCTACAAAAAATGCTCAATGACTTGGAACAAAAAATGTATCTAGAGCACGGAAGTGAGCCAGGTCGAATTTAAGGGATTTTTGGTAGAGATTAGTCTAACTCATGACCATATATACGTGTATGATAAAGGTTTGTCGCTTTATCCGATGTTGTTATAAGCGATATGTTTACATAGATGTTTATATGGAGATTCGGCGGGACCTTGCTATTTGGTCGTAATAACCGATCCGTTGTAGAACGATGTCGGTATAGCCGGTTTCGACTATAGTTAGATCATGATATCTACTATGACTAAAGATCAAATAGATAACATGAACTAGCTTATATCTGTTTTGAATAATCTACTTGTTATATTAATTTTGATATAAATATGTGCATAGGGTGTAATAAAAAAAACATTCAATGAAAAAGAACAGTCTTTATTTTTTCAAAATAAGCTATATATTTATATAAATATTATCTGTCATTAGCATCCATTATAATCATTTGATTAGTCATTGAAAAATATGATTACCGATTGTTTCTTTATGAACATTCAAAAAATTCTATTTAACATAAATAGCAATCCAACAAAAATTCAATAAGAATTTTGAAACAATCGTTAATGAAATCCTACGTTTTGAAATTTAAATCCAGCATTGAATCTATAGGGATCTGAAAAAAAATCCAAAATGCTTTTTATGAAATGTTTATGTGGTGTATTTTTATGATATATACATGTACAGTCAGTGACCAAAAGTAGTGTATATTGTTTGTAGACGATTTGTGTCCAAACTTTTCAGTTTTTGAAAAATATTTCGAACGAAAGTTGTTCCTTATAAAAATTTAAACACTTTTCGAAAACCGAATAGTATCGACACAAATCGACTACAATAACATTTGCATAATATACACCACTTTTGGTCACTGACTGTACTTACTGAGTTTTCCTTAACAAAATGTTAGAATTATCCAAGTAATTGCGACTAGCAAATGTGTACAGTGCTGCTTCTGTACTTTTCCGGCTATTTCATAGAAGTTCCGGTACACAATGTCAAAGAATTGTGACTCGATCTTCTATGTGCGCATTGACAAAATTATGTGCATTTAATAAAATAACTCAAACAGTACGCCCATTAATTAAAAATGTTGGAATTATTAATGGACCAAAAAAGGTTGAAATTAAATTTAACGAAAAAGTACGATGAGTTTAAGTGATCAAATATTTTCGTATGTCACAGAGTTACGCTAAAAGATGATAAGCATGTCGGAAGATTATGTTTATTAAATGTCTCAATAGAAAATCTTATTATTTAAACGTTTTGGTGGCCAAAATTTGTTGTCACAGAATATAAAAATTTAGTTCATATTATTGTATAATACATAGGTCAATACATAATACATCTAGTCACAACTCACTTACTGTTCGTAAATTTTTTCGGAAAATATCTTACTGTTGACTCATTCACCGTATTCACCTGATTTGGTACTCTGCGATTTCTCTAAATTCTTAAAATTTAAAAAGAAGTTAAAAGGGTATTAATTTGATGATATTTCGACCATACAAAAAACAGCTCCGACGCGAGCTTTGAAAATGCTGTAACACGAGGATTGAAGTCGGAAGGGCTTAGCTTGAATAAAAAGCCATAATAAATAACTTCTAGTTTTGTATTTCATTTTATAGATCTAGTCTTAAGAATTCTTTGACATACTGTATATTTTCAGTATTATTTCATATACTAATTGCAAAATATTACACATTAAAAATGGTTCTGGTTTTTTATTAATTTTATATTTAATCACATAATCACAGTTAGTATATTCGATCCTAAATATTTCGTTATAAAAAATTTCGTTTACTGAAACCACCTCTGTAGTTCCAACATTTATATATATTTTGTTCTTAAAAAATATGCACTATAGCCAGTACTTTTTCCAGACAGAGAAATAATTAATTCCGTAGACAAATTAACATTTTTGTGAAAATCCTTAAACACCAGCCTTAATAAATTAAAAATAGATAAATATTCCATAAATAAAAATTAATAAACTTTTTAAAAAAATTCAAAACAAAACTTTGTAGAAATCAATCAAACTAATTTCCACACCACATAAACGATACATTTGTTGAAAAAATTCAGATGCCTCTTAATTTTGTTAAAAATTCTCTCGACAGAATTCAAAAATTCAGTACGGAATTTTGTGTTACAAACGAAATGAAAATATTACCACCAATCCAACATTTAAAATAAAGAATTTTTTTTGGAATGTTTGATTTTCAAATATGGATTAATTATAAATTTTTATAACTGATTCGTGAAAGATTTCCTATCCATAAAGTTATTTAGGCCAATTACACTGAAGAAATTTTTCAAAATTCCATACTGAACCGTAAAACGTATTTTCAGATGAATGTAAGTATGATTTATAATGTTGCTAAGTATAATTTGATCACATATTTCAACTAAATTATTGTTTTAATTTAGATTTATATTAAATTGTAAAATATATATATATTAGGGAAAAATAATTATTTAATATTGAGACTGTCTCTGTGTGTGTTTCAGTGTGTGTTATGTATATAATATATGCATAATTTGCAAATATATGTGGTATTTCGATTGTCCCTTTACAGTTCACACCAACAATGTGTTTATTTTCTTAGTGATATCCAAAAATGATAACGACATTTAAAAAAAAACCAATAGTGCAAGCAAATAATTACAGAATTCATCTCTTTCAATAACATATAGAAAAGAAATTATATTTAAAATCAATAGAATTACAAAGCGATTATAATTTAGTTCTGTTGTAATTTTAAAGGTTTGAGAGTTAGTAGTTAACTGAGAACTTTTAATAATGAATTTAAATTCAAAACAGAGGATCCTGGGATTTTCTCATTTCTACTTTTTTTTAATTTCAATATTAATCTCTCACCTCAATTAAAAAACAAAAAATTTGCTTTGATTAGCATAATTTTGTCTACAAAGATAATTTACAAAATATTTTATGAAAATAATGGAATTCATGGAAGTATATTAAATCATAAGTTATTAGTATTTGATTTTTCAAAATTGTGTACCTTTTTTCATGGAATCTTATTAACGAATTAAGCCTAGGTTACACGATGCGAGCTAGTGAGGCGAGTTACTGCAGTGCAGCAACTTGCACCGTGTAACCGCATCATGCGAGCTACTGTCATGTGCGAGTCGGTCAGTAACTCGCATTAGAGTTACTACATTTTTTGTTTTTACTCGTCACTCGCCTTCCCCACCATGCCACTCTCACGTTTTTAACGAAATGACAGTAACTCATACGCTCAGGCGCTGTGCATTCTCTGCTGCTGCACGTGTTTATCTTGTTTCGACAAACAAAATGACAGTGGATAGATGGACTTCCGAGCAAAATTTAAAGTTTGTGGACCTATACAAGGATACATCGGACGATCGAGCGAGACCCACGAGAACAGAGGTGCAGTAGCTGTCTACTGTCATGTTAGCAGCTCGCACTCGTGTGGCCGGGTGAGGCGAGTCGAGCAACTGTCGTGCCAGTACAAAGTGGCAGTAGCTGTATATTGTCAACGTCAGTAGCTCGCACAGTGTAACCATGCCATTAGATATACTTCACATATTCACTGGCTATGAGTTAGTTTCGCGTTATGTAGAAATATATTAAGTTCCACTGCTCTTTCATCTTGTGAATCTCAACCTTTCGCCGGAAACTTTATAATTATCACAAACAACATATATTTTCATAAAAATTTAACTAAATCATAAACTCTATGTATATAATGTTTTGTTTTAAACAAAATTATAGACACAATACTTTTTCTTAACCAATGAAGGGAAATGCTTTACCATTTGCTGTCGTCACAGTAGACTAGCCGTTTATTTAAACAAAATTTAAGGAACAAAACAACAACAAAAATTAGACAGTAAAATAAATTTAAAAGAAACCAATTTTTTGCAAAATTTTAATTAAATGTTTTGTTCAATAGAAACAAAATATATTTGTGAAAATAAACCTTTTTATATCATATTCAATATAAAAAAAAAACATATGCTACTCTGATTACAAGTAAATTTTTCAATGTAAAGGGACTCTGAAAAAATTGATGATACAACAAAACGAATACAAAAAAAAAAAACATTTGTAATGACTAATATAACATATACAAATATTAACAAACACCGTAATTACAATAACGATATATATATAATACAAAGTAGTAATTTTTAATATACCCAAGGTAGTAGGTCTGGTTTAGGGTAGAGGAGGGAGGAATTCACTTATCATGAATAGTCATTAAAATATTGAATAATTAGCGTGTGGTTAATGAAGAATTAGTTGTTGTATGAGATCTATTTCTGCGATGATCATAGTTGACAAGTCGTTGTCCAACCAAGTACTTATCATTTTTAATATGTTCATATAATTTTTTAAATTGTCTAATTTGTAAAGTAACAATACCACTGATCATTGCAATTAACAATAAAAATGGATATAATCGACGCACAATTAATATTTGTAATTGTGCATTTGTTACAATTAATGGTACTAAAGAATGTGCAATCACATAGGGTACAGCCAAAGCCAGACCAAAACATATGATGACTGGTGCTGCTAATTCACGTGTTATAAATATTAAATCCATGTCACGTAAACCATCACGATATGCACGTTCAATAGCTGTACGCAGCTTCCAATCGGGACCCATCATTGTAATTGCACATGCTATTTTTGTATATAACACACCTAATGCCCAATCTTGCCAAATAAAACATACAGGTGTTTGATGTAATGGTACTCGTAATGGGACTACAACAACCAATTCTAAAAGTAAGCCAAATAATAATGGAATTACACCTAATAATAGAATACAGGCGGCAAATGAACGTGCACCAAGAATAAACCAATGTTTGATACGGGCAATCATTGCTGCACGACCTTGTGGTAACCAACTGGCAACAATATGTAAACCACGACATGCAAGCCAACATAAATAAGTGCCACATGCAGCTGTATACAATTCATGAACTTTGCCAGGAGTTGGTGGTTGAGGGGATGGTGGTGGAGCACCTGTCAACCATAATTCCATAGCTCGTCTACCAAGCCATACAGGTAAAGTTAATGCTATTAAACTGGATGTTATTAGTGACACACAAACAATAGCTAAAAGTATAATAAGTCGTAGAGCAAGAAATTTAGGTCGATTATATGGTTGGAAACCAGTCGGACTTTCACGTTGTAATAATGCTTGATGTGCTGCACCCAATCCACCGCCTCCAGGAGCAGCATGTTCTGGAGGAGCTGGTGCAGGTGGTGGAACTGTTGTTGAATTGTCATCACCAAGTAAATAGGAATATAGATCTAATGCCCAAGCAACTGCTCGACACCAAGTTCTTATAATACTTTTCAACCATTGTCTTGTGTGTGATTGTTCTAACAGAGCTGGTAGTATCACCTGAAAAAAACTCTGCCTTTACATTCAACAAATTCAAAATATTATAATTTGATCAACTAAACAATTCTTACCTGTAAAAGTAATAACTCTAAAGATAATTCATGAACTTGTGTCTCGGTATGTAGTGCTACAGTATATGGCAAAAATGTTGGCCATACTGCACGTAATATTCGAACAGGTAACCATAGCATTAATAATACGGCCGTACCAAATACAACTGAAGAAGCCAGTAAACGACGAATATGTCGTATTATTGGTAAGTGTATCATTTCCTGTAATCAATTCAATTTTATATCAGTTTCAAAGTATAGATCGATGACGAACGCACTAATTATTAATTATAGATCCTACGTTACTAGCGACCAAATTGTTTAGAACTCAAAACTAAATTGAATATGATATTTTTAATTAGCCACAAATTTAAATAGTCTCAAAAATACATATTTTAAATATTAACTAAATATGATGATGATGTTTTCGTCTGTCTGATTGCAATGCACGAAAATATACCTTAAAGACGTGCATTATCTAACACATAATATATCTAAGTTTTACTAGATATATTATGGACTTTGCATAAATTCTGGCCTCTAGTGATTACTTGGAAATGTTATAAAATTGATTAATTCTTGAATTATAAATGAATGTCGATATTATAAATGGTATTTACCTGAATAGGACTGAAATCAGGATCATTTAAGTTTCTTAAAAACCATAAAACTCCAGGTCTTAACACTTCGCGTAATAATAAAATAAACGATGCAAAATAGTAAACATAAACCATTCCAACCAGCCAATGTAAAAACATTGATGTGCCAGGTGCTAATCGAAAGCTTGTTTCTCGATCCTTTAATGTTGCGTCAAACATGGCCAATGAACATATATCCAACCACCATCCACAAATCAATGGCAACACTCCAATTTCCACAACTGATAATAATGATACTTTGACAACAACATAGCCAAGACCCAATATTCGTCGTGACTTTCTTAATCCAAGAATTCCAGCAATATGATGTAATGTAACTAAACATAGCCCTATTATACAGTAGCCACATAACGTTGTTACAAGACCTTCAAAATTACTTGCAGTCGCTTGTTCTCTTAAACCCATTGCAATGATTGCTACATGGCCAATATGATAGGGGCAAAATACAAATATTAAAATAAAAACTGTATTCAATGAAATCACCCAAAATATGTGCTCAAGAAACACTAGGGAACCATCTAGACCTAATAGTCGTTCCCATGTTAAATCTTCAGCAGCACGATCCCAATCCATTGGATTCCAATTAGCTTCATCACCAGCCGCTTCTGGTGCCTCTTCTTCTTCTGGCAATACATCAATATTCACTTGAATCAATAAATTATCATTCGGATTTTCTACAAGTGGAGCTGCTTCATTTGCAACTTGATCAGCAGCTTCAACATTTGCATCGTTCTCATTTGCATTGTTATCATTAATGACGTTATTATTATCACCAATGATTCCATTATCTGGATTATTCTCAACATTTCCTCCTGGTGGAGCGTTTTCTCGTTCTAGCCAATCAGGGCCACCACCATGTAATATTTGTTCTCGTAACCAAACAAGTCCAATAAAAGCAAATAATGTACAAGTGACTACAAAACATCCATGAAAAACATCTGATGCGACATTATCCGGAGATATTATATGTAAAGGTAATGTTAGGAAAGCGTCCAATGTTCCAGTAAACAAACAACGGTAAGTTCTACATGCCATTAATGGAACAATTCCAAGCCAAGCTAGTGCAACTAATGTATAATGTAACCAATATTTAACAGCAGTTGCAACAGAGGATAACAAACCACCAGCAACATCTCTTAACGGTAATCTTCTGGGCATATCCGGTGAATATATTGGTGTAAATGAGAATCTGTGCCCACATAATTCACAGTATTCTTTATGTGAATAGCGCATCCATTGTACCAAACATTCTTGATGAATCCATTTAATGCTTCCTGTGCATATGCAAGGATGGAACAATGGTCGGTCTGCAAGTCCTTCAGATCTACATACACGACATATGTCAGCTCCAGATAAATCAGAATCCATCATTTTTAACTAAAATCATTCAATATACAAGTTTTTTTCAAATGATAAAAAATAGTTATTTATGTAAATAACGCACTTATTTTTTTGTATATAAGTGTATTATGTATAGTTTGAATTATATTTTATTTATAAAGGTACGACAAAAAGTCATTCAGAAAAAACCAAAGTAATCTGTCACTAGGTGAAACTAATTCCTCCATTTTAAATGTGTTTTATTGCGTCATTTTGCCCTCACGAATAATTTTTATTTTTGATTGCATGTTCACTTTATTAATTGTCTTTCAATACAATATATATTTACTTTTAAAATAAATTTAGATGTACAAATATTTCGAACGTATTTTGATGATAAATATGGCAGACTTTACATGTACTAGATTCCACTTTTATTATTATTATGTTTGTCGATGTATTTCCCTATCACTTTCAATATTTTGCTTTTAAATCATTTATGGAGTGCAGTCCATACTTTTAAGTAAAATAATAGAATTGGAATAAAAATTAGAATAGAAACAATTACACAAAAATCATTTATTTTATATACGATTCTTATTTATTTCATGACTGCTAATTATTATATCACATTTTCATTATATTTCATAGATTTAAATATCTAATTTCCATTCTGTTACTCATAAAAATCTGCTCACGGATGCGTATTGAATATGTTGAATATTTCCCTTTAAAGTGCTTTTTTCGCTAACCACACACAGTACAAACAAAGAATACATATTATACAGTATTCTTTGGTACAAACAAAAATAATTTGTATCGAAAGTTCTTACTATATGACGTCATGAGATATACGTATATGAATGTTGTTCCCCCGTCTGTTCATCTGTTGAAACAAAAATTACTCAATAGATTTAGGTATATCTTCTTTAAGGTATCTTAAATTTAATGATCCTCTTATATAATTTAGGACCCCGGATACCAGAGATATTATTCGAAAATCCCATGGCCATTCTATTATACTCTTAAAAGAGTGTGACACTCTTTTTATCTTTGTATGCAAATACTTCCATATATTATTCGGTGATACCGACTTTTTGTATGAATAAATAATAAAATGTCCGAAATTTGCCCAATTTCTATATCAGATTATGGGTATTATATAGATACGTATTTATATGTATATTCGTATACGTATTTCGGAAAGAAATAGAAATTATTTTCCGGAGAAATAGATTACTCGTCAGTCATCGCTAATTTGGTAACTGTCTCATGAAGATTTCTAAATTTTCATTTTAATTTACTTTAGTTGTGGAATGTTGATTTCGAAAGTGATGGCCAATGAGCATTATCCTGTTAGTTGTATTTGATCACGTGATATTGTTTCGACCAATAGCGTATATAATAGTGTTCGGTCGGCCGATTTTTGACATTTTTTTCAATTAATTTAAGTAATTTATACTGATGATGATTACTTGTGCGTCAATTATATTAATTGAAGGATCTAAGAATACCTAGACTTTTCATTGATAATCTTGTATTACTTATATTATCATTAAAGGTTTTATTTTATAAGTTATATTTCAAAAAAACACTCGTTGAGGCCCAAAATTTCAAAATCTATTCGTCATAATTAAATTAAAATTTTGCAAATCTTATCTTACCTTAATATATACACGTTGCGGTAAGAGCTACGTATTGCGTTTTTATTACACGTTACATAATTAACCACATAGACAAATGCTCTAATTTTTGTCTATGGTTAACCATATTTCTATTTACGTGTCCAAAATGAATTATGATAAAACGAATCGAAGAAATAAAAAAATTTAATTTAAATTATAAAAAATGAAATCACGAGCAAATGAAATGTTAATGCAAATAAATTGATGAACATTATTGTACACTCAGTAGAACTAACTGTAGAACTAAACCTTTTCCCGCGCTAAGTTGACAAGTTTTAATAAACGTAAACGAATTATTTTAATTTTATTTTTATAGAAAATGTGTGCTGCAATCGCAAAAAATGATAAATCATTATTAAAAATGTACGATATAAAAACATTATTCACAAAAGAACCTACCAAAGCCAAAGTTCAAGAATTAAAATGGAAATCAACTATTAATCGGCAATCTTTACCAGTAGAATTACCAGAATTACCTATCCAAAACATTATTATGGAAGTGAAAAAAAGTAATCGCCGAAAAACTGAGAGCGATATTGATTTAAATATAGATAGTTATAATATTAATACTTTGGAAAAAGAAAAAACCGAATACTCTAGAAAGAACAAGCATAAAAAGAAATGTACAAAAAGTAAACGTAGTTTATTTAGTGATAGTAAAAAAGTAGTTAAAATTTCTAATAATGAAATAAAGCATGATAAAAATTCAGATTTAGAAGCAAAGACTTCAAAAAAAAGTTCAAGAAAACCTCACAAACATAAACATATAAAAGATCCAGAAAATGAAACTTTGTTCGATGATAATTTAAATTTAGAAGCTTCCTTGTCGGAAAAAAGTATACAAGTAATTAACGGTGCACACTTAGATGATGAAGATAATGTCAAAACATCAAAACGAAACGTAACGAAAATTAAACTGTTTACTAAAATAAAAAAATCTGTAAATACCAGTGTAAATAGTTCCAATGATACAAATACCACACACTCAGTCACTAAAATTAAAATTATGTCCAAGAAATATGATAAAATTCAAAATGAAATTAGTATTTCTGAAAACAGTACGGAAATTACACACATTGAAGAAACAAGTCCTGAAAAAATTAAAAAGAAAGTAATGAAAAACGCCTTTTCAGTAATGATGGAAGCAAGAAATCATGTTATCGGAACCAATTCTGATGGAGAGGAGAAAACAGAAGATACTGATGTATCATTAGAAGAAAATCTGAAAGTTAGAAGTAAATTAAAAGAAAGACAAAATTTACTAGAAAATTGGGCGAATGAAAAAGGTGCTAAGAAGCGAAAATTAAAAGAAGAAGCGCGAGAAGATTATGTATTAAAAACATTAAATCGACGAGCAAAAAAATTTAAGGCAATGTTTGAAAATTCTATAGATAAAACGTCAGACTTTGCAACTCCAACTAAAGTGACTCGCTCATCAGAAAATTTATTAAATCGACGTACTAAAAAATCGACTGAAAGACTTCGAATAAATAAAAATAATGAAATAAAAAAAGACCAAGAATTATCAATTAATGATGATTTGAATAAAAATTCAGATGTAAATTGTTCAACTTCCAAGAGTTCCAAAAAAGGTCATGGTAGTGAAAATGGTCAAGTTAAACCAGAGAAATCTGTTAGTTTAGATGAATCACATACAAATTTTTCTTGTAGATCTCTAAGAATTCGTAAGAATAAAATTAACTACATGGAAAATAATGGAGATGAATCTAGTATAACAATAACAGATACTGATATCGACTTTAAACCAGACTCTGTAGCGAAAGCTAAAGAATCCATTAAAAAGTCTATAAAGTTAGCACCTTTATTTGTTAAAAAATCTACACCACAACAAGATAAACGGACTATTGAAGCTAAAAAAAATTTTCTACAAAGTGGTTTGCCAGATCAGTGTATCAAGATAATAGAAAAACAAAAATTGTAAGTATTTCTTAAGAATTGTCATCGGGTCTGTATTTCTTCCCTGGTGGAAATAATTGTCTTCAAAAATTTAGAATAATTAAGAATTAATCTTTGAATAAAACTTCTGAAAGTTTTATTTTTTATGAAAATCTCTGAAAAAGTATGAAAAAAAATAAAATAAATGATTTAAAGACAGAAAACATACTTATATTGTTTAATTAGTTCTCTGAAAAAGTATGAATAATTCTTCTGACAGAGTCCAAATATAAGTATGTTTTTTGTCTTTGAATCATTTATAAATATTGATTTTATTTGTTCAGACTTTTTCAGAGATTTTCAAAAAAATAAGACTGTCAGAAGTTTTATTCAGAGTTTTAAAAGAATTATTCTTAATTATTCTCAGTTTTTGAAGAGAATTATTTCCACCAGGATGTTGAAAATGAAATCGTAATTCCCAAAGTATATTTCATTTTATATCCTCCTTTAACAAATGTCTATTTATCTCATTTTCTACTTAATCTGATTTTTTTAAATTAACGTTTTATGAAGGTAAATAAACAAAAGTTCTAAGCGGCCGGACACAATGATAAAAAAAAGTTTCGTGTAAATCTGATCTTAGTCGAGTGAATTTTTGTTATTGTTAAGAGTTTTCTTATATTATTCAGAAAGAGACATTCCTTTATAATTAAATATGATTTAACAATAAATACGATTGTTACTTTTACCACAAAATACGTAATATTGTTGAAGACACGGCTGGTATCTTTGCCACAGACTCAATGTTTACGATACAACCCGAGGTTGCACAATTTTTTAACACAAGTTTACAAAAGTTGTATTTATTGATTTCTCATCAACTGATACTACTACCGAATAAACCGGGGTTTCTAAAACTGCTTTATCGCCTTAATACTTTTTAAAAAGAGTTTAAAATCTCTTCGAGCGATTTGGCTAGATAAAAAACTAGGACAATGTAAAATGATGTTATATTTATATGTTGAAAAGAAAAGTATTGACCGTTTAATTATTGTAATAGATTAACGAAAACATTGACATTTCTATATAATCGAAGCGAACAAGTTTACGAGATACATTCAAGTAAAAAAAGTATAGTATACTATCTCAGTCTACTCATGAAATTGATATGTGTTATGTGCTGAAATTTTTTAACACCATTACAGCAAGACAACTATCCAATAATACGACTCTTGACTGTATAGGAGGTACATTCAAGTAAAAAAAGTATAATACACAATCTCAGTCTTCATATAATTGATGTGTGTTCTTCAAAAAACTTCTACTTTTATAAATTAAATCAGGTACATTACGTTAATATTCTTAAAAAAATAGTCTGACGAAGAGTTTCGTAAATATCTTAATTAAAAAGAAAAAAAATTCACGAAAATTTTCGTCCGCCATACTTGAATAGAATCAAAAGACGATTATTTATTATTTTTAGTAATTAAATAATTACATAAATGCGATTACTAGTGATGTTAGATGCTATTTAAATTTAAATAATTTACAGATTAAAATTTTTAATTTCTGTTAAGAAAAATTTAGATTTTATTATGACTTGCGGGGTACTGTCCGATCAATCTTAATCAAGTCTAGGTGATTATATTAATTTTAGGCAATATTAATTTTATGTTTCTAATTTTAGGCAAGAAAATTATGAATATACATTATTTCCGCTTATAAGTCATGTACTTCAATCTGAACCAATTAAATACATTTCAAATACGAGTAATAAAGTTTGGACAGATACGTTGCGTACAAAAAGTGATAACGTTTGGAATCCTACATCTACATCAGACAACGAATTAACTTTAGGATCATTCACAAATTGCCTTTGTCCTTTGGATATTCAAAAACCAAATTTAAACTCGCCATCTAAATATTCGGATACCAAAAAAATTATTAAAGAATTCAAAAACGTTAACCCTACGTTTCCAGTAAATGCCATTTATCGTAATTTAAAAAAAAAACTCGATTGCAAATTGGATAATGATCCACTAAATTTGTTATGGACAGAAAAGTATAAACCAATGTCTTCGCAAGATATTATTGGAAATACGAAAAATGTGGCTGAATTAAAACAATGGCTGTCTACTTGGGTTGTAAATCGTGAAAAGAAATCAAAACATTTGGAATCCGATTCAGATTTTATGGATTCCGAAGTAGACAGTCGTGACAGTTTTTCATGTAGAGCCAATACATGCGTGTTAGTTGGTCCGAATGGCTCCGGGAAAACTACAGCTGTGTATGCAATTGCAAACGATTTAAATATAAATGTGTTAGAAATAAACGCATCGTCTCAACGGAATGGAAAACGAATTTTAAATGATATTCATGAAGCCACACAATCACGACATTTTCATGAAAACTTAAATAATTGTGTACAATTAAAACGATGTGAAAATAAAACGAAATATTCTTTAATATTAATTGAAGATATTGATATTGTATTTTCAGCTATCGATGATGGATTTCTAGGAGCAATTAATAATATAATAATGGCCGGTAAACGTCCAATCATTTTAACATCGTCAGATATTTATTCGGCCACCACGCAAAAATACATGTCACAAAATAAAACTTGGCAATTTCATTCGGTATCGTCGACACTAATAACACCTTGGCTACAACTGATTAGTATTATGGAAGGAATTTGGCCAAATGAAACACAAGTTACGGAGTTATATAACTTAAATAATATGGACTTACGTAAAACGTTACTTGATTTACAATTTTTAATTTTAAGTGGAAATATTTGTGATAAAACTGCAAAAGATGAAAATTTTGAAAGAACAACTTTAACGCTATCAAATTTTGCGAATTATAATTCAATTTTATCATATCCTTTAAGTTTACAAGATTTGTATTGGATTTTACCCAACCGATTACCATCGAAGAAACTAGAAATGGGAAATCCCAAGCAAATAAAAAAATTCGAACAGGAACAAATGGATGAAGTTAGTAGAATATTAGACAATTTAGCGTTAGTAGATGCCGTTTATGTAAAAAATGAATTGGAGTGTACATTAAATCCTGCTGATTGTATATGGAAGTCAGAATATAGTCACCTAAATAATAGTTTAAGTATAAATACAAGTATGGAAACGTGTAAGAATTCAGTTAAAATCACAAATGATTGGACGCATTGTTTAGTATCGCAAAGTACGAGATGGTTTAATTTGAAAGAAAATTTTGATTGGAAAACGTCCTGTATGGAAAAAATGAGGTAAGAAATTTTATATTGAGTGCTCCGTTTATAATTTTATCAAATTGGAGGTTAGATCGGATTTCAAAAGCGCTCACTAAAATGGTGTCCGATAAGTAATCATACTATTCCGGAAAATAATAGAACGATCAACGCAATGGAAAAAATGTGAAAAAAGTGAAGAAAATTTTTGTTCTCGATTTTAATAATAATCATTTTCTAGGCTAATTTCGATCCAAACAGTACGAAAATCAGGTTCATTTTAACGTCCGACCAACACATTGCGAAATTTTTCCTTCTCAATCCATACAGTTTGGAATATTAGCACTATTGGTCTGATACCTTGAAAACCGTTAATCGTATCGTACTTTAACCAACGCCATCGTTTTCGCTATGCCCAAATTAGCTTAAAACGAAGTTTTTATCAAAATCGGGGACATAAAATTTTAGCGATATTTTTAAGGGGTACAGTTTGGAATTTTAGCACTATGGGTCGGATACCTTGAAAACTGTTAACCGTATCGTATTTTAAATAAATATAAATAAATAAATAAAGAAATAAATGAATATATATATATATATATATATATATATATATATATATATATATATATATATATATATATATATATATATATATTATGCCTTATTCATATATATATATATATATGCGGGAAACAGCTAGTATTTAATAAAAATGAAATAATTAAAATAAAAATAGTAAGTACCCACACATTTATTTTTCAATCCATTTTCATTAAATTTTATAAAAGCGTGAGTTTTTAATCGAAGATTTGTGAATACCGAAATTATGGCAAACTTATTATAACGAGAAAAAGTAATTTTTCAAAAATTTACACAAAAGTATCTAAAATTTTTTCTTACATACAAGTTACATCGGTAGATGAAAAGTTACGTAAAATGTAAGAAATGTAACCTTCTGGCAACACTGGTAGAATATGTCATCGTGTTTGTGGCAGGAAACATCGACCTACCAGCTCTAGTTTATAGTTTACCCACCAGAGAGCATATCCAAGCGTTAAAGCTCCCAATACAACTTAGTTGATTAGTATAACAAAAAAACTTGATAGATATATTGCGACCTCTGACCTCCACTATTTATAAGACGGGTGGAGATAAGACGGATATGTTTAAAAATTTTTTCTTCTGGTAAAAGAGTTATTCTTACAATTCAATCTTTAAATTTTTAATATTTCAGACTTAAAAAACAAATACAAACGGCGAACTCCAAATTTTTGGATGGAATTTCATTATCATCATATTTGGGACCACGAAATCTTGGAGTTGATTATTTTGCATATTTACGTGCAATGAATCGTACAGAAGCCGAACGTGTATTAGTAAATAATAAGAGAGGAAATCGTTTTTGTAATTATTTGAAAAGTTTAAATATTCATTGTAGTGAATCACAAACTGAACTTATACTGAATTCATTATCGTTTAAAGAATAAGTTCAAACAAATTTTAAAGAATATTATGAATTCTTATATATTTATAATAATTATTATACATATTTGAAATAATTGTTTAATAAATAGTTTTTATATGTACTCGGGAATAATAAAAATAATGATTTAAATCAATTTTTAATTTAATTTCATCCTACACACATCGTAAGGTATAAAATTTTGAATGAATTTGTCTACGGTATTTGCCCGATCAAAGTATGAATGAATGAAGGGTGATATCACACTGCGACCTGGAAGATAGTTCCACCTATGAGGATGTACCAAGAGATTTCCCGCTATAGCTGTCTCCTTTAGGAAGTGCAGGATCTGGAGTGGATCTTGAGATTGTATATATCTTGTTTCGGCTCCCAGTGAAATCTACAACGGTCGCCGGTTCTAATCTCAGCTTCTGGAGATTTTCCTTGAGTTTACAGTGCTCTGTTATGAAATTTGTCAGTAACCGTAGTCTTATTATAGGCAAACTCAAATTTTGGATCTTCGGTTAAAATATCCAAGAAAATTTTTTGCAAGCCTTAGTTTCGAAAAGATACCTCCAAACCGAACTTCTTTTGGGTTGTTCTTCCTTTCTGATCTATTATTATCTAGATCCTTGAGCTTAGTAAAGCATTCGCAGGCTATTTAAGATCTGATGATCTAGGAGCTTTGCGCTCTTAGGTTTTTTTTGGAGAGGATTCGTGGAAGATGCTGGGTGTTACCCCAATAAGCTCCGAGAATTTGAATCTCGATCCAAACACACGAGTATGAATATAAATGATTAATCGATGCCAAATGTTTATTAGACTTTAAGCTAAATTTTAATAAGTGACTGCCCGATTAACTTGACTGGCCATATGTGGCCATTGTATTTGTTTTAGTAATAAATGAGCAGTTTATTTTTGAAGTGGCCTAAATCCATTTAATTAATTACTTACAAAATTAATGGAAAAACTTCTCTTTCTTAAAAAATATTGAATAAATAAGTGGACTTGGGCTACTTTCAAAATAAACAGCTCAAATATATAACACAACTCTACAACGTTCTATTCGAATACAACTGGAATTATATAAACAAACATAACAGACTATTTTTCAAAACAATCGTTTAATATCAGTACTCTTTATACATTGGTAAACATAAATTACAGGATTTAATTGCAACACAAAAATTTAATAAATAGTCTAATCATGATTAACTAATCATTTATCTTTATTTTTGTCACTTTCTGTTACTTTTTCTACATCTAATAGTGCACTTCGAATTCCAGCTTTTTCTAACTGCTCGATCAAATCACCAGATTGATGCATTTGAAGCATTATATCACAACCACCAACGAATTCTCCGTTGATAAACACTTGAGGTATTGTTGGCCATTGTGAATAATCCTTAACACCTTGTCTTAAACTTTCATCTGATAAAACATCATGTGCGTCATATTTGACTCCATGCATTCGTAAAATTTGAACAACAGCATTACTGAAGCCACATCGAGGCTGTTCTGGGACACCTTTCATAAAAATAACTACTTTGTTATTTTCCACTAATTTTTTAATATTACTTGTGGTCTTCGTACTTTCATAAAGTTTACTGATTTTAAATAAATTGTTGCGTAATAATAAATTTGTTGTTATTCGATTCATTTTTGTTGAAATCTTTATTTTTACCTTAATGACAAAACTTCATACATGTAAGGTTAAGTTTTTGTTGTGGTTCAAATTTTTTTGCAAGATGGTATTGGTACTCCACGAAGCTATATCTATGAAGAATAGATATATTAGGAGATCGAACGCAATGTTAAAAAAACGGTCAAGAATTGGTGTAACTATCTTTTATCAGTAGGGGTCACTGGTCTCAGTGCCGTACGGAATTTAAATGTTTAAATGTAGGCGCCAAGAAATCACTTTCACATTCAGTTTATAAGAAATCATAGTTTTATATATAATAAAAAACTGTTTTCGATTATCAAGTAATAATTAAATAAATATTAATAATAGAGAATTTTAAATAATCTGCAATAAATAAAAAGATGAAGAATCATAGTGATAATTTTGCAATTAATAATAATAATACACAATATATGTTTACAATAACTGACATTTATTAGATAAAGAAAGAAGATGACGAAACCAGTAATTACAGGCCATATTCCTTTCGTAAATGCAGACACGCATTCCTAACCTTAAAAAATTTAGATATATAACAGTATATCTATGCTTTCCCTGTACAACATCGTCCCATTTTTTCACATTTATAAAATTAAACAATTTTTATACTTACAATTTTTATTTGTAAGATGTGATAACCGTTGATTTTAATATGTAATAATAATAATAATTCCGTACGGGTAGATTCGCACTTCCGCTAGTGGCGAAAATAATAACTATGATCTCTACACGTTTTTGAGGACAAAAAAACAGACGAATTGCCTATGTCGTTCAATCTCCTATTTATCTATTCTTCATGCTATATCAAAGAATAGATATACCGTGTGTTTTCTAAACTACACCCAATTTGGAAACAATGTATGTATCTGTCGCTGTCCGTGTGCAGCGCACCGTGGTGCGTTGCACTTCGTTACTCGCAGTATTTGCAGAATGTAGAATATGTATTCATTGATATGTATACAGACGGTGATAGGTACATCACTGTCCGTGCACAGTGAGCGATGATGTGGACAGCCTTGTTCCAACGAAACTGCACTCTACAAGTGTCTGTGAATTTGGATGTGAGGTAATGCTGTGTGTCGTGGTTTGCTGCATGTGGACAGTGATAGATGCACTACACAATGTACCTATTAGGTCCATGTTGATAGACATACTGTATACATAATCATACAAAGGATTTCTAGTTTTGCCACAACAGCGCTGCGATCTTAATATAAAGTCCAATTTCCAATGATTTAAAATGTCATAATTTTAAGCGCTAATATTTCAATCCAGGAAGTATTTTTAATGTAGTTATTTTCAATTCAGGCACCAAGTGGTTTTTAGAATTTAGATGAAACGATTATAATGGCATCAGAACAACAAATTTGTTATTTACGGAATATTGAGAATGATCACAAAATAGAATTACCAAATAACGAAGAAATATTTTTAGGTCGAAATAAGTTAACACTGATAACAGATTCCTATGTTTCAAAAAATCACAGTAAGTATGCAAATAGCTAATTACCACAGTAATTGTTTTCGTAAATTTAGCATACAACTACTAATTGAATTTTATAAATGTTACAGTTTCGTGCACCGCCTGTTTCAAAACTTTTGAGGTTGCTGTTAAATGGTTAGCCCCTAACATGTCAGGTATTAATGGATATGCTTTGAAGAAAGGTGTTACTTATAAGCTAACACATAAAGATAGAATAGAAATTCTTTTAAGAAAACATATATTTGAAATAATATTCGAACCATTTAATATGAAACTTGAAACAGGTTCTGCAAAAGGGAACGAAAACGTTGAAACTGAAAACAAATCATTAGATACATCAGTTAAATCAAAGAATAAACGAATTGTAACAGATAAAGAGGGTAAAAAAATTAAAAATGCATCTATATTTGATGGACCAAAATCAAAACAAATTTGTTCGGAATATAATTGGAAACGTTTACATAATGGAATGTTACACGTCATGCAGACTAGAGATTTTCAATTTACTGAAAAGGTAAATTATTTCCTTAAACGTTCTTTTGAAATCCAAAAATAATTGAAGCCAGCAGTATATAATCACTCGAGTTGAGTTTCACTTCCGATGGGGCAATTACACCCAAGAGCTTAATTTTACAGGCTACGATGATACAAAACAAATTTTAATATTTAGCACTTTCCATCACAACGAATTAATGTACATTCATCGATACGAATTAATGACCAAAAATAGTATTTTCAGGGAACCTTAAAAGGTTAAGATCTGCTTAACACCCAACATACGTTGCAGTGTATATAGAGGTAACAAATTAAAAAAAAAAAAACAATTTTTTATTCATGACAAGCATATATATCACGGTAAAGATGATAAATAGGTTATTAATAATTATCGGTAAATATGATTACTGAACATGAAAATTGGTTAAAAAATATGTCGATCCGTTAGAACTCGATCCCACCAATCACTACCCCTAGGAATCCGGGCTTAAATTTTCGTCGTTTACGTTTTTATCCGATGGTTAACATTAACGCCCTGTAATTTTTATCGTAACTTATTAATAATTGAATGATTTTTTGTAACCCGCTTAATCAAAAAATTATTATGTTCCTGTGCAATAGCGTTTTATGCAACCCATTGGCCATTTGAAAGAATGTTAGGAGAAAGAGTTCATTCGAGATACCCTTGAAAGAAAAGTTACTGTGTTTTATTGTACTCAATTTTAATGTATCGAATCAAAGTAATCAATTTCGCATATTTTCACTTGAAACTATTATAAGATTCTAGTATATTAATACGAATAGATTTCTGTGTTTAATTAGTTTGTCGTGGTATTCACTAGCAATATTTACTGTGCAAATAAATTTGCAACAGTGTATGCCTTTATACTGTATCTAATTTTTCCTACAAATTACTTTCCGCAAAGTAAAAATATGTGTATAAATGTCAGAATTCAAAGCCAACAAAATTCATTTAAATATTCTATGTTTAATATGGGATAAAATTCAATTCTTAAATTTACGCATTTAGTTAGATCAAGTATCGCAATATATGCAGCCAGTTAGGTGTTGAAAGACAGCACATTCATATCCGGTGGACCAGTCTTTCAAAATATATATAAAAATTTCTAAACTTTACTCATTTGTTTGATATATAAGTTTTGGAGTTACAATATAAATAAAATATACTGACGTATACTTTGCCAAACTTACTATTAACTAATATAAAAACTGTAATTTTAGGTGGCTTCATTTGATTTAGACGGTACAATAATAACTACCAAATCGGGATTAGTTTTCGCGAAAAACATAAGCGATTGGAAATTTTTATATTCTGATATTCCTCAAAAATTAAGAAAATTGTACGAAGATAATTATCAAATAGTTATTTTCACAAATCAAGCGGGTATTGGCAGAGGTACACTATTGTTAGTTGATTTTAAAACAAAATTGCAAAATATTGCTGAACGATTATGTATTCCAATAATGGCATTTGTATCAACTGGCAAAGGGCAATTTCGCAAACCAATGATTGGAATGTGGGAAGAATTTCTTTTAAGCAATGAAACAAAACAAGTTGATATTAATAAGTCATTTTATGTAGGCGATGCAGCTGGAAGAGAGGCTAATTGGATTCCAAAGGCTAAAAAAGATCATTCACTCTCTGATCGATTATTTGCTAGGAATATTGGTATACCATTTTACACACCAGAAGAATATTTTTTAAACCAAAATCCTGCTAAATATAAAGAACCAATATTTGATCCTAGTAAAATATCACATGCATCTTTAATAGAACCTAGTTCTGAACAATTAATATCAAAAAGTTTAGAATTATTGGTATTAGTAGGTTATCCAGCATCTGGAAAAAGTTTTATTTGTAAGCAATATTTAATACCATCTGGATATGTCTGGGTAAATCGTGATACACTAAAAACGTCTGCAAATTGTTTACAATTGGTTGAAAAATCATTGAGGGAAGGTAAAAAAGTTGTTGTGGATAATACAAATGTCGATAAAAAGTCAAGACAGCAGTATATTGATATTGGAAACAATATGAAAGTACCAATCCCAGTTCGATGTGCTGTTATGAATACATCAGTACAACAATGTTTTCATAATAACTTGTTTCGGCAAATCACAGATACTTCACATGCTATAATTGCTCCGCAAGTTATGAATTCATTCAAGTAAGTAATAGTACGAAGATTAACAAACTCAAACGGATAATTCACAATTATCCATTTGAGTTTGCGATAAATCCAATTGCATAATTTTTTGAATATTTAGAAAAACTATTTAATCTACTCTTCAAAACATCGCTAACTGTCAACAAATCCTATTTTAAAGAGTATGGGCAAGTGAACATGTATACCAATTTGCATTTCTTGATTATAAAATGTTTGCATTTCCAAATCCATATACAGTAGTGTCTTACTAATCCGGCACTTCAATAGTTCGGCACCCCTACTCCCGCTCCGGCATCAATGTGAACTACAAACTTATCACATAGCACGTATGCATTTACCACTCTACGCACATTGCAGTTTAATACCTGAATTATTATGAATTTTTCTATACAATCCAGTAATTCGAAAATTCCAATAATCTGGCACCCTCTAGTTTTGAATAGTGCCGGATTAGTGAGACTCCGCCGGATTACTATGTATTGTAGTAATAAATAATTAAAAAAAATGATTTTTAGGTCCAAATATGAAGAACCTGTGCTGGACGAAGGATTTAAATCTGTTTTTAAAGTGAACTGTATTCCTGAATTTAGTGATCAAAAACTTAAAAAATTGTATCAAATGTACTTATTAGACAAATAAAATTGTTAAAAAAAAATTTATGTAGGTAAAATTAAGGTTGACCCAGCAAATCATATAAAACAGAAACACTTTTTTTAAACAGAAATTAAAGATTAAGTCATCAAACAAGAGGGGTATTGTGTTGGTTCGTACCCCAGTCACACCAATTTAATTTTTAATAAATTTTATCAATTACCGACCCCTCTGAATACGACCATGGCTGAAACGTAACTGAATGTTTTAGAAGAAAATGAAAAAAAAAAATGTTTTCAAAAACAATATTTTCGATTGGTTCGAACAAGAATTCTACTAGAATGGCCCATGGCCTCTATATAAGTTGAAATCGATTACGTTTTGTAATGATGTGGTGTAGTGGGCTGCACTGAAATAGAATCGTTGACGTATTTATGAATCACAAAATATGAAGTCAATTTAGAAAATAATTGATTAATATTTAATGCAATACGTACATATAAAACAAAAAGTAATAAATATATGTAAGTACTTAAATAAACGATAACGATTCATTTTTTAAAACATGAACTAAAAAAAACATTTATTATAATAATATTAATTACATTAAACTTAAATCCATCTACGGTATAAAATATGACTCGTTGGACGCATACGGATTGGGATATGGTTCAACTAAAAAGGGTTGGTTCTTCTCTACTTTCGGCGTTGACTTAAATAATTCTGATAATTCTGTTAAAATTAGTTTTGTTAAACGTATAACAGCAATATGAGCAGCAAATTGGAATAGTAATGCACCAAAACCTTTATACAATCCAAATATTCCTTCCGTGGATACAGCTTTTTCGTAACAATCACCAGCGCCTAAAAACATCCACTAATTAATAAACGAACGCAGAAATAAAAGTTCTGAATAAAAAAGCAATCAGTTTTTAGATAATAAGAAACAATTATTATTATTATGCTAAATTTATCTATAATAATGGGTGAAAAAAATCTGAACACTTACCTTCATAATTAGTAAGTATTGGCAATACTGAATAACCGGTATCTAAATTATCCACAATTGTTCGAGTTCCTTGCAAATGTAAACGATGTAAGATAGTTTCGAAAGGATAGAAAACTACGTCCGAAACAATCATTCCAATTAAAGTGGAATTTAGCTCAATATCTTGTAACGTTGACTGTGACAAAATATCCTTGGAAAGTGCCCCCTGTGAAATTGGAATGAAATATGAATAAATTCAAAGAATATTCATTTGGTGTAAACCGCTCATTTACACCAAACACCTCGAAAGAGGTATCTAATGTAGAAATTATGTGTGAAAATTGTTAACCCTATGGAACGTTTTCGCAACAGCCAAAATAACTAATATAGAAACTAATTTTTTCCAATTTCTTCATTATTTTTTAACAATTACATTGGTATAATCACTTACTTGTTTTTCCTGCCGATGCCGTTGGCGAGCTTGTATAATTCGGAATGCAGCTCCACGAACAATCATTCCACATAAATATTTGGCCAAGCCTAAACTTGTACTAGGAATAACTAAAGACCATACAGGTAACATTCTACCTTTGTTAGGTGAACCCCAACTTAACAATCTTACTGTACCGTCACGAAAAACATCCAAAATTCCTGGTTTTTCACTTGCAATATCACTTTGTACAGTTTCTACTAATGATGCTGAGTAGAATGGTGTAATTATAGATAAACTGACACTGGAAATTAAAATTATAAATTGAAATAAATTCAAAAGATAAAGTAATTTTAAGAATAAAATTGCAAAAAGAGAATATGCAAATGTAATGTAATTACAGATGTTTGAGCTGAAATTGTGGCGAAAGCATTCAGTTTACGAAAAAAAGTTATTTATTTTTTAAATAGAGGGTCATATTTTGTTTTTAAATTCGCTCTGGCGGAGGTATTCATGAACGATTTTGCCCATTCACGAACTTGAAGCCACTTTTTAGTTCTAGAACACACACACAACTTCAACTCTTTATCTCTTTTCGTTTCTGAAAATGGACAATTAGGTTTATGATCACTTTACAACAAATTTTTTTCTGTGATCAATACTTTCAACTGTTACTAGCCGGAACTTAACTTATATACATTTATATGTATGTATAGGGTATAATAACAAGAAAATTACAGTTTACTTACCACTTCAATAATATATGTTGTCCAAAAGATTTTAATGAACTATTTAAAGTTATTTCCCTAAAACAGTTATTCAGTGCAATTTTAATAACAATTGTTCAATTCATATTTTTTAAAACCTTTAATATACTTTGGCCAGGGTGTTATTTTTGAAATTAAATCTTCAACTGCAAGAATCATTCCTCGGACTAACAGAACACTTCCAATTCCTTTCCATAATGTTGTAATTCCCTGTCGTTGATGTAAATGTATAATAACAGGTACAAGTGTCACCGGGACAATGTGAAAACGTTTGGAATTGTAATGTACCTTAAAATAAATGTAAGTATATTACCCATTGGTGTTAAATAAATAATGATGTAATTGTTGCACATACTTGACATTGTCTTCTTAATACAAGAAAAGGATGACATAATAAGTTTTCAGTAATTAAACTTACAAGACCGACACAAATGCCAACATATCTTTTTACTTCCAATTCTAAAAATTATTAACTGCAGAAATTATTATATTATCTATATGTCAGTTATAATAATAATATACCGTCACTAGGAGATAATTCTTTCAACGTTATTGGTATTTGCTGTGGGAAAATTTCATCATGCATTTCATTTTGAAATTGTGGATTTTCATTCCAGACATCTTGAGTTCTTGAATCATAGCCGTATATTTTTCTTACGTTATATTCTTCTAGTCCTGCCATTGTATGTGAAGTTTCAAGTGCTAGAATGGATACGACTTAATCTCAATCATATTAGAAACTGTTTGTAAATTTCTTATTGTTTACATAAATTATATTTATTATGACTTTGCAAATGTCTAAGCCTGGAAAGAAACAAAATTTTATTTTTACTTATATAATTGGTTAACCACAAAATTTATAAAATACTTTAATATTAATCATGAAGAATAGATATATTAGGAGAGCGAACGTAATGTTAAAAAAACGGTCAAGAATTGGTGTAACTATCTTTTATCAGTAGGGGTCACTGGTCTCAGTGCCGTACGGAATTTAAATGTTTAAATGTAGGCGCCAAGAAATCACTTTCATTCAGTTAATAAGAAGTCTTAGTTTTATAGATAATAAAAAATTGTTTTCGATTATCAAGTAATAATTAAATAAATATTAATAATAGAGAATTCTTAATAATCTGCAATAAATTAAAAGATGAAGAATCATAGTGATAATTGCAATTAATAATTACAAATATATGTTTACAATACTAACATATATTAGATAAAGAAAGAAGATGACAACCGGTAATTACAGACCATATTCCTTTCGTAAATGCAGACACGCATTCCTAACCTTAAACAACCTTCCACTCATAGATATATAACAGTATATCTATGCTTTCCCTGTACAACATCGTCCCATTTTTTCACATTTATAAAATTAAACAATTTTTATACTTACAATTTTTATTTGTAAGATGTGATAACCGTTGATTTTAATATGTAATAATAATAATAATTCCGTACGGGCAGATTCGCACTGCCGCTAGTGGCGAAAATAATAACTATGATCTCTACACGTTTTTGAGGACACAAAAACAGACGAATTGCCTATGTCGTTCAATCTCCTAATATATCTATTCTTCATGATATTAATATTCAATAAGAAAATTCCATTTTATATACCATAGATATTATAGACAATAGACATAGACAATATCGATTAATATATTATAGGGTGCGTTCAACAAAACTATCACAATGCTCAGGCCGGCTATCACGTTTATTTCTGTTCTATTAGTACGTACTCTAAGCAAATTGAGCGTTTAATAAATTGAGAGCTGTCAAAATTGACACTTAGGTCAGGATTGATAGTTTTATTTAATTCAGTGAAATATTCTCATTATTTAATATTTATACGTCAACATGAATATTAAAATTATAATTGAAAGAAGTTAATTATGTGTGGTACAATGCACGATAGTAGCTCTTCCAGTTTCTCAGAAAGTATCGTACACGTACATATATCAATATTTTGATACGTCGACAGATTTCAATTAGGAGAGGACGTCAAAGAATGACTGACCCAAGTGTATCAGTCTTCTCATAAGGCCTTGAAGAAAGATAATATCTTCGGAATGCCTCCGATTGTATTCTGACCATATATGCCTTGCAGTGCCACAAGCACGCTCCTATCTCCACTTAGTATTGGCCTTTCTTATAATGATTTCATTCAGGAGTAGCTTGCAATTCGCAAAAGTTTTACCTGGATGTTTAGTGATGCTTGTGTTCGATAGCTTTGTGCCATTTCTAGCGAGCTGACCGGCTTTGCAACTCCCTGGAATGTCCCTATGGAGTAAATAGAAGTTGTTTTTTGAACACCTGTAGCAAAATGATTTTTTCTACGATCAATATTTTCAATCATTATAAACTGGGAACTAAACTTATAGTACCCTTTAATATATTACATGTATACAGAGTATAAAAATTAATAGCTGTTTACACGTTAACATTTGAACAGTTCATGTAATTTACAGGTGAATGACGTCTAACGTGTAAATGATATGAACAAATTAAATTACAAGTTAAATTATGATTTACAAGTGAAAATAACAAGTAAGTCAGTTGATTGCTTAAATATCGAGCGTCTCAAAAACGAGCAGAAGATAGAAGTTGAATCGTTGGTAGGCACTTTCTCTGGCTAGTAAATCGAGAAAGTGTTAAAATTGAGTTCTGGTCGCACCTTATAATATCTAAACTCGTTTCGGAGTATTGTTTATTGTCAGGATCTCCTTAATAGTACGATTGATGAGATCGTGATGGAATTATCCTCGCAGGAAGTAGTTTATTCTGAGAGGATCAAATGGAGACAGAACGAGGTGCGAAAAAACTCCCTTCTCTTTTCTCATATGTACCAGTGGACTAGTGGACACAGTGGACATGAAATCCACCTTAGAATATGTTTATAAATGACGTAGAATGTATTGTTTAAATTATTTTATTCGAGAAAGTGACATCTGTGTGAATAGTTACCCAGTAAACAATATGACGTCTTTAAAAGTTCTTTAAGAGCTCTTATTAAAGATTTGGACGTCTTAAATTATTTGTCAAATGGGGTCTTCAGGACTTCATGAGGATGTCCAATGCGCCACCTCAAGAACTACTGAAGACTTCGTTATTAAGTCTTTATGAACTTTTTTTTCTGACTTCCAAAATATAAAACTTAAGAGTTCTTGATTCTGACCTCTTCAAGAGCTTCTTTTGAAGAGATCTTAAGAGTTCTTGATTCTGACCTCTTCAAGAGCTTTTTTTTAAGAGATCTTAAGAGTTCTTTATTCTGACCTATTCAAGAGCTCCTTTTTAAAAGATCTTAAGAGTTCTTGATTCTGACCTATTCAAGAGCTCATATTTAAGAGATCTTAAGAGTTCTTGATTCTGGCCTCTTCAAGAGCTCTTTTTTAAGAGTTCTTTAAGACTAAATTAATATTTTAAGATTCCTAAAAATAGAGGCTAAAAAAATATAAACAATTTTATATTAAAATTAATAAATATTTATTCATTTAATTTATATTTACATTTAAATTTATATTAATAATCATTACAATCATTTGGTTTGCTAAGTCCATGATATATTCCAACAGCAAAAGGTACAGAAACTTTTGGGTAAATTTCGACTTGTATTGGATAGAGTTGACTCTTCAAACTCTTTGAAATTGGCAAACTGTGAATTGCACGTTGATTTGAATAGTTTCTTTAAACTGGCCCAAATCGATCGCTTTCAGTTGGTCAATCAATCCTTTTTTTAGACCATAATGAAAATATTCTCCTGGTGCAACAGTACGAATAGGAGTATTTTTAGGAGAATTTAATAATGTACGGCAATCTTTTGGAAAATTTTTTAAGTCTTCTATCGACTCTACATTCCGAAGAATATTTAGATGCAGTTTGAGTAATGTTAAACTCATATTTCCATTGAGCTAACTTTTGACTCAAACTTAATTTTTTGATATTCTTGGGAATAGGTTCGAAGATGGGATGATCATCACCTTGGCAGACATCTTGGTTTCAAATCTTAATAAAAAATAGAAAATCATGATATTCATTTTTTAAATTCATTTTAATGCGTTAACCTTTAAGATACTTACAGATAAAACCAAATAAAAATAATCCACGTTAAAAATAACGCACTTAAACTGGTTTTAAATACTTGATAACACTATATAAATAAATTAAATTATAATAATACCTTTACAAGTTCTCCAAATAAAAGCTGAATAAGAGAAAATAAAAACTATAAAAAAAAGCGCGTGCGCTAAATTGAGTAAAAATATAAAAAACTTGGGAAAAAGACTTCTTAAAGGACTCCTATTTATGACTTCTTGCGAAGTCAGAAAAATTGACTCTTAAAGGGCTCCTGTTTCTAACTTTTTACGAAGACAGAAAAAATGTCTACTTAAAGGGCTCTTATTTCTGACTTCTTGCGAAGTCAGAAAAAATAAATTCTTAAAGGGCTCTTATTTCTGACTTTTTACGAAGACAGAAAAAATGTGTACTTAAAGGGCTCCTATTTCTGACTTCTTGCGAAATCAGAAAAAATAGACTCTTAAAGGGCACCTATTTCTGACTTCTTGCGAAGTCTGAAAAAATTGACTCTTAAAGGGCACCTATTTCTGACTTCTTGCGAAGTCAGAAAAAATAGACTCTTAAAGGGTTCCAATTTCTGAATGATTAGGAAGACAGAAAAAAAGTCTACTTAAAGGGCTCATATTTCTGTCTTCTTGAAAAGTCAGAAAAAATAGACTCTAAAGGGCTCCTATTTCTGACTTTTTATGAAGACATAAAAAAAGTCTGCTTAAAGGGCTCCTATTTCTGACTTCTTGCGAAGTCAGTAAAAATAGACTCTTAAGGAGCTCCTATTTCCGACTTTTTATGAAGACAGAAAAAAAGACTACTTAAAGGGCTCCTATTTCTGACTTCTTGTGAAACCATAAAAAAAGATGTCTTAAGGATATCTCAATTTAGAATTCTGAAAAAAGACGCCATTATGACGTCATAATTGTACTTCCTAATGAAGTCTTCAATAAGACTTCTTTTTGAAGTCTTTCTGACTTGTATGTTTGCTGGGTACATATGAAAAAATAAGCGTTTTTCCCTTATAATTTAAGGACATTTATGAACAATTTTTAAAGTTAGCAATAATCGTGCAAACATCCTATTACAAGGAGATAGATAGTTCACTAAATCACTTAAATGGAATTAATTCCTATGGAAGACATATAGTTATATGATTCTATTCTTCACGTAATAAAACAAATTGAAATGAATGACCATTGAAATATATCTATATGTATGTCAATTCAATGTTGAGATTATCATCGAAACGTAATTTATTAGACAATCATACATGAGATTGTATGTAATATAAAGTTTATGTGTTCGATGTCCAAAATCGTTATTAGGTTTTCACTGAACCTTCACGTTTTGGTGTCTCAACTCCCAACAATATAGTAGCGCTAAAAATTCAATTTTAGTCATTGGTCTCTGTGGACCTGCACAACGAAAAATGATTTAATAGTATGTCAACTACATTATAGTTTAAAAGTCCAAAATACTGCACTTTTTGATACAAGTATGTCATTTTGAGGTATTGGAGGACTTTCATGTTCTAATGAAAGGTCTTTTAAGCCTTAAAACCTCCTTAAAATTTAAGGAGATTACAGCTCTGTCTTATATAAAAAGGATTGCGCAGGGCATGTGACGAGCCAAGTTGTGCAAAAGCACAGCTAGGCCATTCGACTGTGCTCGGTTGAGGCTCAATAGAATACAGTTGAGAAGGGTGGTGGGGCTCTTGACAGGACACTGTCAATTAAACTACCACCTTCATAACTTGGGGATCTCTGATGATCCCACTTGTAGGGTGATGAAACCTCCATACATGTTATATGCACCTGCAGAAGCCTGCATGGTGTTAGATATAGAATGCTTGGGTCCGAAACCTTGGATCCATCAATCCTGGGAGCAATCCTAGCGGAGAAGTTGTGGAACTTCTGTGCGGCGTCTGGCCTCGACAGAATCCTATAGCTTCATCTGCTTAAAATAGCACCTCTTTGCCGGAGGCGTCTCGCCTCCGGGGACAAACTTAAAACCAACGGGACAAACTTAAAACCAATGTCCATTGTGATACCGAAAGGGGCTTACTCATCCCTAGCTACTATTCTTTAAACCATTTGGAGCGATTCAAATTTGGGTCTCATTTACATATAAATACTTTTTGTGGCGAAGTGGACCATAAGTATTAGTTTTAATATCTATTAAATGTTTATAAAATTGATAGAAATAGATTGTTGTACAGATAATTATTGGACAAGGTTGACAACATATGACTTTGACGTTACAATCTCCTGATATTACAATCAAAATTTATAATAAATTTGTATAATTACGATGTATGATTTGAATTGTATATGATTGTGTATAATCAACCATATTGTGGTGATTTTAGTTTAAACCATAGATGAAATAAATGTACCGTCCAAGTGACCGAGCGGCCTAAGGCGTATATCTGAGACGTTATGACTACTTGGAACTGGGAAGTTATGGGTTCGAATCGCGACATCGACAATTTGTCAATTATTAAGAAAAAAAAGGTTAATTGACTAAACTGTCGGCGTATGGTCAAGAACGAAGTAATCAGCTATACTTGTGAAAGTTTTCTGCAGTTTCCTTCACGAACTCCAGATGAATATCGGCATAGTTCCTATTAGAGTCGGCTGCCGCCGCACATCCTACCAATTTCTAGTCTACACACACTCCCATTCTCACATCCTTAGGCATCACAATGGACCTTATGGTCGAAGTGACAGTTATCTAAATAACTGTAATTTTCATTTATGGTTAAACTCAATAAAATATGTTCATTTCAGGTAAAAGAATTAAGAATAGTCTTATAACCGATCACTAATAAAACTATAAGATACATTACGGATATTTCCTTAACATAGAAAATTAGAAACATTCGTATAATCATCATATACATAGAGTATGTATGTTTATACATTCATGTATTCTTATATATTCCATGAGCTTGCGCAAAACAATATATCAACAACAGTTCAATACTATCTACTTCTCGGTTAGATAGTGGGGATTGCTGTTTCCCCCACCATTACACCCCTTTTCTACCATATGATACATGCTTTCTAGTTTCTATTCTACTTACATCGTACTTTTTCTGTCCGAATAAAATAGAATTGTTTTTTCTAAACCATAAATAATATATATATATATATATATATATATATATATATATATATATATATATATATATATACCTGTCTAAGAATTTGATTACATTGGTGTGTGGCAATTGTTACTTTATAGAAGGAAAATTTTCTATAGAGTTTGAATTCTTTATGAAATTAGAAAAGTTCAGTTATTTTATTATTTAGAACGAATTATAATCATACGTATATGACTGTCATGTAGGTAGAATCAACTAATTCTACATATATAGAGTAGTTGCAGGTATTATTATCTGTTATTATTAATAAAGGACGTTCCTCCAGCACTGTGTTATTCTACTAATCTCTAGTGTTATATAATCAAGACAAAAAACCGGTTTGATTTTATTATAGAACAAATACATATACACACATAGATAAATTTCACTGTTCATATATACAAAATAGTGTTATTTAAAAAAAAAAAATTTTTAAATTTTTATATTTCGAAAACAAAACGGTAAATTCGATTAAAAAAAAAAATTTATTTAATAAATATTTATCTTTACTATTCAATTTTAAATTCTGTCGAGTATACAACAGATAATAGTTGGACGGGTATGAAGTTTTACATGCTTCTAATGAGAGAGAGTGAGAGAGAATGATAACTTTGCTATTAATTATCTCGCGTTCTAAACGGTCAAAAATTCTGAAACTTCGGGATTTATTAGAAAACGTTATTTTTAGCCTGTGAAAATAAAATGAGCAAAATCTTTCGAAAAGTGGTTTAATACTGGAAAATCCTTAAATAAAACCAATATTTATCTGTAATACAAAATTATCTGTTATAATTCATAAAAACCGTGCCCAAAAATGTAATTTCTTGCGATATTTCAGACTGGCGGTGAACTTAGAATGCCCACATATTGTACATTTGAAAATATACATATTGAGAATTGAATAGACTTTTATTTCCCGTTTTAACCCTCATATCTCCCTTAATATTTGAAAATTCGAAAAATTTATAAGATGTTAAGTTGTAGGTACTAAGTTTTACTGTAATTTTGTTTCTTATCATTTTTTCTGTTACACTAATATTTACAGAAATATTGACGGTTTAAGATTGAAAATTAAATTCCTTAATATCTCTGTATACATTAGAGTTTGAACAAAAATGATAAGGTGATGAATTGTAGCAAATTTGATTTTCTACAACTTTATTCCTTACGCATTTTTCGATTGTTCTAATATTAAAAGAGATATTTTATATTTTGTGTTTTCTTCTTTCTTTATACACCCCTCCCCCCAGATTAAAATTGTGACCGCTAGAGAGTGATTTATGTATTCTAAGGAAATTCGCTAAGTTTAATTTATTTTATTTTCATAGGCTCCTTATATTTCTGTTGGTCACCAATTAAAAAAGTTTTTTTCCCTCAGAACAAGGTTGTTTTGTGACCAACGTTTTTCTTTGGTTTTTCTTTTTGAAATGGCGGGGGGAAGTATGTAGTGTACTCGTTACCAAATCTCAATTTACTACTTTTGTTACTACGGACCTATGGTAGCTATCAACAGACTATTGATTGATTATTTATCAGGCAAAATAAACCTTTGGTTTCAATTCCATAAATTGCATTTTAATTTAATCTTTTTTAGAGTTTAGGTTTTGGGATGACTTGGAATCTTCTCATCTATACCAACAAAGTAATGAAAAAAAGAAGCAAGAAATTATTACACTTAAAAAGAGAAATGTAGATACTATCAAACTCAAAATATGTATAGCATTAATCAAAAAAACTAGCGAAAATTTTTTGTTACAACATGAATTTAAAATCTCTGATAATTCAGACATATAATTTAATAATATTGTAGGTTATAGACATTGGTCCTGTGATAGGATGTAGTACATAATAGAAGGATGGCTGGCCCACTAAACCAAACCAACATCCTTCCGCTTGTCTTTGTCTAGTTACTAGTATAATAGTAAACTAGTAAACCAACTAACTATAGTAAGTACAACAAAGAAAAAAAAAGTACCTAACATGTAAAGTAGACCATACAACACATTTATTTGGAGTATACTGTAATGTAAAAGAGCTTTTCCTTATATACATACAATCATACATGCAAGCGTAAATTATGGATCAGACAATAAGGAACTCACGTATACAAACTCTAACTCACTTCTAGACATGCCAGAAGGTTGCGACTTTTTTTAGTCGACGCGGAATAACTTCAAACTTACGGGAAAAATCGGCAAACTTCAATCCCACCCCTCGAAAATGGGAATAAGAAACCAAAATATACCATCTATATTTCTATACATGCTAGAAGGGTGAGGTTTTTTGCATTATGCCAAGGACGCGGGCCCAAGGCCGAAGGCCACCATGGGGATCAAGGGGGTGGGGCCTTCTTACGAGCAGAGCGTGCCCTATAATATACACAGCCATTTGTGTAACTCACTGAGTCACTCACTCACGTGTACAAATTCTAACCCACTTCTAGACATGGTAGAAGGATGCGGTTTTTTGCATTCGGCGTGGAATAACTTCAAACTAACGGAAAAAAACGAAAATTTTCCAAACGCAACCTCCTCGAAAATGGGAAAACCCTTCAAAATTATCCTTTTTACTTCCATTCATGCTAGAAGGGTGCGGTCTGTATTATATCAAGGACGCGAAGCCTAGCCCAAAGGCCACACCGGGGGTCAGGGAGGTAGAGCCGAGCTGTGCGAGTAAGGAATATAATACGGAATAGCTATTGTATTTTAAAATGTATCCGCATGTATCCGCTGTGAAACTGATATCCTTTGACATTTTATACCACTATAGTTTAAAGAATGCAAAATTATACTGGAAATGAATCCTTTAACTCCGGATATTTCTGCATTTTATAGGATTGCCACCCCTTTTGAATTACAAAAATTGAATGCCCACATAATTTTTACTACTTTTTAAGTAATAAAATAAAATTTAAAATTGATTCTAAAAATTTTCCATACAAAATTATGGTAAAGCCTTGCGATTATTGCAAGGCTTATTAAATCAAGGCAGTTGAGAGAATCCATGGAATATAACGATTTGTGTGTATATAAGATGATAAATTTATTTATAATACTTGTACGCATTTAGCCATCAATGGTATTCCAGCAAAAATATTTCTGTACATCAGGGATATATCGAATATTCTATTCTAAATACACAGTATAGCAGCAGTGCACAAGACACACATTAAATGATGACGTAACGGTAAGTGGGGGTAATGCATCGACGGGGTTATTTAAAGATATATACCATAATATTGTATATACATTTATGTGTATACATATATAATACAATAGGGGTAAAATGTAAGGGGAGGTAGATTTTCACAGGGAGCAGATATTAGCGCAACATTGATGTTGTACAAATGGTGGCATTCTTGAGTACGCATTGGTATAGTCCGGTATATTTCCGGATATTCAAAAGCCGGACCGTTTTCCATGTTTCAAAAAGTAAATTATACTTCTAATCGATAAAATTGTGCATTAAATATATACGAAAAAGAAGCCGATTTGTTCGATTGTAAACAATAAGATTGATGGTGATTTTAAAAACATTTTTAAAAGACTGAATGTTTTTTTTTCTTTTTTTCTTTTTTTGAAATGTTTATTTAGTTTTATTGAAAATTGGTTAAATGTAGTTAGTTATATTGGCGTTTAGAGTTGCTCTTATCATGGATATTTCAGTTACAACTATTGAAATGGCCGATACAACAATTGTTGGAAATGGTGATTTAACATTATCAACAAATATTGAAAATGGTACTGGACCATCAGCAAATAGTCCATTAATTGGTGGATATTTGTTAATAATTATAGACGAACCACATTCACAAGAGCATAAGGATCTCATTTTACAGAAAGTTGCTAAAGGTTGGTCTACTCTAAATACAATATCCTGCATTTTACGTTTCAAGTATATCTAACAGCAAAAAAAAAAAAATCAATAATAGGACGTGAAATTGAAAAGCCGAACGCAATAGTTGATATTTCATTGTATAATATTTTAGTTGGTAATTTAAATTTATTTTATGTCAGACAGTTTAGAATGTAGTTTTATAGGTATTACCTAATTTTTTTTTTTTTTTTTTTTGTGAACATTGAAGAAATTATATGAGTATCCGCAAGGGGGTGTGGCTTCAGAGCGTTAATGGCGTGTTGGCCCTTAATAACGATTTTCCTCACATGTGATAATTTTATACGTCTTTTGTATATATATTTTGTAATTTATTTTAATTTTAGTATAAAAGGATAATTTCCATATATAATAAAATAATATTCTCTCAAATTAAAAATTATTTTATTTCAATTAGTTTTATAATTTAATATCTCAAGTTTCTATAATTATGTTTTTAAAATTTATTTGAATATCAAATTTCGAATATTTATTTAAATTTTTTACATTTAATCATTGTTAAAATATTTTTTCATTTTTATTTACCAAAATCTAAATCTTTTGTAATAATAAAAAGTTCAAATTAATCGAAATTTAAAGAAGTAAACATCCTATGCTTAAACATTAAATTTCCCAGAATATCTAATGAATTTTGATTTAATTTCGATGTCATATTTTACATTTCAATAAAATACGACATATTGTTTTTCTCTATTATAAACGTTTCATGGTTGTACTTACTATGGACCACATAAGTTGACGTCATTTTTTTAAATTTTATTAATTAATTTGTACCTTATTCATTCGGGTTTCGAAAATAATTTACGAATAATAGGTTGTTACTATATTTCTACTGAACAACTTTTATCCGAAACATTTTTTCGAAAACCAAAGTACCTAATAAGGCACAAATCAAATATATGATTTAAAAAAATGACATCAACTTTTGTGGTCCATAGTACACTCCCATTCATAAAAATTGAAATCAGTAAGTCATATTCTAAGTGTATATATTACTTAATATAATGTTTAATATTACATACAGTAACTTTTAGAATGTTTCAAATGGTTCAATTTTTATGAATGGGAGTGTACTTACCGTGTATATTTTTTGTTAATAGTATATTGAAGAAAATTATAAAAATAATGGAATACGTGTTAAAAAAAAAATATACAGGTTGAATTGAGTCCGTCCTTTTATCGTCAGTAAAAAAAATACGTTTGGGATAGAAAAAATTATCACAAATTTAAAACTATATCTGTCATCGGTTGCTCCAACAACCGGCAAACATATTCTGCATTTTATTGATTTATCTTCTCATAATGGTTTTTCAATACCATTGACCTTTCTATTTTTGTCTAGACAAATTTTTGATAGGTCAAATAAAATTTATTTACAGAATATTTAGCAATAATGAAGTTTATATGTTTTTTCGAAATATATCTGTACCTCCATCAGGCGCTTTCCATGTCAGGCATTTGTTTTCATTTTGCTTGAGCATATCTTGACTTCGATAGGAAAAATAAAGAAGTGAAAATATTTAACAGTTAAGAAAATTGTACAGTTACCATTCCAAATACAATTGAATTCAGTCATTCTTGTTGACTTCGAGTTCAGACGAAGTTATTTAGATAATAAAACTTTTACGCCGCAATACTCGAAATAAAAATGTATATTAGAAAAATTTATTAAAAATATATAATTGGAAAATCTTCCCACAACATTACGTCTAGACACCGATTGCAATCGAAAGCTGACCTTTTTGGTCAAGTCGCCTGCGGTGGCAAAATAGAAACCAAATTTAGTGTGCAGTACTTTATCACAATTTCAATAAGAAATCTGATAGATATTCAGAATTCGGCAAGTCCAGAATAACCTTTCTAAATATAATTTAGTTTGTAGCGCACATTTCAAACTCAGGTTTTTGTAGTGTTTAACATAGAGCTACATTTAAATAATTGCCCACGTCTAACAGTCTATTTCAAACGTCTTTTTTGAACGGTACAATGTAATACAAAGCCTATAAAATCTGGTACAACTCGAGAAAATCGTGATTTCAAAAAGTGGGTGCCAACTTCACGTACATTGCTTTGGATGACATTTGTGAAATTTTTGTTAGCTTATTCGTTCCGAGCGAAACCATACTTAGTGCCATGCGCCGTCAAAAAACAACTTAATGATCAATGTCAGAGTATAAAAACCATAGGCGTTTAATAAAAAGTTATAGTTAATTTAGCTTTTACATGTTGTTTATTTAATTTAATTAATTATTTTTGCTAAACGACTATGGCATTTTATACACTGACATTGGCCAAGAAGTTGTTTTTTTGATCACGCATGGCGCTGAGTACGGTTGCGCTTGGAGCTAATATGAAGAGGAAAACATTCTTTAAACTATTAATACTGATAATATGACGCAGAAAAGTCAATGATTTACTGACTGATTGGCATAAATGTAGGAGAAAATTTCTCATCAGTCAAATTCCTCTTAAGGATGTTCCAACACGAAACCACTTTTCGACAGATTTTGCTCATATTTTTTCACAGGCTAAAAATAACGTTTGCTAAAAAATCCCGAAGTTTCAGAAATTTTGACCGTTTAGACCGTGAGATAATTAATAGCAAAGTAATCATTCTCTCTCACTCTCTCTCATTAGAAGCATGTATAAGTTCATGCCCGCCCAACTATTTATTATCTGTTGTATTAAAAAAAATACTCGACGGAATTTAAAAAAAAACTAGGAGAGTAAAGATAAATATTTATTAATTAAATTTAAAAAATTAAATCGCGGTTCACCGTTTTGTTTTCGAAATACAAAAGTTTAAAATTATTTAATTTCATATTTATTTGTATATATGAATAGTGAATATGGTCTACGATCTGGCATTAAAAAAATCTTCCCTCATCTGTTAATTGAATGAAATAATGTTTAAAAGGCAGATAACAATATTTCAAATGTATGAGTGCAATGTCTGCCACCGTAGTCCTGCTGGCTATTAATATTAATTAATTAATTAATTAATTAATTAATTAATATGATATAGTGTCTTTGTTTGTTGCTCGAACAAATATAATTGTCTCTCTCTCTGCGTAGAACTCATTTTTTGAAAATTTTATTACTGTGATATTATAAAATATATTTTATATAATAAATATAATAAATATATAATTAAATTATTTGCAGGCTATATAAAAAAATTTTTAAGTAATAAAATTTTCAAAAATTGTGTTCTACGCAGAGAGACAGACAATTATATTTGTTCGAGTAACAAACAAAGACACTATATCATATTAATTAATTAATATTAATAGCCAGCAGGACTACGGTGGCAGACATTGCACTCATACATTTATAATATTGTTATCTGCCTGTTAAACATTATTTTATTCAATTAACAGATGAGGGAAGATTTTTCGAATGACGGATCTTAGACCAATATATATATCTATGTGTGGTGTATGTGTATACATGGATTTGTAATTTGTAATTTCTATAATAAAAGCAAATCGATTTTTCGTCCTTTTTACATAAAACAATGCTGGAACCTCGTTAACCGTATACAATCACTTGTACCGTTTTCGAGATATATTATTTATGAAGAAAAGTAAAGTGGTACAGTAATACTTCTTTAAAATAAAGAAATAAAGTCGTATTTATTGAACTTCATAAAAGTGGGGGGCGGGGTCATATACCTCAACGAGACGCAGTAGCGCGAGTACTTTTTTAATAATATATATAGCCGAATAACCACTGACTTACTGACATTAAATGTTTGAATAGCGGAAGGCCTCTAACCGGAGTATGTTAACGAAATGTAATTTTACGTGAAATTTTTTTTTAAATATTCTATTATTTCGAAAACGTTGCTCTCTGTGGGGGCTTCTAATCAGAATTGAATAGCAATTGAATACCTCTTCACCTCTTCAATCGGGACTTGGTGCGCAAGTTTATTAAATAGCATTCAATGAGTAAAAAAAAAGACAGATAGATATTATTTTTTTGTGTGTTCTTTTAGAACTGTCTATAAATATTTTATTCTGGTTTCTTGGGATAAAAGTAAAAAAGTCTAAAAAAGTAAATAATAATAATAATAAATTGCAATTTAAAAACAAATAAAATGTAACAACTAACTGAGTTAACTGTTTAAAATACACGTATACAGGATGTCCCGTAAGATACGGATACAAATGAAGGTATGGATAGAAAATTGAATTCTGAGACGAAAAGTTCTTTATCATTTTTTAATCAGACGTACAGGTAATTAGTTATTAATTGAAATAAGTAACCAATCAGAGGCGCGCACTAGGTTACGACAGACACATACTTACAAACACTCACTCACACACGCTATTGGGCGCTTCTAATTGGTTACTTATTTTAATTAATAAATAATTACCTGTACGTCTGATTAAAAAATGATAAAGGACTTTTCGTCTTAGAATTCAATTTTCTATCCATACCTTCAGTTGTGTCCGCGACTTACGGGCCACGCTGTGTATTCAATTTGAAAACCGAGGTGATGAGGGCTGTACCGACGGTCTTAGAGGCCCCCGTACAAAAATTATCGGGGTAACTTCCTGTTGAAAATTGACTTCTAAAAAAACCGTGCTAACTTACCCTGTATAGGGGTAAGCAAACAACACGTTCTATTTCTGTCGAAGATGTGTTTATATTCACGCACATATTTATTAACTACATGTATACTTTTTACAGCAGAATTTTTTATATAAAAAAATTATCGAGTTTTCATTATAGGTCGATGAATTTAAGATGGGCCAACTTTTTTTTTATATGTAAGATCAATGAACATTTGAAATTAATTTGAAATGAACATTTTTACGAAACATTTTTATCGGTACAACCTCAATGGCTTTTACATTTAAAAAAAAAATGTGATTACACTAAAATTAAACTAAGAATTCAATTAAACTAAGGAACTATATGTTAAGTGACGTCGCATTATAATTGCATATATATATATATATATATATATATATATATATATATATATATATATATATATATATATATATATTTACATTTCTAATAGAGAATCAATGTTAAATAAATAAAAAAAATATTAACTATAAAACTATACAATACACATACATAAAAACATCTGGATAGTGTATACTTTATGCGTATGGTGTTTGTTTGTCATTTATGAGTGGGGATTTTGTGATGCACATACTAAAGTTAAGAAGTCAATGAACATATTTAACCCACTCTCATTACATGTTTCTGCAGTACTGACTGACTTCACACAGTAACCACACAGCCAGCCAGCATGTAAGCAACACACACACTACAGAGTACCCCCACTATTATTATTTCTTTATGAAGCAATGTGTATAGTTATTATAATAATAATTAATATTTAACATTGATTCTCTATTAGCAAAGCTTTCCAATACACACGACATATATATATATATAGATATATATATATAAATATATATATATATATATATATATATATATATATATATATATATATATATATATATATATATATATATATATATATATATATATATCTAGTGATTACATTTAAATTCCCGTTTAATTATACATTGAAGAAAGATATGGAGAATAAATTTTGGAAGCCTGTAACTTATTTATTTATTAATATATTAGTTTCCAGAACAAGTCGATTGCAATTGCAATTGAATATAAGAATATAATTTTATGTTTAACACATAAATATTTTATGTGTTTTTATGTTTAACACATATATATATATATATATATATATATAAAATGTTTATGTATATATATATATATATATATATATATATATATATATATATATATATTTATATATATATATATATATATATATATATATATACAGTCGAAACCAGTTATAACGACATTGAAAGGACCACGTAACAAAGGACGCTATATCCGATAGCTGTTATAAGCAATAAACAAATGTACAAATTAAAAAACACTCCAGTTTCATCTGCATTAAAGATATCCTCTGGCTTGTAACATTCGCACAGTGCTCACTTTAGAGTAAGCAACAATTCTGTCACACCTTCAGGAACACCAGCAGAACCAAGATGACGAGCATTCCAAAATTTCTTTATATATATATTGAAATTTTTTGGCTAATGCGTTTCACACTTAAATCTTGTTTCAAAGGAAAAGATATAAATTTCACAATTTCTTTATTATTCCAAAATCTTGATATATCTTACTTGAAATTCTTCAATTGGCTTCGCGATTGACTTGTTGGCCACCCTTGGTATATATATATATATATATATATATATATATATATATATATATATATATATATATATATATATATATATATAAATAGGGGTATATATATATATATATATATATATATATATATATATATATATATATATATATATATATAAATAGGGGTTCTTGAAATAAATATAAGTTGAATTTTGTAAATAAATACTCATCAGTGTTGAATATATTTTATATTATATAAATAGTAAACAACATAATATATTCAAAAAGACAACAAATTCTGTTTTGTCACATTTAAACGTAGTAGACAGACGCTACCGACGAGACGCGACATTCTAAATATATATTTGAATGTCATGGGCTCTGTGTTGCATAAAATGTGAATTCACACTATCATTGTACGTAGGTACTTAATAATAATTGTCTTATGTCAACTGGTATAACGATCTCTTAAAAACGTTTGTATTTATAGAAATACGCATATAATTAGACAAAAAGTTAACTGCGTTCATAATTTTATATTCGTGATTTGTGAATATCTTTTGTGAGATTTTTACAAAAAAAAGGAATGTAGATTAGATTCTCATTTCAATAACAAATGGATTGATTTGAAAACACTATGTATATAATTTTCTTGTCCGGACCAAACCAGTCCGAGTGGTCGTGTTGTTAAAGGTGAGGTGAGGTCGCTGGTACGATTCCCAACGGTGGTAGTTAATGGGGAGGTTAATTGACTAAACTGTTGGCGTATGGACAAGAACCAAATTAACCGGCTATAGATTAGATAGATTGTAGAGGCTGTCCTGGACGGGCTACACATCGACCATAAGGTCCTTTGTGAAGCCTAAGGATGTGAGGATGTGAGTGGAGTGGAGGGAATTTTTGTGAATAGACTAGGAATGGGTAGGATGTGCGGCTGCAGCCGACTATGATAGGAACTATGCCGATATTCATCTGGAGTTCGTGAAGGAAACTGAAGAAAACCTTCTCAAGCATAACCGGTTACTTCATTCTTGTCCATACATCTGCCGATGTCGGGATACGAACCCATAACCTCCCAGTTTCCAAGTAGGCATACTGCGCAGACATAACGCCTTAGACGGCTCGGCCCCTTGGAATGGTGTACTATATAGAAACTATAAACTATATTAGAGACGGTTTTTTAATTTGAAACATAGTTAGATGAATTTCTAATTTACATTTACTGATATTTTACAATAAATACTTTAAAAATATTTAGGACAAATAAAAAAAGGGTTATAAATCGTTCTAAGATTAATGATATACTTTACAACTTTTTTTAAATCCTAAATAAATTTTATTAAAGATAGTACTCATTTGACTCAAGTGTAGCACATGAACGTCCTTAATATGTTTACAACTTTATATACAACAATATAGTTACCATTATATTCTGGTATTACAATTAAAAACTCTTCTTCAATAAATACAATGTAATTTGAAGTATTCGAAAAAATAAAATCAATACTAATCACAATAAAATATTGAATATGCATGAAAATTTTTTTTCACATTTATTTTCAGAATATGAAAATACTGTTAATACTGTAATAATATTTAAAAACGAAATTAAAATCCGACAAATATCAAGGAAGCTATAAGCTTTTAAAGATTATTATCTGTCTCTTTCTTGCAAAAATACTAAAAACGGAGTTTTACGTGTATTTTAAAAGATGAAAGTGTAATATGACGTCACATAACATATCAAGAGGGCTATCACCCTCTTTGTCTAATCGGGAATTTCAATCATTCATATCTCGCTTATTTTTAAAGTTATTTAAAAAGTAATTTTACCTTGATATTTGTCAAGTAAACATGCTTCAATTTAAGCGAAAAAAAATTTTCATGCATATTCCCTATTGAATGCACAAAATGAGTTAATAATAGACAGAGTTTATTTCGTGAAAATGACCTGCCTATATACTTTATAATCAGCGCCGGCGTTTATGGGGGCAAGGACGGGTGTCATCCGAGTGCTTCGAGGTCTGAGGAGCGCCAAGAGTTAAACCACAGTAAAATGAGTCAAACATCACTATTCATGTCTATCACTATAATTCTTATAAAGAAGATCATTACGTATGCTTGAAACACATTTAAAATTCAAGCGTTTTATTCACAAAATCTTCAATAAATTCTTTTACAGTTTTAATTTTCTATCTACTTCATTTTAATAATAAAATAAAATTTTCCAAGGAAATTTTATTTTTTCTCTCGAAAAGTTAACAAGATAGATAGAAAATGCACAGGAGAAAAACGTTGTATTTTTAATTACTCAATCTTAAAATAATATGAAATTTAGAAAAAAACAGTGGCGTACTCAAATTTAAATTAAATGTAATTGATTCAAATGAAGCCATATATATATAATACATATATATATATATATAATATATATATATATATATATATGCATGTGTCTGTACGCACCCTAAAGTTTAACCCCCAATTTAGTCTGAAGGGAATGCCTATATATATTTGAAAGGTCGAGTTGGTTAATGGTCAAATCTTGAATTGATATCTTAATATTAGTAATATAATTATATAAGTAAAAAATTAGCTGAGCCTCGGAATGAAAGGTAATAAGCTGAAAGTTTGTGTATTGACCTGTCTTTTGACATTCTATACACTGGGTCAAAAGTTTCATATAATCACGTGTCCGCTTAAGATATTAAACGGGTAAGGTCACGAAAATAGGTTTTTCGCCAATACCTCGTTTCATATGCGTCAAATAGTCTTTAGTCATTATGAAACTACAATGTTTTTCAAGCATTTCTATCCTTTGGAATTTGCTTAAACAGCACAGTTGTTGTGTCACATCGATTGATATAGTGACCTCAATAAGCGTTTCATTAAATTCACATTTTCCCCACGGTGTTTCAAAAACGGTTAGTGATAACAAAAATAACCTAGACGTTAATTATAGAAAATTTTATGCTCCATAAGTTTCATAATGACTTTAAACAAAATATAACGCATAGAAAACGACACCTTTCCCCTTGACTATCTTAAGACACGACCACGTTATTGTATGAGACTTTTGATCCAGTGTTTAGAATGTCAAAAGAAAGGATGATGCAAATTTTCAGCTTAGTACCTCTCATGCCCAGGTTAAATCCTTATTGGGTTATAGTAAAATGAAAATAATTATCAGAAATACAGTTCTAGTAATACCCATAATAATGAATATTGTAACTGTATCACCATGGTAACTTTATTTAAAAGAGTTATTACAATTCCTTCTCTTAAGAAAATTCGTTTAGTCTACGCAGCCCCAACGTGACAAAATTTTTATACCCAGTATATGTAAATATACAAGGTATATTAAGTTTAGTCTCGAATTTGTAACGCTTGAAAATATTAATCCTTGACAAAAATGCTTCACAAAGGTATTTATGAAATGGCCGAATTAGGCCATTTCCGCATGTCCGTCCGTCTGCGAACATGATAACTTAAGAACGAAAAAAGATAACGAGCTGAAAATGTTTTTGTGTGTTCTAGAGCAAGAAAGTAAGGCCAAGTTTGTTAATGGGCAAAATCGAAACATGTTTCTCTCCGCCAGGGAGAAAACTTTATATCTTTGTAATCGCAAGAGGTAGAAAAACATTTTTTTAAAAAAAAATGTTCTTTTCTTTAAAATAAACAACTTTTGTTTGAAAATTTTTTTCATAAACTTAATAGTTTTCTCATAATTTGTGCTCAAAGTTCCTCGGAAAACGAAAAATGTGCTCATTTTTAGGGTCATTTTTCAAAAATAGTGACTCAACAAACATTTGCAAATAATTCATATTTAATAAACATTGAATAGGCAGAAATATTAACAATTCTAACATTGATATACAATTCAGTATATACTGGGTATTCAAACAATTAACTCAGTTAGTTGTTACATTACTTGTTTTTATTAACATTGTTATTTGATTTTTTTTTTTGTAAATGAATCTTTTGAGTTTCGATGTATTTTTAAATGTATTAATATTAAAAATTCATGATTATAACACTGTATTTGTTAATTTTAGTTTTGACTTACAGGATTATTATCATGGAACACAGAACAAAATTTAGTCAATCTAGAAAAAGAGTTAGATATAATAACAACGAAAGCTGCCGATGGTGAAGTTTCAAGGCTTAACGAAAGATTAATTCAATACGCATCCGAAAATTTGGTGACAGAGATATTAATAAATGCAACATCCAACACAGTGCTACAATGTATCCGGAATTTATTGAGTAGTTTTACGAGACATCGTCATATTATTCATGCTGGATATACTTTTGCTGGTAGTGGTTCCTGGATATTACAGGTAATAAACATATTATTACTAAATAGAATATTTCTAAGAATAATTAAAAGTTTATCACGTCCAAAACAAAAGTATATAAATAAATAAAATCACAAGAAAGTTGGAAGTTGGAATTCTAAATCAGAATCTTAAATTTGATCCAGTTGGGCGTTTCGTCTCTTTATTGAGACTTCTTCAGCAACTACAAAATATAGTTAACATAATAATCACAATATAACCTTAAATACATAATGACTTAAAAAAAAAAACAAAAAATCAAGACATTTAACTCGATCTTATAAGTTCATGTATATGTTCTTTTTGTCATTCATTAATTGGTTTTCAACCATACAGACCGTTTTCAAAAGCATTTCTAATAGAGGATCAATGTTAAATAAATAAATAAAATAATTACTATAAAACCATACATATACATACCTACTGAAACTGAATGCCTGGACTGGAATATTGGGTGACCATATTATAGGACCATTCTTAAGTTTGTCACGAAATAATATTTTGCCAACTGTTAGAGCTCTTCTTAATTTAGACCTGGAGTTCCAACAAAATGGTTGCCCTGCACACAATGCCATGATAGTAAGGCTGTTCCTGGGACAAACTTTCCAGGAACGGCTTATGAGTGGTTTTGGAACCTTCAAGTGGCCAGCCAGACTGCCAGATCTATCTGGTAAAGACTTTTTTGTGGGGTTTTTGTGGGGTACTATTCGCGGGATGGGCCTGAAAATTTGCAACAATTAAGGCAAAGAATTGTTGACAATTGTGCGAATATATCTCCTCAAGAGCTAAAAAATACCCGGGTAGATTTCTACAATCGACTCGGATATTGTTTAGCAAATAATGGAGGAGTATTCGAACCGTTGGTTTAACTTTTTTATGTCGGAATTCTATTTTTTTTTTCTTTTTGGGGTTTTCTTTTTCTTTTAATTTGAGTGGATTGTTGTTTTATGTTATACCGTTAATAGAATACTATCATTTATTTTCAAATATGCCACATACAAATAATAAGGGATATTCAAAAAAGAATTTTCAATTTTTAGAAGTAATGCTAAGCTTAAGAAGACAACATTGAACATATTTAACCCACTCTCATTATATGTTAATGCATACTGAGTACAAAACAGACACACTAAAGAGTATTTCTTTATTTCCACTATTTTTATTTCTTTATGAAGCACTGTGTAGTTATTATAGTAAATAATATTTAACATTGATTGTTTATTAGCAATGCTTTCCAACACATACATCTATTGAATATCTGTAGATATCTATAGATTCTGCTTATATGTTGGATGTTTCGAATTAATTCAACAATTACAATATCGATTTTTCATGACTGGGCTTTACTAGGAGCCGGACCTTGTTAGGCGACAGTACCTTATACCTCCCGTTCATAAAAATTGATCCACCAATAATTCATATTCTCAGCGTATATATTACTTAATATATGTAAATTACATGCAATAACACTTAGCTATTTCAACTGGTTCAATTTTTATGAACGGGAGTGATCTTTTTAAAAAAAAAACTGATTTTATCGATAATTTCTTTTTGGATTGTCATGTCGATTTTGCAAAAACTTAGTAAAATTTATTTTTTAACAAAAGTAGTATTTGTAAAGAAGTGCAAAAATAAAGATTAGTTGAATTTTTAAAAAATTTCTCAAAAACAGTAAGACTTAGAGCAAAAATTTAAATTACAGACTTTCTCCTGATAATAGTATGAACTTTTGTATCAAGCATTGTTTCTTAAACAAAATAAATCAAGCTCAATAGAAAAGTAGTATTCAGTACAAAAGTAGTATTTGTAAAGAAGTGCAAATAAAGATGAGTTGATTCTTGAAAAATTTCTCAAAAATAGTACGACTAAGAGCAAAAAAGTGTGTTCTTGAGCTGAAAAGTAGCTAAATGCCTTTCTTTTAAACCTTAAAAGATAGAACAAAAATTTAAAGACAAAAAAATATCCCTTTTTTAAAAATAAACAACTTTTTTTAGAAATTTTTTTCATAAATTCAGTATATACCGTGTATTTAAGCAATTAACTCAGTTAGTTGTTATTTTCACTTGTTTTATTGTTAATTTTTGTTCATAATTAGGATGGAACATTTTCATATGCTGACATGTGTGATGCATTACAAGATACAGAAGTTCAACGAGTATTCGAAGCTTATGAGAATATTGTCACAATTGATATTCACTGTTCGCCGGAGGGTGAATGGCCTAAATTAGATCACGAACAATTTGTTCGCATGTGTAAATTAAAAACGAATCCAACAGATGTGCTAACAGCCGGCACACCTTCCATAATTAATTTTATGAAATATATTGAACCGTATATAATACCAATGGAAACTGATACGCTATTAGAAAGTTCGGATGTTGTTGGCAATATACGATTTTCTCATCCCACATTATATATATTTCCTGGTGGACAAGGTGATTCAGCACTATTTGGTATCAATGGATTTAATATGTTAATTGACGGTGGTTTTGCGAGGAAAGCATGTTTTTGGGATTTTACACGGCATTTGGATCGATTGGATGCTGTTCTAATTACACGAATCAATAATAACAATGTTAATGGTATCACTGCTGTTTTAGAAAAAAAACGAAATCAGCAAGTTTATCCACAAATTGGACATGTTTTTTGTAATTTACAAGTAAGTTTATATATATACTAGAGATCATATTAAACAGTAGACCTTCGGCAAGTCGAACTTTAAGGAGTTATAGAGGTTTCGAATTATGAAGAAGGGTTTTATGATTTTGAGTTATAGGTTAAAGAAATAAAAATTCGCGTTACAGAGCTAATGTTTATCCGACTTTATAATGTTGCATTATGTATGACAAATCAAAGATACAGAGCAAGGCAAGCGCGGATCCACCGTTGTGTGCACAATGGGCATGCCCACAACCCAAATAGATTTGTGACGTCACACTTTCACGGTCTATTGAGGTCGATAGGCTGATGATATTATATCCGATGCCTTAAAAAATTAAAAAAAAACAATGAATCGGGCGTGATTCGGAACGCAGCGAAGTACTTAGTCATCATAGACGATATGCTGAGACGTTATGCCACATTTTTGACAACATATTATCTGTTTCTTTTTGGCACATGAATACTTGTATTGGAAAAAAGAGATGACTATTTGCTGGGTGCGCATAGTCTTGGTCAGAGCGTCCTATATTTTGTAAACATCTCTTTTTTAGGAATGCACTATATCGATCATGAGCAAGGTCATACTCCGACTCGCACTTGACCGATTTTCGGGTGGCTGTGACCACAACCTTTTTTGAGGGCTGGGTCTGCGCCTGGATGTTGCGGATATTCGGATAATTTTAGCAACAGCATCCGCAATAATCAATGCTTTTTACAGAGCTTTTGCGGATGCGGATGTTGATTATTTTGTTTAGCATTTCTGATTGCAAATAAATCACAATGTGTTTAGGCGTGTCGTACAACCACGTCTTTGAGGAATCATCTAAAATCGATTCATCTGGACCAGTTTAGCCTGTTTAGCGTGGAATTAATCTATGAACCTCTACATTTCTCTTTATTAAATATAATCCACCAATTTCTACTAAAAATTTGATTATAACATAAAGATAATTAAAAACTATTATCATCTATTTCATTCATTCATACATCTAAATTAAGTATCTCTTTAAAAGTCTTGTGAGTCTTAAAATAACCGCATCCGCAACATCCCTGATACAGAGGTAAAATAAATTTTTTTCCAGTTATAGAAGTTAAAAACATACTGAAATATCTTGTAGAGGGCTTATATTCCAAGTAATGTAGATTTTGGGACTTGAACGGAAGGGACCAAAGATTTTTTTCGAGTTGTTGAGAATTTTGATTTATCGTAATTACATGCAATATTAAAGTTACACCAAGTATATTATTTAGTTTTACCTTTATCATAAAACGTGTAGTTTATGTTATAGTTTACATTGCAGTTTATTATTGTTTTTGAAATTCCCTATTTTAAAAAAAACAATGAAACATATTGAAACACCTTTTACATGTTTTTTTTGTTTCAACATTTAACCTATGGCATATGAACAAATTCTGAATCAACAATTTTGTATCATAAATAGATAGTTGGACTATAAATTCTGCATCGTCTGCATGTATTAGCTCTTTATTATTATCACTCACTCTGCTCGCAAGGGGGTTGACCCCCAAGGTGGCCTTCGGCCTTGCCTCCGCGTCACAGAAAATAACATTGCATGAATTGTAAAAAAAGTTTTTGAGGGATGTTTTTCCGATTTTCCAGGAGGTTGCAATGAAAAACCTAAAGTTTTCCGATTTTTCTCGTCGGTTTCAAGCAATTTCGCATCGAATGCAAAAATCGACCGCATCTTTCTATCATGTCTAGAAGTGCCTTAGAGTTTGTATAGATCAGTCAGTTAGTCAGCTTCACTTCTAGCTTTATAGTATAGTGGATTTGAGGAGATACGAATATTACTCTTCTTTAATTTGATAAAGGGACACTAAGGCCCGTATCATAGTCCAGTCTTGAGCAAGTGCTTAAGCTTACCTTCATGAAAACCGTCTTATTGGTTTTAAGTCATGATAAATTCATACAGATAAAGATTAAGGTCATCTTCGGTAATTTTTTAAATAGGTATTCATATTTCTTTCGACAGAATCGGATAGCTGATAAACAAAAAAACATAAAAAAGTAAAACATTAAGTAAAAAATCTATTTTGGTTAATAATTAACCATATGATAGCCGAAAAATGGATTTTCAAAGATATAGATAATGATATTTTTTGAGAAAAATAAGGTCCTTTGAAATTTATCAAGAGTAATAAGTTTTTTCACATGTTAAAAAGTGCAATTAAATATCTAAACGATACAGTCAAACTATTTGATTTTCTGGAGTGTCATGTGTTGAAGATTTGACTGTGTAAATTTCTAATAATCGATAACATTTTGAAAATGGTATCGAAACACCTTTACACAAAATCAATTAGAGATTAGACTGTTCGAATGCATTTACGCATGCCTACATTCAAACGTATCATACTGCGCATACCTTTAACCTTTAGATACCGAAAAGCCCCGACATTGGCTTAGAAAACGGATTTCCTGTTTTTATGTTTAATGGATTTGCATTAATCGATTTTTATAATTTAAAATAGCAGTTTCATGATAACGGCCGCAAAAATAAAAAAGGCACTATGATAATGGTAAAATATGTAACATGCTTATTCGTTTTTCGATTTTCATTTGGATTTATGCCAGGCCAAGGTTGAACTTAAATATACTAGTCAGCTAAAGACGCAGAAAAGCTTCTAGCTTTATGACATGTCACTAAATCAAGCACATTTTAAGTGGTTTAATTTAAAGAATTTGGTTCAGTTGCATGAATATCTACTTAAACATGTAAAAACTAATTGAATAAACAATTGAAGGAATCTACACTCTAAAACAGTGATTCTCAACCTTTTTTTTTGTCGTGGCACACTTTTAACGATTTCAAAATTTGACGGCACACAAAGAAAAAGATAAGTTTAAAAGTTGTTTACTTACCTTTAATACACTGTGTAAAATAGTTTATGATAATAATTTTGAATGTAAAATAAAATAATATGTACTACAAAAACAACAGTACGTTTATTAAGGGATTAATTACAAGTTAATAATAAGAATACGTTTAATGAGAAATTTGATGTTTTTTGATAATTTCATTTATATTTGGTCGTAAAAATGACAATGCTACTCTCATATCGTCTTCTACATTAAACAGTCTCGATCTTGCTTTCGTTTTTATGTTGGTTAATACGTTACTATATACATTTCTAAAATTTGGCGGCACACCAAAGTGTGCCGTGGCACAGTGGTTGAGAATCACTGCTCTAAAATAACAATATTTTTCTGCAATACGAATGTATACGTATGCAGAAAATATTTCGTAAAGAATAAATCAAATCCAATAAACTAAAATCTTTCAATCACTACAATGGTTTTTGAGTTAATTAATTAATTAATTGGAATATGAGTAATATATTCAATATTCAATTATATAATTCACAGGAACGCAAAAAACTGCTCAGTCCAAGTGAAGATAAAGAAAAAGATCCACTATCAATTGATCTTATTGAGAAAAGTCAACAATTAGTTAATTGTCTACGTCATATCAATTTACGACCACAGTCATGTTTTCGTGACACAGAACCAATAAATTTATATCATAAAGTGGGTCATGGTACATTAAATATGTACGTATTAAGTCCGGCAAAGGAGTCACGTGAAGTTCGTGAATTTATGGAAAAATGGAATGCAAATGATAATAAAGTATTTATTACACGAAAAGATTCAAAAGAACTCATATTCCCAATACAGAATATGATATCAATTTGTGCACTTCTCGTTTGGGAACCAGCTAAACCGAATGAAAACATAACACGTATACTATTTCCAGGAAGTACACCACAGCATAAAATATTCGAAGGTTTAGATAAATTGAAACATTTGGATTTCTTTAAAACACCAGTTTGTTCGGCAAATACAATTGTACCAAGTAAATCATTAACAGCGATAACGAAAATGACTAAACCAATCAAATCATTTGATAAGGTCATACAAAATGATAATTTAAAATCACAAAAACTAGTTACAGATTTAAAAAAGGATAAACCCTCACCACCGATCCTTGATAATAAACAAAGAATTGAGAACAAGAATTTAGAAGATAATAAAACAAAAAGTACTGTAATCGATAATAAAACAAAGTCAACTACATCAGCCATTAAGTATCCGAAGAAAACATTAAAATCAAATATAAAGAAATCAGAATCGGTTGATAGTAGTGAGAAGGACGAAGTAAAAACAGATGACATCAAAACTAAGGAGACTTTTGGTACTGATTCTGAAACAGAATCAAAAAAACTTGACGAAGATAAAAAAGTGACAAAAGATGATCAAAAATCGACCATATCCAAAAGTCGAAGTAAATCAAAACCTTCCAAGTCAATAGAAAGAAAACCACGGACTGAGATTAAACCAGATATTAAACCTTCTACTCCGAAAAAAGTTGCTAGCGAACAACAAGGTATATCAAATAAATTCCATGCAAAATCTTCTCCATCGGCAACTCCAGCCAAAAGTGCAAAAGATGCCAATAATCGTAAGGTAGTTGAATCGAAATACAAGTCCCTTTATAGTAAAAAAGAACCGGCAAAACCTATAGAGAAAGATCAACCTCCCAAAATTGAACGGAAACCAATATCTCGACGACCAAAACCACCATCGCCAATGCGTAAGCTTGGCGGCAGTCCAGTAAAATCCATCAAACTAAACAAGAATGAAAAAGATATCCGGAAAGTAAAGACGGAAAAAAGCGATACCGTGGATTCAAGTACTGTTAGTACTCCAGTTGATATTGATTCCACAAAGTTAGCCAATGAAGTGAAACTTTCCGAAACTGAAATAGCGTTACTGAAAGCTCAAGAGCTAGCCGATCTGAAAGAGGAACAGGAAGTAATTAAAGAGATCGAAGCAGTATTTTCAAAAGATGAAAAAAATAAAAAACCTGAAATTGAATCAGTCGTTATTCCAGAAAGTTCAATTCCAGATGAAGTCGATGAATATCTGATAATCGAAAAAGAGGAATTTGTTGAATATTCACAAGATGCTCCACTTGATAATGGTAAAACAGAAACTACAGAGATTAGTGACGAGCCTGTAGAAAAAGTAATTGAAATTAAACAAGAAATTCCAACAATTACTCAAGGGCCATCCAGACCAACTGAATTTACTACTCCCATAACATCAACTACAAAATCAAAACCTATTTCACTTGAATCCTGCAATAAAATAGAAACTGAATTGAATGAAATTATTCAATCGGCAACCGATATTGTTAAGACCAAGGAAGAAGGACAATTAAGCTACGATAATGATAAAAAAGAGAAAATTGAAGAAATATCAAGGGACGTGTCCATTACTAGTCCCGAGGAAAAACTTGAACTATCTAGTGAGAAAAAAACAACTGATACTAAGGATATTGATGAGGTAGAAAATAAAGAAGCTGATCAAAACTATGTGGTTGAATCTCAACCAGATGAGAAATTTTCAGCTACATCTGGTGCAACAACAGCCCCAACTTTACCCGAAGATGAACGAATAACTTTAGATGAAATAAAAGAAGATAAAGTTCCAGATATTGAGGAAAAGTATATTAATGAAGAGACTAAAGAAAAAGATCTTCCGATATCAATTCAACCAACCAGATTTGAACCGAAACCAAAGGAGACTGATATACGAGCAATGCAATTTGAAGCCCAACAAGCACATTTACGTGATATTGTCAAGACACCAGACGAAGTTGCTGATTTGCCAGTACATGAGGAAGTAGACGGTGGGCTATATGATCATGGGCATGTTGAAGAACATCATGAAAAGGATAAGCAAGTTGATGTAGATCAAGCGAAAGCTGAAGAACCACACGAAAAGGATGTCAAATTGGATGGGGATGCTGGTGAGAAAGAAAAAGGTGAGGATCAAATTCCAGAAAAAGATGATCATGCACATGATGTAGAACATCCTGAAAAAGTTGATGTAGATCAACCGAAAGCCGAAGAAACGCACGAAAAGGATGTTAAATTGGATGATGATGCTGGTGAGAAAGAAAAAGGTGATGATCAAATTCCTGAAAAAGTTGCTCATGAACATGATGTAGAAAAACCTGAAAAAGATAAGAAAGTTGATGTAGATCAACTGAAAGCTGAAGAAACGCACGAAAAGGATGTTAAATTGGATGATGGTGCTGGTGAGAAAGAGAAAGGTGAGGATCAGATTCCAGAAAAAGATGATCATGAACATGATGTAGAACATCCTGAAAAAGAGAAGAAAGTTGATGTAGATCAATCGAAAGCTGAAGAAACGCACGAAAAGGATGTTAAATTGGATGATGATGCTGGTGAAAAAGAAAAAGGTGAGGATCATATTCCAGAAAAAGATGATCATGCACATGATGTAGAACATCCAGAAAAAGACAAGCAAGTTGACGTAGATCAACCGAAACCTGGAGAACCATATGAGAAGGATGTTATATTGGATGATCATGTTGATAATAAAGAAAAAGGTAAGGATCAAATTCCAGAAAAAGATGCTCATGAACATGATGTGGAAAAACCTGAAAAAGATAAGGAAATCGATATAGATGTACCGAAAGTTGAAGAACCACACGAAAAGGATGTTAAATTGGATGATGATGCTGGTGAGAAAGAAAAAGGTGATGATCAAATTCCAGAAAAAGATGATCATGCACATGATGTAGAACATCCTGAAAAAGACAAACAAATTGATGTAGATCAACAGAAAGCTGAAGAAACGCACGAAAAGGATGTTAAATTGGATGTTGATGATAAAGTAAAAGGTAAGGTTCAAATTCCAGAAAAAGATGATCAGGCACATGATGTAGAACATCCTGAAAAAGATAAGAAAATTGATATAGATCTACCAAAAGCTGAAGAACTACATGAAAAGGATGTTAAATTGGTTGATGATGCTGTTGATAAAGATAAAGATGAGGATCAAATTCTAGATAAAGATGATCATGTACATGATGTAGAACATCCTGAAATAGATAAGCAAATTGATATAGATCTATCGAAAGCTGATGAACCACACGATAAGGATGTTAAATTGGATGATCATGTTGATGATAAAGAAAAAGATGAGGTTCAAATTCCAGAAAAATCCGATCATGCTATTTCTGAAAAAGACGCTATTGCAGAAAAAATATTACCCGAAAAATTAGAAGATATTGAAGTAGAGACAAGTTTAACCCAATTAGAGAAAACCAAACAAGATGACATGGAAGAAACTTTAAAAGATGCACTGTTAGGTGAAAAGTATACTGATTCCGATCTCGGTAAAGAAGAAACAGAAGTCAATATTGACAAAATATCCAAAGTACCAATTGATTCAAGTCCTGAAATTTGCGTAAAGAGCAAAGACAAGCAGGATTTAGTTGAAAAACCTGCAGATACAGTACATTTAGAAGATGTGAAAATAGTTGCTGCTGAACAAGTATTAGCTGGACAGATTGTTGACAAAGATATGCATATTAAAAAAACGGGTGAACAAGTGAGTAGCGAAATTACTGATTTTAAACCTTCCAAAGAAGATATACCAAAACAACCAGCTACTGATGCTGAACAAACTGAAAGTATTATTACAAGTGAGGATGAAGGCTCGCATAAGCAAGACAAAGAAGAGATTGCTACAAAAGAAGAAGAAAAAATTGAACCTGTTCAAAAATTAGATGAAGGAACAAATGAAATAATTTTGGCCAAAGAAACAACCGAACAAATGAGTACAGAAGTGGATAGTGAAATTAATAAACTTGTGGAGGATGATATTGATTCAACAAAACAAATAACTCTTCCTGAAAAAGATACGAAAACATCAGTCAATCCTTTGGATGACAAAACATCGAATATAAAAACATTGAGTGATCAAAAACTGGATGATGGAGTGGAAAATGACGAGGAAGATGAAGATATATACCCAATGAAAGAAACTTGGATTCGAGATAATACTGAATCAGGTGAATTAAGATACTCTGGAATTCCAACAGAATTTAAAGAACCGTTCACGTCAATGCCATACACTGTTAATGAATACACCACAGAATTACGAGAAACTCATATTACAACACTCGATTCGCCAAGACCCATAGAAGAAAACTTAGAACCCACAGTGCTAAACAATAATAAACAATCGAAATTAAGTACCTTATTAGAAAACTCTAAAGAACTAATGGAATCAACATCCAAAATTATTTCAGATATTAAATCGAAAGATACTTTAAAATCTGAACAAACTCCATCTACAGCCATAGGAATTGATGTTGAAAAACTCGTTGCAAATGTAGCAGTCGTTTTAAAATCCGATAAATCATTAGAAGAAATTGCTTCCACTATAAAAAAGGATACTGATGATAGTAAAGAAATTGAAGATGTAAGCAGCGTTGCCATTAAAAAATCATACGATAATGAGAAAATCAAAGAAATGTCTCCTGAACCGGAAAAAAGTGATAAAGTTGAAACAATTCCTAGTGAAAAATGTATTAAAGAAAGTATTTTGAATTTCTTAAATGAGGAAAGAAAAGCATTTGATGAAGTGGAAGAACTTGAAGTCAATGGTGAATTAGAAGAGGAAAAGGATTATGATACTGAAAAACAGACCTCAACAATCAAACAAATTGATGTAGACATTAAGGATTCGAAATATTCTACACAACCAATTGAAAAGATTGATATTCTGGATAATGAAGTATCACTACCACCGAAAAAAGACGAAAAATCATCTCAAATACAAGGTAATTTATGCTTTTCACTTATTGATGAATCTAACCGTCCAAGTGGCCAAGCGGTCTAAGGCGTTATGTCTACTTGGAACTGGGAGGTTATGAGTTCGAATCCCGACAGCGACAGTTTGTCAATGATTAAGAAAAAAAAAGACAAAGAAAGAGGCGATTAATTGACTAAACTGTCGGCGTATGGACAAGAACGAAGTAACCAGCTATGCTGGAGAAGGTTTTCTACAGTTGCCTTCACGAACTTCAGATGAATATCGGCATAGATCCTATCAGAGTCGGCTGCAGCCGCATATCCTGCCAATTCCTAATCTACGCACAAAAATTCCTTCCACTCCACTCACATCCTCGCATCCTTAGGCATCACAATGGACCTTATGGTCGAAGTGTAGCCTGTCCAAGGCAGCCGCTAAAATCTATCTATCTATAGATAAATCTATAGTCACTAACTATATTTATGTATTTTCAGAAACATCTAAGTCACGAGATTCTGAAGAGAAGGATGTGTCATCAACACCTGCTAAAAGTGAAATTGAAGAGAAAGTAATTCATGAAATTGGTCAAAAATCAACTACGGATACCTCAGCTCAAGAAATATCCAAACCAATAATTCCTGAAAAGTTGGTACTCGATGAAACTGTGGAATTATTAGAAAAAACTTCCAAAGTAGATGTAAGTATTGATGATAAGGAATCTACAGAAAAACAAATTTCGCTTGAAAAACCATCTGCTGAAAAGAGTATTTCTGAAACACCAGAAAAACGAAAACCGAGTGAAGATTATCTAGGCCCAGATATATCAAAGTCTCCCACTCCTGAAAAATCGACGACTGAAGGAAAAGCTTCAACCGAGGAGGCAGAAAAACCAAAATCGGGAGCTGTAGAAAAATCAAAATCTCCTATACCATCTCTTGATCAAAAAGGTAGTTCCGAAAGTCTAAATAAACGGAGATCAATTGAAGAATCTGAAATTAAAGAAACATCGAAACCTGCTACTCCTGAACCATCTAGTGCTGATACTCAACCTTCAATACAAGAAGAAGTGAAACGGAAATCCATCGAGGAATCACTTATACAGGATAAATCAAAATCTCCCACCCCTGAAAAGTTAGAAGAAAAAAGTACTATCGCACATGATCAATCAAAATCTCCATCACCAGAAAAATCTATTTCTACAGAAACAGCTATAACAGTAGCAGAAGAAAAACGTGAATCGATTGGGGAATCTAAAGTTCAGGAATCACTACAATCTTTGATTTCTGTAGAAACTACTACTGAAATGAAAGGTACAATCGACATCGAAGGCATACAAGAATTACATTCAGAATCATTAGATAAATCAAAATCTCCCACGCCTGAAAAGTCTATACATGAGGAGAAAGATAGGCCTGAAGAATCAGAAAAAAGAAAATCAATTATATCGATCACACACGATCAATCGAAATCTCCTTCACCCGAGAAAGTTGATTCTAAAGAAAAAGTTTTAACAGAAGTAGGAGAAAAACGTACTTCGTTTGAAGAAGAAACACAAGAAATGCCTGAAAAATTTTCAATTGATGAAAAAGGTATCTCCGAGGAGCCAGAAAAACAAAAATCAAATGAGGAATCTGTCGCACATGATCCATCAAAATCTCCTTCGCCTGAAAAATCTGTACTTAAGGAAAAAGCGATTGAAGAATCTGTGACTGAGGAATCACCAAAATCGCTTATTTGTGAAAAGTCTACTATTGTAGAAGAAGCCACCGTCAGTACAGAAGAAACTCGAGAAATTCTTCAAGAATCTTTAGAAAAATCAAAGTCTTCATCACCGGAAAAATCTCCAATTGATGAAAAAGGTATCTCTGAGGCACCAGAGAAACGAAAATCGATTGCCGAATCTGTCGCACACGATAAATCAAAATCCCCGTCCCCACAAAAATCTATGACAGTAGCAGACGAAAAGCGAACATCGATTGGTGATTCTGAAACTACAAACGAAATGAAGGGATCAATCGACACAGAAGAAATGTACGAATTGCCTTCAAAATCATTAGATAAATCAAAGTCTTCTTCGCCTGAAAAATCAACAATTGATGAAAAGGATAACTTTGAAGAACCAGAAAAACAAAAAATAATTAAAGACACTGTCGCACACGATCAATCAAAATCTCCTACTCCTGAAAAATTGATAAATGATACAAAAGTCGAAACAGAAGAAAAACCGAAAACTATGACTGAATCTGTGGAAAAATCTAAATCACCAACACCTGACAAATCTATTATCGATGTGATAACTAAAACTGAGGCAGAAGAAAAGCACAAGTCGATTTCAGTCCCAGACAAATCAAAATCTCCTACTCCAGAAAAATCGATTACTGTTTCAGAAGTTGAAACAGAAGAAAAACGAAAATCAGTTTCAGATTCTGTGGAAAAATCTAAATCTCCAACACCTGAAAAGTCTATTATCGATGTGACAACCGAAACAGAAGAAAAACAAGAAACGATTTCAGGATCTGTAGAAAAATCAAAGTCTCCTACTCCTGAAAAATCGACTACTGTCTCAGAAGTCGAAACAGAAGAAAAACGAAAATCAGTTTCAGAATCTGTGGAAAAATCAAAATCTCCAACACCTGAAAAATCAATTATCGATGTGCAAAATACAACAGAAGCAGAAGAAAAACAAGAAACGATTTCAGGATCTAAAGAAAAATCAATATCTCCTACTTCTGAAAAATTGATATCTGATACTGACCCCGAAATAGAAGAAAAACGAAAATCAATATCAGAATCTGTGGAAAAATCTAAATCTCCAACACCCGACAAATCTACTACCGATCTGAAAACTACAACGGAAGCAACAGAAATACAAGAGTCTATTTCGGAGCCTATAGAAAAATCAAAATCTCCGACTCCTGAAAAAATTTTAACTGATACAGAAGTCGAAACTGAGAAAAAACCAAAAACAATTTCCGAATCTGTAGAAAAATCAAAATCTCCTACTCCAGAAAAATTGATTACTGATACAGAAGTCAAATCAGAAGAAAAACCGGAATCTATTTCCGCATCTGTGGAAAAATCTAAATCTCCAACACCTGAAAAATCAATTATCGATGTGCAAACTACAACAGAAACAGAAGAAAAACAAAAATCGATTTCAGGATCTATAGAAAAATCAAAATCTCCTACTCCTGAAAAATCAACTACTGTCTCAGAAGTCGAAACAGAAGACAAACGAAAATCAGTTTCAGAATCTGAAGAAAAATCAAAATCTCCAAAACCTGAAAAATCAATTATCGATTTGCAAACTTCAACAGAAGCAGAAAAAAAACAAGAAACGATTTCAGGATCTAAAGAAAAATCAAAATCTCCTACTCCTGAAAAATCAACTACTGTCTCAGAAGTCGAAACAGAAGAAAAACGAAAATCAGTTTCAGAATCTGAAGAAAAATCAAAATCTCCAACACCTGAAAAATCAATTATCGATTTGCAAACTTCAACAGAAACAGAAAAAAAACAAGAAACGATTTCAGGATCTGTAGATAAATCAAAATCTCCTACTCCTGAAAAATCGACTAGTGTCTCAGAAGTCGAAACAGAAGAAAAACGAAAATCAGTTTCAGAATCTGAAGAAAAATCAAAATCTCCAACACCTGAAAAATCAATTATCGATTTGCAAACTTTAACAGAAGCAGAAAAAAAACAAGAAACGATTTCAGGATCTATAGAAAAATCAAAATCTCCTACTCCTGAAAAATCAACTACTGTCTCAGAAGTCGAAACAGAAGACAAACGAAAATCAGTTTCAGAATCTGAGGAAAAATCAAAATCTCCAACACCTGAAAAATCAATTATCGATTTGCAAACTTTAACAGAAGCAGAAAAAAAACAAGAAACGATTTCAGGATCTATAGAAAAATCAAAATCTCCTACTCCTGAAAAATCAACTACTGTCTCAGAAGTCGAAACAGAAGACAAACGAAAATCAGTTTCAGAATCTGAGGAAAAATCAAAATCTCCAACACCTGAAAAATCAATTATCGATTTGCAAACTTCAACAGAAGCAGAAAAAAAACAAGAAACGATTTCAGGATCTGTAGACAAATCAAAATCTCCTACTCCAGAAAAATCGACTACTGTCTCAGAAGTCGATAAAGAACAAAAACGAAAATCAGTTTCCAAAACGGTGGAAAAATCAAAATCTCCAACACCAGAAAAATCCATAATAGACACAGAAGCCGAAACAGAAGAAAAACGAAAATCAGTTTCAGAATCTGTGGAAAAATCAAAATCTCCAACACCAGAAAAATCCATAATAGATACAGAAGCCGAAACAGAAGAAAAACGAAAAACAGTTTCAGAATCTGTGGAAAAATCAAAATCTCCTACTCCTGAAAAATCGACTACTGTCTCAGAAGTCGAAACAGAAGAAAAACAAAAATTAGTTTCCGAATCTGTGGAAAAATCAAAATCTCCAACACCTGAAAAATCTATTATCGATGTGCACACTACAACAGAGGCAGAAGAAAAACAAGAAACGATTTCAGGATCTAAAAAGAAATCAAAATCTCCTAGTCCTGAAAAATTGATAACTGATACTGAAGCCGAAATAGAAGAAGAACGGAAATCAATTTCAGAATCTGTCGATAAATCTAAATCTCCAACACCTGAAAAATCTATTATCGATGTGAAAACCGAAGCAGAAGAAAAACAAACAACGATTTCAGGATCTATAGAAAAATCAAAATCTCCTTCTCCTGAAAAATCGATTACTGTTTCAGAAGTCGAAACAGAAGAAAAACGAAAATCAATTTCAGAATTTGTGGAAAAATCAAAATCTCCTACTCCTGAAAAATCGACTACTGTTACAGAAGTGGATACAGAAGAAAAACGAAAATCAATATCTGTTGAAAAATCAAAATCTCCAACACCTGAAAAATCTATTTCCGATATGAAAACTACAACCGAAGCAGCAGAAACACAAAAGTCTATTTCGGAACCTAGTATAGAAAAATCAAAATCTCCTACTCCTGAAAAATCCGTTACTGATACAGAAGCCGAAATAGAAGAAAAACGAAAATCAATTTCAGAATCTGTGAATAAATCTAAATCTCCTACTCCTGAAAAATCGATTACTGTTTCAGAAGTCGAAGCAGAAGGAAAACGAAAATCAATTTCAGAGTCTGTGGAAAAATCTAAATCTCCTTCACCCGAAAAATCTATTATCAATGTGCAAACTACAACAGAAGCAGAAGAAAAACAAAAATCGATTTCAGAATCTGTAGAAAAATCAAAATCTCCTACTCCTGAAAAATCGGTTACTGTTTCACAAGTCGAAACAGAAGAGAAACGTAAATCAATTTCTGCATCTGTGGATAAATCTAAATCTCCAACACCCGAAAAATCAATTATCGATGTAACAACCGAAGCAGAAGAAAAACAAGAAACGATTTCAGGTTCTATAGAAAAATCAAAATCTCCTACTCCTGAAAAATCGACTACTGTCTCAGAAGTCGAAACAGAAGAAAATAATAAATCGATTTCAGAATCTAAAGAAAAATCAAAATCTCCTACTCCAGAAAAATCGACTACTGTTACAGAATTGGAAACAGAAGAAAAACGAAAATCAATTTCTGTTGAAAAATCAAAATCGCCAACACCTGAAAAATCTATTATCGATGAGCAAACTATAAACGAAGCAGCAGAAACACAAAAGTCTATTTTGGATCCAAGTATAGGAAAATCAAAATCTCCTACCCCTGAAAAATTAATTACTGAAACAGAAGTCGAAACACGAGATGAGCAGAAATCATCTATCCGTGATGAACATTCTTCTACACCAGAAAAGTTTATAACTGAAGAGAAAGGTGTTTTGGAAGTTCAGGAAAAATCCAAATCACTGGATGAAAAATCAAAATCTCCCACTCCTGAAATATCTTCAACTGAAGAAATCCAAGAAAAACTAGAATCAGCCACAGAATCCTTAGATTCTGAATCAAAGAAAAAACTAAGTCAGAAAACTCTGGAAAATGAAACAGATACTCAAGAAAAGCAAAAAACGCCTGAAGAATCGAAATCTCCGACTCCAGAAAAATCTATATCTGAAGAAAAAATTATTTCTGAGACTCAAGAAAAACGACTGATAACAGAATTTCGAGATGAAAAGGTTACAGCTGATTCACATCCGGCATCAGAGAAAGTTACCACAGTAGAACTAGATAAATCTAAGACTTCCGAAATACAAGAATCGATTACTGAAAAAGTAAGCTGTGAGAAATCTGAATCGTTAACTCCTGAAAAATGTGTACCCGAAGATGCAACTGTCCGTGAGACCGAAGAAGAACAAAAGTTAATAGCTCCTGAAAAAGATCTCATTGAAGAAAATATTAAATCTGAGACTAATAAAGACTCCTCAAAATCAACTGTGATTGAAGAATCTAAAGTGATAACAGAATCTAAAACTAAAGAGACAGAGAAACTTACTAATGGTCATCAAAGCCTATCTGAAATGGAAACATCCCCTCAAATTTCTAAACATTTAGATCAACGAGGAGAATCTGAAAGTGTAATTGATAACAAGGAATCTGGAAAATACAAAGACTCTGATAAAGAGTCTATTGAGGAAAAAATTTTCACAGATGACCAAACGGAAAATGGATTTGACAGTGCCGAAGGAGTGTTGAAGCATGTAGAAACATTTAAAACTGAGAAAAAAGAAGAATCAAAGACACAAACATCAGTTAGTACTGATTTAAAAGAAAAGACTGATAAATCAGAAAGTATTGTTACAAAAATAATTACAAATGGGGCAGAAATAAGTTTGGACGAATCTAAATCATCAAAAATAGTCGAAATGAACGGAGATAGTGCAAGTGATATTACAGCCAAACCAATTAAGACTGACGATGCAACAAGTAGTACAAGTTATTTTAAAAAAACAATTGATACTAAAGAAATTGAAATTTCTCACACAACAAATGGTATTTCAGATATACATGAAACTAGTGAAATAGTTAGCGCTGGAAAAGCAGAAGAATTTAGTATTATAGATCCAAAAGTTCTACACTCAACCGTTGTTACTAACAATAATGTTATAGAAAGTTCATCGAAAATAACACAAGTCGCTGATCAAAAGGAAAGGAAATCAATAAGCGAGGAGAAAATTCCTGGCATATCAGTAGACAGTCCAATCAAAAGTACTAAAACGAGTGCTGCTCAATCAGATATTACTGAAGATGGTGATGCACAAGATGAAGGATGCCTTTCTACAGAAAATTTATCTCCGCTACACCTATCTGGTCGTTCTACACCAGAAATCAAAATAGATCTTGATGTAGATCGTCAAGACGAAGAAAAAATGATACCATTAGAAACTGATAAAACGGAAGAAGAGATAGCTGTCGGTACATCATCCACAAAAACTGATATTGGTATAACTTCGGTTATCAAACAATCAACAGAAGATATAACTGGAAACTTAAGTGGGAAATCTACACCAGATATTGCTGAAGTCGAAAAACTAAAAGAGGAATTAAAATTTGAAAAGTATATTTCAAAGAAAACAACATCGCCCAAACACACTGTTGGTACAAGTATAAAAGACTCGGAAACTATTTGCGTAATGAAAGCATCCAAAATCACTACAGAAAAGCATGAACTACTAACTGAGGGCTCAGGTAAAGTAATAAAAGAAGAAATAATTACGACAGAAGAAAAATCAATTGAAAGAAGTCCTGATTTAAAATTAGATAGAGATTCTCAACACGAAATTACCATTGAAACGAATACGAAAATAATAAAAACAGTTTCTGAACAGACACATGACGTGCAAACGAATGGAAGATCTGAACAAACGTGTAGTCTAGGTACTACCAATGGCGGATATAAAAATAGTGTTTTAGAAAATATTGTAGAACCAATAACAGTATTTTCAAAAACATCCGAAATATTATATCAAACTAGTGGCGATATGGATGTGGGTGAAGTTTCTTCACCTCCAAGTAATATGAGCTCCGGTCAAGCATCTTGTGCTCCAAATGTTTGGGATGAACATTTCACAGACGAAGAAGATCTACCAGAATCACCTTTAAGTGTAACATCACAAATTGGTAGTCCAACTTCTCAATTTCAATATGATACAGGGTTAAACGAAGATACAATATTATCTAGGAAACAAATGGATACAATGAGTACATCATTTTATGGTTCATTACCTGACGAAACAGTAAACGATCATTCCAAAACTGAGCCAGTGCTTATACCCAAAAAATCAGACCATTTTGGTTCATCATCAATGGCTGAAGAACAGAGTTTTATTGAGCTAGGAACGGGAATATCAAAGCATGAATTTTCATCAACTGATTTAAAATCAAAAATAACTGTTGAAAAACAAGCTGAGTTAAAGACTACAACTAAAGATGAAAGTGATAAGAAAATAACAAAATGTGATGAGAAGAAAGTAGATAAACCAAATTTAGATTCTCAAAAAGATACTAAAGAATTATCAGAACAAAGTCAAAAACCAAGTTCAAGTAGCAAACCTGATGCAGTTGAGTCATGGGGGAAACCCTTGGGGCTACCAAGTCCAGCTCCCCCTGGTGAAACCAAATCAACACCCAAAAAAGAAAGAAAAACTGCTGCATCTATACTAGCTGTGAAAAATAAGAAAAATAATGAACGCAAACGGTCTGAATCGCCCGGAAAGTTAAACAAGAAAATTAGTCCAGTGTATTTAGATTTGACCTATGTACCACACCACGGTAATGCCAACTACTGCTATGTTGATTTCTTTAAAAAAATTCGAGCAAGATATTATGTTTTTTCTGGAACTGAGCCCAGCAGAGAAGTTTATAATGCTCTTCTTGAAGCAAAGCAGACTTGGGAAGATAAAGATTTAGGTACGCAACATTAATAATACTTGTTTTACTATTTATGAATCGTGATGTTTTATTATTAAATGGTAACCCTCGGTTAACTCGATATACAACCATATGGTGAATTTCTGTTCAAGAGCAGCCTTACATGCGGATATCGAAAAATCGTTTAAGATTTGCGATAAATGTAAACATCGGATTGCCAATACTCGAGTGAATAATATGCCACAAAACCTACTAGCAAGCTATACAGGAAATAATTCAAATGGCTTAAATAAATAGATGTCAATTAGCACAATTAATTAACGACAAATGATACGTCTATATTTTATATCCGGTATATGTATACCAGGGTATATTAAGGTATTTCCAAACTATATCAGCTGATCGAGTACCCGCGCGAAAAAAAGCAGCTGCCCGTTGTCGTCAGTGTTCCCATTCGTCACATAACCTATCATACATATACTAGTCATCATTCATATACTAGTATATAATTTCAAACGACTTTCAAACAGCGCGCCGGTACTCAGGATACCAACTGAACCATAAAAAATAACCTTCTGCTCCGGACATGAAAAAAATGCACTTTTTTACGCATATTTTATCAAAAAACTTAACAACCTGATGGTCATTCTCCCAAAGTTTTAAGGAAAAATATTTCTAAGGAATTGAGGAAAGTATGTGTCGAATTTCAGAACAACTGTCACTATATTGAGAGAGTTCGAAGTAAAAACAGTCGGAATCGTGCCTTTTATTTCACCATGTTTATGAAGATGTATGTTAAATTTCTCCAACTTACATAACGATTTTCCCAAAAACGCCATGGTGATAAATTCTCAAAAAATTCAGCTGATTTCTGGGGATTCATTTTACTAATATTTTGAATTTCTTGAAGTTCTTGACAACCTAATAATAGTTTGGAAATACTGTCTGGTAAATAAATACTTTAGTCTTTAAATACTGTCTGTCTGTCAACACGATAACTTAAGAACGAAAAGATATAACAAGCTGAAATTTTGTTTGTGTGTTCTTGAGCTAAAAAAATAAGATCAATTTGGCTAAAATGGACAAAGCTGTTTATCTTTGAAACCGTCGGAGATACAACAAAAATTCAAAGATAAAAAAATGTTCCTTTTTTAGAAAAAAACAACTTTTGTTTGAAACTTTTTTTCATCTATTCAGTATACACCGAGTATTTAAGCAATTAACGCAGTTAGTTGTTATAATTTCACTTGTTAAATAATAAAGTTAATATGTGTATTTGCAGAAGTAACAATCATCCCAACATACGACACAGATGTCCTAGGATATTGGGTAGCGGAAAATGAAGAACTATTATCTAAAAATAAAATAGATTTATCACCATCAGCCAGTCGTTGTACCATCAACCTACAAGACCATGAAACTTCTTGTTCAGCATATAGATTAGAATTTTAAATTATTATAAAAAACAAAAAAAAGAAATGTTAAAAAAAATGTTACACAGGGAATATAATATATATATATTTGGTGAAAACATCAGGGTATGCTTAAAAACATTGTGTTGTAGCACAAATTATTTATGCACTATATATTTACAATTAAATATCAAATTGTTTTATTTGAAATGTTTCAAAAACTTCGTCGTAGTAATTCGAAATTATTATTTAAATTAACTCATTTGATTATTCATAACTCTCTCTACACGCATCAGAAAATCTCCACAAAATTCTTAGTAAGTATAAAAATAAACCTCAATAAATGTAATTAGTTTTCGAAATAATTTTTTAATTTTGCTCTTTAATATATTTTTGTTCATCATACACTTTCGTCCATAAAAATTGAACCATTCTAAGCGTATATAGGTATATATTACAAAATATACAGTCTGTTTTCAAAAGCATTTCTAATAGTAAATAAATAAATAAAATATTTACTATAAAACCATACATACATACATACACATACTTACAAACATCTGACTGCGGCTTGTGATATGATGTAAATTGATGTTTGTTTGATGCCATTTAAGAGTGGGGATTTAGTGATACCCACTTAATTTATAATATTATTATTCATTACGTATGCACACACACACACACTACAGACTACAGAGTACCCCCACTATTTTTATTTCTTTATGAAGCAATGTGTAATTATTATAGTAAATAATATTTAACATTGATTCTCTATTAGCAAAGCTGTTCAAAACAGACGGTATGTATAATATTACATACAGTAACACTACGAATGTTTCAACTGGTTCAATTTGTATGCACGGGAGTGTACATTATGAAATGATTAACAATTTACTCACTTAAAGACATACACACACACTACATTATTTATAATTAAAAAAACTGTATAATTATACATTGAAGCCCCCCCCCCCACCTTAATGAATAATGTATTCTAAGTAAATTTATTCCTATTAATTTACCAATAATATTTGACTTCCAAAAACCTACTGATATAAAAAATAATCTAATGTGGTTGAATCCCCTTTTAAAAGGTAGCAAAAAATAAAAAATGTTCAAATAAAATAAAAAAATTGAAATAGAATTTTAGATATATTTAATTATTGTTAAATGTAAAAATAAGTAAAACTTAACCTATTTACAAAGAGAAAAAAACTACTCTAGGAAACAAAGTTTCGATTGAGTTGAATAACACAATATTTTTCAATAACAACTTTTTTAAAGGATGTGTTCAGTATTATTACATAAATGCCCACCATTGTTCACTTTATCAAGCACTTAGCTTCACTTTCATTTTTAGTTTCGACTTTATGATTTCATTTAGAGATCAGACGTATAATTAATATATCAATTCATCTAGATTTCGGTGTTCTACTTAATTGTAAAGAGCGCGGCAACTGAATTCTGAGAAAACAGACTCCAAATTATACAGTCCTTGTGCATGTCAGTGTTTTTGAATATACAATGAGTTTGAAGTTTGATTATAGATATGGCAGATTATAGATATGAATCAGTGGTCGTCACCTGATTGGTTAATAGTGATCGTTCACTGATCGAACGGTATTTATTCTTTGTTTTGTAACTATGTACTATGTACTTACCCGACCATACTGCCGGCAGTATACTCTCGGCGTGAAGTTGTATACCCTCTTGCTGAGATTGTTCTACCGGCAATACATTTCTCGTTGCTGATTGGTTAAAATCCACGTCGCGAGCGTAGGCAAGAGTGTACTCAGCTTGCTCGCACTCGCTTCCCGCTTTCTTTGACACGTGGTAAAAAATCGACTCGAAATGGAGTGTTCCCGAGGCGAGGCGAGTCGGCATGAGTTAGACTGAGCGATGCAAGTATACTCTCGTGCTTGTTACGTTTCGCCAAGCCTCGCCGAGAGTGTACTATCGGCATTCAAATCAAGAAAAATTTTGTGATATCGTCTACGATAGATAATGTTTAAAACTTGTTTACGCACATAAACCTGAATGCATTTTGATTTTTATAAAAGAAGTAAATTTTTTACAAAATAATCATAGACTATCATTAACAAAAGTTGAATTACTAGATGTCTACTCTTAATTTTTTAATGACGTAACTATGTAGATTTTTATAACATCCTTCCAAGTGAACTCAAACTACGCCATCAATCAAATTGAATTTTGTATTTTAACAATTTTCGATTTGTTAAATATGAGAATGACTGTGAGGCTTTATACAAGTGAGTGTATATTTTTTGTTGCTCATATAATTAATTACTGGCCAAATATATTGAGTTAATTTCGTAAATTTTATAAAATCGCTTTACATTGCATTCAATGAAAATATTGACTGAAATAGACGTCCATTTTTTAAAGCAATTCTTTAGAATTGTACATTTATGCTAAGAAAATGAATAGATAAAATTTGAATAATTAAAAACTGTTGGATGAATTTTTTTTAAATTTATAATTTTTTAAAATTAAATTTAAACATTCTTTTACATTTTGGTTAGATTAAATAAATTACTGTTAATCCGCAGTCAAAATAAACCAAAAAAACGTTATAACTTTGGAGAAATTTGCATAGAGGTTAAAATGAAATTACAAATGAAATTCTAAAAATGTTAAAGCTAAAATATATCAGGTTTTTCGTAAATTTATCTTAAATGGTAAGCAGTATCGTAAAAAATGATTGAGCAAAGTTATAGATAATGCAATTGTCTATAAAAATTGTACTGATACTTGCTTTCCTACGAACCACCATTTCTGAGATATCGCGATTCCAAATATTGGAAAAGTCGTATTCTGCATAATACTTCTCCCCGGAGAAGTAGGTAAACTTTCCAATCTATTATGATGCAAGAGTTTTGATCAGACAGTATCCAATTGATTGAAGAAACAAAAATGGTACTATTGGTATTTTTAACCTTGAATAAAATTTTTTATCACAATTAGGATCGATGGATACTTTTGATATTTCATTTCTAATAGACTATTTAAGATCTGTACCAATTTTCAACTCTATGTGAATTTTCCTTGATATAAATGTCTATTTTGACTGGATCATGTAAATTATTTTCAATTGAGTAAATAATAAATTTAACACTAATTTAATTCATTCTCTCTTATAGTATTTATTCGTCTATTAAAAAAAAATCATTTACAATTCAATATACAACATATTATTTGCATTGATTTATTTTGGAATGTCTAATAAACAAATTTTGTAACTCCATAATATGTTTGGAAATTTCGGTTGCTTTGATTCATCGACCTAAATTCGAGGAATCTTAACTTTTGTATACGCATACAACACAATATGTGTTTATAAACGAAAAACAACTGGTCAAACGCATATTTATACTAATAAAAATCTTTAAAAAAAATAGTATTATAACATATCATTGGAGATTAGTAAAAACAACAGTAATAATAGGAAGAAATGAAGTAATTTAATTATAAATTGACTTATTATCCGCCCAATAATAAATAATAAGTTGTAAGAAACTAAGATCCTATCAAACTATTATAAGTTTTTTGTTACCAAAAAAAAATGTAAATCTTTCTAGGTACAGTATTTGAAATGAAAATGATAAACACTGAACACATTCTTGAAATCCATTTCTTCCCCACCTCCCCAAAGAATTAATGATGGCTTGGTAATTTAAATTTTTTTATTTTTCTAAATATTGAGTCACATTTTTAAATATTTCAAAATTTACGAAAAAAAACGTCTATAGATCATTTTTTGTTTTTAAAGTTTCTAAAATATTTAACACACTGACCTCCATCATATATGGACTGACTATGGTTCAATTTATATACATACACACGAGCGCTCTCTATACTTACTTAGAGTTTAGTAGCGAAAACTAAACATAAAAAGTCGCACGAGCTTTAAACTTAAAAAAATTCTTCATTCGTGTTTTTTTTATAATATTCATAATAATTTTTTATAAAGTTTTTTAATTATATTAAAATTATTTTCAATAGATGATTCATTCAAATAACGATTTGTTTTTGTTTCGGACAGATGTCAAAAAAATCAATGTGAAGAAATGAATAAGCAATACTTCTCGTCTTTTTTCACCTTATTGTAGACAATATGAAAATCGCATGCGCATAACACCCAATGAAAAGGTCTATTATGGTAAAATCGAAGACGAAAAATGTTTATTATTGACGTTATACTTCTTTGTAGAAAATTATTATACATATTCTAAAAGATGGTTCAAGTGTATGCTTCAATTTGGATCTTTTTTATTTTGTTTTACGCCGTAAGGAACCGCAGTCCATATATGATGGAGGTCAGTGTATTAAAACAATGATAAATTTTATATTGTATAAACAGAAAGAGAATTGCCAAACATAATCGTTCTGGATAATAGACTAGTAAAGCGACTAGCGTCCTCGATGTTACACTGTCCTCGAAAAGGATAGTTTGTTTTGGACACACGCAGTTAATCATTCATCTCTTTGTTATACTTTGGTGTATACAACTGTCACTATCATCCGTGACGTAATACTTTACTAGTCTATTCATTTTGAGGTCATTCAAATTAATAATTCCATATCCTAATATTATAATTCCAATAAAATTGTTTCAATACCACCTATGGAATTTTAAAAATAAATAAAATAATATTAAAGTATATAACAACGTAGTTTGTCAGGATTAAAGATCAGTTAAGTTGAAAAATTATTCGGAGTAGATGCATATGGGACTGGTAAAACATTTACATGCGAAAACAATTTTCGATTATAATTTTTTGGTATTTATATTTAATTAATATAAAATCAAAAAGATCTAATAATTAGAAAAATGATTTTCGTTAAAAAAATAACGATTAGATTTAAAAAAAAAAAACATAGCCAGGACCTTTTAAGTCGACAAAATGTTTTGAATACTTGGATGATGAGTAGTATAGTGAAAAATTATTTTTTATTTTTTTATTGAAACATCATTAATTTGGAAACATTTAATACATTTATACATAAAACGAAGGAAAACTTGAAAGGTAAAACGAAGAGTGTAGTGTTTTTATTATTGCTTACGAATTGTTATGTCTTAATCTCTTTCGAAATTCTGAATGCCAATTTATGATTAAAAAAAAAAAATTGTAGTGACAAATCCGTATTAATTAAATTTATGATTCAATGTGATTGCAATTAAATTTTATAAATAATTTGAAGAGAAAAAAAATTATTTACAAAATTCTGTGAGTAAAGAGTGAGTTGATATGGGTGTATCTGAAAGTGCCGCTAAAATCTTGTAAAAATTACATCTTTAAGAGAAAAACAAATCACAAAGGAACTATAAACGAATCAATAATCTGTTATTTTTAATTATTATTATTATAATATATTTTGTTAATTATAGCAACGAACATATATCAGAACGAAGGAAGGGATACTTTGACCGAGTATTGGTAGAATTTAGCATTTAAATATAAATACCAATTTTTACTTGGTATTTGTATTTAATTAATTTTATACGGTCAGTGTGATATCATTTGACTTATTTGTTTACAATCTTTATTAACATTTATTTAATGTATATTTGTGTATCTATTATTTATATTAATCATCTAATCGACACTTGTCGAGGTTATGTGAAATGACTTAAAAAAACGGTGGAGTAGTTCTACTTGTTTGATATATGTACGTTCTGATAACAATAAGTGAACAAATATTTCATTCAATGCAATATGAAGGATAAAACATGTCGTAGAACGTAGAACGTTAACAATTACCTCCTCATTCCACCTTATAAATTTTTGTTGTGTTTGTGAACATAGGAGATTCTCCTATAAAATATTTTGTTGGAACTGGATAGAGAGCGTGCCTTAGCCACCATCTATGTGATTCAAATATCTCGAGAATCATTGGTGCTAAAAGTGTTGAAAATCTTATGATCTTAATAACCTTGAGTATATTTTGTAGTAATTTTCTAACTTCCAAGATACAGACTGCCTGCCTGGTGATCGATAAATTGTTTTTTTTTTTGTAAAAGAGGATATTATTTTTAAACATAACAAAGTAATTTATCTTCCATATTGAACTTACCAAGCTCTTCCATTGATATGCTGTTTAGAGGTACCATTTGTGCCAATTTTCTATATTTTTTTTTACACCATACACAAAAATAACAGGCCTCATGATGATTGGACGGACAGAATTGTAAGAGTTTTCAACTAGAATCTTTAAGGGTGCTAATTTGGTGCTATAAATAACATTCAATTGATTCATGTTTAATCAATTCAAAAGTAAAATTGTTGTATGCTGTGTGGTTAATGTTTTATTTACTTTTTTGGCGAATTTCCTCCAAAGAAAATGCAGCTATTGTTTTATTAATTAGAAAAGCAGGACAAGAATTATCAGAATCTCATTAAAATTTCAATTTCACTGCATTATATTTTTGTGGTTGTTGCTCTCTTAGTTGCAGAACTACATAAAACTGTCTGCTATTTAAAATATTTAATATAAGTTAAGTAATGAGCTTTTATGCACAAATATAGTCTGTTTATTAAATGCTATATTTTTTTCTGTGCATATTTATTTTGTGCATAATGTTATATTTATATTTTAATCCATAATAAAGACATTGTTTGTCGTAGGAACGTATTAGGAAAGGTAAATGTAGGCATAAATTATTAAATCAAACACGACAAATTTTATAAAACAGATAATTTTTTATTTTAAATTTCATATATATTTTATAATTTTGGAGCTCCAACTTAATTCTTTTTTGACATTTTCATTCGAACGTTTTATAAAATTTGTGTCTTTGATTATAATTTTGTGTCTACATAAAAATATTGCGCTTAAGATCCATTCGCACAGTACAGTGTCCGGTCAGTGTCAAATCAGTTCAATATCCGTGTTTTGCGCATTCTCACTGCCTTTCAGTTTTCAATGTGAAAACAAGATTTGTCGACAATTAGTGAAAATTCTAATTTAAGGCAGAAGAATTTCAAGAATGGGTTCATGAGACTTGGAATAAAAGGGACTCAGAACTAATTTTTTGTTTTGTATACAGCTATTAATGATTACGCACATCTCTGCTATTATAAAAATTCTAAATGTCTGTTTGTATATTTGTTTGTTTGTTCGAGTATCGCGCAAAAACTAATGGATCAATTTTGATAAAATTTTCTTAGTTCAAAAGCTTATGATTAGACTTAAAAACTGGTATGTATTTTATCTCGCTTCGAGAGATAGAATTCGAAGATATTAGCAGAAATAAAAATTTGGTGGAAGTATCGATAAATATTTGAAATAGTGGAAGCGGTGGAAACCATTAATATTTGAAGTAGTGGAAGCGGTGGGAAATTGAGGTTTTTAGTCTTAAAATGATGGGAGCCGGAGATATAACAATAAACGCGAGCAAAGCCGCGGATGTAAGCTAGTGTTCAATAAGTATTTCATCATTTATGTTAAAAAAAATGACGTGCAAAAAAAACTCGTTGGTGTGCGGATTTTTCCACCTAAATTCTTGCAAAAAAACTTTTTCGCACTGATACAGAAGCATTGATACGGCACTAATGAATGGATTTTAATATAACATCACACAAACACAGGTTTTTTTTGTAGATCGTGACATTTGAATAGATAAATTCACATACATTTGGCAATGAAATAATTTGGATTACTTGTAGGTCGTGATAATACTCTGGAGACTTGTATCACAAAATCGTTACAAACTAGTAAAATTTTCAGAAACGATCGTACTAATTTACAGAGTAGGTGGACAAAACTGTTTAAAGAAAAGATTTCTAGTGATGAATTTGGATTGATTACGGATACAATTCAAAATATTTTTATATATATAGTACCATCTAAATTAAGAATTATAGTTAATATTTATTTCGAAAGAATTGAACTAACTTTATAACCTACCTATTAATTAAAAACTATATATTTTTAGTAAAATAAGAATTGATTGTCATTTATTCAAAATGACCAAAATTGAAGGATAATGAAATTCAGCAGGACTGATGATATATAATTCGGTAAAAAACGTGATTTGCAGTGCATTAATAATATTTTTTATTGCTGTGATTTGAACTAAGTTTCGGATTAATGTAGTATTTAAGTGTATAATATAAAAATGTTAGTTGTAAAACAAATTCTATTCTTGTGGTAAGTTAAGTTTAAAGATAAAAATCAAAGTCACACAAAATTCATTTACACCTGCTTGTAAAATATTTTAATGTCTTGGAGCTTAACATTTTATTCTATCCAAAAAGTTAATGAGTGTTTTGGCAATTTTTGACTACAGCTACAAACTTTTACTTACAATTCATATAGAACTGATTTTTCATGTTTCAAAATGATGAATTTTACATAATGAGTGCCTGAAAACTTATTGATTGATTTGTTCAAATCATTTATTTAGGAGTGTAAAATATTGTTCTAATTATTTTGATTAGTATTGTCATCTTTTTTTGAAAATTTAATTATAAAATTAATTAAATGACAAAATAGAAGAAATCCAACAAGACTTCAAAATGGGTAACAGTATTAGCGTTCTTTACTAAAATATAAGTACAGTTTTTTTCCGTATTTTATTTGGGGTCGAAGATATAGAGCAGTAAAGGTGTATAGGAAATATTGTATGTCATTAAAATATTTTCGTATCTGTTATAGGATAAAAGACTCGGGGCGTAAGTTCTTCATAAATTATCTCTATAGAAGTTTGCATGTTGTAAGACTTTTTGTACGGTTTGTGATAGTCTCTAATAAAAGACCAACTAAATGCGACCAATTACATGGGTCACGTAAACATGCTTTTTTTTTTAAAAAAGGCTATCACTTCCGAACTGTTTTACGGTCCTTTATTTCCGACACAAAACTTAATTAGAGAAAATTTTAAAGAAGCGTCAAGAAACATTAAAGTATATACTCGCTCTGCTCGCAACGGGGCTCCACCCTTATGATTCCCGGTGCGACCTTCGGCCTAGGCTACGCGTCCTTGACATAATGCAAAACAGCACCCTTCTAGCATGTATAGAACTAAATAATTTATAGACCCCCTCCCCATTTTTAGGGAGGTTTTGTTTGGAAAAATAAAATTACGATTTTTCCTATAAGAAGTTCCGCGTCGACTGCAAAAAACTGCAACCTTCTAGCATGTTTAGACGTGGGTCAGAATTTGTATAGATGATTCAATCAGTCAGTCAATTATACAAGAGCTGTATACAGGGTGAGTCGGAAGGAACGACCCAAACTCCAGAAATGTATTGTACACGTGAAATTAATGAAGAAAAAATCGTATGTGTTCTTATCCGATTTTCATTTGTTATAGCATGTGTCAACGCATTGTGACTTAACGTTTATGAAAAAAAAATGAAATCGCATATAAACATATGAGTTTTTTTTTGCATTATTTTGTATAAAAGGTACACTCCTGGAGTTTGGCCCGTTCCTCGTGGCTCATCCTGTATATTATAGGATTAGCTTCTTCAAGTCGAAGAGATGCATGATCACGCAGAGAACCTGTAAGTTGTTTTTTTCGATTCCTTTGATCTTTAAAAGGGTTAATAATCAAATTAGAAAACCTTTGTTATTCGAATAAGTTTCATCACGTTCTTGTTTGAATTGAACTCTGACATAAACAAGCATTTTTGATTTGTTTATGATTGACTTATCGAAGATTGATTGAATATATTAGAAAAAGGGAAAAAAACAGTTTTGCTCACTTATTGTATCAAAAATTTTCAAAAATTGTTTGTGTGTATTTATTAGTTGGTTTAACTTGTTTTATCAAATTGATCTTATAAGTTAGAGTTATTCATGAAAGAATAAATATTTTATTCAATGTATGTTTATTATTAAATCAGCTTTTATTATTAAAAAAAAAAAACAAAAAATTGAAAAAAAAAAATATATTAATATAAAAACAAATATTATGAATCCTAGTCAAAAAGCTAGTTCCCTTTGGCTTTAACAAAATACTTCATTATATTATATTTAATCGAATAATGATATATTTGTGTTATTTATGTAAGAATTTACCTTTATTATTAGATAGCGATTATCAACCAAATAAAAAATCTTTAAAATTATATATAAGTTGTACACTCCCATTCAATAAAATTGAACCGACCTGAACCGAATCAGCCCCTCACAATTTTGATTATGCTTGTAGTAAATTTTTTTGACAGATACAACATTTTATTTTATTTTTATACGTAAGAGGGAGTTATAACATATAACATGTATTTACATTACATATTCTTACTCTATCACAGACTTGTTTACATAAATAAAAAATATAAAACTTCCATTTATTTTATCACATTTAAAAATATACTACTTATCTTTGTTTATAGATAAATAATATACAGAGAGTTACAAAAGTGAGGAGTTTTATGAAATGTAAGAAAATTAACATTTCAGGTTGGTTCAATTTTATTGAATGGGAGTGTACATTATTTGATTATTCTTTTCAAGTCCTGTTCAAAACAGATATGCTGCAATAGTTGGCGTTCAAATCTTTAATTCATCATGCACCACGTTCTTCTTAAATTGACTGGGAATCCAACTGAATCTTGTCTTCCATTTTTGTGTACGAGCTTCTTATAAAATTCGTTTTCGAAATATAAGATTTCGAAATTTAGAAAAAAGAACATTTTTTCTTAATTCTAAAAAGTAAAAAGTCTGATTTAAATGAAATTGGTGGAAAGCATTTACTATCAAGTCCAGTTCGAAAATCCCCCCAATGAAATTTTTAATTCAGTTCTATACTTCTTGAGATTTCGAAATAAATAAATAAATATTTCCGTCAGACCAAGTTTAAGCACAGCTACCTACTATGTTTACAGGAAGGATTTGACATGGTTTTTAGGTCTATAAGGTCCATTGTGATGCCTAAGGATTTGAGGATGTGAGTGGAGTGAAAGAAATTTGGGTGTGTAGACTAGGAATCGGTAAGTAGGATGTACGGCTACAGCCGTGTCTGATAGGAACTATGCCAATATACATCTGGAGTTCGTGAAGGAAACTGCAGAAAACCTTCACAAACTGACAAAGAGTTTAGGTAAATATCTTAATTAAAAAGATAAAAAATTCACGAAAATTTTCGTCAAATCGTCAAAATACGATTATTTATTATTATTAGTAATTAAATAATTACATAAATCCGATTACTAGTGATGTTCGATGCTATCTAAATTTAAATAATTAATTTACAGATTAAAATATTTTATTTCTATTAAAAAGAGTGTTTCTGTTTATTATGAAATGTACTGTACTGTCCGGTCAACCTTAAGTACAGTATCTACGAATATTATGGAGCACATCACTACTGATGTCATTTATTTATTTACGTGTATATGAGAGTGTTTTTTAGACTGTATATAGATTAAAAAATATATTTCTATTAATATTTTTTAAAATAATTAGTTTTACCTATTGAAGATATCATCGAAACTGATCACTTCCTTTATATACCTTTGATGTTTTTTGATTAATTTAAAACGGGATTGATGTTTATACCCGGTACATAATATATATACCAGGGTATATTAAGTTTAGCCATGACTTTCTTACGGCTGTCCGTCTGTGAACACGATAACTCAAAAACGAAAATAGACAGCCAACTGAAATTTTATATGTGTATTCTACAGCTTAAAAGTAACATCAAGTTTCTGAATGGACAAAATCGGACCATGTTTGAGAAAAATTGACGAAACTGTGTATCTTTGAAACCGTAAGAGATAGAACAAAAATTTAAGGAAAAAAAATGTTCCTGTTTTAAAAATAAACAACTTTTATTCGAAACATTTTTTTCATAAATTCAGTATATGCCGGGTATTTAAGCAATTAACTCAGTTAGTTGTTATTTTCACTTGTTTTATGATCACTTAATAATAAGCACGTGAACACTGACTTCTAGAGCTTAAAGGTAAGATCAAGTTCGTGAATGGACAAAATCGGACCATGTTTGGCAAAAATTGGCGAAACTGTCTATCTTTGAAACCGTAAGAGATAGAACAAAAATTTAAGGACAAGAAATATTCCTTTATTAAAAATAAACAACTTTTGTTCGAAACATTTTTTGCATAAATTCAGTATATGCCGTGTATTTAAGCAATTAACTCAGTTAAATTTTAAATTTAGCCCCAATTCCTAGAACAAGTATTTGTATTTTATAAATACGTATTTCGACTACAATGTAGTCATCATCAGTATGAATTAGCTAATCGTAACTATCTCTGGATATGGATTCAGAGATATGTTGCTCGTTGCTAATTTGGTGCATGTCTCACCTTAGAAACGAGCAACATATCTCTAAATCCATATCCCAGAGATAGTTACGATTAGCTAATTCATACTGATGATGACTACCTTGTAGTCGAAACACGTATTTATAAAATACAAATACTTGTTCTAGAAATTGGGGTAAAATTTGACATTTAATTTCAAAAAACCTAGAGCTCTCTTTGATTATTTTAATAATCTTCAAATTAACTCAGTTGTTATTTTAACTTGTTTTTGATCACTCAATCATGTGAGCACGTGAACATTGACTTTGTACTCTGACGGTTTTCAACAAATTGAATATTACATTGTTTATGTAATCGAAAAAGAAATCACAATAATGACCGATATAATGATATTTATTATTCTGATCATACATCATTATATTGTACACACACAATAATAATAATAATATTCACAGCAAGTAATGATTTTTTAAGTAATAATAACTTTAAAAATTCTTATGGTGTTATTTAGAGAAAAAAAAAAAGTAGGCGTCATATAATTATAATGTTATAAATGTAATTAGGAGTCATTATTTCTTCCTTTTTAAGATGTTTAGTTTTATTTATTTCAATGAGAAAAAAAAACAAACATGTAATTCATTTATTAAATGTGAAAACTTCTTTGTGGCATTTCATTGTCGTTCTATAAAAAATATATTGAAAATATTATATAATCTATAGTGGCAGGAATTTTTTGTTCAGTTTTCAAATTGTATACCTAGATAATTAAACTATTGTTTATAGTTAGTATACAGAAGTGTACAAATTATTACAACAGTTTAATAATAGTTTCAAAGTGATCAAGTGAATATATTTCTTTTCGCTATTTTAAGTTTGACCCATGTAAAGACTGAGTGAAATATTGTGGATATCAAATAAAATTAATAAACGAAAAATATGTAAAATAATTATATGTTTGGTTGTGCGTTTGTGTATTTGTTGAGTGTTAAAAGGGCTAGAATGAACTGTTTTTAAAATTTTTGCTATAAAAATAATCTTTTGAGCGAAATAGTTTCATTGCAAGTGGGAGTTTACTTGAAGGATTTTTAGATTTTTCCAGTTATCTTGAAAACGATTCGAAAGATTTAAAAAAAAATTTATACTCGTATTCTTTGTGAGTTTACCGGATGTTTAGGTTCTTTGGTATTTTTTCGAATTTCGTATCATTTCGGAGATACTGAGTCATAAATGTGTCTACTTTATTAATATGTGACTAATTGTATGTCAGAAGACGAATAGCTAAATTGATTGCGCAATTAACTATTAGAGGTATTTCCGGGTTCAATCTTAGTTGTATACTTTTTTTTTTTGTTCATAAAAATATAATACTTATTTTATTTTATTTGTATATATGTCGCAGATGGATTGTCGAATCCGATGTTTTACAAACCCGCTAGTTGATTTACATAACAACTTCGTTATGTAAAACAATTGAACGACGTTCAACGGGATTGTTATTGCGAAAACGTTTTACAAAACTGCTACCCACGTTTAGACGTAATGCAGAAGAGCTTATCGGTAGTCACCAAGAGCGTTTTGATATAGGAAAATATATAGAACGCCTTTTAGTGCGGGGCCCAAAAACCAACTCGGGGTATGACCGATGAAGTGAAATATTGTAGTACTCGGTTGTAATAGTTACCTTATTTAATTTCAATAATTTATGACACTATATCTAAAATATATAGAACTTGTTAGGAAAAAGGACCTTTGTAGTAGGAATTCCATTAGTCCGTTAACAATAATTCTAAGCTATGAATTTCAGACTTAAACAATATAGACAGTAGTTTTAATAATAATAATGATATAAACTAAAATCTACAATCTGACGTTTCATTTCACGCTATTTTACAAAACGTCTAATCGTTGACCCCCTGCATTGATAAACGCAAAACGTTTAAGCAATATGACGTGTTAAAGTTCAGTAATTATTAACAGCTAAACGTTGTTCAGTTGTTTTATATAACGGAGCTGTTATGTAAAACAACTAGCGGTTTTGTAAAATAGCGGATTCGACGATCCATCTGCGACATATACATGTATGAACTATGGAACACAAAATGATGTCAGTTTAAAAAATTTTATAATTGACTTTTGCCTTATTGATTCGGTTTTCGAAAAAAAAGCGTCGAATAAAAGTTGTTCATTAGAAATATAGTAATGACTTTTATTTGAAATTTTTTTTCGAAACCAAATGAATAAGGCACAAATTAACCATAAAATTTAAAAAAATGGCATCAACTTTTGTGGGCAAGTGTACAGTCAACTCCCTTAAATGCTGACGAAAATGGCGGCCAAAGTTTTCATTATCATGGTCATAAATGGGGTTGGTACAAATTCAAATTCAAAACAGTAATCGAATGAAAATTTTATAGCCACAGAGCAATAGATAAGTAAGATGTGGTCACATTTCCAATAATCTATAATACATCTTCCTGGATTACGGCTCTGTGGCATTAAATACTCATTCGATTACTTTTTTAAGTTTGAGTTTAAATCCACGCCTTTTATGACCTTGATAATAAAAATTCTGGTAGTCGTCTTCATCAAGATTTAATGGAAATGATTGTACATTTTTAAAAATGTACAAAATATTTATATTTTCATAAATGTAGAAAAGTTTACAAAATGTTGTGATAACCTTTTAAATCATAAAAGGTTATTAACAGTCCAACTATTTCAAAGTAAACACTAAATACTATTATAAAATTTTCTTCATTATGGCACGGATTTTCTTAATAAAAATTCATCAATTCTTTTGTTTGACGATTCTAATAAAAAGTTGTTGCGAACGTATTATTTACATGTGAACTTACTGTAAACAAGTGAAAATACAACTAACTGAGTTAATTCCTTATATATCTAGTATATACTAAGATCATTATAAACACGTTTACCGTTTATTTCACTATTTACATTCTCATAGATGTATACAAACACAAAGTAGTGTATGAAGGTCCTATTTTACATGTATGCTTTTGTCATCCAAAGTAATTATAGATGTTTGAGCTAAAAATTTGGTAAAACTATTCAATTTATAAAAAAAAAAACATGTAAACAAAAGTTGTTTATTTTAAAAAACAAAATATTTTTCATCTGAAAAATTAAGCTTGTTATCTCTTTGAGTTATTGTGTTGGCTTTCGGGCGTGTTATATTTTAAAACGTTACAAAATCGGGACTAAACTTATAGTTCACTTACATGTATTATATTGAAAAATATAGCAGAAAACTACCCTTACACTTATAGAATAAATAAACATCGTTTTTAACAGAAATGAATTCAATTAAAATTTTCCGAGACTATTAATGTCCAAACATTTAGAAATGCTTTATATGATGAATTGGGAAATCTTTAAAAAACTTAACCGAATAGCTATTGAGAAAGCTATCGATATCTGAATAAAATAATGGCCGCTTTATGACGATGTTTGATTTCCGAAATTTTAAGCGGTGAATAAAAAAAGAAACCTTTAAATAGTTAAACAATGAATTTGTATGATTAATCTAAAACAATAACTTAAAACTATAATTCAAAATAATGAACCAAAATCAATTTACGGAGATCATTATGTGATAATTTTTCTGATTTTTGTGCTTGAATTTTTGTCCCGGGTGGCATAATGAGTTTAAGGGTCAGTTGCCCGCCTAGGATTAGGTCAAATAGACAAGAGTTTTTGGAAACATTTATTTATAAAGGCGTACATTTTATGTAAAAATTTTCAATTAGTGAAAATTAAAGCTACCCAATCAACATATTTTTAAGAGAGGAAAAGTTTGCGCTAGATTGTCACTAACTCATTTGTAAAAGCTACTATCATCATCCTTGATAGAATCCAATTCTGTGTTTAAGATAATAAACAACTCCAACAGTTCTTGCCGCAGTAGAGCAAGAAGCCGCGTCTCAATGCGCTTCAGCGCGGAAAACTGCTTTTCGCATGTTATTTGTGTAAACGAGATCGTCAGAATTACACAATAAGCAACGTACATAAGTTAGAGTACGTACTGATTTGCATTTTATATTGGTACTAAAGTTTACATGAACATGGTATGAAATTTCGGCAGGCAATGAAATTTTTTGCGTCGAGATAATAATCCTGAGGGGGGCCCCATAAGCTAGGGCCCGGGTGGCAATCACCACCCTGACTATATAGCCAGTCCTACACTGGGTCGAAGTGCAATCCTTTTTGTACCCCAAAATTCATTTATTTATCTATCAATCTAACAGTTGTGTGAGTTTCCCAGTTGTGTGAGAATGTTTCTTCAAATCAGCCTAGCGTAGCCGGTATTTTTGAGATATACATGGAAATTATCCATAACCTGAAAACTATTAAATGGTTTCACATGAAAATAATTAAAAAAATGAGATTATATATTTGTAGTGAATATTTAAAAAATTATTGATAAAAACATACAATAACAAAAAATAAATATAAAATTGATTTACAAGTTCAATATCAAATGAGACACAGATTATGTTAATAATAAAAATAAATTTTATATGTTATATTTATTATTAAAGTGTGAAAAATATTTTAGCAAGCTGTGTGAGATACCTATTTATTGTGTTGTTGTAATAATATTACTAAACAGCTCTTCAGAAAGTTTTAAAACATATACAAATTGTTTACAAATAAAAACTAAACATGAATAATAACAATACCAATAATGTTCCACAAATAGTTATTGAAAATCCCAAAGGGAAGAAAACTGTGCATCAAGATGACTCTGCATTTACAAAATCACGTAATTTGCGACGCAATAGTATATCATTACCATCCGGTCTCGACGATTTGGATTTGGAATTATTACAAGCTGCACATAAGAAATACAATACGGTGAGTACCTATCTTATTCAAGTACGTCTTATTATATTATGGCTAGTGGGAGCGGGTGAGGGGAATTTTAAAATTATTTGTTTGTGCGTCTGAAAAGTTTAACGATGTCACTATAAAATAAAATTTAAAAAAAAACTAAAAAAACATGCCTTATTGAATATGAACTAAAAAATGCAAAATAATTTAAAATAGAATAAAGAGATGGACAACAAAATTAACTTTAATGTAAACAAAAGCATGGGGTGCTCTCTTCTTACCCTTGTAAAAGTCAATATGAAGACATAAGTAGAGAGCACCCCATGCTTTTGTTTCCATTAAAGTTAATTTTGTTGTCAATCTGTTTATTCTATTTTAAATTATTTTCCTTTTTTAATATTCAATAAAGGTATGTTTTTTATTTTAGTTTTTTTAAACTCTAAATTTGTTTTTTGTTTTTTAGTCTTAAAACAAAATTATTTTTGATGTTGGTAGTTTCATTCTTTATTACTATTCTTACATTTAATGGAATGAAAGAAAATATATATCGAATATAGCATAGGAAATGTCAATGTCAAATGTCAATTAATTATTTTTTCTAAATTTTGACAGTTGGAAATGCCATTTTTTATTATTATTATTTTGTTGATGACATTTCTATGGAAACATTATAAATCGTTATATATAAGTTAGAGATATGCAAATTTGTATATTCTGGCTATTAATAAATTTAAATTTTTTTATTTTGTCTTTTTTTAATTAAAAAAAAAATTATTTTATTGTCACCGGTTCTTAATACGTCCAGAACGTTACGTTCAGACGTCTAGATTTCCAGAAGTGGATGAAAACACTTATAAAATTCCATGACATTTTTTACATAGATACACAGGTCAAACTAATAATAAAAGAATGTTAAAAATCAGAAAACATATTTCAGTTATTTAGGCGTTGCTGAGATTTCAATTAACTGCTAAATGCAATGCTAAAAACAAGATAAAATAAAAACTAACTGAGTTAATTGCTTAAATACTCTGAATATACTGACTTCATTATCAGCGTGAACTGTTTATTTTACTTTTTACACAAGCACAAATGTAGGTATAAACATGCTATATCCATATATGCTTTTATAATCAATAGATATTACCTATATATGAGCTGAAATTATGGCAAAATTTATTCAGTTTATGAAAAAAATGTTCAAACAAAAATTTATTTTTTAATGATGAACATTTTGAATTTTTCTTATATCTCTTAGGGTTTTAGTTAGAGATAGACATTTTTTCCCCTAGTGGGGGTTGCACAGGCCGCTTTTCCCCGACACAATTCCTTCTTCAGAAACAAAAACGAAAAAGTTATAATTTTATATATTTTATATACACGGTGAATCGAACCAGGTGCATAACCAGCACACGCCTCCATTTCTTTCTATCATGCTCCCATTCTCTAATAACATTCAATAAAAATCGATAAATTGATCATCACCCCGAAACAAACGAAGGCCACTCGTGGATTAGCTCAAAGATATGATAAACACCAAAACACTCAAAGTGGAGTGCTAGGAGAACATGTGGTAAGTGATAGGAATATTATTATTTTTTCATTAATAAAATAATATTTATGTTAAATTATAATTTTTGATGAAAAAATAATAATATTCCTATCACGTACCACATGTTATCCTAGCACACCACTTTGAGTGCATTGGTGTTTATCATATCTTTGAGCCAATCACGAGTGGTCTTCGTTTGTTTCAGTGATCAATATATCGATTTCTATTGGATCTTATTAGGGAATGGGAGCATGATAGAAAGAAATGGAGGCTTGTACTGTTATGCACCTGGTTCGATTCACCCTGTATATGTCTAAAGTTAAATAGCTTACTAGTAATAGAGTACATGTCTAAAAGCACACTATAATATGACAGTATCTGGTGTGAACATCTCCTATACATACAAACTTCAATGGCACATTTGAATATGGGAAATGCAGTTTTAGAACATCTATAATGATTTATTTATTACATCAAAACATCTTAAACAGTAATAAAGTAAAACAAACAGGAAGACTGCAATATTTGAATATATAAATAAGCAAGTTTAGAAGTTTATTTACAAAACAAAATATCATATATACCCTACTTAAACTTTATCTTCTTAGTTAATCGATCTCTAATCTATATGAATAATATTTGAAATTAAACAGGCGAATGCAGCTTAAAATGAAATATTTTATTCTCTGAAAGAAATTAGAAAAGTACTAAATTTTATAATTTTTCCTAAAAGTATCAATGAATATATTACCCCGAACGTATTATGTTTACAAATAAATGGGTCATTTGATTAAACGTGTAGTTTTAAAACTGAAGAAGGTGGAATATCTGAAAATAAACGATTGAGAAAAGAAATTTTATTAACAATCGAACGATTTATTAACAATTTAGCAATTTAGCAAATTTCGCCTCTATTAAAACAATGTTAATCGGCTAGCTTCAGTGGCAACATTTTACATAAAAATGTACGTCTTTGAAAATAAAACCTTGCAAAAACTATTATTATTATCCGTTAGAGCCCAAATTCCACTCGGGATCTTTAGAACCAGCCGACGATCTTTAGAATGTCGGGCAAACTTAAGATTATGTGTTCAAAAGTTTTTTTTGTATTTACTAACATAATTGAATAAGCTGAATAAATAATAAACACTAGTCTATCTCAAAATTATGTCGGTTTATTTGAAGTTTCTCTTAGGTGTTCGTTCGTAGTGAATCCTCACTGTCCGCTACATAGCCTCCATATTACATATTACTTTGCAGTCTGTATATAGAGGAAAAAATGAATTAATCATTTAATATAATTGAGTATTATAAAAAGGGTCTTTTGACTGCAACATTTAGCATTATATACTTGATCGAGAATAGTCTCATCTGGTTCACAATCAAACATGAACAGTGATTTTTTTTGTTTAATCCAGTAAAATTCCCTATTTTATGAAAAATAGTACTTAACACTCAACACAGTAGAGTGTAATTGAATTACAAAAGAGGTGAATTATTTAATCTACCAGCCGGAGGGCCAATGTAGGAATATACCGAGATATCCTAGTATATTCGATCTAAAACCTACGGTAATAAAAGTTAAATAAATGACTGATTCAAATTTCTTGGATTTGTAGTATATTGTGGTGGCCCATATTTCTCTGTGGACCATTATCAGCTTTTGGATACCTGATTCGTTCGCCTTGAAGTATTTAGATTACCTTCGTGATCAGCAAAACCTTCATTGGCGACTTTATGCTAACCTTATGCTTCAAATCAATTCGTTCTTCCCCGTTACGTACGTGGGCATATACTTATGTCAATACTCTGTACAATCCATTATAAGGAATATCTTCGACCCCTCAAGATATACTGGGTTTTGCATTCAATGGTTTCACTCTTGTCAAGATTTTACAACTTTTGACGTTTCTTCGTATGTCACCTTCAATTGGGGGCTTAAGAATCGATATATACGTTTAAGAATCCGATAATGCGTAGTTCATTTTTTTCTTCTTCTTTGTTACTTCAAGGTAGTGCCTACTTCAAGGTGAACAATCCATCTGAAAACTTGCGAAACTTGGTTTATATACTTAGCTTGGGAGATAAGGAAATTGTAGACATTTATTAACAATTTTCGTAGTTATTTTTTACAAAAACAGCATTCTTTTTCAAAATTTAATTGTTGATTTGTGTCTTATTCATTTGGTTTTTGGAAAAAATGTTTCAAATAAAAGTTGTTAGATTATTTATAATGAACAACTTTTACCCGAAGTATTTTTTGAAAACCGAATGAATAAGCCACAAATCTCAATTGGTCTAGAATGCCAGAAGTCGTGGGTTCGATCCCCATCCCCTGATGTGTATGATTTTTCTTATCAAGCATTTGATATCAAAGAATGTTATCAATGCTCAGAAATATTACTTAAATGTCAGAGTAAGTAAACACTAGTCATTTCTGTTGGTATAATATAAATGGAACCATGCTAACAATGGATAGATAGACACAAGTTTACAAAAAATAAAAATTATGTAAATTATAAAATTTTATAATATATATAGGGTGATTTGAACCATGTGCATAATAGCACACGCCTCCATTTCTTTCTATGATGCTCCCATTCCCCAATAACATCCAATAGAAATCGATAAATTGATCATCTCCCCGAAACAAACGAAGACCACTCGTGATTGGCTCAAAAATATGATAAACACCAAATTACTCAAAGTGGAGTGTTAGGAGAACATGTGGTAAGTGACAGGAATATTATTATTTTTTCATCTAAAATTATAATTTAACATAAATAATATATAAAAAATAATAATATTCCTATCACTTACCACATGTTCTCCTAGCACTCCACTTTGAGTGCTTTGGTGTTTATCATATCTTTGAGCCAATCCACGAGTGATCTTTGTTTCGGGGAGATTCGGTCAATTTATCGATATCTATTGGATGTTATTGGGGAATGGGAGCATCATAGAAAGTAATGGAGGCGTGTGCTATTATGCACATGAGTCGATTCATCCTGTATATAAAATATATAAAATAATAACATTTTTATTTCTGAAGAAGGAATTCTGTTCCGAAACTAATCAAATAAAGTGATTTTACGAAAATATCCAATATTTGTTTTATTTAATAATGATAAAATTTTAACTGAAGAACGCTACTTCTGTGTGCACAACAGTTATATTTTTTGCACTACAAGTCTCTGTTTTGTCATTATTTAACTGTAGTATTAATGTCTCATTAGGTACATAAATTTATCTCATATATACACAAACATATATACATATATTATATTAATATCTTTATTTAACCGCCTAATCAGAGACTACTTCTGCTGACAGTTATTGTATTATTAAATACAGTTAGTGCAAAGATACTGTATGCGGTTGCATTTCAAACATACAAAAACCTTTTGAAGATAATGTAGATTAGCATTGATTTCATTCTTATTGACTGTTAACTTAGTTTTAGAAGAACAATAATGTCGTTGAATCGTTTAAATACAGTGACTGTTGGTACCGGCCATACCTTTAACACATATCCTGATGAAATAGAGGTAAATAGATAATTTTCTTAAATACAAAATTGCATGAGTCGAAAAATTAACAAAATATGTATGAGAAGTTTTGTAAATATATATGTTGACATTTGTTGACACCAAATGCTTAATATGAAAAATTATAAAAATCTAGGCATGGGGATCGTACCCATGGCCTCTGGCATTCTAGATCAATGCTCTACCAACTTAAATATATTACACTCGCAGATAGAGCGGAGGAGGGGCATAAAAAAAGAAGAAAACACAAAATTATTTGATAAATATTTATCTTTACTATCGTTTTATTAAATTCCGTCGAGTATTTTGTTTAATACAACATATAATATTTGGGCGGGCATGATGCACGTTATTTTTAGCCTGTGAAAAAAAATGAGCAAAATCTATGGTTTCATGCTGGAACATCCTTAATCTGAATTTTATTAACTTGGGGTTTAAATTTTTCATGACAATTTCACATCGCACGCAAAACAAATTTGCACAGTTTCCTCGATCTCTATGGGTTAATAACTTTAATAAACACTTTCCAACTTTTGTTTCAATCTAAAACAAAAGTAATGAAATTATCAAAGGTAAGAAAATATCTACCCGTGGATTGCGCTATTTTAACTAAACATGTGGGAATTAGTTGATATAACATCACATAACACATCTAATTGAATACTATATTATATACGGTATTAGAACAGATTTTAAACGTGTATAAAGTGCAGAAAGTTTATATCAATACTAGGACATTATTGATTTTACAATGCACTAGCTGAAAAGGGCGGCGTTGCCCGGGCTTCAAAAAACTCTTATAGAGAGGAAATTTATGTCTATAATAAATACCAGGGTATATTAAGTTTAGTCCCGACTTTGTTACGGTTAAAAATATTGATCGCAGAAAAAAATTTTGGTTTAGGTGTGTTCATAAAATGATCTAATTAGTCCATTTTCGCATATCCATCCGTTCATCCGTCTGTAAACACGATAACTCAAAAACGAAAGGAAATAACGAGTTGAAATTTTGTATGAGTGTTCTAGAGCTAAAAAGTAGGGTCACGTTTGAATGGACAAAATCAGACCATGCTTTTGCAAAATGGGAAACACTGGCTATCTCTGAAACCGTAAGAGATAGAACAAAAATTTAAAGAAAAAAATGTTCCTTTTTTAAAAATTAGCAACTTTTGTTTGAAACTTTCTTTTTATAAATTCAGTATATACCGGGTACGTTAGCAATTAACTCAGTTAGTGGCAATTTTCATCTGGGTTTTTTTTGTAAATTTTGACAGTTTAATTCTTCAATTTTATCATTTTTCATTTATTTCCAAAATTTTGTTCAAACTATATTAGAGATCACATTTTTTGATAGCAAATGCTTGATATGAAAAATCATACACATCTAGGGATGGGGATCGAACCCACGACCTCTGGCATTCCAGACCAATGCTCTACCAACTGAGCTACCTTAGATGTTATGGTAGTACTATGCATATGATCTTTCACTATCATTTCTGATGCCATTGTGTTATTAATTTTGTTTATTTACTTTTTTAACATATTTTTCAAATTGTTTTTTTTTTGTAAATTAGCGTCTATTTTATTTCCATTGTTAGTATGGTTGCCTTTCGGTTATATTATACCAACGGAAGCGACTAGCGTTTACTTACTTTGACATTTAAGCGTGCCTATGTCTTTATTTTATATTTGCAACGCGTAATATAGGGAGTCCCATTTTTTCCACTTCTCGCCAGGCTTTTGAATCAACACTATTTGTCCGGCAGATATTTGTTAATGAAATATTTTTGTCCAGGAGGTATATGATTTTGAATTTGCAGCTATGCCAATACCTTCATTTAATCAACTGCTAGTACTTAAGGACGTTCATACATGACGCTTAATAGTAGGTAAACAGTTTTTTTTTTGTGAATTGAATAGCAAAAATTTAAAAACTGTTGACAATTATGTCAAAGAGTAATTATCGATTAAAAATCAAACTTTTAACACAGCGTCTTATGGAGTACATAATGTTTTTGTACTTAAAATTATAATAACTATATTATTAAAGTAGCCACCATAATACGTAATGTTTATAAATATTCTTTGAAATATGCAGTTTATATAATTGTATTAAAAAAATGGTGTTGACGAACGTTTGAATTAATTATTTAATAAAATTAAAACTGTTTTGATAGGTTTGTTTTTGCCACCATATTTTGAAAACTGGCGATATCGCAGAATAAAAAAAATGTACACTTACATACACACATATACACTATGAAATCAAGATCTTTCAAATCAATTCTTATAAAATATTTCAACTTATAAAATATTTAGGACAAATAAAAAAAAAGGTTATAAATCGTATAAAGGTTATAAGATTATTGATATACTTTACAACTTTTTTAAAATCCTAAATAAATTTTATTTTATTTTAAGATAGTACTCAATTGACACTAGCGAAGCACATGAACGTCCTTAAAATATTGATTTTATATACTAGTATATATATCATATAAGAAACATATTTTATCTACGCATACTAATACAATAAATATTTTACAGATTCCTGAAAATGAAACAAGTGCATCATCTAGTTACAGTGGTGGAAATGATGAGTCTGAGGAAGATGTCGAAAGAAATAAGTGAGTTATTCATAAAATAATTTATGTATAGTATTATTAATGTTTTACTCGTGGTTTTCTAAAGTTTCTTTGATCAAATCTCTTTCTTAAGTAATTTCATAAATTAACAACAGACACGTTAAATTAATTGAATTTCTGTCAGTATTTACATTAAAGCCCATTACACAATGAAAAAAATAAGGAATAAAATATAAGATATAAGAATAAGATATAAGATATAGCACAGCGACCAAAACACAATAGGCGATAAGATATAATATTAAACCAATCACAGCGGTTGAATGCCAGCTGCTGGTGTGTGCACAAAAGTAAAAAACATAAGTCGGAGAGTCGACTGCGCATAGCATTCTGCGCATAACATTGTGATTGGCTGGGAATAAGAAATAAGGAATAGATATTCAACGCGACGGAAATTCTGTTGCTATATCTTATTTCTTATTCCTTATTTTTGAATTGATCAACGGTTCTGCCATCTGCTGGATTCCACTATTCCTTATATCTTATATTTTATTTCTTATATCTTATTCTTATATCTTATTTTTTACATTGTGTAATGGGCTTTACATGAAAGAGAGGAGGCATCGGCTGTTATATTAGCGGAAATAACAACAGATGCTTTAAAGATTTGTTTTCAATAAAAATCTTATCGAATTTCCATTGATCCTGCTTGATAGATGTCGACAATCAAAAAAACCACGGTATATATTATAAATCGTCTTTGAAAGGCAAAGTTTGGTTAAAATTTATCAAAAGTAAAGTTTTAGTAACGAAATTTTACTTTAAGTAAATATATTTTATCCGCTGGCCATTTTTTCCACTGAACATATTATTTTTGTGTAAGGACGAGTTCATGCATGGGGCTTGATAGTAGATAAAAAAATTGTCTTTTAATAAAATGATTAGCACAATTATGTAGTTATCCACCCTGAAAAATTTAAAACCTGTCATCGATCATTTCAAAGAGTAATTATCGATTAAAAATCAAACTTTTGACACGGCGTCTTATGGAGAACAGAATTTTTTTGTACTTAAAATTATAATAACTACATTATTAAAGTAGCCACCATAATAAATAATGTTTATAAATATTCTTTGAAATATGCAGTTGATATAATTGTATTAAAAAAATGGTGTTGACGAACATTTGAATTAATTATTTAATAAAATTAAAATTGCTTTGTTAAGTTTGTTTTTGTCACCATATTTTTTAAACTGGCAGCGGACAGTAAATATACGCATACACACTGTGAACGTCATAACAATACATAGTTTATTGTCAGATCTACCAAATCAAGTCAAATCAATTTCTAATATACATTTACTGATATTTATACAATAAATACTTTTAAAATATTTAGGACAAATAAAAAAAGGTTATAAACCGTTGTAAGATTATTGATATACTTTACAACTTTTTTAAAATCCTAAATAAATTTTATTGAAGATAGTACTCATTTGACTCTAGCGTTGTGCATGAAAAACGTTACAATACTATACCAATGCCATTCTCTGGTACGGTTACTTTGACTTACCGTTGCTCCAGACGCTAAGGGTCAACTTTTCCACCCTCTCTATCTCGAAAATGGCCGCTTTGCAATATATTAATATGGTATGAGAGAAAATGCTCCCCATCGACTCAGGAGGTTATTTACCATACGACAGAAAGTTAGGGTTTACGAATTTTTTGACACGCCATATCCTAGACTATACTGCAGCGAAAGAATAAAAATTTTAAATGGGTAAAAATTCGTCGAACTTGATTACATCAGTTTGTTTTATATTTATTATACATAAAACCTATTTTGACAAAATGGAAACCCGACTTAACAAAAGATGCACTAAAAAGTAAAAAAATAATTGCATATTCTTGTGTCAATTTTAGTTCACCAAAGCAAAAATTTTTAAATATATATGTACAATTATTGTTATTTTTGGAGGCGGTGTCAGCATAGAGAAATTCACATAACTTTTGGACACCGCCTCCAAAAATAACAATAATTGTTAACACTTTTTTTTTTACCCGTTTTTTTTTTTTTTTATAATTTTTAGTGCATTTTTTTATAACAGATTTTCAGTTTTCTTTACAAGGAATTTGGTTTTTTTTTGTAAAATTTTTTTTTTTGGGGCGGTTTTTTTTTTATGGAAAAATTTTTTTTGAAGTCGGTTTTTAAAAAAATTTTCTTATTTTCCCATTATAAATGAGTATACCCTTTCAAAGAAAAAAAAAAATTTCGCAGAAATCGGTTATCACATATAAAATGAGGATTTTCCACGATTTTCCGGAGATCCCCTCATCAGAATGCGATTTGGTGACAATGGGACCAATCGGGAATCAAACCCTTTAAAACAAAAAAAAAATTCAAAATCGGTTCATAAATGACGGAGTTCTGAGGTAACAAACATAAAAAAAAAAAAAAAAAAAAAAAAAAAAAAAATACAGACGAATTGAGAACCATCCTCCTTTTTTGAAGTCGGGTTAAAAATAAAAGAATACGTTGGAATAAGATTCACACATCGTTATTGAGTAAATGTAAAACATAATTAGGAAACGGTTTGTCAAACATGCGGTTAATAACATAATTTAGACAAACACATCATTGCACTCAAACAGAGCACTGTCTCAGAGTTCATATTATCAACACTTTTGTCGCCGCATGTAAATATATCCTACTTATGTATATTTGATTGATACTAAGAAATAAACACCATATGAATTTATTTTATTTTTTGATATTATTTTTGTTATTAAGGATGTACGAGCACTTAATGTACGAGCTTCAAACAGATTTAGGCTTGATTTTTTTATATATATGTAGTTGATTTATATGCACAAATCGATTATAAAAGTTTCAGGGGAGTTACGGAAGTCTTGAATTTATTGTTTAATGTTAAAGTTCGAGTTTTAATGCTTTGCTCTTATGGAGAAACCCATATTTAGCAGATATTTTGACATATTTTGATAATTTTAATAAATAAAATAAGACGAATAAAGAAAAACTATACAATAGAAAATATTAATAAAGAGATTGATCCAATAAAATTCCGGAAAGACGGGCTAAAAAAAAGATATTTAAGAAAACAACAGAGATTTCAGGTAAATTTTATTGTTGTCGGCGGTAGCTTAATTACCCGAAATCTCCGGGTTTTTCTTAAATACCTTTTTTGATAGGCCCGGTATGATGGGCCTAAATTCCATTTTTATTTTAACTAACGACAAAAAATAATAAGATTATTGTAGATTTTTATGAATGTACTATATACGATTTTGTACAATTTTATAAATGGACTATACATGCAATGCTCGTACATCTTTAACTAGAAATATAATTTGGAAAGCAAATATAGCCTCTTAAAAAGTGATATTCTTAACGAAAGGGAAGTTTTAACAAACATTTTTTTTTCTTTTTAAATTCAATATATTTTACGAAATTTTGTTTTGACTATAGCTTTGATCATTGTGAATATTATCGAAATCAATCAAAAAATTTGCGTGCGGTTTTTAATTTTTATTAAATATTTGTTAGCAAATTTTCGAATAAAATGATGCTATTAGTTTTGTACTAAGAATTTCCAAATTTCCACAAATGTTCATCGATATCTGCTTAGAAGATATCGAAAATGACAATATAACTCCCAACTCGTCCTTTCTTATATTTGTAGCGAACTATAGAATTTCTATAGAGTCATTACATAATTTAGTGCCTACATTTTTGACTTTACTAGTGAGATCTTTATGTGTAGAATTTAATATACTAGAAACCAATCTTGTAACTATTCTGTTCGAAACATTAATATGCTGATTTTCGAGATATTATAGAGGCTCAAATTAATGGTATGGGATGTACCTTTTCGGAATATACACAGGTATTAAATTTAAACTAGATTTACGTTGAAAATGAATATTCGTTGATGAATACTCAACAGGAGCTCTTAGAATTTTTCCTTGTTCTTTTTGTAAATTAAATACGCGATTTAAAAATTCAAATAAAACTTCAAAAAAATTCTAAGAGCTCCTGTTGAGTTGGTCAGTAGCTCTGTCAATAATAAAACCCAATTCAATAACACAACATCATCATCGTACAACTTAATCTTCCTGTACGATCTCTTACATGAAGAAGGTACTCGATATTTAGTTGACACTGGAAGTTCACTATCTGTGATTCCAAAGTCGTATTGTAAATCTTGTAAATTTACAAATTTACCTTTTTCAATTATTGCAGCAAACAATACCATAATTATTACTTTTGGTACTTTGAAATTTTTCTCAATTTTGGAAATGATTTGGTTTTTTGTCATGAATTCATTGTTGGTGATGTAATTCATGGCATTCTGGGTATAGATTTTCTAAAGAAATTAAATTTGAATATCGATTTTAATAATCAAACATTATTAAAACCTATTAATTCATGCGTTGAAGTGATCTCACTTCAAAATCAATTTACGAAAATCCTAAATTCTTTTCCAAATTTAACCAAATCAGAAAAATTCAATCTTAATGCTAAACATAATACTCGACACCGCTCCTAAGACTAAGAATGGGATTTCGAGCTGGTGTATTTTAGGGGAATTTTTTTTGTACAACACTCTCTTAATAATACAGGACTTATAAAAAAGAAAAAAATGCTTTTTTAAAGCACCCTTATATATATATATATATATATATATATATATATATATATATATATATATATATATATATATATATATATATAAATATATATATATATATATATATACATCTATATATATATTATAATACATGTATTTTATTCACAAAAAGGGTTCATGACTCCATTTACATATTATATTATCAAACCCTAATTTATTTTAGATAAAGTAATAAAATTTTGGGCTCATTAATGCATGTATACCTAATTTCCATTACGTGTATGTTACTAATTCAAGTAGCAATTTTATATGATCAATTAAAACTAATGAGTTTTGAAATGAGCTGGTACATAATAATTGTATTATGATTGTTAAAAAATAATAAAGTCAATATTTAATTAAAAAATCAAAAATTATGTGTGTCTTACCGAAATTATTTAATTATATCTTTAAGTAAATATTAATTTACTAACATAACAAAGTTTACAAGGTTAACTTTTATTATATATACATACTAACAAAAATTATTTGTATTGTGTGATTCAAATAGTGTGTGTGAGTTTGTGTGTGTGTGTGTGTGTGTGTGTGTGTGTGTGTGTGTATTTGTAGCATAGAGTGATAAATAAATTGATAAATAAAGCAAATGAATTAGTTTCTTGTGTTGAAATATTAAAAGATTTGAATAAAACAAGTGAAAATAACAACTAACTGAGTGAATTGGTTAAACACTCGGTATTTAATGAAATTATGAAAAAAGTTTCAGACAAAAGTTATTTATTTCTAAAAAAGGAACATTTTTTGTTATTAAATTTTTGTTCTATCTCCGACGGTTTCAAAGATAGACAGTTTTGCCAATTTTGCTCAAATGTGGTTCTATTGGCCCATTGACTTGACTTTATTTTTTAGCCCAAGAACACATACATGCAATTTCAGCTCGGTTTTCTCTTTATGTTTTTGAGTTATCGTGTCCAAAGGTGGACGGTCATGCGAAAAACATTTAATGAACACCTATTCCAAACATTTGTCTGCGATCAATATTTTCAAGCGTTACAAAGTCCAGACTAAACTTAATATTCCCTTGTATATTTTCATATACCGGATGTATAAAGTATAAAGTATATGTACCAATAACTTTTTGGCGACTTATCTTCCTGTACCAATATTATTATCATTTATGTCCCATGTTATCAAAAAAAGTAGTAAACAGGAGCTCTATTCTCAGAGTTATACGCAAAGTTTCGTACGCAAATGATAAGAGCGATTCCGAAGTACTGTGTGCACCGTTTTGTATGAAAAATTACATATGTGAATAATTTCAAAATCAAATATTCCACTTGTTTAGTTGCACAAAGGCATAGATACATTGTGATGCCTAAGGATGTCAGGAAGTGAGTGGAGTGGTAGGAATTTTTGTGTGTAGACTAGGAATTGGTAGTATGTGCGGCTGCAGCCGACTTTGATAGGAACTATGCCGATACTCATCTGGAGTTCGTGAAGTAAACTGCAGAAAACCTTCTCAAGCATAGCCGGTTACTTCGTTCTTGTACATACGCCGACAGCTTAGTCAATTAACCTGCACAAAGACATAATCAACATTAATTTTAACTATAACCATAGAAACTTTTTCATCGTGGTAAAGGTAAATTCGCCTTTATTCGCGCATACCTCTTCCTCTTGGCCTGTGAAGGAAAGCTTGCATTTACTGATTGTCAAATTAATGAGAATGGATTTGATTAAAGCTTGTTAGATAGAGAGTTACATCCAGGGGTATAAAAAGTATTGCACTTCGACCTTATGGCCCATTGTACCCCCACCCCCTTCTACTTCGATCTTACGAGATTCGCTTCTCTCATATCTTGATAATAGCCAAGAGCATGCTCATCAGGTTTCCCTGATGGTTCAAATATTCGGGGTGAGATGCATCGAATATTTTGTATCTACTGTAATTGATAGACTCGCAGTTAAAGATGATATGGTCGAATGTGTCGTCCTCCTCACCGTAGTACAGTCTGCACATAATGGATTCATTGGGGAGTGCAATTGTGTGTAGGTGCTTTCGTTATTCGATAATCTTTTGTTGTATCCTGTTGAGTGCATCGAAGGACAGCCTCTTGGATGCATTCCGAAACAGTATTATCCCGAATTTTTGTTGCGATCTTTTTCCCCGATGATCACGGTAATTAAAGTCTATACAATAGTTGATCGCTTGTTTACATGTCTTTAGAATTCCTAACATAAGTTATGGGCCTATGAAAGGTATTTCGGCTCTCTTCTTTGCTAAGGTACAGCTTTTTTGTTTCGTTCGAAACCACTGTGACCTGGTTCTGTTTTGCTGGCAAAATGGAATCTAGTAGTTCCAGTACATCCAGTCGTTTCTCTACAACCCCTGAGGTGATTTCAGTGGCAGGCAAGGCTTTTAGAGCAGCTTGACTGTGATAGTTAATGTATAACATTTCACAAACGGAATTTGTGAAAATTGATCATCCCACGAATCTTGTACACCCAAACTGGTTATTTTGTAATGGAAAATTTGAAATGTAAAGGAAAAAATTTGTTTTAAAGAACTATAATATTTATTCGAAAATTCGGAACATATCAACTTGATATAACATTTGAAAAATGTACACCATCGCGATACAGTGGAAAGAGCAATACCGTATATTTATTAACCCCTCCCCCAAAACTTTTTGAAACTCAAGTTGAACAATGTTTAGTAAATTATGAAAACTTTAGAAATTAAAATAAATCTCTCATAAAATTAAAATATCTTTCGGGCTATTTATAAATATAAATACACAAATCCATGTAATAATCAAGAACTACATATTGTTTACAAACAATTGTATTTGTATTAAATAAAGATGCTGGCTGACGTTCGTTGTTGCTTGACTTTCTTTTTAACTGAAAAAAATAAATATACTTATACTTGTAATCTTTAAAAGTTTAATAATTGATTCAAGTAGCGAAGGTGGTTGAAGATCCCATATTAGACATAAGCGTATCTTAATTAAAAAAGTTATGAAGGGGAGGTGAATATAAATAAATTTTATTGTGGACACTAAATTTAGACGTATCAGTCCAAGTGGCCAGGCGGTCTAAGGCGTAATGTCTGCGCAGTTAAGAGAATAGGGAATATGCATGAAAATTTTTTTTCACTTGAATTGAAGCATGTTTACTTGACAAATATCAAGGTAAAATTACTTTTTAAATAACTTTAAAAATAAGCGAGATATGAATGATTGAAATTCCTGATTAGACAAAGAGGGTGATAGCCCTCTTGATATATTATGTAACGTCATATAACACTTTCACCATTTAAAATACACGTAAAACTCCGTTTTTAGTATTTTTGCAAGAAAGAGACAGATATAATCTTTAAAAGCTTATAGCTTCCTTGATATTTGTCGGATTTTAATTTCGTTTTTAAATATTATTACAGTATTAACAGTATTTTCATATTCTGAAAATAATAGTGCAAAAAAATTTCCATGCATATTCCCTATTAAAAGAAATTAAGAGAAAAAATAAGGGGCGGTTAATTGACTAAACTATCGGCGTATGGACAAGAACGAAGTAACCGGCTATGCCTGAGAAAGTTTTCTGCAGTTTGCTTCACAAACTTCAGATGAATATCGGCATAGTTCCTATCATAGTCGGCTGCTGCCGCATATCCTGCCAATTCCTAGCCTATTCACAAAAATTCCTTACACTCCATTCACATCCTCACATCCTTAGGCATCACAATGAACCTTATCTATTGCCTATACAATCTATCTATCTATATTGGCTCACATCACTTATCATTCATTTTTACCTCCCATGTATAAGGCAGTTAGTTTATGTTAATGAAATATTTTTAACTACTATGTACACTCCCGTTCATAAAAATTGAACCAGTTGAAACATTCTGAAGTGTTATTGTATATAATATACATATATTTAGTAATATTCACGCTTAGAATATGACTTACTAGTGGCTCAATTTTTATGAACAGGAGTGTATGTGTGTACTGAAACTATTGAAGAAAATAACGTTTATAGGCAAATCTTGCTTATATTCCTCTGTTTAAGATTAGACTCTAGAATGTAACCGAAGTTACAAAAAAAGAAGAGAGGCGCAGTTCGGTTCCGTGCTGTTTTTTCCTGAAAACGTCTTGCACATGATCCATAGCCTTTTGGACTGTCGCTAGCTGCTGTATGCCCGATAGGCTAGCCACTTAATCGCTTTGTGTTATTTGTTCACTTACTTTCGACGCTGCCGTAGCTCTCGTATTTATTTGGCATTGGATTTTTTAAGTTGGATTTCCTTCAACGCGAATTTTCCTCAGATATTTGATTTTTTTTAAATAATTTCGAGTATAATGACATATGAGAGGAAATCTTCAACTTTTTTTAAATTTTCAATTTAATACCGATTTTCACTCTTCACAATGACACTAGAATTAATGTCTTAGCTAAAAGCGTTTTCATACTACACCAATTTATAACTTTACACAAAGCAAATTCGTAATCATTCAAGCGCATGCGCCTACACTGGTAAGATCACGTCACATGCTAAACAAATACAGCGCGATAGATACGCAAAGATATGATCTATCTGTTTGATCACCAGTGTCAAAAAAACAATTTTCAAAAAATCTAATACCTGATTATCAATGTTAGCTTCGATACCCTCACTTTAGTTAAAACAACGCCGTATAGTCACAAAAGGATACTGTCAATAAATAGGTAGGGTTCTTCACACACCTAATCCGTTAGTCAGTCAACTCAAATAATCCTCAGGTCAGATCATACCCTCAGTCAAATCGTACAAAAGACAGAACTGCTTTAATATCATTGTAAGACACGCACCAAATTAACAACACGCAACATATCTCTGAATCCATATCCCAGAGATAGTTACGATTAGCTAATTCATACTGATGATGACTACATTGTAGTCGAAATACGTATTTATAAAATGCAAACAAATGTTCTAGGAATAGGGAATATGCATGAACATTTTTTTTCACTTGAATTGAAGCATGTTTACTTGACAAATATCAAGGTAAAATTATTTTTTAAATAACTTTAAAAATAAGCGAGATATGAATGATTGAAATTCCCGATTAGACAAAGAGGGTGATAGCCCTCTTGATATGTTATGTGACGTCATAGTACACGTTCACCATTTAAAATAGACGTAAAACTCCGTTTTTAGTATTTTTGCAAGAAAGAGACAGATAATAATCTTTAAAAGCTTATAGCTTCCTTGATATTTGTCGGATTTTAATTTCGTTTTTAAATATTATTACAGTATTAACAGTATTTTCATATTCTGAAAATAAATGTGAAAAAAAATTTTCATGCATATTCCCTATTAGGGCAAAATTTGAAATGTAATTTAATCTATATTAAGTATAATAAAAGTTATATTCACGATAAATAATTCTTATTTTCTCCATAAAAAAATAAAAAACACTTGTGGGTAATTTCATCAATACGATACTCAACTTTTAACTTTATATACATTTAAAAAATTCTATTAAAAAAAAAATTGTGCAAATTGTACCTTCTAAAATTGGGCGCCCCAAGCGATTACTTGTATTGCATTGTTTACTTGCTGATGTATCCGCCCCTGATTTAAAGAATATCAGTGAATAAATATAATAAATTCGTATAAAATGAAAAGTATGCGGAATGTTAAAAAATACCTCGAGGATAAAATATGATATCCTATTATATATGTATTGAGCCAAGTAGGTAGGTAGGTATATATATATATACCATATTAAATGTGTATAGGTAGATTGTAAATATTTATGTCATATTCAATGTTTAATTAAGTATATAATATTTATATGAATATTAATAAAATGTGTACAGATTGTGTAATGCATCATTAGTCACGGCTATGCTAATTGGAAGTAAAACAAATACTAAATCATTTAAATTACAAACGAAAAATTAAGGACAGGATGGTTTATTAAAGGAAATAAATATGATATAATCAAGGAAGGAATCATAATCATAATCATAATCATTATTATAGATTGTAGAGGCTGCCCTGGATGGGCTACATTTCAACCATAAGGTCTATTGTGATGCCTAAGGATTTGAGGATGTGAGTGGAGTGAAAGGAATTTTTGTGTATAGACTAGGAATTGGTAGGATATGCGGCTGCAGCCGACTATGATAGGAACTATGCCAATATTCATCAGGAGTTCGTGTAGGAAACTGCAGGAAACCTTCTCAAGCATAGCCGGTTACTTCGTTCTTGTCCATACGCCGAGAGTTTAGTCAATTAACCGCTCCTTTTTTTTACTTAATAATTGACAAACTGCTGATGTCGGGATTCGAACCTATCACCTCCTAGTTTCCAAGTAGGCATACTGCGCAGACATAACGCCTTTGACCGCTCGGCCACTTGGACTGGTTACACAGTCGAACTTAACCTAATATATTCCGGTATATAGTGTATACACCGGGTATACAATATAACCTGGTATATATTGTATATAATGGGTATAAAAATATGATAAAATCTTTTAGAAAATAATTTTTACAGTGTAACATCGGCCTGTGACACATTTAAAAAAATACTCTGTAACAATGTCTCTGTTAATATACGGGTGAATGGGTGTCTATGACTTTCTCAATGTTAACTTTAATTAACCTGTTTTCTTGAATCAGTGTGTTCCCAAGTCCCAATTGTTATGTTACCTTTTTTCTATGTGTACATACACGAACAGAAGTATTTTATGTACTGTAAACATATATCTTTATGTTATAACAAATCGCCAACTTATTAAAAACATTTTCTTTAACCAATAAAATTTATTCGGACATTCAATGCATATCGTATATTTGAACTTGATTTGTTGCACGTATTGCCACCTATGAATGGGTTTTTGAACCTGTATATGTGCTGCCATCTATGACCATCTTTTTAATTTGATTTGTTACATGTAATATCACTTTTGAACAACTTGTTGATCGCGTGGCGACAAAAAGTTTCCGGGCCAACAGTCGGTCTACCTCCAAAAAATAAATGTTTCACATAAAAAATTAAAATACACGCTTTTATAAATAACATACAAACTAAAACCCATTAATCAAGTTTATAGTTTTTTTTCCGCCATATTTTCGAATATCATCATGAGTTCGTTTCACTGACCTTTATATAAACTGGACAGATTATAAAATTTCAAATTCCCCCTTTACCTAGATCAGTTTTTTTGTATTATAAATACGTATTTCGACTACAAAGTAGTCATTGTAGTGGTATCGCTTCTTCATTAAATTATTATTATAATTTTGTTCATCAACGGGTTGATCTTTACTGATTTGATTTATGAAATATTATTATTTTAATATGTAAATTACCATGGTTGTTAACATTCAAAGCAACAGTGATAATAGAGGGAAGTTATAGTTGTTATGCAACAGATAAAAATGATGAACAAAATTATAATAATAATTTAATGAATTGGTTCATCAGTATAATTGGTTCCTATTGGTTCTATGTTAATAGACATATTTTATACCACATAAGTATACAGTACTTAATAATATTAAAACAATAACATAAAGAATATAAAAATCGAAAATTAAAGAGGACTTTATAATAGTATTGAAAACCTGTGGAAAGTTTGAATCAACTAGATCCGAACTTTTAAGATTTTTACAGTAGAAAAAATGATGGGTGTATTAATAATTAATAAATTAGTATATTCATTATAGCATGTCTAACTTTTAATTACGCAGTCTGTACATACAGGATCGGAGTTACAATTATTTTCAACGTGTTGATTTGTAAATGGAAAAGGAGGCATACTTAAATAAATAGTTTTTTTTTCTTATAGAGAATTTTCTTATTAAACATTTTATTTTATATAACAGAGAAATATTATTTCTGAAACAGATTTTACTTGATAAAGTCAAAATAATATGATGTCACCAAAATTGTAAAGAATGATCTAGTATATTTTATTCACATTGTTGCAAGTCTACATTCTAATCTTGTATTGATTGATTGATTAATATCGGGGTAAAAACTATTACACTTCGATCTTAATATGGTCCATTGCGCTCCCTAATCTTGTATTATTTACATTCAAATTTTTCTCAAGTTCGTGTATGAATGCTCTTGTAAGAACTACAAAATCTAAAATTCGGTGCCCTTGTAGCGGTATCGCTTCTTCATTAAATTATTATTATAATTTTGTTCATCATTTTTATCCGTTGCATAACAACTATAACTTCCTTCTATTATCACGGTTGCTTTGAATGTTAACAACCATGGTAATTTGCATATAAATATATATAACATTTCATAAATCAAATCAATAAAGATCAATTATATCTTTCACATATATCTAAGATTTTTTGTATCAAATCAATAAAGATCAATTATACCTTTCACATATATTTATTATTTATTTTAATAATAATTATTTAAAATAATTATCATTTAACTTTACACCCTCACTCATGAGATTTTATTACAAATTTGGTTCTTGATGGTTCCTGAAATGTTGTCGATGGGAAATCCCATCGGACTTTGTACGATAATAAAGAACTAATTCAAATATAATAAATTCAAATATCTTCGATCACAACACGAGTTTACACGATACATTTTAGTAACGTCATATATTTAGTCAGTTGGGGAAACGTCATACTGGGGAAACGAAGGCAAACATTCAAACAGTACCATTGTGGATATTTTTGTCTCTCCTACATAAAAAGATAGCAATAGTAAATACGGCATTTGAGAAAGTTCATCCATAGAAGTGGCGTATAGGCACATCAAATGGCAATAGCAGGATTTAAAATTTTAAAATATATGTTTATCATTTTAAAGAAACAATAGGGAATATGCATGAAAATTTTTTTTCACTTGAATTGAAGCATGTTTATTTGACAAATATCAAGGTAAAATTACTTTTTAAATAACTTTAAAAATAAGCGAGATATGAATGATTGAAATTCCCGATTAGACAAAGAGGGTGATAGCCCTCTTGATATGTCATGTGACGTCATATTACACTTTCACCATTTAAAGTACACGTAAAACTCCTTTTTTAGTATTTTTGCAAGAAAGAGACAGATAATAATCTTTAAAAGCTTATAGCTTTCTTGATATTTGTCGGATTTTAATTTCATTTTTAAATATTATTACAGTATTAACAGTATTTTCATATTCTGAAAATAAATGTGAAAAAAAATTTTCATGCATATTCCCTATTAGAAACTTCCATTTTGAAAAAAGTTGTAAATATTATATTTTTGTTTGATTTTTAAGTAGTTTCATTATCAACAATAATTTATTAAATAAAAAAATAAAATATTATGTTTGTTGTCATAAATGATTTAATTATAATTATAATGAGAAAGGTTGTTTCATAATTAATGATTATATGTTTATATAATTAAATTATATTTTATACAAAAAAATACCATTTTGGTATTCTGATGACGGTGAATGGGGAAACCCATCGAAATATATTACTAACAATAAAAAAATAATTTATTAATTAAAAGTATATTTTTTAAATTTAAATCTATGTTGAAATGATGCAAAAACATCCATATAAAAATAAAAATAATAATAACTTGTTATTAAATCTTTTATGAAAGGCAATTTTTTTAATCCCAATCTGCATGTTAAAAAATTAATTTAAAACAATTATCTTAAACTATGCAACAGAATGGGTTCAAATTTGGATGTGCATTAAATTTTGAATGAGAGATGTCTGAATTTTATTGGGGAGTGTGTCACAAAGGAAGCTTGCACAGTAGTGGATGTAAAAATCCGTATGAAGAGACAAAACGAGACTTTTCACCAGATCTATCCAATATTGAAGAACAAAAACATAAAAAAATACGCCTTTTCAACAGCAACGTGAACATCAGCAGGGCCGATACGGCAGTGAAACTTGAAAGTCATGAAAACCACCTCTTCACTAACCGCTGCTTGGATGTATGGTGGCCATAAACAATATCAAATGAAGACCTATGGAGACCCACTAATCCGCTTAGAAATTAAGAAAAAAACAGTGGATAGTTCACACTTTTAGAAAACCCGATGATACTTTTGGAATATATCAAGAAGCCAATCTAAAACCTACGTAAATATAATTTAATAAAAAGATAATTTGTGGACTTTCAAACAAACTTTTACCTTGCCTGAATATTTAATAATGAATATGTTGGTTTGCTAGTGGTTACGGCATCTAACCAGGCGACATTCTGTAATGAAAGAAATAGGTTGGGTCTGCAAAAACAGACAGGAAGTAAGAAAGATTGCGATAAATGGAAGTCACTCGTGCATGATGTAAATTACAATTGAATTCAACAGAGTCAAATCAACTAAATCATTACACCAGCCACCTTGAATTGTGGGTTTTCTGGTGATATTTATGAATAACTTTTTGATTGAATAATAAGTGCCATGGAAATGCGAAGTATGGAAAGGTTGAAATCCACTATTTGGATTGCTTCATGTAATCAGGCGCGGATCTAGCCCTCAAAAAAGATTGTGGTCACAGCCACCCAAAAATCGGTCAAGTGCGAGTCGGAGTATGAACTCGCTTATGATCAATATAGTGCATTCCTACAAAGGAAATGTTTACAAAATATATGACGCCCTGACCAAGATTTTGTACAGTGTATAGTTCCATGTGGGCAAAGCCGTGGGGCGAATACTAGTAAATTAATACACCTGTAAAATGTTAGCTTGTTCGCTCATGAAAATTACAAAAGTAAATGTGTGTTTGTTTGCACATCACAGTGTCACATTTAGACTCTAAACTACTGAACCGATTTTGAGAAATTTTTACAACTTCAAAGGATATCAAATTAAATAAAAGACTAGTACACATTTTACATGAAATAATTTGATTTAAGTGCTTACTTAAATTACAAATTCAAGCTTACGTTTCTTTCTCGCGAAAACGTTGATAATTTCATCGATATCCAGGTTCACATCTTTGTGTATATTTAGGAGAGCTAGCCCGGATAATCTTTTCTGTGCCATTGAGGCATGCAACCAAGATTTTACTCTGCGAAGAGTAGAAAACGATCTCTCTGAGGTAGCTACGCTGACCGAGAGAGTTGTCAGTATTTGTAAGGAAATTTTGATGTTAGGGTACAAATCTTCGTCGCACGCCACGCCACCATAAAAGAAGGCGGCTCGAAAGTTTTGGCGGCAATGTATATGTGCATACAACACACGCATACTTTTAAATTAGTAGACGACTATGTACTTTAAAATTAGTAGATAACTATGCGCACCCAGCGAATAGTAATTTCTTTTTTCCACTACAAGTATTCATGTGCCAAAAAGAAACAGATAATATATTGTCCAAAATGTGACATAATGTGTCAGCATATCGTCTATGATGATTAAGTACTTCGCTGCGTTCCGAATCACCCACGATTATTAAGGCATTGGATATAATATCATCAGCCTATCGACCTCAATAGACCGTGAAAGTGTGACGTCACAAGTCTATTTGGGTATGCCCATCGTGCCCACAACGGTGGATCCGCGCTTGCATGTAAATCTACACAATTCGAGCCGGTCCTGTGTATTATTTGTAAGTAAACACATAGCCTTCCACGAATCATGTGTAAGATAGATAACATTTACAAAAAAAAAAACTATGTTTTAAGTAACATGATTTTTTCTCAATACAGTGACAAAATGCTTATCATTCAATATATGTGTCAATATATGTGTGTGTATAAATCTCATAATATTTTCACTTAAAAAAAGTTTAAAAATTTGTTGTGTGTTTTTGTGATGGCATGTTTAGAATGATTTCTATATTGATATATTAAATTATTGTTAAACTAACTACACAGGTAATTTGATTAACAACAACAAGTTCTAATACATGTAATTTACATAAAAACTGAATAATATTCATCAGGTGGTATTATAAAATTGTGTGACCTTTAAAAATAAGTACCTAAATAATAATAAAAACATATTAATAGATTGTTTACAGATCTACACAGGTATATGATATCAATGGAGTTTTAATATTGAAAATACTTTTTATAAATTTTTAATTCGGCAAATTAATATGATAAAAATTAGTGAGAAAAAAGAGAATTTAACATTATGTGATGATGATAATGATGATAAGGGTACTACTGATGAATTGGATTTTAAAGAAAAAAATAAAAATATTACTGTGCATAATGAGTTTGCAAATAAAGTTAATGATAGTGAGCAATTAGAAAGATGTTATTATACGGTTCATGGTGATGGAAGTCAAATTAGCAGGTTAGTATGGATACACTTCCCAATTGCCTGACTTATGACTATATGGTTATTAAAGTCAACGTTTTGGATAGAGGGAAATATTTTTATTATTACAGACAACTCTCTATTGGATAACTCTTTCGGAGTGAGTTTTGAATTTTAGCAGCAGATGTGTTATATATGTAAAGAGTGTTAAAGTGTGGTTTCTAGGCATTAAAACAGCTGTGGAAAATAGACAGGTAAAAGTCGGTACAAAATCTCGGTTATTTGAATTTTACTTTAAAACAGGAAAAATTAAGGAAAAAATATGCAATTATTTTTTTTAAATATAATTTTATTCATTATTATAATTTTATAACATTTTTAAACCAACCACAAGAAATTATATCATAATATATATTGTGGATTTTCTCAGATTTTTCTCAGACACGTGCGAAAGTGCGAAATTTCATGCATATTTAGCGCATTTTCTAGGCATCCTACAGAATATAGTTTTTGCTAGTTCACAGCGAACATTGGAAAACCTTCTTTCAGGGCTGATTATTTGAAAAAAAAAGCGAAATTTTTAGCCGAGAAAATCGACACTTTATCTTCATTCTGCAGTAGTATATATAAATTTAGTTTTTTAAGAAATGACCTTTTTTATAATTTAACTAACCGGAAATTTAACTATTCGGATCAAGTCCGGTCCTAATTAATTAGGATAATAGGGAATATACATGAAATTTTTTTTTGACATTTATTTTCAGAATATGAAAATACTGTTAATACTGTAATAATATTTAAAAACGAAATTATAATCCGACAAATATCAAGCGAGCTATAAGCTTTTAAAGATTATTATCTGTCTCTTTCTTGCAAAAATACTAAAAACGGAGTTTTACGTGTATTTTAAATGGTGAAAGTGTAATATGACGTCACATAACATATCAAGAGGGCTATCACCCTCTTTGTCTAATCGGGAATTTCAATCATTCATATCTCGCTTATTTTTAAAGTTATTTAAAAAGTAATTTTACCTTGATATTTGTCAAGTAAACATGCTTCAATTCAAGTGAAAAAAAATTTTCATGCATATTCGATATACAATAATTATACAAGTTTATAAATTTAGCAATATATAAATTTGTTTGTTTTAAATAAATTCCAAAAATCGGTTAAAGGTTCGACTAGTTCGTGCCATTGACCTTACTCTATATCACCTATAAAGTACTCTCTTTCGAATATTTTATATCACCTATAAAGATACAGTATCGTTGCCGTGTACTGCTATATTGGAAATGAATAAACTTACCTTTTGAGAAAAAAACATTGTTAATATTCGACGGTGCATGCAAAATATCTTTTTGTCGGGGTTGTAAAAATATCTCGAAGACATTTTTATTCAATAAAATATTTTGAAAGTTAATATATGTGTTTTTTTTTTGCTAAGAAGTATTTATTTATCCTACAATTTATAAATTCATATGAAAGTCTATAAATCGATTTCTGGACTACTCTGGTTTTCAAAAAATAGTTGAAAAAAGATTGAAATATAATAAAAAACCCGCTTTTAGTATTATACGGTGCAAATGAACGGAGCTCAAACTTGATTTATATACATCTATTTTTCGTTGCCTCGAGTTGGGAGGTATTAGCCTAAATAAGGACTCCTATTGTGAAAAACTTGTTGACTCTATAATAGCTTATGAAAAGTATAATTTAAAAAAAATAGAATATTAAAATATGGACGCCCAAAATATGTATTTATAGCTCAAAAAGATTTTAACTCCCAAGGAATATGTGGCCGTATAAAACCTTCCACACTTTTTGTTAAGTATTGGGCTATTTTTGTTAAGTATTACTTGACAAAAATCTTAAAAATAATTTTTAAATTTACTAACATTATTATTAAAATTAAACATGATTATTTTGTCTGAAAAGGAACCGTGTTCCAAAACTGTAGCCTCAAATGAAAAATTTTTTACGCAAATATTTATTTTAAGTCTCACGTTGTTGGGATGCGTAAAACACCATACACAGCTAATTATCTAAAAAGTTCTTTTTTACTAAAAAATTCTTTTTTTAATCAATTGGATTTTTTTCATACGCTGAATAGTTTTGTCAGAATTTCAGCTCAAACATCTGAAATTACTCTCGATTATGATACCATATGTACCCATAGAGTACCTTTTACACTACTTTATATTTTCATACATTTGTAAATGTCTAAAACAGTTCACGTACCGCTCCTGAACTCAGTACGGGGTTTAAGAAATTAACACAATATATATATTTTACTTTACAGAGTTCCGTTACGAAATACTCGAAGAAAATCAGCTGCAAAAAGGCATCGAGAATCAGAAGATGACGAATTTTTGGGATCAGCAGAAAGTTCACCGAATAATTCGATTACATCGGTTAATTCCTTGGCTAGTTTACTGAAAGAAAAAATGCAGGTTAGTCCAATAGAATCGAAAGAATAATAATTATTGGCGTAGATTACATTTTTCACTACTAATATATTTCATTCCTTCATTTCAACCAAAGATTTATTTGAAGTTTAGCATGTATATATCGAAGTTGGTTCAATTTCAATACAAAGCGCTTCAAAAATTTTACAATTCAATATTTTTTGCTTTTTATTGCGTTTTCTAATAATAAAAGCTCGTATTTCAATATTATTGCAAATATAACACTTTTTAAGACTTAAAATATAAATTCAATTTCCTAACGCTTCTACATTAACTGACATTTTCACTCAATTTCTATGCCGGGAGTTTTGAATTATATCAATAATTCATCGATAGTACCATATTATTGACTGTATTGTCATCAGAATTGCTTACATTTGCAAAATTTCAGCTTGATCAGCTTAATATGAAGTGAATTGAAATAGTGAGTACAAATTTTGACCCGGTATGATTAAATAAAATCATATAAAAAGAAAAATAATATTTATCGAGAGCAAATTAATTCCTATTTTGAATCACAAATTTTTACTGTTACTTGTATATATCCTTTTTTACAAGAATTTTCGAAGTAGTTATCAGATAATATCGAATCATAGTGTTTTCACAGTGAAATACTTGTATGGTTTGTTTGGTGGTCCTAAATTATTGGTATTATTTCATTATTTAAAAAAAATTCGTTACGCAGGAGCTGCGTCAACTTAGCGAATTTCTTTAGAATACATAAATCATTCTCTAGCGGTCATAATTTTAGTGAGATCGAAATGAAATTAAATATCTGATATGACTTTATTGATAGCCCAAAAAAACGATATAACGATTATAGTTTTTTATAGTTACTGACTACTGTGGAAACGACAATCAAAATTTTTTACAATTAAATATATTTTATGTATTCGTGTCAAACAAACACAAAATATTAAATATCTCTCTTAATATTAGAATAATCGAAAAATGTATAAGGAGTAAAGTTGTAGAAAATCAAGTTTGCTACAGTTCATTACTTGATCATTTTTCTCAAACTCTAATGTGAACAGAGATATTTAGAATTTTAATTTTAAATCTTTAATTGTAATAATTTCTGTAATTATTAGTGTAACAGAAAAATGATAGGAAACAAAATTACAGTAAAACTTAGTACCTACAACTCCTGACAAATTTTTCGATTTTTCAAATATTAAGGGAGATAGTCAAATTTTGTGTTTCCTCCACCCTCTAAACCCTCTTTCATCTCGACCGATTTTACCCATTAACGAACTTGACCTTTAGAATAACAAAAGGGCCTCAAATACCAAATTTCATTCCAATCGGAATAAAACTGTGACCGCTAGGTAGTCCACAGACATTTAAAAAAAGTACATATGTATATATGTATTTATATATGTATATATGTATGCATATGTACAAATTTTAGCGATAGTGATTTTTAACATCTAATAGGTAGGATCGATGGACATTTGAAGAAATTTTTACGAAATTCCAACATTGGTGCAAAAACAATAGCTGCATTTCCTTTGGAGGAAATTCGCTAATAACGTAAACGTCTGCATCTGGGATATTACAAGCTTTTATTTAACTTGCAGTGTATGTATGTATGCATGTTCGGGTCAAATCTTGCAAGCTGAATTAGAACCACTTCCTCTTATCCTACGGAGTTGAATTTTTACATGTTGGTTCAATTCCGTTGACAATGCATTTTTATGGTAAGCATGACAAGAATCAATAAGGAGAAAGGGGGGGGGGGGTTAGAGAGAGGTGGAAAAAAATTTGGTATATCTCTTTTAATATTGAAAAAATCGAAAAACACATAAGAAGTAAAGTTGTAGAAAATTAGATTTACTATAAAAGCTTGTTTTAAAAAATGGTTTTTCAATAGAAATATTATTTTAATTGAATAATTCAAATATTATTTTGTTTTCGAAACTCTGCTCACAAGCAAACAAATAATTTTAGGAAAATTTCAAATATTTGTTTCATTTCAATAGTAGTACTAATTATATATGACAAAATTAATCTGTTGTTTTACTTATGGTTTATTCGTCTATACGATTTATACTTATGGTGATCAACGTACAGCTAAATGATTGTGTATATTAGTGTTCTTTAACAAAGACTTTTTGGCTAAATCTATGTATTCTATATTTTTCTATTTTCAACTGTATGCCAATCGCTTTTCAAACTAACGTGAGACAGAATTTTCTGTAGACAAATTTATACACTTTTCATCAATTTTTTACCATTTTTTTGAATCAACACGGCTACTTACATAAAATTTAAAAGTAATTATTGTATATCATTACGTTTTAGATGTTTCCAAATGCATTAAAAAAGAAACAGAAGACAGTTGATATTAAACTACGAGCCTTTGTTACCTTTTTATTTTTATCGATTGTATTTATTGTTAGTATAGCATATGTGCTGTACCATCAAAAAGTACTACAAAAAGCATATTTTCATCGTATCAAATTCAATAAAATCGAACGTACTATGCGTATATTTAATAATGATGGTATCGAAATTATTCGTGGTATGTTAGGAGTAACTGTATCAAGTGAAGATGCATATCATTGTTTAAAAGAGAATGAAAAAACCGATGGTTCACTGTGTTTTGAATGGATGTCAGAAGCACGATTATATTTAAATTACAAAGAAATCAATAAAGATGTACGTTGTTATAATTTAAATTGGATATCGTTAGCATCTTATATAGCACCAACAGATTGTTTTGATTTAAATGTTGGTAAAGGATATTGGTATGGCGGTGGACAAACAGCAGATCCAGCATGGCCCTTACAAAAGAAGTCGTTCGATTATTCACCATTTGTAACTGGTGATATTGCTAAACATACATGGGGAAATGTTTTAAAAAGATATTTTATTAGTTCTAGAGGTGTAGCAATTGTTATTGATAATGATTCACCATTACATATTGCAATAAATGCTACAAATTCAAAAAAGCTCTGTTTACGAGCACAATTCGATGAGTTTTCATATGTCAATCATAAAACAATATATCCTCACCTGAATTATAGTATATGTACAGGACCAAATATGAAAATTTTACATTCGTCCTTGTCGGAGAAATCTTTGTGGGATGGATTAAAACCCGAAGATATTAGTACTGTTAATTCATTTATCAGTGAACCAGTATGGCAAATTGCGCCAGAAATTAAAAGTGATTTGATTGAAGCGACTATTTATAACTATACGGAGGATGTGATTGCATTAGGTTTCTTTAAACAAGGCCATGTAGTAGTTAATGAGTTTTGGCAAGGTGAAGTTGGTGATTTTACATTGGACGAAGATCGTTTTCAAACATTAGATGAAACTGTGAATATAATCCGCAGACGAGGGTTTCGAATTGTATTCGCAATACAACCGTTTATATCAACGGAGAGTGTTAATTTTGCTGAATGTGTTCGTAAAGGTTTACTAATCACAGAACGATATTCAGATCAACGTATACCAGCCCTAACACGGTATAAGTCATTACAAAGTGCTGGTGTACTGGACTTTACGAAGAATGAGACAATGCCATGGTTAAAATCACAATTGGAATTGGTTATGAAACGATATTCTATTGATGCATTTTATTTGGATTTGGGTAATGCGTTTGATATGCCACATTATTATCAGTGTCATATTCATGCAACAAATCCGGATGAATTTAAGACGTATCTTCTCAACAGTTTGCAAGGTTAGAACAAAATTAAGTATGCTTAAATCATCCATTATGATGAGAAAAGATATTACATTTCAAATTTTCATTACACATTGCTTATACATATTATACATATGTACTCTCTCATACTCGTGGGATCTATGATACGAAGATGTAAACTAAACAGACGGTATATATATATATATATATATATATATATATATATATATATATATATATATATATATATATATATATATATATATATATATATATATATATATATATATATATATATATATGTATATATATATATATGTCCATAGATATATGCATATATATATATAAATTTTACACATGGTGATTTTCGGCATCTACTAGGTAGGATCAATGGACATTCGAAGAAATTTTTGCAAAATTTTGAATTGTGTACGAGACCAATAGCTCTATTTCCTTTCAGGAAATTCGCTAACAAGCTGTATATTTCAATTCATATTCTATTTTTACAGGTACAGTTAGCATAATAGGTGTGTCAAGTGCTGTTCAAAGACCTAGGGCTCCAATATTTGTATCATTACCACCATTTGAATCATCTTGGCGAGCTATAAAACGAGTTATACCAACAGTTTTAACTTATGGTATTATAGGATATCCATTTATTATGCCTGGAGCTGTGGGTGGTGATTTTGAGCCAGAAACAATGTGGCGTAATATTACGGAAGATAATGAAGCTTTGCTAGATAAAGAATTGTATGTTAGATGGTTACAATTAAGCACTTTTTTACCGGTCATACGTTTCACAGATTTACCTAGTAAATATGGAAAGAATGTATTAGACATGGCTAAACGATTAACATCGTTAAGATTAAATGTGGTAAGTCCTTTTTTGTTTAAGGATGTTCCAGCACTGTGTACACATACTTACACATATTATCGGCACACAGATACTTACACATACTATCAAATATTTCCGGTACATTGATCTGGCAACGTTGCTCTGTGCATATACCTATATAATATTATTGCTTATGTCAACAGTAACTATTCCAACTCTTTACTTGATGCAACTTGAGAGAGATTGGCGTACAATGTTGTCAGACCTCTATTTACCATAAACGGAATGTGTTATAATTGGATAAAAATAATATTTTAAATTATTATATTTCGAAAACAAAACGATATATAATAAATATTTATCATTACTCTCCTAGTTTTTTTTTAAATTCTGTCGAGTATTTTTTCTAATACAACAGATAATATTTGGGTGGACATGAAGTTTTAAATGCTTCTAATAAGAGAGAGTGAGAGAGAATGATAACTTTGATATTAATTATCTCACGTTCTAAACGGTCAAAAATTCTGAAACTTTGGGATTTATTATTTGGGATTTACAATATTTTTAGCTTGTGAAAAAAAATGAGCAAAATCTGTCGAAAAGTGGTGGTATGCTGGAACATCCTTAAGGATACATAAAGGTTGTCACCTAAATTGTTCCAATGGCAGACGATACGATCTAATAATAAAAATTGTAAATTTTAGATAACACCATTACTACGAAAATATGCTAGAGAAACTTTAGATTCGGGATTGCCATTGATACGTCCGTTATGGATGTTAGATCCCATCGATCAAGCTTGTCATGCTGTCACAGATGAATTTTCTATTGGCGAGGAAGTTATAGTTGCACCGATTTTACAACCGGGTGTTAGAAATAGAGAAGTTTATCTACCAGCTGGTGTATGGAAGGATGGTATTGATGGTAGTTTACGTAAAGGCAGTCGATGGATACATAATTATAGAGTACTCGAAGATCAAATTGCCTACTTTCAAAAAATGCCTGATAATACTAGATTTTAAATTTCTATCGAACTAAGTTACATGTCTTTAACTGACTCAAGATCAAGTGCTTTCATATTTTTGAAGCATGACAAAGTGTTGATTCAAATACATTGCTAAGAAAATTTCGAACAGTATTTAAATCCAGGACATTATGTGGTCTTCGATTACCCATTTTTATTTGGACCTTACGCGCCAACAGATTATCATGGAGGGTTGAAAGGTGTGCTTTTCTTTAGACTATGCCAATTGTGAAATTAGTAGTTATAAGTTGTAAATATATTTTTCAGATCCGTTTCGAAGTGTGATGTATGTTGTCGAAATGGGGAAACTTTGGATGCAAGTCAGCAGCTTCTACGTCGTCATTTCATCCTCTTTCTGCAGAAACGCACATTTCGCTGTTGGTTGGAATGTTATCATTCTGAAACAGTTATAAACAGTTCCTAAAACAAGACTTACTTCGTCATCGTAAATTTCGATCCCTGATCAAGACGATCTTATCAGTTGGAATTACTTATACCGATGTTGTCATGACCACTGATCAACGCCTCTCGTAACCATCTACGTCAATTTGTTGTCGAATATAGTCCAAACAAAAATAGGTATATTCCTAGAAGTGACTGTATATATTATATACAGTGGTGTTCTGAAATTCATTCAATAAAACTATACCACGGTGTAGAGCTGAAAAATACAAACAAAAAAGTTTAATAAACTTTTTCGATTTGACGCTTATTTTTTAAGATATCTTTAATTAAATACAATAAATTAAACATTGATAAATTCAACCAATCACAGAGCGCATGGTATAAGGAGGCGGGGCCTCTTACCGTCTGCCAGGCTTTAAAAAGTAAAGCGCTACCCTCTACTGCTGAGGTCACGCCTACTTACACTAAGGTTGAATTTATTAATGTTTAATTGATTGTATTTAATTGATATCTTAAAAAATAAGCGTCAAATCGAAAAACATTATTCAATTTTTTTGTTTGTTTTTTGCAGCTCTAAGTATAGTTTTCTTGAATGAATTTCAGAACACATAATTATGATTATAATACAGTAATCATAATTATAATATGCTGGTTTTATATTTTTAAGTCAATAGCAGAATTATATAAACGGAATAGTTGTACAAGTGTTTTAAGTCATAGACTTATAATATCATTGACTACGAATATAAGTAGCGGGGAGTAACCCGACAATCACTAAGCACATTGGACATAAATCCAAGCCTCTTGATTGTTACTTTTCCAGAATAATATTATTTGTTAGGTAGAGTTATTACTAGTTAGAGTTATTACTAGAGTTATTAGAATATTACTTGTTAGAACTTACCTGTTATTTTCTATTCTTAATTTTCTAAACAGAGTGTATTCATAGAACTCATCAAAATTAAATAGCAGTTCATATATACATAGCAATCTCAATTTACGTGGAAAAATATGAACCTTGCCAAAATATGAACAAAAATGTTTATATAAATTAGAATCCGGCAATGATTTGTAAAATGTAAAATACGAGCTTTTCAAGAAAACGTAATTTCTCAAACTTTTTTTCAAAATCTCGTATGTTGTATACAAAATATTGCTTGGGCCTATACCAAATACTTGGCCAAATACTTAAGCACCTTCATGTGAAAGAAAAATTTTGGAGCGTTGTTTCTCGAATACAATGTCTATTTATATTTATGTTTATTTGAACTGTTTTCTACTATTTGAACTATTTGAAGATCTTTCACCTATTAAAATTTTTGCATTATTTTTACGAGTAGATTCTTTTAGGTGTAATCCAAAACTTGTACATATCTTGGTGTCTCACTGAAGTACACAAATTTGCTTCTTAAAACTAACGGGGACCCTAAAATACTAACCCAAGTGTCGAGTTAAATGCGCCTATTCAATGCGCATTTAACTGCTGCGCCTGTTAAATGCCAGATCGGCATTTTCTGATCTTATTCAACGAACTCTAAAATTTAATTTAAAAACCACGAAATAAGATTTCCAATAAAACCCATGGCTTACGAAATATTTGCAAAAAGTGAGTTTAACTCATGCTTTGAAAAAAACGAAAACAAACTTCCTTATTTGTCATCTAATTCTTAATCTTATGTTTATTTTACCTGTTTATAAATGTAGTAAATGTAGTGAAACGCTCATTCCCATTATGCTCGCATTTAAGATATAGTTGTGCCTGTAGCGGTATGCTCCTTTCTAGTAAAGTGGTCAGTATCCCCGTCTGTCATGCGGGAGACTGGGGTTTGATTCCTCGTCAGAGAACAAAAAATGTAAGATGATAAATGGTTATATTTGAATCATTAATAATTATAATACATTTTTAATAAATTAGAAGACAAGTTGAAAGATATAAATTATCTTTATTGAAAATATTAAATGAATATCGAATTATATTTGTTGATAGTTACCAATGTAATTTACAATAAAAATTACCGTGGTAACTTGGGGAGGACATACATGTCAATTATATTAATGTGATTGTAGCATTGGGAGAAAGGCCATAGCCAAAAGTATTTATGGGTTTGTAGCAGCTAAAACGCTAAATATGAGAGAATGAGAATGGGTTTACATGTATTAAAATTAACTCCTTCCAAATATTAAACATATTATTTCATCCAATTTACCATGGCAATTAAATAATAATTCTGTATGCCACATACATCAAATAATTATATTGATAAACGAACTTGAGTGCAATAATAATAATACAAACCTCTCTCTTTGTAGTCGGTTAAAAACGAATAATAAATAATAATAAGTATTTAGATAATAATTGAAAACTATAATGAGAAATGAATGTAAGTTACCAATTGTACTTTGTACCTGCAATATATTATTGTGTTCGTAGTGCTGGTGTAAATAAAAACAAACGTATTTGTAATAGTCGTTTTAATTTTTTAATTCCTTTGAATAATAAAATGTTTAAAGTTGGTGACCTCGACGATTCTGATTACTGATGATGATAGTAATATCATAATATTATCGATATTCCATTCACCATCATTTACAACAAGAATCAAACAACAATTAATAGTGATTTTCTTATCTAATGTAATCAAAATAAATATTTAATTTACAAATTTATATGAACCTTTTAATTATCTTTTTTGATAACATTAGATAAAGAAAACATTTAATCTATGGGGAGGAAATCTACGGAGAGAGACCTAATGCAAACATAAGCCTCAGCTTGGGGAAATATGCCACGGTCTTCCAAGCAGAAGTCTACGCCATACTGGCTTGCGTCCGTGAGAACCTACGTAGAGGCTACATAAACCAGAACGTATGTATTCTTTCGAACAGTCAAGCTGCTTTAAAAGTCTTGTCTGGAACTGAGGCCACCTCAAGGGTAGTCAGTAATTGTCTGGAGGAACTTCTGAAACTGGCAAAACGGCTTAAATTGATCTGGGTGCCAGGTCAGAGTGGTTTCGAAGGAAACGAAAAGCTGATACCTTAGCAAAGAAGGGAGTCGGAATACCCTTCACTGGCTCATAGCCTATTTTAGGAATTCTAAGGACTGCATGTAAACAGGTGGTCAGCGAGTGGTCAAATGCTAAACACCGTAATCACTGGGAAAAAGTACCGCGGCAAGTGCTCGTGAGGGAACTGTTTCAGAGTGCAACAAAGAGGCTATCTCTCGATGCACTGTGGCTGAGCAGGATGCAACTGCGGAGGATTACTGGATTCATTACCGGGGATTATCCCCTGCGGAAACATCCACAGATAATGGGACTCCATAACGGGTCCATTATGTGCAGATTGTGTGGTGAGGAGGAAGAAACATCCAGCCACATAATATTTGATTGTGAACCTCTAGGTTACAGCAGATACAGGATATTCGGTGCATCTCACCCCAAATATATGAACCTTTGGGAGGACCTGATAAGCAAACTCCAGGCTATTGCCAACATATGGGAGAAGCGAATCTCGTCAGACTGAGGTAGAAGGGGGAGCACAATGGACCATAAGGTCGAAGTACAATAGTTTTTATCCCAATATTAATCAATCAACAAAACATTTGGTTTTATCATAAAAATACTTAGATCCGTATTCATAGTCCGGTCTTAAAGCGTAAGTTCGCCTTAACCATCTTGAGGCAAGCTTGACAGTTTGATCTTAGTTTAAACGTAGTTTAACGGAATTAAACTTAATTAAACTTGAGGCAAGCTTGACAGTTTGATGTTTGTTTAACGTTGTTCTTGGGAATTTTATTGAATACGGTTACAGTTACATTTTATTGCCAATGATTCAGGTTCATTAATTGTATATAAAAGTTAAAAAAAAAATTTCCATTTGTTGAATCAAATATATTGTCTATAACCAGATTAAAATCGAATGGATTCGATACAAATTGACTATAAATATTTGAACATTGTACATCAGTTTTGATCGCTTTAGTACATTTTATATTATCATACAATCAAGTTATAAATTCTGTTTGACTATATACGTATACGCTTATTTTACATAACCGCTAGATAAATTTTACAGCAACTAACTATATATAAATGCAATAACCATTGCATAGATTGATTACTCACGTGCTTCCTCTTTGATCTGTGAAACTCTAATAATATTGCTTTTTAGTATACATTTAATAAATAATATTAATAAGCCTCCGATGAAACAAACATTATTTGTACGGTACAATTTTTACCCAAAAAGACGGATTAGAAAAAATAGAAATGTATGGATTTTCTATTTTCATTTAAAAAAAAAGAAGATATTTTCCTGAAATACACGCTTTTAACGAATTTTCGAAGAAAGCGTAGCTTTTGAGATTGTGCGGATGAAATAAAATTTCATCAAATGTATATATCTATTTGTACAGGTTGATCCAAGCTATATGATCCACCCAATTTTTCCTTAAACAACGGAAAATTTCGGAAAAATAAAAAACACGTAAGTACGTAAACAATCTGGGATTGAAAAAATATTAATTTCAAAAATGTTAGATTTTCAGATCCACTTTATTATAATTTCAATCCCAGATTGTTACAATGGAATTCCATGAAAAAAGCTCCAAACAATAACACATATTTAATTATTGATAGCCTAGTTTACGAGATATATTATTCAAATTTTATTCGTAATCGAAAAACGTGTTTCCGGAGTTGGTGGCCATTGAGACATTTGATCACCATCCTCTTATAATCTGCCGACTTACCCGGGCCAGATTCAAATCCACCGAAAGAGTTTTCTTATAAGATTCGTGCAGTGTCCTTTCCTAAAATAATTTTTGGTGTAAGTAAATAAGTCAACAGAGGTGTAAGTAAGTAAATAGAGTTTTTATTATACACGGTATATATAAATATACCAGGGTATAGTAAGTTTAGCCCCGGCTTTGTAACGCTGTAAATATTGATCTCAGGCATAAATGTTTGTAATAGATGTTCATAAAATGGCCTAATTCGGCCATTTCCGCATGTCCGTCCGTCTGTGGACACGTTAACTCAAAAATAAATTTTGAAATTATAAAATTTTGTGTATGTATTCTAGAGCTAAGAAGTAAGGTAAAGTTTGTGACTGAACAAAATCAGACAATGTTTAGACAAATTGGGCATAAATGTCCATTTTTGAATCTATAAAAGATAGAACAAAAATGTAAAGGTAAAAAATGTTCTTTTTTTAAAAATAAATAACTTTTGTTCTAAACTTTTTTTACATAACTTCATAATAAACCGGGTATTTAAGCAATTAACTCAATTAGTTGTGATTGTCACTTGTTTATTAATTAATATTGATTAGAAAGTTGTATTTTGTTAATTATATATAAGCAACACTGATATCACGCAATGTGGTACCTCGGTAGCATTTTCATGTTAAAATGGGAAAACATTTCGTCTGAAGAAAATTTTATGTGAAAAAACACTATATCTATGTAAAATAATATGCAATATAGATTCGCAAGTTCAATATTTTAATAGAAGGATATAAAAAAAAATCCTTAAAATATGTAAACCTTTTTTGTTATTTTACTACATGCCTACTCATAGGCAAAATCGATTACATTTTTAAGGGTTCTTTTATGATCTTGTGTTCAAATAGTCTATTTAGGAATCTATATTGCATATCATTTTATAATAATATATAGACAAAGTGTTTATTTAGATTCGATATTCTGTGAACGGGTTATAGAAATCGATATCATTTCTAAGTTTAAGGATATCTATTAAATATATCTTGAATTAAATAATTAATTCAAGATCCCCGTAATTCCCCCTGAAACTTTTATCATTGATTTATATGCACTTCAATTACATGTAAACAAAAAATCGAGCCTTAATCTTTTTGAAGCTTTGTAATGTGAATCGTTCATTGAATTTTTCCATCTTTAAATTTTAGCATCTCTAAAATTTTGGCGTCTCTAAACTTTTGCTGCCCTAGACCCAGGCTTCACGGGCCTAAACGTAAATCCACCACTGAATACAAATAAAATTGATTAGACGGGAACAGAATAAAAACAAAAGTACCCATTTTTAAAGTATTTTATATTATTCATACCGTATCATATTATAATATTTTATACCATATTATATTATTTTATATCAACCATATTGTTTAAAATGAGTATAACATCGTTTAGTTTTGGAGTCTTGGCCATGTTAAATATTATACATAACTTATTTCAATTTCGGAATTTTTGAACTGTGTTTTATGCTAAGAAAAATGTACATCAAAATGATTATTTACATATAATTTTAAAATAATTTCATATTTTTTTGTTGATGTTATTAATATTCATTAAATAAAAGATACCTATTATAACGTCGTATATAATATATTGTTTTGGAATTATAATATATTTATTTTTGTTTTTTTTTCTTTCGTCTTTTTCTTCTTATCTTATTATTAATAAGATGCAGCCAACCACTCCATTTATTATTTGAATCATATCTTTTCAAAAATCACACACATAATAAAATATTTTATTAAAAGTTTGGATTAATTTTAAATATTTACACACTTGTAATCATATAATATGTACATAAATAAATGATTGTTCATTTTATACACACCACCAACATTGTTATAATAATTATTGTTTGTTAATTAATTGTTATTATTTAGTTGGTTATTATCATAACACTTAGCTAATTTTAAATTATTATTATTATGGAAGGAGATTCATTGTTATGAAATAATTAGCTGTCGAACAGTTAATATTTGGCCAATAACTGCTATCATTAGCATACAGCTCAATACAACTCGTGGTGGTGTACATGCAGCTAAACCCAAACCTGCTGAAAAATGTGACCACCAACGACCAGGTATTGGTGATGCTGAATTTTTGCCTCTTTGCATTGCAGCAGGATGTTCACCTATAAAACAAAACATATTAAAGCGTAAATAGCGTAAATGCGTGTATATAAAAGGTTTTCGGAATAAACCGGTCAAGAGCGAGTTGGGCTTGCACAATTTGGGTTCCGTACGAATACTACGGTGAGTATACACTATTTATATACTATGTATATTTAAATCTTATCCAAATTTGCATGTTACAACAGAAAAATGATTCAATAAATGAGTCAATAATTCAATAAATGAATGCACGATTCCATTAATGAATAATACGTTAACCCTGCTTTTGTCGATCATGGCGACCACATTCACACTTTTTTTCGCAGCAACTTTACAATGTCGAAAATACCTGTAGTTTTCTGGTAATCTATGACTCAATATCAGCTCACCATATTAAAATCTAAATTTTAGCTTTAGAAACCTAAGAAAGCAGGATTTCTAGCAAATTTTGAGCTATATCATTGAGCTGAACCAAAAATTATTAAAAATATTTTAAGAATCCCTAAAGGGAGCTCGTTCAATTGATACCTCACACGATATATTCATTAAAACTTTTTTCATTTTGGACCAAACTGACCCCTATTATTCATATTGATATTCAAAAATTAACTCATCCACCAGGTATCGCACTCTGGATTTCGAACCCAGTGTGATTTGATATCAATATTACTTTATTCACCCATTGGAAGAAATCAACGTCAGAGTGAGGATCCTTAAATGGATCTCTTCATCTTTAATGAGGGAATATTATAGAAGAAATCTTTTTCTGAAGATATTGCACCTTGAATTTTCAATTATTGCTTTATGACTTAAGATAATTGATAAAATAAACTTACTTAGCGGTAAGCTACACTAAAATAGACCAACGACATTTGTGATTTCAGTCCAAAAATAAAAGCTAGTTGAAGTTTGGATTGAGAAATTGAATTTTAGTCATATAATATACGGTTTAATTAGCGCAATATTCAGCGCTGTGAAGGACTCAATCAATTTTTTTCACTTAAAGATGATCGGACACATGTATAGGTAAAATGGACAATGTATAGATAAAAATCTGAATTTTTGATATGTTATTTATTGCTAACTCATACGTAAAACAATTTTTTGAAAAAAATCTGACGAAGGATTTTCATGTAATTACTCAATAAAAATTAACATGTTGTGAACAGCAAATGTTGAATGAACGCATACATTTTCGATAATGTTGCTCCATCTTCAATAGATTAAAAAGTAAAAAACTTCTACTTTTATAAATTAAATCCAGTGCATTACGTTAAAATTTAAAAAAAAAGACTTACGAAGAGTTTTGTAAATATCTTAATTAAAAAGATAAAAAATTCACGAAAATTTATATATTAAAGACGGTTATATATTATACTAGCATTACCCGTCGCGGCTTCACCCGCAAAATTTTGTAACGCCCTTATAACCAAGTAACATAATATTTTCTCCCGTCAAGGACTTGAAATACATTTGTTGTATGCACTGCCAACTATTGGCAATTTATTATATTTTTTTTACTCATGTTGTGTATACTGCCATCTATGCATAGCATATTTAACACATTGGTTGCTTACTGCCATCTATAGATCTATCTTTGTTTTATTATATGTATTCCGACACCTCCAACAAATATCATTATATTTTAGCCAATGTATTCAAAAACTTGACAAATTATATACTAAAACCTTTCTCGAGAACCACTCTATCTATAGGTGTAAACAGCATGAAAATCGGTACAGTAATTTTTGAGTAAATCACGAACAGACAGACAGACGCGGCTAGGGGACTTTATTTTATACTATGTAAGGATTTAGTAAGTAAATACTTACATAAATCCGATCACTAGTGATGTTTGATGCTATCTAAATTTAAATAATTAATTTACAGATTAAAATTTGTAATTTCTGTTAAAAAGAGTGTTTCTGTTTAATATAAAATGTACTGTACTGTCCGATCAACCTTAATATGTAATTAAATAGTAGTAATTTATATTAAGCTAAATTTTTTTTTTTGAAAATAATTATGTACTCACCATTCAAAACATGTAGAAGTACACTAGCTGAATCTAAATTGGAGGGGTTACAGGAATAATTACCAGAATCTTCTGTGCGTACACTATTGATAACCAATGTTCCTACTGTTGTGCCAGGGCCAGTACGTTCCACACGAATATCCAGGGCACTGGGATCGTAGTTTAAAACACGCTCATTATCATGGTACCAAAATATATACGCCGGTTCTTCTAATGATTGCGTTATAACGCATTTAATTGTAACTGGACTACCAGTTTTCACATAAATATCCGCTTCGCCGAGAATTTCAATTTTTGGAACTGCAAAATAAATGTATTAATTACTTAATATTATATCAAATCACAAAAACATGTGTCACATTTTATTCACTTACCTACGACATTGAGTGTTATAAAATGGCTCATTTTAGGTTCAGTGCTCACTTGACATTCATATTCACCAGCATCGCGTTCCTGAACATACTTTACTTGCAATGTCCATGTATCTGAACCTTCAACCAAAAATGCCTGCGAAAACAAAGTTTCGAAAAATTAGAGTAAAGAAATGATAACATACACACACACAACGGGTCCAAGGTCTTAACTAAACTGTAACTTAAGGCAGTTGGGATTTATAGAGACATTTGAGGTGCGAAGGAAAACGTCCCATGTTCATGTATTCATTGCTAATAAAGAGTCAAAGATATTGGATATCAGAAAAATAATATACAGACCGTTTTCAAAAGCATTTCTAATAGAGAATCAATGTTTAATAAATAAATAAAATATTAACTATAAAACTATACAGTTCACCTATACAATACACATACATATAAACATAGTGTATAGTGTATACGTATACTGTATGCGTATGGTTGTTTGTTTGTCATTTAAGAGTGGGTATTTTGGGATGCACATACTAAAGTTAAGAATTCAATATTTAACCCACTCTTATTTCATGTTTACTGACTGACTTCACACAGTGACCACACGGCCAGACAGTAATAAATAATATTTAACATTGATTCTCTATTGGAAAAGCTTTCTAACACACACGGTATAAATATTGTTCATAATTAATTTATATTTTATTCTATTTTAATTGATTTTATTAATTTCAGTTACTGAATTTATAGTTGGTGCAACTTACTGAATTTACAGTTGGTGCAACTGTAAAAATATCAGGTGACAAGCTGAGAAGCGTGTTTGTATTGGTATATTAATGTTTATATATTTTATCCTACTTTCGTTCTCATTTGAATGTCCGAAATGTCATGTGCAGTGCACATTTCAAAAGCAATGTTGCCTGTGTTTATACTATAATGGCCGCGGCCGTAATATGCTAGTGCATATTCATACATTTAAATATGAATTCAAAAAAAAAAAAACTGTATACGTGATTTTGATGGCGTTCATTACTAAAGTGTTTATTTCCATCATATTTTTTCGAAATTTTCTGACAGTAAATGAATTACGCTCCAACTTCCTTCAGTAAAACAAAGTGAGTTTGGCGTGAAACAAATTTTTAACAATTTGTTGAAAAATATAAATGAATCGAATATTATGGAATTGTATAGATTTAGTTTTTGCCTGGTATCTAATAAAAAAAATAGCATTCAAATCGGTTCACTCGTTTGAGAGATACTATGCCACAAGCAGACTTACACGCAGATACCGACAGACAGACAGACAGGCGCTTCAAACTTATAACATCCTTCTTTTTGCGTTGGTTGTTAAAAATAGTACCAATTTTTAAAGCAAATCGTATTAATGTATGAGTTAGCAAACAAATTTGGTAGCGGCGTTGGGAAGAAGAGAGAGATAACGTTTTCTTTGTTTTAAAAAAATTAATTTATTTTCAAAAAAATTAAAAACTATAAAAAGCGTGAGATGTTTTGTGCAAATACTTTCTTTGAGAAAAAAATTAACACAAATAAATAGCTTTCTTTTTAAACATAGATTTGCTCTGCACGTTTTAACAATAGGGAATATGCGTGAAATCAACGAATACATTTTTGTTCCCTAACTATATTTGGATTTAACTATATTGATTAGCTGTATTTCGATTTAAATCTATAAAAATAAAAAATTTTAATAATTTTAAAATGTTTTGTTTACATAAAAAGGACGATTTGTTTAATTTTACGTTCTGAACAACCTGTTAATGTACATATGTAAATATTATATTTAAATGTAAACATATTTTTTTTATTTACATTTTGAAATAATAAATATAAATGTTCAAAGCGTGTATTACCACGAAAAGCTTTAAAAATTATTTGGAAATATTTAAATTGGAAAAAAAACACGCTAGTCAATGCTTTGGATAAAATTTTTATCATTTTTAAGTGGATAGAAAAATTTATGTTTAAAAAAACTAGGCAATAAAAGGATATTAATCGTCTCAATGAAAGGATGTTTTTAGTTCTTTCGAAAATATAATGCTAGATACCCTTAATAATTCGTCATTGCCAATTTGCCATTAATAATTTGGACTAATGAAAAATTTAAAACAAATTATATAAAACTATGCTCTTGTGGAATACTACGTAAAACTATTCATTGAATTATTCATTTGATTTTTGTTGATAACTTTTTCAAATGATCGATAAAAGGTTTTGAATTTTTGAGAAAACATAATTACAGGATACTTGCCAAATATCAAAGATTGAAAGCTTTATCGTAGGTATCAAGTCTTACGCATGAACGCCCTTAAAACCACGTTAAAATGTGTGTAAATTATTTTGGAAATTTTAAAAATAAAAAATTCTTACCTGAAATCTACCATCAGCAATAAAAGTATATCTATCTACAGTTAAAATATGAGCATCACGCCGCCGTATCCATGAAACGGATTTGTTTCCTAATTGTTTCACCTTGCATGGCAGATAGGCGTGCGTACCTAATTGTGTGGTAACATTCGTACTTGTATTTGTATCAAAATATGGCCCAGTGTACAATCCAGTGAATCGCTTCGATACGTGTGTTGTGTAAAGAGTTGTGTCTCCAACAGAAACCACTGAAAAAGAAAAACAATTATTAGAGACAAAACATACCAACAAACAATTCGACACGTAGAAGCTACGTGAACTTAGTAAATTTTCACAAAAAATGGAATTGTAATACATATGAAATTAACCCAATACAAAAATTGAGGTGAAAACTTCTAAAATTTGCTAAAAATTTTTCATTTTTCCAATATTCAAGAAGGTAATCCAAATTTTGCGGTTTCCCTCCTTTTAAACCCCACTTACCCCTTGGACGTTTTTGTCAAGGGATATATATATATATATATATATATTTATATTTATGGACATTTGGGTTCATTTGGGTCCAAATATGAAAAATGTTCAAAATTTGAATATTTTCAAAATTTACAGCTTGACAACTACTATTCCCAACATTCGTAGGGAAAATTCCTTCGTTTGCGGGTTGAACGATGTATATTCTCGAAGAATTTCAAGTGATTTTTGATTGATAGATAAAGGTAACAGATATAAAAACATCGATAATATTAATAGAATGTACATAATGAAAAATAAAACCCATTGAAATAAAATTCATAACTTGGGTAGGGTTGGTCGAAACAGGTTTATTAACCAATTTGGATCTACATTTTATCCAAAATGATAGAGACTATTTGTATGCAAAGTTTAATAATATATGTTGTTAAGCAGCAATATAAACGCTTTGCCAACTCTCTTTTGTGTTTTGAATAGTCCAGAAAAAAAAAACAAAAAAAAGAACCAAATTAGTGTATAATTTTATGGAAAACAACTTTTATTGAAAACGTATTGGTATTTAGTAAAAATCGAATCCATAGTTTATCGTCCAAGATAGTGACCATAGAAAATTATACACGCGTGTCATGTATTTGAAAAGTATCCCCATTTAGGGAACTATTTTTGGATAGACGAATCTTTAGAAGCAATTTTCCTGGATTTTTAGTTGAATTTGTCTGAATTGTGTCATTTACTTCTGATTGAATTTTGGATCCATGTTGATAGCTCACTAAATGAGTAAATAATATATCTTATTTCTTCCGATTGAGGATTCCTCGTTGCTTTAGGTGTATAACTTATATATCGTATGTTATATGCATTTTGTTTGAGACCTAAGCGATACCTTATTAGTTGTATTCATTTGGAATATACCATTTGTGTCCTACAATCGGTAAATATATCAATTGCGTCTCTCGTGATCATAAAATTTCTTTTCAGATAAATCCAATGTTTTTTTTTTTGTCTCTTGTAAAATATTAGAAAAGTAATAGAAAATATAATAAAAATATAACATGTATTTGCGACTAGTACCAAACCAGGCCACTTTATAGACTATCATTTATACGAGTATACTGTCTATTTATAGATATTATATTATTTAGGATCGTATATTTTTTACATTACAAATGGTCCCAATATTCATGTTTTATTACTTCACAAAGTGGCTCTCAAACTATTTAACGGATTGGAACAAACTTTTTTAATGTGTTAAGACATATTGATAGGCATATAGCACATGGATAAAAGTGGATAAACACACAGTTAATCATCTGTTATGCATTTAATATGTCTAACTACTAAATACAAGTTAAATAATACGATTATTTTGATTTATATACTTGAATCGAAATCCAGTATTTAGATTAATCAGTTTAGCGAAGACTTGAACCATAGACCTTTGTCTATCTGTAACGGGATTTAAGCTATAGTTACTTTGTGTATGTTGTTGCGTTCCTTGGTGCAAAATTGATTATTGCAGGTATAGAAGGCCCGCTGCCACCAGCTCAACTTCGTAGGCGTATTTATGTTCTAATACTTCAAATATTTGACGTTTCAAATATTTGACCACAACAAATTGGAAAATTTTTATTGAATTTCTCATTTATATGTCTAGTAGTAGCGAAGGAGTGATCGAAGCCTGGCAGGTAGACCATTCTAGGCCTTTTTTACAGACCCCTAAAGCACAAAGAATTGGTTTGTAGACTAGGAATTGATAAGTTGTGATATTGCAGCCGACTTTGATAGGAATTATGCCGATATTGATCTGAAGTTGGTGGAAGGAAACTACAGAAAACCTTCACAAGCATAGCCGGTTAGTTTCGTTATTGTCAATACGCAGGCAGATTAATCAATTAATCGCCACATTATTTTTTTGAGGTATAAATCATTGAGATTTTGTGTAAATTGGCTGAAATATAACGAAGATAGTTGAAGAAGTCGTAAAAAATCATGCCGACTTGAAGCTTTACTGGCGTGCGCCGCGTAAAACCAATAGAGTTATAGGAAAAAAATGTATTGCGGAATTATTCCTCTTAAAAAGATCTATCAAACTGTAGCAACGCAATATATCAATCTACTAAGCCGGGTTCTAAGCCGGGTTAGATAGATAGATTGTAGAAGCTGCCTTGGACGGGCTACACTTCGACTATAAGGTCCATTGTGATGTCTAAGGACGTGAGGATGTGAGTGGAGTGGAAGGAATTTTTGTGTATATATCAGATATGATATGACAAGATATGACTAGGAATTGGTAGAATATGCGGTTGCAACCGTATATGATGGGAACTATGCCGATATTCATATGGAGTTCGAGAAGGAAACTGCAGAAAACAGTTTTTTTCTTAATAATTGACAAACTGCCGATGTCGGGATTCGAACCCACAACCTCCCAGTTTCCAAGTAGGCATACTACGCATACTTGGATTGGTGATCTCAATATACTTAATATTAATAAATAAAGATGAATATATGATATTACTCTATACCTAAATATTATTTTTATTATAGTAGGCGTAGCAATATATACAAATTTCAAATGGAAAATAAGAACGTTGTAATTACATGATAAGCCGGGTTGCTAGTTGAATATAACTTGAAATCATTTTCAGCCGATTGCAAATGATATGCAAATTATTTAATAACAATCCATTATATGCACACATAGAGATAGATACTGATTATCTATATGAAAATATAATATTATGATTGTCTGACCATCTACGTACGATCAAACTCATTCATTTGCTGGTTGAGAGAACTGCTACCACCAGCACCAGCGTAAACTGTACACAAGTTTAACAGCAACTGTGAAGTAAACGATATTGATTATGTAAACGTTGGTCGGTGTGTAATACCACCGACAATATTTGTATATGTAAGGAGGCGCTTGAACACATATGCTATACTAGTATACAATACGTACGTACGTACGTACGTTCTAGGAAATTAGGAAATTGATTTTAAAATTTTTATGTCGAATCATAAAAGACATCTGCCAAATAATATTCTAAGCTTAATGTTCGTAATATTTTGTGCCAGTGGTCATCAAACTCAATATTTATTTTATCGTACATGTAAACAGAAATACAGTAAGTTCCGGGGGAAATTTATCGAGTCATTTAATGAAAGAAATCATAAACGTATGAAAAAAACTACATGTGATATTTTATTTGACCAGTCCCAGTGGTCCAGTTGATTGTTAAATCAGTTGTTCATGTAATTGTAGAACTGGGATAACTTCAAGGTTAAACGCATTACTGGTCTTGTAGCAGTTAAAGGATTGAACCATATCGATAATTTTAATATTGACGAGAGAAACGAGACGAGATTCGAGAGTCAGACGATAGTAATCCAAATCATTTTCGAATTCTTATTAAGCTTATAGACCAATAAAAATATTATTTTTACTTAAGTACAGAAAATAATTAATTTAAATATGTAATTTTCAAGAAAAACTTCAACTGTAAAAACGATACGAGACGAGACGATAGTAAACTTTTGCAAGTCAATAGAATACAAGAGGTCTCACGGCATCACTATTACGAATGTGATGTATTCACAGAATGTCTTTTATTATTTTTAAGAAAATTTAACGCCTTTTATTCCTGTAGTCTATTTCCAACATGGTTGTCTATTTCCTATCTATAATAGAAATATGCTACATATTTTATACAGAGAAAAGCAGACTCTGGATTAAATTTCAATGAAATCTCTACCAGAGTAAAAAATAAAGGAATTTACGATAAGCAGAAATTTCATTTTCTGCATCGACATGAGTACCCATGTTCTGCGCGATCCTTACCCCTGCCCCATAGGCTATCTTGAGATTTCGTGAGTATTTAAGTGTAGCTGGGCAAATAATCATGGTCAAGATCATGCAAGGCTCTTATAAAAAGCATTTAATGGAAAAAAGCCTCCGAGCGTTTACAACTAGGAGAATACCAATTCAGGATACTTAATGGCCATCTTACTGGCTACTGCAAATTTAATAAACATCTGCACAAAATCAATCTCACAGGGAATGATCTCTGCAGACTTTGTCATGAAGAGTAAGAGACTGGAATTCAAATTCTGTATGAATGCGAAAGTTTCTCTCTCTCAAAAGACACTATCATTTTGGATGGAGAAATCTTCAACCAGATGAAATCAATTAGGTGTCACCGAGCGTTTATCAAGACTATAGGACTCCTGGAACACCTTTGAAGGAAAGGAGGTACAAGAGATCAAATTGGTCATGGTACAAAAGCTCTTTATAAGACTTGCTCCTGACTCACAATAGATATATTGTAACGGCTGCCCTGGACGGGCTACACTTCGAGCATAAGGTCCATTGTGATGCCTAAAGATGTGAGGATGTGAGTGGAGTGGAAGGAATTTTTGTGTGTAGACAAGGAATTGGTAGGATATGCGCAGCCGACGCTGATAGAAACTATGCCGATATTCATCTGGAGTTCGTGAAGGAAACTGCAGAAAACTTTTACGAGCATAGCCGGTTACTTGGTTCTTGTCCATATGAAGAGAGTCAATTAACCGCCTTTTTTTTCTTATTAATTGACAAACTGCCGATGTCGGGATTCAAACACATAACCTCCCAGTTTCCAAGTAGGCATACTGCGCAGATATAATGCTTTAGACCACTCGGCTACTTGGCTGGTAATTTAAATGTAAGCTAGACAGGCCTAAGAGAACTGAAAACAAACCCCATATAAAATTGACTCCTTATTTACCGAGAACTAACGATTTTAACCAACAATATATTATAAAATTTAACATGTTTGTTTCAAAGGTTGTACAGGGTGGTGATCTAAAGACTAATTATGCCAGAGTTTTCATGCTTTTAACTCAATTTAGTATTTAATTTCTCATACCACTAGCCAAGCACTATTATTAACTACATACCATACCATTACATGGCTACACAGTCTCGACTTGTTCACATTACAAAGTATATTTCAATAAAATCTGTACAGTATCGTTGTCTTCGATTGCAAGATGGGTTGGTTATATACAAAAGAATCGATACGTTTTATGAACAAAGTGAAAACCAACGTATCATCAATAAATAAGAAAATAGAAGTTACTTGACGTGAGGTTGGTGTTAATTAATTTTATAGACCTTTATAGTCTTTGTAAATACATGATAAAATTCTTCGTGTAGTTTTTTTTTTTTTTTTTTGGGTAGAATATCTTTAGTTAAGTGGGTGTAAATAATTAAAAAATCTCTGTGTGGTAATAACAGTTTAGCTATCTCCTATCATTGTGTCTTATAATTATTTTATCACTTTGTAAATGACCTATATCATTATATCGTCTCAAACATTGCTCATTAAGCAAACGTGTCCCGACTGCGTAAGTAGATAGATAGATTGTAGCGACTGTCCTGGACGGGCTACACTTCGACCATAAGGTCCATTGTGATGGCTAAGGATGTGATGATGTGAGTGGAGTGGAAGGAATTTTTGTGTGTAGACTAGGAATTGGTAGGATGTGCGGCTGCAGCCGATTCTGATAGAAACTATGCCGATTTTCATCTGGAGTTCGCGAAGAAAACTGTAGGAAACCTTCACAAGCATAGCCGGTTACTTTGTTTTTGTCCATACGAAGACAGTTTAGTTAATTAACCGCCTTTTTTTTTAACCATTGACAAACTGCCAATGTCCGGATTCGAACCCATAGCCTCCAGTTCCAAGTAGACATAACGTCTCAGACATAACGCCTTAGATCGCTCGGCTACTTGGACGGTACTATGTAAGTATCTATACTCGTATAGTAAAATCGTGAAAAACCTCAAGAAGTGCATTAAGGCGCTTACATCACTCCCCGGAAAATGAGAACTAGTGCTTGCCCCTGTTTTGGGAATACTCGCAACCAATGACAGTGTTAATGTCAAATTTTCAGTATTCAATTAATTAGCATTTGTTTTTTTTATATTAATGTATTTTAATTTTCTGTTGTTCTTTACTTATGTTGAAAAATGTTTTTTTCCCATCAATACCTGATCTTCGTACCAGTATGCGGATACGGCTTTATAGGTCAAGTTGTTTTTAAAGAGATACTTAATTAGGTATATGAATAAAGGAAAAAGACGGGAAGAGTTTTTAATAATCTTTACATTATAATCAAATTTTTAGTATACAAATTTGGTAGCTTATATTTAATAAAGATCAATGTCGCTGCCTTTTCAAGTTACATTCTGTTTGAGGTTCATAGATTAATTCTGGTCCTTGCGAGAGTATGTTTTATTGCATATTTAACACTTAGATTTATCTCGAATATGTACATCTAGTTTAAAATAAGAGTAAATCACACTTTGATTTAGTCAAGACCAAACACTCAAACCATAATGAAAAATGGTTGTGATTTATTTACGATCAGAAATGCTAAACAAAACAAGCAACATCCGCATCCACAAAAGCTCCGTAAAAAGCATTGATTATTGCGGATTATTTCGTTAAAATTAATGCGGAAGTACCAGGTGTTTACCATAGATTGCTTAATGAGTTGCGCGAAGAAAATCGAAAACTTCTGTCGAATGAAATTTGAGGATTTCGAATATTTATTAAAAACTCCAAGTGAACGATTAGCACGAACATTGAGATTTTTATCTTCAGGTAAATGAATAAAAAATTTTCAATAATATTTTTTTACTATTGCTATATAATAATATTTTTTGTTTATTACTATATACTATGTATATGGAATGTATGGACAAATGTCGAACCTGTCTGAAAACTGAGACACCACAAGAGACACTTGAACGCAACGTGTTCACACAGCCGCTGATTCGACACTAATTATGATGTCACAATAAATGTCATAATTAGACACATCCATGCGCATACTTAGACACTCGGTGTACGGTGTACACCGACATGGTGTACTGAGTATATGGTGCATACTGTCGTAGTCTAAACTTAGCTTTATACTCATATATACGTTGTTGCAAATTGTGTTTCACAATGTCTACTCTTGACATTTATAGCCTGTATACGGCTTGTTATTTTAAACTACACCCAATCTGGAAACAGTGTATAATGTATCTATCGCTGTCTATATGCAGTTACTATGATATGTTGTCTTTGTTACACTTTGTTTGTCTTTGTGAAATATTTCATGTTGAAATGTCGTTAAAATACTAAAACTTACAAAGCATCCAACATTATAATACAAAGTGTTATGCTATGCACTATGTTAGATCAGTCATTGGTCGGCGGAACAAAGAACGTTATATCATGGCATACTGTGCATAGACAGTGATAGATGCACTACACAATGTAGCTATTGGGTCTACTTTAATTTACGTAGTGTATATCTACACATATATATAGAGATACACACACCACTAACTATTGTTTTCCGTAATTAAATCAGTGGTATTATATTTATAGCGGAGAATTGTGTATATAAAATATGTCTATACCATCCTCAATTTTTTATCCTCATCACATTATTCAATAAACATTTGTAGGTATTGGTAGGTATTGGTTAGTAGTAAAACGAACTTTTTAAGTTTTTGTATGTACTTATATATATTATTATTATTTTTATGATGACGTTATTATTTTGGACTTAATGTACTGTGGAAACACAAACTGGAATTGACGTGACAGTATAGTAATAGTGTGTTGTGGTGGTGCTATATAGAGAAGAATCCATCATCAATACGTAACGTATGTGTACGTACGTTACGTATGGATACGAGTGATTGTACGCCACTCATAATCATAGTTGTAGCTACGTTCTGGAAATGTTTTTATAGCTGTCAATCACATTGATTTATTTGATGCTGGCAGTTCCATTATCTAGGAGTATGCATCATCATATAATACATATACAGACATACATATATATGTATGTATGTATGTATGTATGTATGTATGTATGTATGTATGTATGTTATCTACGTATGTAGATCTGTTTCATTTCAATCATACAGTTTCATTATAATAGGCATTCGCACATGCAGCTTGAGTAAGCGTACCACCCATCACCCATCACCCATCCATTGTATCGTCGTCCTATTCACAATATTCTATGATAAGATATACAACGAAAATAGTTTTTATAGTAAGGATAAAGTTTTTATTTACTTATTTTATATATTTCTAACCATGAATGGATAATTTAAGGGACGATATTAAGGTAGTCCGGCTGTCCGTTGAATGTAGTCAAATCAGCAATTCAATAAAATTATAAAAATTTACTGTAGATATTTTTAATCAAGAACAATTAAAATAAAATTAAGATACTATGACGAAACGTATTATTAATTACAGTAATCAAACTTACGGACGTTCATGCGTGAGGCTTGATGGTAGATAAAAAAATTTTTTTTCTAGTGAATTGAATAGATTAATTATTTAGTTATCCTCCATCAAAAATTTAAAATCTGTTGACGATTAGTTCAAAGAGTATTTATCGATTAAAAATCAAACTTTTAAGTCTGCAAACTGTCTTACTCTGAACAAAATTTTTTTGTACTTCAAATTAGAATAACTATTTTATTAAAGTAGGCCACCATAATAAATAATTTTTGTAAATATTCTTTAAAATATGCAGTTTATATAATTGCATTAAAAAAATGGTGTTGAATGGAGTTGAATTTTCCTGTGCGACAGCGCACAGGAAAAAAATATACACATACAAGCGCACATATAAACTGTGCATGTCATAACAAAACATAGTTTATTGTCAAATCAATTTCTAGTTCGACTCATAATTATTTAGGTATTTACATCAGTTAGACTAAAAAGTTACTTTTTTATTTTTTCCTTTCTTTTTTCGAAGGTTTAATTTTTTGTTACAAAGTTCTTATTTTTTGCTTTTCAGTTACTTTCTTCTTTTATCTGTTCTATTTTTTGTTAAAAAGTTTTATTATTTATTTTTTTGTGGCTTATAATGTCATTAGATCTACATATGTGTGTCAAGTTTCAACAGAATCGGTTCACAGGTGAAGATATTCGGTGCTTTCAAATAGTGTTTACACACAGAACATGTATTATGATATTTTTCTTTAAAAGAAGTGCTGGGAAGTCTTATTTTTTATTTTTTTGTGGCTAATATATATTTTCAAATTTATATGGGACCAACTTTGAAGTATACCCTATCTAACAAAAAAAGAATTAACAAAATCGGACTACTCTGTAATAAGTTATGCGTGATCATACATTAAAAAAAATACACAGGTTGAATTGAGTACCTCCTTCTTTCGTCGGTAAAAAATATAAATTTCAAATGTTCCAATTTGTTTTCCATCATGCAAGTATTGATTACCATAAAATCGATTATCAATTAGCTGTGGCTGGACTACTTTTAGGTTTTTGTGACTACACTATGTTGGATTTAGTCCATTTATTTGTGTGTATATAATACATATTCACTACTGATTTGTTATTGGAAATATGAAGTTACTGTAAGATGAACTGTAAGCATTTTCACTAGAAATTGTTCTGTGGAAAATACAAGAATTCTTTTGAAAGAAAATACAATGTTTTTTGTGTGATATTCCTTACATTCCTTCAATTCAATCATGTTTAGTAGACAAGGTACCCCAATTATTATACAGTTAGATAAAGTAATCCCGTTGAAATATTTACGCTACATGCATGGCGTTTTCACAAAATATATACATACTTTCGTTATAGTTTTTATACTTTCTGTAGTATAGATGTTTAGATAGATTGTAGAGGCTGCCCTACACGGTTTACTCCTTCATAAGATCCATTGTGATGCCTAAGGATGTGAGGATGTGAGTGGAGTGGAAGGAATTTTTGTGTATTGACTAGGAATTGGTAGGATATGCGGCTGCAGCCGACTATGATAGGAACTATGCCGATATTCATCAGGAGTTCCTGAAGGAAACTGCAGAAAACCTTCACAAGCATAGCCGGTTACTTTGTTTTTGTCCATACGAAGACAGTTTAGTTAATTAACCGCCTTTTTTTTCTTAATCATTGACAAACTGCCGATGTTGGGATTCGAACCCATAACCTCCCAGTTTCCAAGTAGGCATATTACGCAGACATAACGCCTTAGACCGCTCGACCACTTGGACTGGTGTTTAGTTGTTGGTTTGTAACTGTTGAAAACATTAATAAGAATAGGTGTTCATAAAATGTTCTAGAGCAGGGTCAGTACAAGGCACCATGCAAGTGATGCACGACATTAGACGACCCGAAAGGGAGCGCCTTACAAATTAATTTTTTTAAATAAAATATATACTTTTTTTTGTTTCCTTCAGAGGAAATTCCTCTGAAGGAAATGGAGCTATTGTTTTTGTACCTTGCCCCTTTCCCCTTGACTTATACCATTTATTAAAAAATTGGCTACTTGTAAATACCAAAATCATACCAGATACGTTTCATATAATTTTGATCAGACTAAAATTGTGATGATCTAAGGAAATTTGCTAAGTTGACGCAGCTCCTGCGTAACGAATTTGTCAAAACTTAAAATGAATTAAATAAAATATAATTTTATTTGAAATACTATGTAATATAAAGTATTCACTATAATAAATTAATTGATTTTTACCGACATTCAAACAAAATATAAACTAGTTTGGAGGGGGCATATTTATTTGATCTTATTTTGTTTGAAATGATTTCTAGAAATAATTTGAAGGAGAACTAATGCATTAGTTAGATAAATACGTAGTCTATCGAATTTCTTTATTCATTTAACAAAAACACCAAAATGTTGGGTGTAATATAGGGATTGAAAGATTATAGGTTTGATATTCTTTGTTGCTTTACGAAGTGGAAAACGTTTATTCACCAAACTTATTTTGTTTGAAATAATGATTTCTAGGAATAATTTGAAAGAGTTGTCTCTGTAACATCTTTGTTTTCTAGTTGTCTTTGTCTTATCTTTAATTAACAAATAGGTGTACAGACTGTAATTGTCAAGACTAACTATTGTGATATGAAATTCTTAACAGCGTATACATGAGTATATGGTCAGGCATCCATTTATTTGTAAAAGGAAAAAGAGACAAACATACCTACATATATATTATATCTTATTTTACTAGAAACAGTTACACAATATATATGTATCCCTGTCTCTTTTTGCTTTACCAATAAATATATGTGCATCTCATACTCATTTATATGGTGTTGCAAATTTGGTATCATAATGGTTAGTCCGATTACAGCCGATATACAGGATGTCCCGTAAGTCACTGACACAACTGAAAGTATGAATAGAAAATTAAATTCTGAGACAAAAAGTCCTTTACCATTTTTTAATCAGACGTACAGGTAATTAGTTATTAATTAAAATAAGTAACCAATTAGAGGCGCCCAATAGCGTGTGTGAGTGAGTGTTTGTAAGTATGTTAGTGGGGAATGCATGTACGTGTGTCTATCGTAACCCAGTGCGCGCCTCTGATTGGTTAAGAAAAAAGATTAATTTTAAATAAAAATTAAAACTTTTATTATTTATTTAATTTAACTAAAGATTGTTTTGACGCTGATGATAATTTATGAATGAATTGAATTTCTTGGAATATTGAATGTCATCTTCATTTTTAACAAATGATAGTTTATTTTAAATTTAAATTATTCATTGAATTTTCTGGAAGATTGGGTGTCATCTTCTTTTTTAACAAGTGTGATTTTAAGGGTCCGAGCTTAAGGGTTTTTTTGCCTGTGTACGTGTCCGTGATATTACTAGTCGAAATATTAGGCGATTTTTGACCCCGATATAACTTTTGAACGAAAAGAGCTAGTGGTGAGTTTTCTAATATAGACATTTTACGGCATTATAAGAGACTGTTTTTTTCAATCATCGTTAATGAATAAACAGTTGAAAAGTTATTTTAATTCAAAAATCGTAAAAGAGCGGACCGCCCAAAATCACGTTTTAAGGAGCAACTATTAAATTAAGGATTTCCCCCAAAAACTCGACACTTTTTTACATTTATGTTTTTGATCGGATTTAAATTACTGAAATATTATTTCGTTGGCACTTTATAAACCAAAATATTGAAAGTACTGAATGATGGAGATGCACCTGGACTGAGTCTCTACCAATTGGGGCTGCAATGTATTAACGTTAAGTGTAAAATCAAATTTAGAAAAACGTGTATACGAGTAAGGCTATTCTTGTTATTATATATGGTTTCGAAATAGCCATTTTAATAGCTCTATAACTTCTATAAACTTAATATTTTGTCTCACTCTCTCTTTAGTTTCTATCAACTTTTTAGTCACCTACCTCATCATTTATATAAAAAAGTTTGAGTTAATTTTGGTTATATCATTATACAGGGTGTTATACATTATACATTTTACAATGCACCGCAGGCACAAGAAAGTGACTTCTTTAAGCAAAATTGCATGTCCTAAATTATCATAACCTGGGAATAAATTAACTCAATTCCCACGAATTGGAAATAATTAATATGTTGTTTCTTTCCAAGACTTCAAAAAAACATTGTTCATCAAAAAGCTTTTTATATACTAGTAATTATCACAGTTCTCTTATAACATAAATGTTTTTATGCTTGAAAAGTTGTATTTTGATATTAGAAAACAAAAATTATAACAACTTTTGTTTCGAGATTTCCGCCTTTACGCACTCGTGGGGATATAAGGTGTATTTGCCAATTTTGGCCCTACCTCTAAGCCACTAGATGCTATGGCGGCATGTATATAATTCTTCACTATCTTGATGTCAATAATATATTCCTTGTTCCTTGCCTAATTACATTTTTTTAATTGATCTTAAGTTAAGGATATAGACACAAGTTCTCAAAATCTATCTATCCATTGTTATCTAAGTGTGCCTTTCCAAATTAGAAATACTGATTCGATTTCTGCTTTAAATAATAAAAAGTCGATAAACACGTACTTACGAATAGGAAGTGCGACAAACAGAAATTAGTAATTTATATAGAATGTATAAAATTTCTTACTCAATTAATTCAACCTGTATACTTTACTTTTTTACAAATATGATTTACGTCATAAATATAGCAGCGTTTGAATAGAGAAAAATTCAGTATTAAAAAGAATTTAACTCACAATCACACACTAAGATATAAATTTTCTATGAAAAGTCATGTAAAATCGTTCTTTAGAATTTTTTTTCATACACAATACTTTTTAACCTTAGCATCATATAATGTATATATAAACTCAGTGGAATGTGATGGCAATAAATTCAAAAGATTTAACAGGAAATGTCTAAATATTAACACACACAATCTATTGTTATATTTAGAATGGAATTCATCTGGAAAAATCAGATGGTGTACCATTTTAAAATAAGAGTACAATTTTTGATACATATTTGTACATATATATATATATATACATTATTTTTTTGTAACTGTAATACATCTTTCAACGTTTACAACTAGCTGCCTGTTACCCGTGGACTAGTCACATTAAATAAATTTAATAACAGATATATTGAAAAGTATCTCATTAATTAATCAGTTAATTAACAGTTAGTTAATTTTTAATTAGTTAATTTTCATTAATCATTTAGTTAACGATTAAAAATACAATTTCCATGCCCGAAAACCAAATTTGTGGTAGGTAATATCCGTACAACAGATCAAGAACAATAAAAAAACAAAGCTTTAGAATGAAATAAACTGCAATTACTCTTCAGAATTTTGGGATTTTGCTAAGGCATGTTGAAAGCTTGTTTAAGGATTTTGGTAAACACAATAATTAAATTTTAATAATTTTGAAATATTAGAATCGTTAATTATGCGTTTATTAAGCACGTATAAGCTAAATTATGATACCAGCCAAGTGGTAAAGCCGTCTAAGGCGTATGCTTGAGGCGTTATGTCTACTTGGAACTGGGAGGTTACGGGTTCGAATCCCGACATCGGCAGTTTGTCAATTATTAAGAAAAAAAAGGGGTAATTAACTAAACTGTCGGCGTATGGACAAGAAGGAAGCTTATGAAGGTTTTCTGCAGTTTACTTCATGAACTCCAGATGAATATCGGCATAGTTCATCAGAGTCGGCTGCAGTTTATATTTATAATGATATTATTATATTTATATTTTTATTCGAAGTATTTTTTCTAAAACCGAAAGAATAAGACACAATTAAATTATAAAATTTTGATAAATGGACACTACTTTTGTGGTCATGTGTACAAACTATTGCTTTTCGTAGACCATTCAACCAGTTACTCGTTTATAATACGAATAAATATTCGTATCAGATAAATATTTTAACATTTGCCCGAAAGATTGCATTTTTACTGACTTAAAGAAATTAGGATAAGAAGAACCATTCTGTCCCTGGCCAGGAGATTAAATAATAGTAAAAACAAACTAATTCATCAGCATTATTGGTTGTTTTTTTAATGTTTTTTCTAACTATTTTACATTCCATACAATTCAACGGGATAGATAAATGATATCTCGCTTTTGACGATGAACTGCGATCTGTACATCAGCGGGAATCTTCCGGTGTCTGTCCATTTGTTCGCATAAGTGAATATAACATATATTGATTGTTAATTTTAATTAACTTTATATCTACCAGCATGTCTGTCTATTTATTTAAATTAAGTTAATTCATTTGTAGCGTTTGTTGGTTGGTTTAATTAATTTATTAATTGTTGTGCGGTAGTTAGTTAATTTATGGACGTCCTTACCGCGATTACTTATTTCACTCAATTGGAATTTATTTTGTGTTCAGGTTATTTATTATAATTATTTACGAAACTGTGGTACAACGCGGCACTTTTACAATAATTTTTGTTCTTTTTAATTTTAATAGTGGCTAATAAAGTAAACTACTTTGGAGGTGCAGAATACGTGCTAACATAGAATACATGACGAAAAAACATCTGGATCAAGAGAGACCAATTACAAGTTTACAATTTTCTGAATATTATTGGCTTTTTGATTGAAAATTAAAGCTATTATAACATTTCGGTTAATTTCGGTTAAGCCGAAAACTATCTACCTTAGCCTGGCTCTGTACGGCCATTCTGCCAGAAGATGGAAGAGCTTATCATCCACCACGTTACAGTCTGGATAGATTGCACTGTCCTCCTACCTCATGAGGAATAGATGTTTTTCGAGCCAGCAGTTATCGGTAAGCAACCCAACCAGAAGGTTTATCGCTTTGCAAATAAGCCAGGTTGACGTTACGGCATTGTACCCAGCTATACGTCGTTAACGGTAGACGTACTCTGTTTCCTAGTTATTACTAGATCTAGTTCTGGAAACTAATAACAGAAAATATAGAAATAAAAACTAATAAAGATTGATATGCGAATAATTCAATGATAAAAAAATACACGTAAGTGGCAGTTTTATTTCCACAAAGTATATTAGTCGTTGAAGTCAAAACAATAGGTTGTATCAGATTCTAGTGATTAGGTGATTTGATAATAATCACATAACTAAATTAGTGGAATTTACTACAGAAATAATTTAATATAGAAGAAAATGTCAGAATATACCTACCTTCAATACAGTTTTCTATCGACTATATATAGTTTCTATATAATAAGTATCACTTTTCGATGTCAATAAGTATCTCTTTTAATTGTTATACTATATCTAAATCATCAAAATATTACTAACTATACGTATTAAAGAAATTGATATATGACTATAAACCTATACGTAATTAAATCACCTCAACATGATATCACATTTAATCCTACAATATCCGTACTGTTAGCTACAATAAATATAATACTTAACAAATTAAACCCCGGGGCACATAAATTAGCATGCTATGCTATATGTATCCAAAAACAAAGGTGATTGATTCTTCGACTAATATAACAATAACGTAGCCATTTATAGAACTCGACTGTATAAACTTAGTATACTGTTTACAATAATAACTTGAAATATTCGATTATCAAATGATAATTAATCAGAACTCTAGGTTTTCGAAATAAAATTTCAAATTCGCTCGCTTTACCTAGATCAGGTTTTTTGTATTATAAATACGTATTTCGACTACAAAGTAATCATCATCAGTATAAATTAGCTAGTGGTAATTTACTCTTTGCAATTAGCAATAGATAGAAAGTCGAGATCAATAGACAAAAATAAAAATAAAATTAAACTAAATTAAAATATAATAAATTTTAAATTTATAATTATATTGAAATTATTCTTGTGAAAATTTCTTTCATTCACATTTATTCCTGTTAACCTTACTCTTATTAAAATTACTCTTATATTGTCTCAGGATATGTTACTCGTTGCGTACTTGGTGACAGTTTCACGGTGAATTTTTTTAATAATAACTTGGTCTTGTTAAAATTTCTTTCATTCACATTTATTCCTGTTAACATTACTCTTATTAAAATTACTCTTATATTGTCTCAGGATATGTTACTCGTTGCGAACTTGGTGACAGTTTCACAGTGAATTTTGTTAATAATAACTTGGTCAAGTGAGTGATTGATATGTTGTTTATTATCGTAGACCAACACAAGCCCAAATGTGACAATTTATAATTAGCTATTCTATTAATAATAATATCTGTTAAACATAATTAAGAGCAATTCCTTCCTTTATGCCCTCTTTTCCCCTAATTTTATCCACTTGGAGTTGATTTTCGAAAAATACTTTTTTAGTGGGCCTCCATACACTCTCTAAAGCACATATCTTCCAAATTTCATTTTTTTTAACTTTAAAAAGGGACCCTAATACAAATTTTACCTGCAATTTCAACTTCTTAGAAGTTTCTTGTCAAAAAATCCTAATGATCATGTCTTCCAAATTTCATGTCTCTAACTTCAGCAATTGAATAATTCAGTTAATTAGATTATTCGGAAATAAAAAGGTATATTTTTTTCTCAAAATTTTTCAAAACTTTACTATAAAAACTGTACCGGATTTGAAACGCATAACATTGACTCGCTCTACATTAATGCTGGGGAGACCACGCTCCCCTCACGTATCTCTGCTGCCGATCATTCCCCACAATTTCTTATTCTGTTAATGCGCATCTCTAATTGGTTACTTTATTTAATTAATATCTAATTAACGGTGGGTCAGGTGCAAAAATGTCCGAGGACTTTTAATCTTAGAATTTCATCCCCTATCTACCCTTTCAAAAAACTCTATGACTTTTGACTCACCCTGTATATATTTGCCATAATGTGTACAGAAGTATGCGAATTTATGTTTAATGAGTGGTACTCTTAATGTGCTAATACGCTGAAAAAGAGGACTTTGCAAGTAAAATGTAGTTGATAGTTTTCTTCCTCCCAATTTAATGCTTTTGATTGACGATATAGAGCACTCGGAATAAGTTCAGTACAATTTGCAATTTACACCAAAGTTGGCTATCAAAGTCCAAAATATTAAACTCAATCCCTGGAACTATTAACTTCATTCAGAAATTGTTTAATTTAACTATATAAAGGAATTCATCAGCTGCTATGACAAAATTATAAGAAAAACAGACAAAATATATAATTTTAAAATAGTAGTGTCGTCATCTTTACTCTTATTGCCAAATTCTTACAAGGATAATCCTATTAATATAAATTATATCGGCATTGTTAAAAGTTTGTTTAAAGGGTTGCGTCTAACACGCGTGTAAGCACGTGCTCATCATTGTAGTAGCCAAAAATTATCAACCAATTAGAAAACGCTATAAATTATCAACCATCTGCTACAAATGTTATATATTAGAATTCTAAATTATTATTCCTTGGTTACGGTATCGGATATGAGTTGCTGCGTGTACCATCTATAGTCATTTTGAAATCGAACCAAACGATCAGGTAAGCATTTTAGATGTTCGATACGAATTATTACCGTATATTTTACAGAAGGTCTTATTGAATCGTTTACATGTTATATAATCCAAACCACATGTATAACATCTATCCCTATCAAATGAGTAAATATATTAATCTATCTGCTATACGATATCTACTTGACATTACAAATGAATCGAATGGTGTATACTTATATGTATTCAAATACACGCGGGGAAGGAATCATTCAGTAAAACTTCGATTACCACCATTATTATGTGAAGCTATTCTACTCTAGAACTTCGGTAACTTTAATACAAAAAGTAACAGATGTTACAAAAAAACTTCGGTCTTAGCTAATTAAATAAGTTTCTATTTAAAAAAAAACATTTTTAAAAACAAGCTTTTTATTGTAAAACTAATTTTCTACAACTTTACTTCTTATGTGTTTTTCGATTTTTCAATGTTAAGAGAGATATACCAAATTTTGTGTTTCCCCCTCCCTTTAAATCCTCCTTTCCTCCTTTGTCGACTCTTGTCATGCTTACCATAAAAATATATTGTTATCGAAACTGAACCAAGATGTAAAAATTCAACTCCGTAGGATAAGAGGAAGTGGTTCTAAGTCAGCTTGCAAGGTTTGACCCGAACATACATACCATACATAAATACATTGCAAGTTAAATAAAAGCTTGTAACTTGCAAAAACACATTATTAAAAAAAAATTATAATATATAAAATAGAATATAATATTATATTATATTTAATATCACTTTATATATTATATAATATTGCATATAATTATAATATAAAATATAATTATTATATTATTATAAGAAATTTGTTAACTATATTCCGTCCTATTTGATTGGAAATATTGATATTTACTACAATGGAGCATTACAGTTAGAAAAACGTCTCTTAATAGTGAAAACCCCAATCAAAAATGATTGAATCAAAAAATTTGAGTGAACAGTTTCATTTAAAGACACAAAAAGGGTTTGGCTCAATGTAACGAATTCTTTGATCCTTTAGCTATCGAGTGGTGTAATTAAATTTTGAATGTAGATGATAGATATGTATCGGCAACTCCAAACTGTATCCTCCGATTTTGTTGTCATCAGTTTTCTGAATTTCCTCCATGAAAGCAAATTTAAATTTACGTAAAAAACATTTTTATTTAACGATCGAAGATAGACCGAAAAAACTGCAGAACAAGCTAATGATTCCATTACAGTGTCGCTTCTACATTCAATTTTATGATGATTTATTCCATTTTCATTAGCTATTAATATGCTTTTCTAAACTATAACACGGAAATTTTGTGTGAGTTGATTTTTCCATGAAATAACTTCGAAATATTGCTCAAAAGGAGTATCTTGTGTATTTTAAATAAAACCATGAAGTTATATCACATGTAGTAATTACCACAAAAAACAAACTGCCTTCTTTATCGCTTTAAATCGGAATTGGTATTCGTACGAGACTTGTGAATCTCAGCGGCACAATAATGCCTTTAACGGCAATATACCAATATTAGAGTCTAATGGAAGTAATGTTGGATTGAACACAATATGGATGATATAGACAGAAATGTCCAATTAAGACATGAGATTGTAGAAACTAAATTCTACCACTTGATCACTTGATGACTTGAACATATTTTCTATACCACTATATCTACATAATTATTTATTATTTTAATATTCTAATGTTCAATAAACAGTTAATTCTTAACTGTCGTCTTTTTAATAGGGAATATGCATGAAAATTTTTTTTCACTTGAATTGAAGCATGTTTACTTGACAAATATCAAGATAAAATTACTTTTTAAATAACTTTAAAAATAAGCGAGATATGAATGATTGAAATTCCCGATTAGACAAAGAGGGTGATAGCCCTCTTGATATGTTATGTGACGTCATATTACACTTTCACCATTTAAAATACACGTAAAACTCCGTTTTTAGTATTTTTGCAAGAAAGAGACAGATAATAATCTTTAAAAGCTTATAGCTTCCTTGATATTTGTCGGATTTTAATTTCGTTTTTAAATATTATTTCAGTATTAACAGTATTTTCATATTTTGAAAATAAATGTGAAAAAAAAATTTTCATGCATATTCCCTAATGACGCCTCGCTCTAACGAAATTCGTTTAGTTTACGTATCTTCTACGTAACACATTTTTTAAACTTTCAATCTTTACCATAAAATACTATTACGCAGTTATAAACACCAAAATGTAATAAATTTTTCTTCGTTCGAGAACCATTGTACACAGACAGGAACAATGTCATGTAAAAAGAAAAAAAAATTCAAAAAATTTATATAGTGTGCGTCGATAAGTTCAAAAAACTAATATACAAGAATTGTCTGTGAACAGGCGTCGAAGTCTGAAGAGGATATATTATTTGTTATTTAAATAGCTAAGTAATAAAACAGAGAGAAGAAAATTCCATACTTTGTACCTGCAATAAAAATTATTGATGGGTAAACTCCCTATTTTCGTAAAAAGATATCATATTACTATACTATCACTCTCTACCCACACCGCTTCCCGAATATTTTTTTTTTCCTTTTTAATATTTACAACAAACAAAATACCATCTAACCAGATATAATAATATTTATACTACAGTAAAATTTGACTCGAAAATAGTCCCGATAACATAAAAATTAGTATACTCACGAAATTTTGGTTATAACATTATATAGTTTAAGAATGCGGAGAGTCGCTATCGAATAAAGGTTGGGGGTGAGGAAATATAGAAAAAATTATATTTCTCGAAAATAGAAGTGTCAATTTATGTTTTTGTTGCACGCAGAATCGGATAAAACCAAAATCAAGGAGATAAGAGCAAACCGTTGAGGACATAAAAACGTATTCATCATAAAAAATAAATAATATATGTAAGATCCAATGTAATTTTCGTCGTCAAAAGTTGAATTTCATGTTTCGACAGTGAGGGGAAACAGGTTGGACAAGGTGCTTTCAGGATAGGGAAGTGGGAAAAGTTTTATTTGATTCAGCGTGATATAAAATATACAAATTGATACCGTACACCTTAATTTTCCAAGATTTTATGTCTTTCTAAATTTACTCACTCCCTTACTCCACAAAAACCACTTCCCATGTCTCTATTCATTAGGGACTCTTCGGAATTTTGAAACTGAGTTATAAATAGGAGCTGTATATAAAAATTAACTGAACGAACTAATTTATATGTTATTCAAACCCATTTTTTTTACTTTAGTAATAATGTTTAGTGACTTTTTTTCTTTCATAAAATCCAGTTTGTTAAAATGTTGTCATAAAAAATGAAACGTATGTAGAACTTAATATAAACATAAATATAAATTACAATCTATTCTGACAACATTTGGCGTATCACGATTAAATATTTCTGACATAATAATCTGGGAATATATTCGTTAATGTTTTCTACAAAATAAACATATCGAAATAAATGAAAATATTGAGGTATTGAGTTAATTGTGTTCAAATACATGATATGTACTTAGTTCAATACCAAGGCGTGAACTGTTTAGTTTAGTTTTTACATACGCACAAATGTATAAAAATACAAAGCTTTAGGTGGACAAACACAAAATTTGGTGTAATTCTCTTATATTGGAAAAATTTAAAAGAAGTAAAGTTATAAAAAATTAGTTTTACATGTTCTAATTATTTTTTCGGTTTGTCTAATATTTACAGAAATATTCACGATTAAAGATTGAAAATCCTAAATATCTCTGTATATATTAAAGTTATAGAAAAAATGATCAGGAAATGAATTGTAGTAAAGTCGATTTTCTACAACTTTACTTCTTAAACATTTTTCGATTTTTCTAATATTATGAGAGATATTCTATATTTTGGGTTTTCCACTTCTTAACATATTGCATGAGACACGAAATTTCGTTTTAATCGGACTAAAATTTATTCAGACTTTGATGAAAAAAGTTGCTATGAATATTTAATAAGATAAAAGTTAATTAAGATCTACTTTCAAACGAGAAGTGATGTAATTATTCTAAGGAAATTCGTTGATGATATTCCTGCATAGCAATTTGTTTTTGTTCTATTTCTTACGATTTTAAAGATTGATATTTTTGTTTTTTCAGTGATTGAACTCAATGAAATTTTTTTTTCATTTTAGAGTTATGTTGTTGACAGATGTATAGTTGGTTGATTGGATATGCAGAAATGGGCAAATTAGGCCATTTTATGGACACCTCTACCAAAAACAAAGAATTTTAACACAAACCGCTACAAGCTTGTATAAGTAGGTATAACTCTTAATAATTTTTTCCATATTTCAGTGCGATGCCTACTTAAAGATTGTCTTTTAAGTAGGCATCGTAGACATTTTACATTCAGTCTAGTGATACCGCGAGACGAGAGAAGCATATCTCTTGTATTATATTGACTTGTGAAAATTTTCTTTCGTCTCGTCTCGTCTCGTTTTTACGTTTGACAATTTAAAAAAAAGTAAAAATAATAATAATTACTGTTCGGTTGATATGTATAATAAGAATTCGAGGGGACAAAAACAAGAGTAAAAATAATAAAGACTAAGAGGTACTAGTGTCTAATAAAGCACACTTTTTGCAAAATGACTATAAAAATGTGAAATTGCGCAATAAACAAAAATAAATAGAAATTTAGTAAACACCCTTATAAGGAACCGGGTTTCTCAAGAGGGCCCATTAAAAAACTTAAATCAAAGTTTTCTTCTTTAATCTTCATGTACTTCGCACAACAATTCAGCCGAAAATAGGCTGGGCCTTGTTAGATCTATTAAAAATTATCATTATATATTAAAATATCCTCATTTCTCTGTTAATGTCTAGTGTCTACTTTACTAAATATTTTAAACAAAATATCAAAACCAGTATTTTATTTTTAATCACAAACCACCCTGGGCCTTAATTGTATTCTTAGGAAAATATCTTGCTAACAGAAGGAACTAAATTGGCTAAATGAAATAAGCAACTGTTGGTATGAAATAAAATATACTTTAAAGCGAAAGTTCATTGAAATAAATTAACAAAAATTTAGCCGAAAACGCATTAGACTAAAAGTGTTGTTGTATTTTGTCTATTGATGTTTCTGCTTGGATATTTCAAATTAATTCAACAATTTCAAAAACAATTTTTCATGAGTGGGCTTTATTAAAAACCTTGTTAGGCGACATAGATTTATTACTTTGAATCAGTGATTCTCAAAAACTGTGCCGCGGCACTTTTGTGTGCCGCCAAATTTTAGAAATGTATATAATAAAGTATTAACCAACATAAAACGAAAAAAAGATCGAGACTGTTAAATGTAGAAGACGATATGAGAGTAGCATTGTCATTTTTACGACCAAATATAAATGAAATTATCAAAAAACATCAACCACAAATTTCTTATTAAAAATATTCATATTATTAACGTACTGTTGTTTTTGTAGTACATATTATTTTATTTTACATTCAAAATTATTATCATAAACTATTTTACACAGTGTATTATAGGTAAGTCAACAACTTTGAACTTATGTTTTTCTTTGTGTGCCGTCAAATTTTGAAATCGTTAAAAGTGTGACGCGACAAAAAAAAGTTTGAGAATCTCTGCTTAAATCATTACGACCCAAAATGATTTTCTGTTATGTGATAGTACAAATATATATTCTATAGAGATTGAAAGAGAGTACTATTGCCTGTCCCTTGAATATTTATCGAAAATTAGGGAAATTCTTCATTATTTTCGTCTCGTCGACTAGTTCTCGTTTTGTGTCGTTTCTCTCGTCTCTCGTGGCATTACTAGTACACGCTGTACACCCAAAAAAACATTTTGAAAAATTTCAAACATTACTTGAGGCAAGATAAAGTTTTTTTTTTTGTTAATACGTTACCTACCTCCAGTCTGCGAAGCAAATTAACTTTCAAATATAAATGGAAAATGTATAAAGCTTTTAAAAATTTATATATTTTCTTTAGACATACGTCGTTATAAATACTAAAGTACAATATGTCGAGGGTTGTACCTCTCTTATTAGTTTAAATCAAACGAATGAATGGAAATATAACTTGTAATACACAAATTGTACAATTGGCTGCAAAAGTTGATGTTCTTTTTTACAAATTTTATAATTAATTCCATATTCGAAAAAATGCTTCGGATAAAAGTTGTTCATTTGAAATATAGCAACAACTTTTATTCGAAATTGTTTCTCAAAAACTGAATGAATACGGTACAATTTAACTATAAAGTTTAAAAAAATGCCATCAACTTTAGCAGCCAAATTGTACATGCGAGTTATATTAGAATAAGAAAAATGTAATATAATTTTGCCATTGTAATGTAAAATTTAATCGTGATTAATGGAACAGGGAATAGGTAGGTGGCTGGTGATTTGTTTCGTTCTGTCCTACTACTATAATATGCTTGTAGGTAGGTATAAAAAATATATTTTTCATTTTTTTTTTTTTTTCTATATGTAAATATATTATTCTTTACGAAAAATTGATGAATTCAATTATGTACCCGAAAAAAAAAGTCGAACAAAATTGTGTATACATTTATATTGTAAGTGTATGATAATAAATTTGTTTTCCGTAGATTATCATTGTAAAACAAGTATTTTAAAATTACGTGGGGAACGAGGTCAAATTGCGAAAATAAACTTAAGTGAAGGAAAGGAAAAAAAAAACAAACATTTTTCTATTCTCAAGTGAGTTTTATTCTCCGATGTCTCCATAAGTTTTGCTATAATATATGTCATCGATCTTAGAGCTAATATTTCCAGGCATTTTAGTATCTTAGAAAGAAAATTACCAATTTCATAAGTTCCGTTGGTGCTGTGTGTTTGTTCGTGGTATAAGTTCGTGAAGGGGTAAAATCGGTCCATGTGGTTTTTCTCTAAGGATGAAATCTCTAGCCTTAAATCATTAGATGTAGAGGAAAAGGTTAAAGATCAAACATCGTTCCTTTTTGATGTGAAACATCGTTCCTTTTGTTACCGTTTGTTACCTGGCAACAGCCTGGCAATATTTTCTCACCATGCAATCAAAAAGTTGTTCAAAAGTGATATTACATAAAACAAATCAGTTAAAAATAGTCTCATAGATGGCGTTACATATACAGGTTCAAAAACTCATTCATAGGTGGCAATACGCCGCCCAACAAATCAGGTTTACAAATAAGATACGCATTGAATGTCTGAATGCATAATATAAATAAACTAATCCAGCTATAGACAAATAGCTGGATCAAAAAGGGAATACTCGGAGCCAATGACAGTGCTAATGTCGAATTTTCAGAATTCAATTAATTAGCTTCTTTTTTTTAAAAATTAATTTTCTGTTCTTTATTTATGTTATCTGACCTTACAAGGGAAAGCATAAATTAGCATATTTTAAGAATTATAATATTACTTTCATTAACTATTGTCATGCTTGCTTTCGGCTTAAAATTAGTAGAACTAGTTTTTATACATCTACATTTCGATATGTACCTCTTTGAGTAACTGTAATTAACGCAAATCTAGAAAAACAAATCACGTAGAAAGCTATGCAAATTTTCTTAAAAGAAGGTCATTTGCGTGGCATCTATATGCTTTCTAATGGATCAAAAACATTATCGAAACGTATTGAAGTTGCCTTTCAATATTAAAAATGGCCACTCTAATCTATGGAGGTTTGTGGCTTTCACATATCATTTTTTACCTGGATTATGAATAAGGATACATTTTTAATAAGTATATATACTATTGAAATTTATATTGTATATATTATATCATATTGAATTTATTTGACGTATTATTATTTGTTTTTCTTTGAAGTTATTTTCTGTCAACCATTATCAATTCATCAATATAGATTCAACGAAAACGTCATATTTAATCAAATCATACGCAACAAAATTGTGGTTTTAGCTTGTAAATCAATAAGTTAAAATAAACATGCTGTGAAATACAGATTGGCCAAATGTGGGTGACCGTGAGAGGAACAATAAATTATTTATTTTATTGGTATAGGTAAATTGTATCCTAGCCAATCGATGTTTTTCACACCATGGATAATTAAGATCTGACTTCTGCTTTCTACCATTTAGTCGCAAATAATTGTAAACTACATTTTGAGCAAACGTTCGGATCATCCACGCCATCATTAACTGTTTAACTTAATATAATATTTTTGAGCTTAACTTTATAAGATTTGTATTTAAGTATACAAGGCGGTATGCGCTAACCGTTTACGCATGCCGTGCTTGCTAAAAATTTCAACTTTGAACACAAATATTAGTAGGAGCCTTAAAAACGGTTCCATTTAGTTTGGGCATGTTCCATTTAACTAGGGCATCCCCTAATCAAATTGGGATGAAACACACTCGGCAGATTGCAATCACATTGCACAAAAATATCACTGATACACCATTTAAGGTAGTTCCAGCACTTATATAATCAGGACAAAACATCTAAAAAGTTTGTATACACTCATACACAACACATATACATATACACTCATACACAACACATAGATACATTCACTATTCATATATACAAATTAATGTAATTTTGTAATAAATATTTATCTTTGCTATCCTGGTTTTTTTAAAAATTCTGTCGAGCATTTTTTTTAATACAACAGAAAATAGTTGGTCGGGCATGAAATTTTACATGTTTCTAATCAAAGAGAGTGAGAGAGAATGGTTACTTTGCTATTAATTATCTCGCGTTTTAAACGATCAAAAATTCTGAAATTTCGGGATTGATTAGAAAACGTTATGCTTAGCCTGTGCAAAAAAAATGAACAAAATCTGTCGAATAGTGGTTTCATGCTGAAACATCTTTAACATGTAGCAAAAAGCAAAGCAAATATTTGAGAATTGTGTATCGTATCGAGTCTCAACTTATAGCATTTCATTAAAAAAATTTATACAAAAATTTGTCCATTCTTTTTGCTTTTATGTTCCTTATTTGTATATTTTTAAAAAGTCATCATTTTTACAAAACAAAAAAATGTTCTTAGTGACACGTTTTACATTTTTCATGTTTTATCAAATTGAAATAAATTGAACATGACATAACTCACACCTTATGACGGGTCGATTGATATTCTGACTAAAAGTTCTAAATGTTGATTCTCTAAAATTTGTTCATTACCTCTAACAAAACAAAAAAAAGATATGATAAACTTTTTTTACAGAAAACTTAAAAATAAAATTATTAATCTCTAGTACAGTGATTCTCAACCACAGTGCCGCGGCACTTTTGTGTGTCGCCAAATTTTAGAATTGTATATAGTAAAGTAGTAACCAACATAAAAACGAAAAAAAGATCCAGACTGTTAAATGTAGAAGACAATATGAGAGTAGCATTGCCATTTTTACGACTAAATATAAATGAAATTATCAAAAAGCATCAAGCTTCAATTTCTCATTAATAGTATTCTTACTATTAACTTGTAATTAATCCCTTAATAAACGTACTATTGTTTTTGTAGTACATATTATTTTATTTTACATTCAAAATTATTATCATAAACTATTTTACACAGTGTATTATATATAGGTAAGTAAACAACTTTTAAACTTTTAACTTTTTCTTTGTGTGCCGTCAAATTTTGAAATCGTTAAAAGTGTGCCACGACCAAAAAAAGGTTGAGAATTACTGCTCTAGTATTATAAAATTGTATATCATATCTTTTGTTTATAACTTTTTTTTTTGTATTTATTTGTTTCTTCGTTTGTTTGTTCGAGTATCACAAAAAATACTGGACCGATTTGTATGAAATAATAAGTTAAGGATATACGAGCACTAGGAATAGCCCATTTATAAAATATCTATCCAATAAAATTTCGGTATGACGGGCCTTAAAAAAAGATATTATACTATATTATACCGCCGACAGAAATCACCCGTAATCTCAGTTTATTTCTTAAATATCTTTTTTTTAGGATCGTCATACCGGAATTTTAATGAATGAATCTCTTTATTAATGTTTCTATTTTCAATAGCGTATTTTTTTTAACTCGTCTTATTTTATTCCCAGTGAAAATTATCAAAATTTTTCGACGCTCATGGTTTCTCCATAAGAGCAATGCATTAAAACTTTAACATTAAATAATTAATTCAAGACCCCCGGAACACCTAAAAAAAAATAAAGGCTTAATGTTTTTGAAGATCCGGTGCTCGTACATCCTTAATGTTGACTAAAATAATACTGTCAATGATATGAAAAAAATGACTCATCTATCTATATCATATGTGGTGTAATGGTTAGCACAATGCGCATAAAATTCAGAGGTCCAGAGAGAGAGTGTGATATCTAGTATTCGATATCTGGTGGATGTGTTAATTTTTTTTCACATTTATTTTCAGAATATGAAAATACTGTTAATACTGAAATAATATTTAAAAACGACAAATATCAAGGAAGCTATAAGATTTTAAAAATTATTATCTGTCTCTTTCTTGCAAAAATACTAAAAACGGAGTTTTACGTGTATATTAAATGGTGAAAGTGTAATATGACGTCACATAACATATCAAGAGGGCTATCACCCTCTTTGTCTAATCGGGAATTTCAATCATTCATATCTCGCTTAATTTGAAAGTTATTTAAAAAGTAATTTTACCTTGATATTTGTCAAGTAAACATGCTTCAATTCAAGTGAAAAAAAATTTTCATGCATATTCCCTATTGTTTCATTACATCTTAAGTAGCTCAGAGGCAGAGTGCTGGTCTGGAATACCAGAGGTCGTGGATTCGATTCCTATCCTCGATGTGTATGATTTTTCGTATTAAGTATTTGATGTCTAAGAATGAACAGTATATTTGTTAGGCGAATATATTTGCTAATATAAATTTTTAGATTTATAAAAACGATAGTAAAAAATCCAATGTCAAAACAAGAATTGACATAATTTGTAACGAAAAGACTTTTATAATATTTAATGAAATTTCCATGGATACACGGTATCTATGTACATTCTTTTGTCAAAAATAATCAAAATGAGAATTGAATTTTTTTAAATATAGAAACCACTGACCTCCACAAACAGATGTAGGTCAGTGATAGAAACTAATATTCCGAAATATTTATACATCTATTGTCTACCATAAGATCTTGTTGAGAGATTTCAGGTAGTTGTTGTGATACAATATTGTCAAGTAAGAGGGAAGGAACAGATAGCATAATAAGCCATAATTTTAGTCCAAGGTTGTACCAAGGTATATATTCATATTGCAGTGAAGTTGAATCAATCACAAAAACCTTTCACGAACACGTTCAAATATGAACTGCGAACATACAAAGTGTTCGTTGAAAAAACCGACTTCAGATGGATCGTTGTACGCGCACCGTCTAAATATGACGAATTCGATGCGCACGAGCGGCGCGCGTACCGTGCGCATTTTTGGACGCACCATCACTCATACGATACTTGTCTATACGTATATACAAATACTACATAACATTTTTATAAGTTGCAATCAGGCAACGTTGCTTATATTCCGCCAGTTGATATATTGTTTGTTTACATAAATTTACTCGAATAGTACAACGAATAGGGACGTATAGTATTGTCAAGTTGTATTTGTTCAGCATGCAAACAAGTATATTTATTTATAAAATGCTTCACTTTGCGTCGTTATAACTAAACAATGAGATGGTCAATAATTCTCGGTTGTTTTTAAATACGCAGAACAAACGCAATAATTTATAGCTATTTAAGAAAAAAAGATTCTTAAGGTTGATCGGACACATGTATAGGTAAAATCGGCAATGTATAGATAAAAATCTGAATTTTTGATATGCTATTAATTGCTATCTCATACGTATAAAACAATTTAAAAAAAATTTGACAAAAGGTTTTCATGTAATTAATCATTAAAAATTGGAATTTTAACATGTTGTGAATAGCAAATGTTGAATGAACGCATACATTTTTGATAATGTTGCTCCACTTTCTATACATTGAAATGTAAAAAATTTCTTCTTTTAAAAATTAAATCTCGTGCATTACGTTAAAATTTAAAAAAAATAGTCTGCCGAAGACTTTTGTAAATATCTTAATTAAAAAGATAAAAAATTCACATAAACTTTCGTCAAATCGTCAGAATAATCGTCAAAAGACGATTATTTATTATTTTTAGTAATTAAATAATTACATAAATTCGAATACTAGTGATGTTAGATGCTATTTAAATATAAATAATTAATTTACAGATTACAATTTTTAATTTCTGTTAAAAATAGTGTTTCTGTTTATTATGAAATGTACTGTACTGTCTGGTCAACCGTAAGTGTTGTTTTTTTTATTAAAAATAAAAAAAACTGGTAGAAATACTGCTTAAAATGGGTCGTCTCCATTGCTTTCCATGTTAATTATTCAAACTTCAATTAAGTTCTTGTCGAGTTTAAGACGGCGAATCGATAAAAAAGAAATCATATTGTGAAAGATGCTGAAACTAATACAAAGGTTGTCATGATACTTGCCAGAGAAGAATGGTTTTGTCGTACTGAATGCTGTGTTCAACAAACCGGAGCCCACTTTGAAAAGTTACATATATATATATATATATATATATATACAGGGTGTCCCATAAGTAGTTGCGTTCCATAAGAGGGTAGGTAGAGGGTACGATTTTGGAATGAAAAGTCCTGAGACATTTTTTTATTAGACGCACCGTTAATTAATTATTTATTAATTAAAGAAACTAGGTTGAAACCAGAGTTGCAAAAAGTGTATTTTTTTATAATTCATTTTTTATTTAATTATCAATTTTTGGAAAAATATATTGCTTAAATTTTTCAAATTATTAATTCCTTGAAAAGTGCATTAAATAAATTTTTTTTATTTTTTGAAAAACGTAATAAATAAATTGTTTTAATAAGAAAATTTAAAAAAAAAATGCGCAAATTAAATTCGTTAAATTATAAAGTGCATTCTCAAAAGTGCATTAATCAAATTATTTTATTGAAAAATTTTATTATTGCATTGTATTTTATTATTATTACAAAAATTAATCAATAAAATAATTTAATTAATGAATTTTTGAGAAAACTTTATAATTTAATGAATTTAATTTGCGCATTTAAAAAAAAATTTATTATTAAAACAATTTATTTATTACATTTTTCAAAAAATAATAAAATTTAGGCAATACATTTTTCCAAATGCACTTTTTGCAACTCTGGTTTCAACCTAGTTTCCTTAATTAATAAATAATTAATTAACGGTGCGTCGAATAAAAAAATGTCTGAGGACTTTTCGGTCCAAAATCGTAACCTCTACCTACCCTCTTATGGAACTCGACTACTTCTGGGACATCCTGTATATATGCGTGTGTGTGTGTGTAAATTCTAGATGATACATTATAAGTATATACGGCAATGGTGTGTTAAAAAGACCAATCAATTTAGCTTTATCAGTTCTCAGTTGGTGTAGAAGTTGTCAATATTGTAAGTCTCATAAAAATTTTACAAAGTACACCATACCACAGTATAAGACTTTATACGGAAAATAAAAGTGTAGGCACATTTATTTCACATATGAAGATATATTATCAATTTTATAATAATATCAATGTGTAAGCAATAGTAGTAACTTTTTCTTTTCTCTTTTTCGTAGCACCACATATCGACATTTGTAGTACCTCTATATAGAGATAGATAGATAGATTGTAGAGGCTGCCCTGGACGGGCTACACTTCGACCATAAGGTCCATTGTGATGCCTAAGGATGTGAGGATGTGAGTGAAGTGGAAGGAATTTTTTGTGTATAGACTAGGAATTGGTAGAGAATATGCGGCTGCAGCCGACTATGATAGGAACTATGCCGATATTCATTTGGAGTTCATGAAGGAAACTGCAGAAAACCTTCTCAAGCATAGCCGGTTACTTTGTTCTTGTCCCATACACCGACAATTTAGTCAATTAACCGCCACTTTTTTTTTCTTCTTAATAATTGATAAACTGCCGATGTCGGGATTCGAACTCATAACCTCCCAGTTCCAAGTAGGCATACTGCGCAGACATAACACCTTAAACCGCTCGGCCACTTGGACTGGTATAGGCCTACTTCTCGAAAACTGAAATTTTATGAAAACTATAGGTATTAATATTATTATTATTGTGAATTAATAATTTTTTGCTTTTCTGACTTTTTATAAAATTCAACGTTATTAAAATTCATTGAAATATTTATGATCTGAATCAGCTCAAATTTTAAAATCATACTAATTTTTCTTCGAAAATAAAATATTAACATAATAATAATTAATGTTAATAATTTTACATTATTAAATGTCAATCAATTTTGTTTATTTGTAAATAAAGTCACATGACACTATACAAACATTTTCATTAATTATAAATATTAGTAGTATTAATTTTATGTACCTACCTATGAAGTATGTTTAACGAATTATTTAAAATATTTTATTAAATATCAAATTTCATGTGCTCTCATATTATATAGCTTTTTTCGTTTTTTCATTTTTGAGTTATTTAAGTTTTAATCCCGACTAATATTTTGTTGTGAAAATACGTAAATTTATCATATTTGGTTACCATTGACACCAAACTTATTTATTATTGATTCAATATTCGTAATAATACATATAATATGTAATAATACTTAATTCGTAGGAAATAGGATTTGGGAAAGTAAATGAATGAATTCAAATAAATTGGACGTTTCGTCAATGTCTAATATAATCAAACTTTGGAATTAAAGTTTGATTATATTAGACATTTGAATTACATAAATAAGTTGCTGAGGAAGTCATAAATAAATGACGAAACGTCCAATTTATTTGAATTAATTCATTTACTTTCCCAAATCCTATTTCCTACGAATTAAGTATTATTATTTATTATTCTTTAACTTATAAATAGTTAAAATTACCAATTGTTAATATTATCTATTATAATATATAGCCCTAAGTGAAGCAGACTGACACACTCATGTTCTAAGGCACTTCTAGACATGCTAGAAAGATGCGGTTATTCAATTTTTTCATTCCAACCCCCCGGAAAATCGGAAAAACATCTCCCAAAAACTTTTTTTACAATTCATGCAATGTAATTTTCTGTGTCGCGGAGTCAAGGCCTAAGGCCACCTCGAGAGTCAAGGGGGACTCTTTGCGAGCAGAGCGAGTCCTATAATATATACAGCCCTTTGTGTAACTCACTCACTGACTCACGTATACAAATTCTAACCCACTTCTAGACATGGTAGAAGGATGCTGTTTTTTGCATTCGACGCGGAATCACTTCAAGCTTGTGGAAAAATCGGCAAAATCTAATTTTCCCAAGGTGACCCATGCGAAAATACTTTTTTGACCTCTATTCATGCTAGAAGTGTGCGGTTTTATGCATTATGTCAAGGACGTAGATCCATGGCTGAAGGTCACCCCGGGAGTCAAGCGAGTGAGTTATTTATATACAGTATCAACTTAAATACAGTGTGTTTGTTCATTTGAATAAAGATTATTAAAATAATCAAAGAGAACTCTAGGTTTTTTTGAAATTATATTTCAAATTTTGCCCCTATTCCTAGAACATTTGTTTGTGTTTTATAAATACGTATTTCGACTACAATGTAGTCATCATCAGTATCAGTATCTGTGTCACAGGCACCAAATTAGCAACAAGCAACATATCTCTGAATCCATATCCCAGAGATAGTTACGATTAGCTAATTCATACTGATGATGACTACATTGTAGTCGAAATACGTATTTATAAAATACAAACAAATGTTCTAGGAATAGGGGCAAAATTTGAAATATAATGTTCATTTGAAATTTCCACAAGTTTTGTTTAAATATTTTTTCAAATATTCATTTTAAACATAATGCAATTCTTAATAATCTTGAATCGAACGGATGTACCGAGTGTTATAATTTATGTTTTAAACGGTGAAAGATAAAGAAAATCTTGAAACACAAAAATGCTTATCTCATAAATAGAAAAACGGTTTTGGTCGGTTTTGGTCTATATATGGTGTATATTTTGTATGTACGCCAGAAATATTGAATGCATGACAAAAAGTTTCAAACAAAAGTTGTTTGGTTTGATGAATTCTTTGATGAAAATATTATTCTTATAAAAAGAACAAACAATTTTGTTTAAAAATTATTTCATTTATCAAATGTGTCTGACGTAAATACAAAATTTACGACCTTTTTTTAACTTATAAGATTCTGAGATGATATCTCTATAAAATTTCTCTTCCAAGTAAGGGACATTTTTTAAATATGATTAAAATAAGTTGCCCTTCTACTTTATATTCCCCTTACGCACATATAAGGTGCAATACATTTGAATTTGATTGTACATATGTGCTCTTCATATGGAGGTTATGTTTGGCTGTTCACACCATATTTTTTTTATTATTATAATATGATATATTTCACATATTGAAAGGGAGTAACATTTTTGTTATACGACATATTTTCAAACATTATCGTAAAGTTACATTAGTAATAAATATATTAGAAGTCATTGAGTTTTTATTGACTGATTTTATACACGTCGTACTTTTGGAGAAAAATTTAATCCATCTAATAACAAAGTTTCTTTTTTAATATTTCGAAAGTTTGGTCTAAATAAAAAACAAAAGAATAAATTCTATCCTTATATATTTGATCACAACATAGTGTGTGACATAGGCATATTGTTGTGGGTGTCGAAAACCGAAATCGTTCAAGTGGAATTTTAAATTGTAATTTTCTTATTTGTTGCCTCAAATTTTTTTGCAAACATTTTGTTAGTTCGACATCGAAACTGTTGATCTCAATGGATTCTCTTTTAAATATTAAAAATGACATCTACCAGGATCTAAAGAAGGAGACTAAGCAGATGGAAACGAACACCTCTTTGGCACGTTCCTTTTAGATTCCTCTTTAGCTATAACCCCAAACTACGCACTAGTATAATGCAGATTAAGATATGAATGAATGGATCCATATTTCAGCTGAAAACTTCCGAAAACGTTACCTGACTGCCATTATCAAATGACTGGGCAAAGATCAAGTTCCGAACACTACTTCCGAAGACCGCATTATCTAATGTCGATTAGAGTTCAAGGTTTAAAGACATATTACCTGTTAAATTACTAGGAAATCGAAAACTTTTGGTGTTATTAAAACTATTCTGGTGTTATAACTACTGAAACGAACACCGAGCTTGGATTGGCGTTGCTCTGTTTATTAGATCACGCCAATTTTGACCATGTGATTAATAATTGTGACACAAGTAAGGAACTAATGAGTTTGCTTTTTTCTTGCTTTAACTTTTTTGATTAATTAATTCTTCGATTCCGTATTCGGTAACTATTATGGTAATGATCGTTATTGGTAACTATCATGTCTTCCTTGTTTGAAGTTTGATTGTTAAAAATCGAAATATAAGAATAAACTTTAAATTCAATTATCTAAATAATTACAACGGTAACGATATACTTTTAAAGTTCTATAATATTTTACAAATATTCAGCTATGCTACCGGTTTTAGCGACTTTTCGAAGAAAATAGAGCCATTTAGGTTATACCGTTGAAACGATTTAGTGGTTTAAACGATTAAGTTCTCAAAATCTCCATCGATCCTACCTAATAGATGTCAAAAATGATTAAAATTAATAAATTATATATATACTAGCGGTCCCGAGAGACGTTGTTCTGTACACACGTCTTAAATATTAAAGTTTTAAACTTTTTTGAAAATTTTGACTGAATTGTGAATCTAAACCATTCTCGAATCCACTAGAACACACAAAAAAAATTTCATCAAAATCAGTCCAGCCGTTTAGGAAGAGTTCAGTCACATACACACGGACATAATAATTATATATATTAAGATATATATAATATATTCATTATAATTCCTTTCTCTGAGAACTTTCACTTAGTCTATGCAGCTTCTATGTGTCTAATTTATTATTTTATTCATTAAAGTTGGTAGATTTTTGCTAAAAAACAAAATAGAAAAAGGCATGAAAAAAGCTTGTCAGCCATTTTTCTAAGAAACTAAACAATCATTTACAAAGTTTGAAAATACATAAAATTTTTAATTGTATAAACACTGATTTTAAAATCTCAAAGTTACAAAATTATTTTCCCCTAGGATTCGATCGAAGTTAAATAGAATGTTTGTTTTTTACTTTGAATAGGTTTGTTTCTTTACTCTCTATTTTTACTATTTTATTTATTTATTGCTTTTAATTGTGTAGTTGCTTGTTTTATTATATTTATGTCCTTAAACCATCTATTTTATCTATTAATTTTATTATACATACTTTGTTATATCACTGCGATAGATATGATTGGTGTTCTATAATATTCTTTTCATAATTTATTTTTCTGTATCTTACAATCAAAATATATATTAATATTGTTATTATTAAGTTGTTGTTTTTTTTTCTTTTCAAATATTTTTCTGTTCTATGACAACTACTACTGTTCACATTCAACGAAATGAAAAAAAATGGTTCAGAATATAGAACTTTTTGTTTTGTAAAAGTAACAAACGATATAAATAGTTCAATGTTTTTCTTCTGTCGCGGCCTTGCTTGTCGTTGACCGACCCGGAGACTACAAACATAATTTACTAACTATTTTAACCTATTTTTACCCGACTGCCACAGAAGGAGGGTAATGTTTATCGTGTGTATGTATGTATGTATATTTGTTTCTATGACACGCTCTGTAGCCTAAATGCCTTGGTGGATTTTATCATATGAAGTGTCGTTTGATTTGTCTTAATTGAAGGACTGACATATGGTATAGTATTTTAATATGACATCTGTGTCATAGCTGCGTCAACGCTTATGTTATTCGAGCTGCGTTAACGGTCCTCAATTTCCTCAAATTTCATCGAATTTCCTTAGAATACATACAGTTTCACAAAAATTTTATATTAAAAGTTTAGAACAAAAATTGTTTATTTAAAAAAAAGGAATATTTTTTGTCTGAACATTTTTGTTCTATCTCTTACGGTTTCAAAGATGGGCAGTACTGCCTATTTGGCCGAAACATGGTCCGATTTTGCCCATTTACAAACTTGACCTTAATTTTTAGGTCTAGAACATACACATAAAATTTCAGCACATTATCTCTTTTTGTTTTTGAGTTATCGTGTCCACAGAAGGACAAACGGACGGGCATGCGGAAATTGGTAAGTTTATGAACACTTGTAACAAACATTTTTTTCTTCGATCAATATTTTCAACCGTTACAAAGTCGGAACTATAGTTAATATACTCTGGTATATATTATATAGTTATATACCGGGTATAAAAATATCATCATAACTAAAAGGAATTAATGTCAATTGAACAACACCTGGTGCTCATACCGATGTACACACATGGTATGTTATGCGCAGGTGTTAAAAGAAAATATTATAAGCATTGGTAATAATATCAAGTTAATTCGATTCGATCTCTTGATGTTGAGCCCTGGTGATATGCGTTCATAAGACTGTAATGAACTGTTCCCTAAAAATCAATGTTAACTTTTTTTTTCATTTTTAACATGATTTTTTTAGCTTGTCTTGACTGTCGGTAATGGAATTTTGTAATTGAATTTACAATTTCTGGACGTCTGAATAATCTGAAATTTTGCAGTATTAAGAACTGATGACAATACAATGATATTAAAATTTAAAAAAAAACAAAATGAAAATTAAATTTATTAACAACTACAAATTTACATATCTCTAATTTATATATAACGATTTATAGTGTGATGGGTATAGTTTATAGTTTCCATAGAAATGTCATCAACAAAATTTTAATAAAAAAAATGACATATCCAACTGTTATAGTTTAGAAAAAAATAATTATCTTACATAAATTTTCTATGCTATGTTCCATATACATTTTTTTAGGTAAGAATTGGATTCATTCCATCACTCGTGGGAATAATAACGAAGAAAGAAACCACAACACAAAAAATAATTTTGTCTTAAAAGTAAAAAACAAAAAATTAATTTTAGAGTTTAAAAAAACTAAAAAAAACATGTTTTTATGGCCAGTATATAGTAAAAAATGCAAAATAATTTAAAATAGAATAATGTAAAGTAAACTATAATATAAGCGAAAGCATGGGGAGTTCTCTACAACCCTTGTAAAAGTAGAGCCAGTATAGAGACGTAAGTAGAGATCACCTCATACTTTTGTTTGCATTATAGTTTACATTATTCTATTTTAAATTGTTTTGCATTTTTGATGTGAAACATTTATTGCGGCGGGTTAGACCGATTGTTACCGTTTGTTACCTGGCAACAGCAAGTAACAAGTTGTTCATAAGTGATATTACATATAATAAATCAGTTTTAAAAAGATGCTCATAAATAGCGATACATATACAGGTTCAAAAACTCATGCAAAGGTGGCAATGCATATTTCTATACAAAATAGTTAATAATAATAATAATAATAGTTTAAGTGATTGAAAGAATTGAGCCGTGTCAATTTTTTTGTAACGCTTGAAAATATTGATCACAGAATAAAATTTTATTACCTAATTAATGTATTTTCGAATGTCAGTGTGTCCGTCTGTCTATCTGTGAACAAGATAACTCCCGAACGAAAAGAGATAACGAATTGAAATTTTTTTCTCTGTTCTAGAGCAAAAAATTAAGGTCAAGTTCGTAAATAGGAAAAATCGGACCATGTTTGGGCAAATTGGGCCAAACTGCCTATCTTTGAAACCGTAAGAGATATAACAAAAGTTTAAAAACAAAAATCTTCTTCTCATTAATATAAACAACTTTTGTTTGAAAAATTTAACACACAATTAACTCAGTTAGTTGTTGCATTACTTGTTTGGTATTAAATTAATGTGTATTTTTTAAATAAAGAATAATTTTTTTCTTTAAATAAAATCTGAATATTTTGTTTTTGATTATGCCATATTTATTTACTTTAATAAACCATCCTTTCATGAATATTTTCTAAACAAAATAGTTTCGATGTTTCAGATCTGCCAGGCGTCGCCGCGAGCGATTTTTAATACCAACTTTAAACCTTATTACGAGATGAATTTCTTTAATTTTAATCAATTTAATTACCATGGCGCCCCATAATAATATTTCATCTGTGATACAAAACCACAAATGATATAATTAAAAAAAGAAAATTATATATACTAGGGTAGTTGTTTAGTGTATCTCTTTCTCTCTCAGTAGGTAAAATGTTTAATGTATAATTTTAATGAATCCTTTTCCCAAGTTTATTATATAATTTATAGTTATAAATCCCAAGGGTCAGGTTAACATAGGAATACATCTTTTCATTGTCTAATTATTTAAAAATTTGCCACAAGAGAGTGTTGTAACAATAATTCAGACAATATTTTAACAACTTATAGATATTGCTTTATCGATAAAGTATTGTACGTACTGTGGCGTATTTAGGAAATGCGATATAAAGAATAATAATAAATATATGACGGATATTATTGAAGCATTATAGTAACGAATAGGTACTGTAATATAATACTATATTGTATATTGTTACGATATACATTTTTCATTCGCTAACAGTAGACTTTTAAATTTAATTGACGGGAAATTTGAAAATTTTGAGGTAGGATCCGTTATTGATCAGACAGAGGATATCGAAGCGAGAACGATAATGGTAATCAAATATATGATAGTATAAGTAACAGATAAAATTAAAAATTTTTAAAAATCCCAACGCAAGAATATGAAACAAAATAAGAACTTCCCGTTACCTCCACCAAATTTATATGTAGAATGATAATATGCCTTTACATCATCTTGGAAAAGAACTGACAATCTTCAAACGAGTGAACATATTAATATCAAACGTAGCTAAGAACCAGGGATGTTGCGGATGAAGATACGGATATTTTAAGGCTCACATCCACGGATGCGGATAAAAATGTCCATTTTTTTTTAAAGAGATACATGAATAAAGGAAAAAAGTGGTAATAATTAATATTATAATCAAATTTTTAGTATGCAAATTTAAAATTTGGTGCATTATACTTAATAAAGAAGTCGGTGCCTTTTTAGGTTCCGTCCTGTTTCGCAGAGATTCATAGATGAACAGACTGCTCCGAGTAGAACGATTTTAGATGAATCCTCAAAGACGTGGTTGTACGGCCCTTGCGAGAGTATGTTCTATTGCAAATTTTACAGATTTATTTCGGACATGATCATCTATAGTTTAAAATGAGACTAAATCACACTTTGCGTGGATGGTGGCATTGTTGAATGACAATAATGTAAACAATAATGTAAATTGTTGAACTAAAAAAAAAACATCCATATAATAACACGTCTAAACACGTTGTAATTTATTTGCAATCAGAAGTGCTAAACAAAACAACCAATATCCGCATCCATAAAAAGCATTGATTATTGCGGATTCGGAAGGTAAAATTAATGCAAAAGTTCTGCGATTACGAATATTCGCAATATCCCTGCTAAGAACCATCACGGAAAACCAGTTATCTAAAAAAAGCCACATTCAAGTCGATCCACGCATTTGAGAGCTACGATACCATAGCCAGACCGACACAGATAACTTATAGCACCCCTCTTTTTGCGTCATGGGTTATATTTATATTTTTCAAGTTTTTGTTTCAATGGCTCTTAATTTAGCCTATTTGTTTCTCGTTTATAATTTTTCTTTAAAAATCAAACTCATGTATATTTACTTAAACAAAAATTGAGGAAAATAAATCATATTTGTTGAAATCTTACTAATTTTGTTTACATTTCATACAGTAGCGTAGCATTAGTTACCTCTTTTCTATATTTTCGTAAAATATGAGGCAATTTCTTGTGAAATTGAAAGTACAATTAGGAAGTTTTTAGACTTAAATCAAAAGTATATTTACTTGATTATTAGCTAATTTTCGAAGAAAATATAGCTATTGCGGTTGAAATGTTCATCGATCCTATATTCCTATCTGAACCCAATTTTTAGTCCGATCGGAATTAAATTTGGTATGAGAAGTTTGTTATCTGTCGAAGGAAAATAAAGGCTTAGAAGCAAGAAGGAACATAGAAGCAAGAGAAGGAGTAAAGTTGTAGTAAACAATTTTTACTGTAATTTATCATTTGACCTTTATTTCTGTAACTTCATTGAGAAGATAATTATTTACATTTTTTATGTTTATACCCAGTATATAATATATACCGGGGTATATTGAGTTTAGTCTCAACCATGCACCGGTTGAAAAATGACCTAATTACTTTCCATGTAATCGTCGGTCTGTTTGTAAATATGATAACTCAAAAACGAAAAGAAATAGCTAGTGGAAATTTTGTATAGGTGTTCATAAAATGACCTATTTAGTCAATTTCCAGTCGTCCGTCTGTCTGCAGATCAAAAAGTAAGGTAAAGTTCGTGAATGGGCAAAATCGGACCATGTTTGGGCAAAATGGGAAAAACTGCCCATCTTTGAAACCACAAGATAACATAAATTTAAAAACTAAAAATGTTGCTTGTTTAAAAATTGACAACTTCTGTTTGGGGCTAATCGGATATTAACTCACTAAAATCTGCCCGTACGCGCAGATTTTTTCTATATGCATGCAAAAGTACCTATCTACACCATATAGTATATTATTGAAGCATTTGGATAAACTCTTGAAAATTCTTTCCAACCCTAAGAAAGTGGACACCATCGGTACGCTATTGATTTCATAAACACTTATGCAAAGCGGAACAAAAAAAAAAACAAGAAAATAAAAACACTTTTAACCAAAGTGTTTACTGAAAAATACTAAGTAGGTATATCTACATTTTTGTATGTATATCAAATAATGTAAGGTAATTGTAGAAATATAAATAGAAAAGTTTGCATAAAACAGTTTTATGATATGAATAAATTAGCTGTTTAAAAAAGTATTTTCCAAATGAAAGGCTTGTGTACAAATGGTGCTTTAATGAATTGCAGCTCTATTCTCTGTCTTGTGTAGTGTATTTTACGTATATACAAGGTGGACAAAAGTTTGGACACGTCATAATAAATCGTTTCAGGTGGTTCTAATTAAAAATTTTCAAACGGTAACCCATAGTAATTTTTGTTAAGGAATCAAATGCCTTAATCAGATTTCGGGTCTGGTGGACCTACAAGGGTGAAACAAGCAAGGGCGAAACAAGATCAAACTTTGAAATTTTAAATGGAAACCCATTTTTTCTTATTGAATATTCGTATTCTACGGAAAAAAATTCGTATCTTTTGTAGGAAAACTTTTTCTTAAAAGTACTTTGTTCTCTTGCTAGAGGGAATTTTTCTCGGAGAATTTTCGAAGAAATTCTACGAATGAATGAAAAATAATAGAATTTATGGAATAGTGAATTTCGATTTAGAATAAACTTCATTTAATACTTCGATTTTAATAAATTTATTATTATTAATAATAATAAATTTTGTTAATATTAATCGTAAATAATAAATTTAAAACGCCCTCTAGCGAGAGAACAAAGCACTTTTAAGAAAAAGTTTTCCTACAAAAGATACGAATTTTTTTCCGTAGAATACGAATATGTAATAAAAAATATTGTCTTCTATTTAAAATTTCAAAGTTAGACCCTATTTCGCCCTTGTGGATCCATCAGACTCAAAATCTGATTAGCGCATTAGAGCCACCTTAAACGATTTATTAAGCCGTGCCTAAACTTTTTTGGCAACCCGGTATATATATATATATATATATATATATATATATATATATATATATATATATATATAATATATATATATATATATATATATATATATATATATATATATATATATATATATATATATGTATATATATATATAACCGTTATTAATATTTGTTTTAGAAATTTCAACTTTGAACATATTTTTGTTTCATTTAATACAGCTTTGAAATATTTCTCTACCATATATTTACTTAGTATCATCAATCATTTTTCGTTTATTTTATGATCCGCTCTTTGTTATAAAATATTAATTTTTTAATGGTGTATACAGTGATGTGTGTAGGTACCTTGTATTGATACAAACCTGGATACTTCAGTTGATAAAGTATCTGTATCTGACTTGAAATATAATTTTGGTTTTATTACTTGTATCTGCATACTTGAGTGGGATAAAAAAAAAACATTGTACTAAACGGATTCTTTTTTAACCCGACTTAAAAAAGGAGGATGGTTCTCAATTCGTCTGTATTTTTTTTATGTGTTCACCTAAGAACTCCGTCATTTATGAACCGATTTTGAATTTTTTTTTGTTTTAAAGGGTTTGGCTTCCCATTGGTCCCATTGGCACCAAATCGCATTCTGATGAGCGGATCCCCGGAAAATCGAGAAAAATCCTCATTTTATATGTGATAACCGATATCTGCGAAATTTTTTTTTTTTTTTTGAAAGGGTATACTCCTTCATAATAGGAAAATTTTTTTAAAAACCGAAATTTTTTACAGAAAAAAACCGACCCCAAAAAAAAATTTTTACAAAAAAAAACCATGTAAAAAAAACTGAAAATCTGTTATAAAAAAATGCACTAAAATTTAAAAAAAATGTATAAAAAAAAATGTGTTATAAAAAAATGCACTAAAAATTAGTAGGTCGTTTAGTAGGTCCTACCCATATTTAGACAAACAAAATCAGTTATAGAACTTCAAAGTCACTAAAAAGCGAGAAACAAACCATATTTTGACAAAATGGAAACCCGACCGTTTTTTCATATAATAATTGACAAACTGCCGATGTCGGGATTCGAACCCCATAACCTCCCCGTTTCCAAGTTGGCATACTGTGCAGCATAACGCCTTAGACCGCTCGACCACTTGAACTGGTAAAGTTTTTAGTATATTTAGAATGAAAAACATTTATTAGACGTATTTTTTCGAAAACCAAATAAATCAAACACATATCACTTATAAATTTTGCAAAAACAACGCATCTGTGCCCGTTTTTTTTTTTGGAACCCTTTCAGTGCCAAACTTAAGATTAATTCCATTGAAAAGTCAACTGCAATGTTTCGCTGAGTTCTGAACCCATAACGTATAATATGCAATTGACTACTTTAATAAAACTGAATTCAGAACTAACATCTTAAGGGGATCGAAGCCTTACCACATAAAACCTTTTAAAACTATTGTAAAAGAGCCAAATATGCAATAATATTTCTGTTATGTTGAACTTGATTGTATAGTAAATTGATAGGTTACGTATAGAAATAATTTGGAATATTTGTTTGTTCTATTATCTATAACAAAACGCCATTTCTGCTTTTAATATATTTCCCATGGAAGTTCATTACTATTCTTGTATTTTCGTAGATATAAGTTTACGAATGAGTAAGTTGTTCAATCTTTTTTTTTTTCGGTTTAATAATAAATTTGCTTATTGTATAGGAAGGATATAAGGATATATATGTTATTTATGAGTTGTGTTGTGTTAACAGGTTTGAGTATTCAATGAAAGAACTGCAGTGAACTGTTATGAAACTTTTGAATTTTAATATAAAATATTATTTTTTTATTTATAAAGCAAGCAAGCAAGCAAGCTATATAAGTTCCAATAATTCATAAACTTTTTGTCTGTTTTTAATATGAGTTATGTTTTAACATTTAATTGGCATACTATGATCAATTCTATGTATGGCATTTGGTGACGATTCTAGTATGGTTATAAGACGATAATTTTTAGAACTTGGTTAGTAATAAGGCTGTTAATGGATCGATCCATTATGTGCGGACTGTGCGGCGAGGAGGTAGAAACATCCAGCTACATCATGTTTTATCTTTCGGTTATAGCAGATACAAGGTATTCGGTGCATATCATCCCTAATTAGTAAACATTCAGGAGAACCTGATAAGCAAGCGCCTGACTATTTCCAAAATATGAGAGAAGCAAATATCGTCAGACTGAAATGGAAAGGGGAGCACGATGGGCCATAAGGTCGACGTGCATAATTTTATATATCTGAAGATATATTTATCTATTTATCTATTAGATAGATTGTAGAGACTGCCTTAGACGGGCTACACTTCGACCATACGGTCCATTGGATATGAGGATGTTAGTGGAGTTTATAGACTAGGAATCGGTAGGATATGCGGCTGCAGCCGACTATTATAGGAACTATGCCGATATTCATCTGGAGTTCGTGAAGGAAAATGCAGAAAACATTCTCAAGCATAGCCGGTTACTTCGTTGTTGTATATACGCCGACAGTTTAGTCAATTAACCGCCACTTTTTTTTCTTAATAATTGACAAGCTGCCAATATCGGGATTCGAACCCATAACCTCCCAGTATCCAAGTTGGCATACTGCGCAGACATAATTGCTGACTCATACTTTTATCACTAAAACGAAAAGAAAAATCTGAAAGAAAAATCTGAAGAAACCAAGAAGCCCTCTGGACTAGATATCCTGAGGTCCTTATCTATATTTACTTAAAATTCAACAGCATTTGTCTATAAAGTATACGCTAGTCCCCTCGAATTTTGCTTCAGAATTTTTTTTCAAGGTCCTTTATAGTGATAAAAGTAAGATTCGGCAATTTTTAAGCGTTTTTCCCAAAAAAAAGCACCATAATATATTTCTTGGATGTATTTAATTATCCCTCTCGAATTTGTCTTAAGTAACCGAAATGGAATTTGACAAATTTTGTATTGTTCACGCTTAAGTATACACAAATAATAAATATATGAATAAGAATATTGATATTTGACAACAGAAGTAATACTGTCAATGATATGAAAAAGTTGGATCTTACGTCAGAGTCGTCTTTGGTGCAGCGGTAAGCACGCTAGACTAGATATCCAGAGGGCCGAGGTTTGATTCCTGGTTGACGAGTTAATTTGTTCTTACCAATATATAATTAAAACCGAGAACATTGAAAAATAGGTAAATCAACTTGTTTTTGGACGATGTAAGGTTGTCTTCTCACGACTTAAGTTTGTCTTGTCGAATTGTGCAAGTTTAATTTGCTCTTTACTTAAGCTTCAATTATGTGATAAAAAAAGAAGAATAAAAGCGGTTATGGTCTAAGATCCGGGATTAGAAAAATCTTCCCTCATCTGTTAATTGATTGAAATAATGTTTAAAAGGCAGATAACAATATTATAAATGTATGAGTGCAATGCCTGCCACCGTTGTCCTGCTGGCTATTAAGATTAATTAATTAATTACTATGATATTGTGTCTTTGTTTGTTGCTCGAACAAATATAATTGTCTCTCTCTCTCTGCGTAGAACACATTATTTGAAATGTGATATTATAAAATATATTTTATATAATAAATATAATAAATATATAATTAAATTATTTGCAACCTATATAAAAAAAAATTTTAAGTAATACAATTGTGTTCTACGTAGAAAGAGAGACAATTATAATAGTTCGAGCAACAAACAAAGACACTATATCATATTAATTAATAAATTAATAAATATGAATAGCCAGCAGGACTACGGTGGCAGACATTGCACTCATACATTTATAATATTGTTATCTGCCTTTTAAACAATATTTCATTCAATTAACATATGAGAGAAGATTTTTCTAATGCCGGATCTTAGACCATTAGTTTAGAAGTTATAATCAAAACAAATGAGATGATGACTTTCGGGTCAGACTATATTATTGTTAGAAAATATATATTAAGTCAACATAAGACTGATTACATTAATGACTTTTCAACGTGTTTCAAATAGTATTTACATTAAAAAATTCACGTTTTATTCATCTATGTGAGTTAATGCTTTTATTTTTCATTTCCCCATCTATTATCACTCCCATGGTATGGTATGGTAAAAGCTGGATAGATGTTTAGATACATGTTTCATAAACATCTTTATTATTTTCTGTAAGCAGGTGTCAGCGAAACGGTAGATGAACAAGATGAAATAGACTGTCTGTCAGTAAGTAAAGTGTATACGTGTGAGACATAATAACTATTCAGGTTTTATAATAAAGTTAATAACATGTAACATAGTACTATATGTAGGAGAATAGAAGGAATATTCCAATATAGTGTTATTTATTGTCAATTAACCAAATAAGATGGGATTTTATGTGGAACTTTTAAAAATTACATTTTATGTAACTGAGGTTGATCAACTGTTCTTGTAAATGTCACGATTTATTTAGTATATTTAAATACATAACTAATTTCTTGCGAATTTTCGAAAGAAAATAATGTAGCAATTGAAATGTAGTCTGTATGCACTTTACAGGTCACATTTTAGATAGATAGATAGAGAGATTGTAGAGGCTGCCCTAGACGGGCTACACTTCGACTATAAGGTCCATTGTGATGCCTAAGGATGAGAGGATGTGAGTGGAGTGGAAGGTGCCGACTCTGATAGGAATTATGCCGATAATTAACTGGAGTTCGTGAAGGATACTGCAGAAAACGTTGCAAGTAGTAAGTTAATCGCCTCATTTTTTTTTTTTGAATAATTGACAAACTGCCGATGTCGGGATTCGAACCCATAATCTCCCAGTTTCCAAGTATGCATACTGCGCAGACATAACGCCTTAGACCGCTCGGCTACTTGGACTGGTGGTCACAGTTTAAGTCCGATTCGAATGAAATTCGGTATGCAATATGTTTTTGGTATTTGAAAGGTTAAGTTCGTAAATACGGTATTGGACAAAATCGAACTAGAGCAAAACAGGGGTCATTTTTCTTTTAACTCTAATATTTTAATATATATTTAAGATTTTAATGATGACTAGCAGTACCTACTTGTCGCAGCTTTGCCCGGGAAAATTAAATTGTTATCAATGGCCCTTATGCAATCTATTCAAAAATCTAATATCGTATAACTTACCATAGGGGTTGATTTTTTAAAAACGCTGTGCATATTTTTATTTATTTTTAATTAATAGTCTAAATAGTAAGTCGTGTATCTCATTTAAAAAATGCGAGATCCCTATAAAAACTCTAAGCTTCTGTTTAACCCTCTGAGGAGTCAATTTTCAAAAAACACCGAATCACTCATGTCTCTAACCTAAGAAAAAAACGGGACCTACAATGCAAACTTTCATCACCTATTTCAACCCCCCCCCCCCCGAGAGTTGATTTGATTAAAAAAAACGCTGAGACACGCATTCATTCTTTTTTATTAATAATTGCCGAAACACCAACTTTCATGTCTCTAACTTAAAAAAAACCCGAACACCAAAACAACCTTTCACCGACTATTTCACACCCCTTATTAAAAATCGGTTTTCCAAAATTACAAAGCATGCATTCATTTATTTATTATTAATTATAAAGTATTTCAAGCCGCACGAGACATGTCCGTCCACATAACCCTAATTTTGCACCTTATTTCTGCAGTTTGTACGCAGGAATCCTGCATATTTCCGGGATAAATAGTAGCATAGATTACTGTCTGAGAAATAGTAGTCTTATTGAAGTTATATTTCATTATATTAATTTTCAAAAATCTACAGATGAAAAACCACAGCGTTAAATATAGTTTATTATTTTTAGTAATAGATGGCAATATCGTCCAAAATTAAGAAGATATATTCCGTCCAAAATTAAGAAGATATCAATCAATTTTCAAATTTGAGAAAACTATTCAAACGCCAACGAAGTATAACTTTTACCGCGCGTACATAACTAAATAACAATTTTAATATTTTGTCTATACATACCTTATTGATATGCAAAAAACTTTTTTAAAAGAACACTGGTTCAACCTTTTGATTCTGCAATGAATTTAAAATAACAGTTTGAGTTTCACTCCTGTTTTTATTGCTATTGTCGATCAGAGAGACAATTGACATTATAAAAATTATCTAACTAGATCCTGAAATAAGTTTTGATGTAATAATATTGTCTCTTAGAGAAAATAATACTTTCATGAAACACATTTTTATAAGACATAAGATTTAATGATAAGATTATTTTGATATTATTGGAGTGCTTTTATAGTTTGAACGTAGGGAAGAGAGCATCCCTATAATAAATACATTGATGGAAGTTAAAAAATGTTTTATATTAGTTTTTTTTATTTTATGGTACTTACTCTGTTCACCAATAAGAAGAAGTCTTGTTAATTTTTCCAACCGTACACAAAAGCTAGAGCTTTACATTATATGTAGTAGTATATAGTACATATTATTGGCTTGAAGGTTTTATTTACGTTTTCTATGAAATTAATGTTGTTTTTAAAAGTAATAAATTATGCTACAAATATAATTTATTTAAATTTTTACTACGAAAAAGGCTATGAATAGTCTTTGAAACGGTATATAAATACATTACGAATGAGTTTACAATTGGTTTTCTACTAATTATTTAGAATAGTCACAATAAATAATCATTTCTATACTTTTTGTCCCCAAATTCAAATATTTGATATCAAAATTTATTTTACCAATGTGCAAATATTCTGTTTATTTGCTCGAACGGCCAGACTAAATCGATTTTAGCCAACGTTCTGACTTTAAATGAAGGTATTCTACAATGTTAAGATAAATTGGTTGATATAGAGGATTAATCGATAGAGAAAACTGATATTTAGATGTTTTTTCGTTCTTATTGTATATAGCCAGTTCCAGTTTAATATCCCCAGGCCAATATCTCGAGAACTAAGTAACAAAGTGATAATTGTTTCAGTTTTAAGGATTCCAGGGGGTCAAATAACTTTGACCTTGTCTTTGACTTTGAAAGTAATTTTCTTGGTCAAACCGTGGTCAACTTTGATTTTTTACATAGAAACCTATTATTTTGATCGCAGATTTGTATTTTACGGGAAAAAATAAACATGTTTAGTATGCAAATTTTTTTCTAGGACTTAAATTTATTAAGGATATGAAGGTTGTAAACTTACGAATAATCGATTTTTAATGACTTTTTAATTCTGACTAAATTGTTTAATCATATGAATTGTTTAAACAATTCTAATCATATCAAAATTTGTTGATCAGAGTTGATTTACTATGATTAAAAAATCGTTAAAAATCGAATATTCTTTAAATTAAAACTGAATAAATTTAAGTACAACAACAAAATTTTTCATACAAAACATGAATATTTTTTTCGGTAACATACAAATCTGCTATAAAAATTATAGGTTTCTATTTAAAAAATTAAAGTTATCCCCGGTTTGACCTAAAAAATTTGATTCAAGGTCAAAGACAAGGTGATAGTTATTTGATCCCCTAGAAACTTTAAAACTTTTGACTGAAACATTTATCACTATCCTATATAGTTTTCGAGATATTGGTCTAATCATGGCTCGGCTAGACAGATGTCGTTGGTCGATCCTTATCCAAGATGTATATGATTTTTCATATCAAGCATTTGATGTCAAGTAATGGTACAAATATTTACAATCGGAGCATTGTTTAACGGCTCCGAACTAAAGCATTAAGAATTATTCTACTAATTGCAGCATGAATCTACTAACCATGTCTCTCAAGATTTCACTCATACCATGAGAAAGATGTTATAGGGAGAAAAAAATTCTTTAAGTGCTTATTTATGATTTAACGGCGGTATAAAAATTTAACGTCCGACAAATAAACATATACGTTATTAATTTTTCAAATTTATTTTTTGATCAAAATGAAAAGAGAGGTAAAACGATAATTCCGATATAACATTAAACTTGAAATATATTGAAAGAAAGTCAATAAAATTAAATATTAGCAGAAGAAATCGTAAACGGTATTTTCGTTTAATAAAAATAACTCCACCACAATAATACGTTATGTTATAAACACACATACCATCATATTTAGAGTAACATCAATGAGTAATGAAATTCTGTAATATTTATCTCAACGTCCAACTGTAGGTAGCAAGCTTCAAGCATGTACTATAAATTTATGACTTTTAATTCTTGTGAGATTTGTAGAGAATATTTTCATATAAAATTAAACACGAATAAGCTATATTTATACTTCTGTATTCGTGGTAAATTTTTTATTCCAATTTTAAATACAAAACATATTCATATTTTATGAAAAATTGTCTTAAACTGTATAATTTTGTAATTATTTAACCGACCAAGTCTAGAAAATATAAGAATTGAATCTGTTTGTGTTCCTGGAATACACCTTTTAAAATTTATTCTAAGTAGAAACTTTTAGTTATGTTCTAAAATGGGTCGTGAACACTACGCCCATACCCACATTTGTTTCGAAAACATTGTACAGAATGTGCAGAAAACAAGACGATATTTGGAGAGTCTCTGGGAACCGGAACCAGTGCCTTCAAATAACTATGTATAGAAAATCACTTCGAAAAACATTTTTCATAAAGACTCCATGAATATCGGCTGATAGGAACAAAAGTCGGTCACTTAATCAGATCAAGTCTCAGATTCGAAATGTGGAAGCAATTTAACGAGTATAAATACAGTAAAAATGGGTAATTAACCTTTTAAGAGAATATTATCACCTAATGGAGCTTTGTAGTAATATTACTACTGCTCCTATATCATCCATGCTACACCAAGCTTTGATTTTAGAATATGTATGCTAGAAACACACTTGATTGCAACAACAACACCTTTCATTCATTGAACCTTTCATACATTGAACCGACACACTGCTGTGTCGATAATATTTTTTTTATCAATGTAATATGTTACATAAGAACTTTTTCACAAAAAATTTAGGCGGAAAAGTCACAAAAAGTGATAAGAATGTAGACAATATCAATTACTTTAAAGAAAATTAATGATTCGAATTTTATGATTATTAATTGTAAATGTTTCGTATATTTATGGCAGAAAAATGGTAGGCAAGTATTATATATTAAGTGTGGTAGAAAGTTGGACATTTTCAAAGGCAATGGGTGTGTTATTCCTAAAACAGAAAACGATTTTAACTCATCTTCTAACTCACGGAAACATTCGAACACAATGGCAAAAGAACACGTTGCTTATTAATTTATTGCGTTGATCATTTCTTTTAGAATACGTCGTACAGGGCCGTCAAAGAAAGAAAGCTTGTTAAGATAGGCGATGCCAAATGGAAAAAACCATTTTAATTATCGAAAATAAAAGTGTTTACTCTACTGAGTACTAAACCAATTTGAATTACAGTATGCATCAAATCGACTGAATACGCATACAAAATATAATTAATGACCCAAAATTACCCATACATATATTATAAATTAGCAGCTAGCCAGACAATCACCGTACGGTAAAATCACGAATGTGTTTTATACTAGTCTTTATAACACTTTTAATGTTTAGAATAATTGGAAAACGTTTAAACCATTTTATTTCTAAATACTTGTGTTAAAACAACACTTACGTACTTTGTTTTAAAACATCTATTTAAACACTTGAATTTGCAGTGTAACATCATCTCTGGAGTGCTTCATCAGATTCTCAACAAATAGGCGTGGTACTGATAAGCGAGTTTTGTCTTCACGGATAAAAAAGGCAATAGAATGATGCTTTAATGGGATGCCTGAAGGCATGACTATATACGTAGGATGTGTGAGAATTCCACACCAGATTGTTTAAATATATATATATATATATACTTATATATATATATATATATATATATATATATATATATATATATATATATATATATATATATATATATATATGTATTGTTCGTCTATTATTTCTTATTAGTTCGTCTTTTGTTAAGCTTCTGATACCTCGCTCGCTACACACCAACCAACGGTAAATTTATGGAGTATGAAATATACAAAATAACATATAAACATAAAATAACAAATTTGTTTGTTATTTCCCAATGGAAGAAAATTACATTTTCAGGAACATAAAACTTAAAAGTCCTTACTAACATATGAATACCAACCCAACACCAACTAAAACTGTGTGAAGCTAATCAGTCTCCTCTGTACTACTTATATACCTGCTTACTTAGTTCATTTATTCTATTTATTGTATATAAATGTGAATTGTCCATAAAAAGCTACACAAACACACACACACACATACACACCTTCATTGTGTTTCGAGAATACCTGCATTGTGTGTGTTATCTCTTCCCCATACATTTGTATTGGCGGCCACATGGTTTCCCAACAAACAATAATACAATTACAAACACAAATGAATATAAATAACGAAACTATATGCAAACGTAATAATATATATCCGTAGAGGATGTTGTTGTTGTTGTTGTTGTTGTTGCTCCTTGTTTATATATAGGAACATTTATTTATTACTGTTGAATAAAGTTAGATAAGTAGGTACCCACTGGAAAACAGGGAAAGTATATATTCAATCATAATAAGTAGGGTAGGTATAAAAATATAGGTGGTTATTTGTGAAGTAATTGTCGATACCAACTACTGTTGTAATTATTAACAACAGTCAGGGATGCAAAAAATGGCAAACATATTTTAAATGGAAATGGTTCAATGCTCTTAATATATTTAAAATGTTCAATGTAAATGATTACCGACGAAAGAAGGAGGTACTCAATTCAACCTGTATGTATTTTTTATGTATGAGCACGCATAACTTTTTACAGAGTAGTTCGATTTTGATCATTCTTTTTTGTTGTATAGGGTATACTTCAAAGTTGGTCCCATATAAATTAGAAAAAAAAATTCGAATTTTAGCCACAAAAAAATAAAAAATCAGACTTCCCAGCGCTTCCACTGTGTGTAAACACTATTTGAAAGCACTCAATATTTTTGCGCAGTTTGAATGTTTTTTTAACCAACAAAAAAAAAACGAAGGAAGTTCTCAAGTCAACCCCTATATTTTTTAAAATGTATGACCACGCATAACTTTTTACAGAGTAGTCCAATTTCGATAATTCTTTTTTTATTGGATAGGGTATACTTCAAAATTGGTACCATATAAGTTTGAAAAAAAATAGGGAATGGTTGATTGTTCACCACTGAATTTTTATCTGTGAACCGCTTCTGTTGAAACTTGACACACATATGTGGTTCTAATGACACTATAAGGTGCAAAAAAATAAAAAATAAAACTTTTTAACAAAAAATAGAACCAACGAAAGAAGAAACTAACTGAAAAGGAAAAAATGATAACTTTGTAACAAAAAAATAAACCTTCGAAAAAAGAAAGGAAAAAATAAAAAAAGTAACTTTTTAGTCGAACTAAGTCCTACACTAGTCCCATTTTTCGTTTTTGAGTTATCGTGTTTACGGACAGACAACTTTGTAGAATTGGACTAATTAGGTTCATTTTATGAACACCTATACCATAATTTTTCTTCTCCGATCAATATTTTCAACCATTACAAAGTCGGGACTAAACTTAAAATACCCTAGTATATACTATATACCGGATATAAAAAATAGTGTAGTCGAACTTAATTTATAAGTATTTGAACTGTAGCTGATTAACTATTTTATTTTTTCGTTCAAAAAAAATATACACTATATTAGACAAATATACTGAAACAAACAAGTTTTTCATATCAATATTTAATCAAACAAGTTTATTAAAATAATCAATTTTCATTTGAATTTACAATGATATATTGTATTGTGGATTTTGTAGAATTTCATGTATGTAATTTAGAAACGCTTCAACGTCCTTAAATTAAATTAAAAATATATTAATAAATTCCATAAATCGATTAATTTATAATGTTATATATTTTGGTATATTTTATATTTTATATTTTGTTGGTTTTTGTTATTTTTGTCATATATATAAACTGTATTCAGTTAATTAGCTTAGTTAACGGTGCACATAAATATGTTTTTAATCGTGAATAGAATACGAGCTTATACCAACATAACAATGGTAGTAAATAATTTTCAACTATTTGAAAAGGTGCCAAGAAATTGAGCCATCAATCCTTATTATACATAATGATTAATGATTAGGGTTTTGTGAATAAATTATTTAACAGTAAGTTAAAATCTTTATTTATTTTGTAGAGATTAAAAAATGATTACTATATAGTAATATAGTTAATAAAGTATCTCTATAGTTTACAGGAAATGATTTTCTTTTTTATATCGAATATCTATTTGATTTTTGTTACTGTCGATAATAGCGTATTTTAGGACCATCTTTTTCGATAATGTATAATCAATACTTACCTATAATGGTGGAGAAAAATCTAAATAATGTGTTCGAACGATACATTGCCTAATTACACATAATTATATAAATACGAGCTATCCTGGATTTGTAGAGCTAAGAATATTTTCGACTAAATAACCGTAGATAAACTAAATTTTCAGGTCTAGTTATTCTCGAAAAAGTGTATTCGTTTGATTTAGTTTTCGCTTAACATTCTTAGTAAACCAATGTATTCGTTTAATCAGCTCAGTCACCGAAATTTTTATTAAGTTAGTTATTGTCCAAAAACCGGATATGACAACTAAGACGCTAGTAGAAGCTCAACAATAAAAAAATACCTTCAGTCGTTTATACCATTTAAAAGTTAATATTTTTTTGTAAGTTCTTTGGATCAATAAACGATCATTACCTCGTATTGACTAACTGAATTGTTGCCGGAGAATCTAAAAACTAAAGTTCGACGTATGCAATCAATCGCAGAAAAAAACTTTGTGTCATAAAATGACCTAATTAGTTCATAAGATAACTAAAAAGCGAAAAGAAATAGCGAGCTGTAATTTTGTATGTGTGCTCTGGAGCTTAAAGTAAGGTACAGTTTGAATGGGCAAAATCGGACTATGTTTGGGCAAAACTGTCCATCTTTGAAAACGTAAGAGATAGAAAAAAAATTTAAAAATAAAAAGGTTCCTGATTTATAATTAAACAACTTGTGTTTGAAACTTTTGTTCATAAGTTCAGTCAATAAGTTAAATTTTTCCTATTTTTCCCGTATGTTTAAAGCAGCCTTCTAGCATGTTGGTTAAGTGGGTTAGGATTTGTATAGATCAGTTAATCAATTAGAAAGGGTTGTATATATTATAGATTAAAATCGGTTAAATTTCTTTGAAACCAAAAATATATTACGGGGGTTCAAGAAAAATCAGTCAGGTAATTTGAAGAATTATTTATTTTCTACTTATAACGTTACCTAAAAGATATTTTTCCATATTACTGATATTACTTATTGTTGGGCTTTTGAAATAATGTTAGTACAATTGTTTATTGACACAACCCTTAACTGAAGCTCTTTAAAAATACTTCGAAACTTGAAGTATCTTTTATTTCAGAATTTTTAAACGTATGTTGTGTAATCTAACAAACTAACCTCTGGGAAAACTGTATTTACAATTTCGGAATTATAATATATTCTAAACGTTTAATGAAAAACTTACCATTTTACTTAATAGTTCTTCTTCTAGACTATTAACGGTTGCCTGAACAAAGTGTTGTTATTTACATGTATTCGCAATAACCGAATTGGACTATTGTCCGAATATTTCACCCATGACGGTGTTTTAAATATGCTAAAATGTTCACAAAAAGTTGTCTGTGATTATTTTTAAAATCGACTATAAATCTATTGATAAATATTCATTAGTACATTAGTAAATAGTGCTGACTGTTGTCACAATGTCCCGCGCGTCTCGCCCCATCCGCACCCGTCGCACACCCGCAAAAAAAGAAGGAACCGGAATTCACCAAAATGGTACATGTGAAGTAGACGAGCAGTCCAAATGCCAGTCGCAACTCGTAATGTCAATATTATATTATCATATTATTTGTGGTCCTGGTTTGGTCATTTCTGCGCCCCTCCATCCCTCCTGTGCCTGGGCACCGCTGGCACCACCCCAGTTACGGCACTATTAAATGTTATATTTCCAAAAATCTAAAATATAAGCTTTTACTTGTGGGTGACGTACTTAAAAGCAAAAAAATGCTTTTACCAGCCATGTAGCCGCGCTTATTAAGGGGCTCTACCTGGAACGGGAAGGTTGCGAGTTCAAATCCCAGCGGTGACAGAACTGTGATAATTGACAAAACTGTCGGCGTATGGACAAGAACGAAGTAACTGGCTATGCTTGTGAAGGTTTTCTGCAGTTTCCCTTCACGAACTCCAGATGAATATCGACATAGTTCGACCTCGGTCGAACTCGGTCGAACCTCAAAGTCGGCTGCAGTTGCACAATCTACCAATTCCTTGCCTGCATTCAAATTCCTTGTACTCCATCCATATCATTAAAAAAATGTGTAATTATAAAATTAATAATAGGTTAAAAAATAATGATGTGGGTGGCCTCTGTTATAGTCCTTAAAGTTTGAGAAACGGTGGTAATACCTCATTATTATTAAAAGCAAAAATACTTAAAAAGTTAATTATACAAGCTCGGGGTGGTGTAGGTTGACCTAAAATTATCAATAATCTGGCCAAAACAAAGAGTTTTTGGCTATTAAAAATAGCTGTTTTCTTCGTTATTAGTGTTCCGTACCAAAATAGCCAAACAGAACACAATGTCTCGTATGCCATACGGACATGGCGTTTAAAGTTATAATTTAAATATTGATTGAAACGGGAAATACAAGTATCCAATTTTTTATGTCCAGGCAATTCAGGTTTCCTCCTTTTTAAGAGGAAAAAAGTGGAGAGTCAGATTTAATGTATGAAGACATAAGCTATCAATAAAAGTTATCAATGTTCGAAAACATCAAACAGATATAAGGGCTTTTGTGATTACTCTCACACGCGTTATGGATAAATAAATTTGGTAAATAGTCGAAATCGTTTATTGCGACTAGCATGTATAAAAAAATTATTAGTCGTGTGGTGGTGGTACTATGTTACATTGAGCGACATCTCATTATGTAAAAAAAACTGATAGCTCTTTAGGGGTTAAACCTCTTTCTTAATTTTCCCCTTGTGTAATATCATTGAAATGCAACTACATACTATACTTTATATTATGTAGAGGCCTCTACCGTATGTGTTTAATATTATATTCTCTATATACCTACCTATATAAGAAAACATAACAATAAAACTTAGGTATTATTATTTTTATTCTAATAGACTTTATTATTCTCGAAGAACTGCGCAGGAATATTTATTTAAAGGCTTATAGTGCGAAAGTATAATCTAATTTTTATGATAAGTGTTTTTTCTAAGGTAATTTCTATATAAAGGTAATATCAGTTTTCCATAGCAAAATAAACGATTCGAAGTAAAGAAACAAGTTACATTTCAAATTGTGTCCAAATTCTTAGAACATTTATTTATATTTTATAAATACGTATTTCGACTACAATGTAGTCATCATCAGTATGAATTAGCTAATTGTAACTATCTCATCTATCTGGGATATGGATTCAGAGATATGTTGCTTGTTGCTAATTTGGTGCGTGTCTCACAATGATATTAAAAAAGGTTCTGTCTTTTATACGATTTGACTGAGGGTATGATCTGACCTGAGGATTATTTAAGTTGACTGACTAAAGGATTAGGTGTCTGAAGAACCCCACCTATTTCTTGATGGTATCCTTTTGTGGCTCTTGTTTTAGTCACGAAAGTGAGGGTATCGAAGGTAACCTTGATCACGTATTATATTTTTTTGAAAATAGTTGAATTCATTATTTGTTTTCTGAATTTGTATTTCTAGATACTTTCGTATGCATCTAATTCTGTGGGGTTTTGTACCGATTTCAGTAGTTTTAAATTCGATTTGTCAATTTTGTGGTTGTTCTCCATAACGTGCGTAGCTATACACAATTTTTCGGTTCTCCCAAATTTCACATGAGCCAAATGATCTTTGATTCGAGTTCCAATTTGGCGACCACTTTGACCAACATAAATTTTCGAACCGTTTTGACAACTGACACCATATATGTTCGATTGTTTTTCATTACTAATTATATCCTTAGGGTTGCCCAGTAATTGTTTGATTTTATTTTTACTAATAAGCGCTGTTTTAGCGAATTTCCTGAATTTCGCAAAAATTTCTTCAAATGTCCATCGATCCTACCTTGTAGATGTCAAAAATCACCATCTGTAAAATTTATATATATATATCTATGGACATATATATATATATATATATATATACATATATATATATATATATATATATGTGTCTGTAATCACTCTAGCGGTCACAGTTTTCATTTTATCGGAATGAGATTTGGTATTTGAAGCCCTTTTGGTATTCAAAAGGTCAAGTTCGTTAATGGGTAAAATCGGACGAGGGGAAAGGGGGGTTTAAAGGGAGGGTGAAACACAAAATTTGACATATCTCCCTTAATATTCGAAAAATCGAAAATTTTATAAGAAGTAAATATGTAGGTATTAAGTTTTACTGTAATTTTGTTTCTTATCATTTTTTCTGTAACCCTAATAATTACAAAAATATTGACGGTTTAAGATTGAAAATTAAATTCCTCAATATCTCTGTACACATTAGAGTTTGAGCAAAAAAGTTAAGGTGATGAATTTTAGCAAACATGATTTTCTACAACTTTGTTTCTTACGCATTTTTCGACTGTTCTAATATTAAGAGAGATATTTTATATTTTGTGTTTTCTTCTATCTTTATACCCCCCTTTCCCCTTGACGTATGTTATTTATTAATAAAATTGGCCATGCAAATACTAAAATCAGATACGACATTTCATTTTGATCAGACTAACATTGTGACTGCTAGAGAGTAATTTATTTATTCCAAGGAAATTCGCTAAGTTGAAGCAGCTCCTGCGTAACGAATTTTTAGGTTGTGGTTCATTAATTCTCTAGTGATTTCATTTGTGCATGGACGGAAGTATGTTAGCTTGCACCATTTAGTTTGTTCAACGCAGCCAGTCTCTGGTATTAGTACGGTGGAATTGTTTCGTAAGATTTTAAATTTAGTTTTGTGGATCAAATTATTTATAATGTTAGAGTGGAAGCCAGTAAAGATTGCAACGTGTTAAACGTATCTCAACAAAAATAATTTAAGATTAAGTCTCAAGATTGTATTGAAATTTAATGTAATAAGTACAATTATTGTTTCGTTATACATTTTCTATTAGAGTTGAGACATTAACGACTTGCGGTGTTGAATAAAATTAAAATGAGATGAGAAATACATTTAAAAGTCGTAAAATCTAATAATTTTCAATATTTATTTCGATATTTGACGTGAAAATTACAACGTAACGAAATAACGGCAATAGGGAATATGCATGAAAATTTTTTTTCACTTGAATTGAAGCATGTTTACTTGACTAATATCAAGGTAAAATTACTATTTAAATAACTTTAAAAATAAGCGAGATATGAATGATTGAAATTCCCGATTAGACAAAGAGGGTGATAGCCCTCTTGACTTGTTATGTGACATCATATTACACTTTCACCATTTAAAATACACGTAAAACTCGTTTTTAGTATTTTTGCAAGAAAGAGACAGATAATAATCTTTAAAAGCTTATAGCTTCCTTGATATTTGTCGGATTTTAATTTCGTTTTTAAATATTATTACAGTATTAACAGTATTTTCATATTCTGAAAATAAATGTGAAAAAAAATTTTCATGCATATTCCCTATTCTTATCAATTCCTAATCTACAAAATTCCATCCACTCTATTCACATCCTCACATCTTAAGCCATCACAATGGACCTTATGGTTGAAGTGAAGCCCGTCCAGATCTGTTCATTACTCGACTACAGAGTGAGAATACTTTTTACTAAGGAGGGGATAGATTTTTTTAGATTTTTTTAAACTTTTTAAATTTTAATTTTTGTTATACATCCAAAAAGAATTTAAAATTGTAAGAAAGTTAATATTACTTAAAGTGGTAGGTACTTACTATATACTCGTATATATATATATATATATATATATATATATATATATATATATATATATATATATATATATATATATATATATATATATATACAAAATAATTCTCACGATGTATATAATAATCGAATTTTAATTACAGTTTTGAAGTATGAACCATATAATAAAAACATATTATATTGTTTATGAGTTGGAGGTTTAATAAATATTGATGTACAGAAATGAATTATACTATAAAAGAGCAATTTTTTTTTATAGAAAATTATATAAGAACAACGTTGAAAAAGAAGTGACAGATGATATTTGAAGTGTAATAAATTATCATCTTTATCAAGTATCATTGCTGAAGACGAAGAATAACGACGCTGGAACAAAAAAAGGGCGACCCACAACACTTATATACATATAGTACTATCCTTGTTTAATAAGTGAATCATGCTTTCTAATAAAATAATATTTCTGAAATATACTACTATTCAATGAATTGCTATTTTGTGAATTTAAATTTAAAATGTTCATCAATATTATTAGTATTATAAGTCATCTTCAATACAGCTTTAAAGTTTTAGTTAAATGCTCTATTACGATAATTGTATAGACTCAATAGAGTACCTACACGTACTCAGAGTTTAGTTGAGAAAATATTACCTCGTTATACACAGTAACCTAATAATTTTAAAATGAATTGAGATGTTAAAGTTGTTCCAGCATAAAATCACTTTTCGACCGAGTTTGCTCATTTTTTTTCACAAGCTAAAAATACGTTTTCTTACAAATCCCGAGTTACGCAGGAGCTGCTTCAACTTAGCGAATTTCCTTAGAATACATAAATCACCCTCTAGCGGTTACAATTTTAGTCAGATCAAAATGAAATGTCGTATATGATTTTAGTATTTGCAACGCCAATTTTATTAATAAATGACATACGTCAAAAGGAAAGGGGGCATAAAGAAGGAAGAAAACACAAAATATAGAATAACTGTCTTATTATTAGAACAATCGAAAAATGCGTTAGGAATTAAGTTATAGAAAATCATGTTTGCTACAAATCATCACCTAATCATTTTTGCTCAAACTCTAATGTGTACAGAGGTATTGAGGAATTTAACTTTCAATCTTAAACCGTCAATATTTCTGTAAATATTAGGGTAACAGAAAAATGATAAGAAACAAAATTACAGTAAAATTTAGTACCTACATCTTCACGCCTCATATATTTTTCGATTTTTCGAATATTAAGGGAGATATGTAAATTTTTGTGTTTCCCCCTCCCTCTAAACCCACCTTTCCCCTTGTCCGATTTTATCTATTAACAAACTTGATCTTTCGAATACCAAAATGCCAAATTTCATTCCGATAAAATGAAAACTGTGACCGCTAGAGTGATTACACACACATATATATATATATATATATATATATATATATGTATATATATATATATATGTATATATATATATATATATATATACATGTCCATAGATATATATATATATATATATATATATATATATATACATGTCCATAGATATATATATATATATATATATATATATACATGTCCATAGATATATATATATATATATACAAATTTTACAGATGGTGATTTTTGACATCTACTAGGTAGGATCGATGGACATTTGAAGAAATTTTTGCGAAATTTTGACTTCAGTACGGGACCAATAGCTCTATTTCCTTTCAGGAAATTCGCTAATATGACTATAACTATTACGATCGTCTTTGATTGGTCTAATTCATTCAATTTCAACTTTTATATTAATTTTCTCAAAAGTAGGTACCATTGCGCGTGCCATTTAACATCATGTCAAACAGGTTAAATTTGAGAAAAAAACGTAATGTTCAAGTAGATTTATTACAAAAATATTGTCGTTGGAAGTAGATTTATTACATAAATAACGTCGTTAGATTCAAGTAAATATTCATAAAACCTACTACAGTTAATGATCTTTCAATTGATGTATAACATGTGTTTCTTATTTTGAAAGTACGAAAAGTCTGGAACTACGAAAACACCAGTGATGTGTATTAAATAAATGCCTTCAAGCCTCCCTGCCTCGCACCTTTTTTTTTGTTCTTTCATTGAAAGTTTTATTTATTTATATTTTTAATTAATATAAAAGTTGAAAAATTTATTAAAGCTAAAATCAATTCACGTTTGTAAAAATCGTGCAAAACAAATTAGTTTGAAAATTATAAATTTCATAAACAAATTTAATATAAATATATTTATCGAATATTTTTACGAAAGACAACGCAAAAAATTCATTTTATTATGAATAAAAGCGAACTGAGCATCTACGATCGATAGTATTTATTCAAATACTATTCGATTTTACAGACTTAACTATTGGTTTGTCCAGAATTTTAGTCTGATAGAAATGCAATTGGGTACGAAGGTGATTTTAGTATTGGTATGACTAAGTTCGTGAATCTGGCAAGGGAAGGGGTAGGCGAAAATAACTTATTTCGTATTGGTTAATATCTCTCCTGATATTGGAATAATTGAAAAATGCAAGTTATTGAAAATTAATCTTACTAAAATTCCGTTTGTTGACGAGAAAACGTCATTTTACTCGTTACACTGGTGGTCGGCCGAAAGGTGCGTTTATACTGGTTTACCCCACAATAAATAGATCATGTAGTTACCTATCTGTTGCACTATATTTGTTTTGTCTGTGACGTCGTCTTATCAGTGGAGGCGCATGCGCGTGAATGGCTACAAATTATGTTTGTGTTAAGATATAAATTGGTGTAGCCTGGAAACGCGTTTAGCAAGGACATTGCCACGGGTGTCATTGTAAAGTTCTACTAGGACGCAAAGAGGTAATAAAAATATTCGTCGGAATATAAGTGAATATTGGTTAAAAAATTGAAAATTACAAAAAAAATTGAATATTTCTCTGTCATATGACTCGTTAATATGTTTGGAATTATAAAAAACGCATATCAGAGCAATGCTCGCATCAAAAGGTACCCAACGAACTTAAAATGTCCAGTATCTAACGAATGCGAGGGCTACGACAGCATCAAAAATGAAATGAAAAGCGCAAAGTTAATACGTACCTGGCTCATGGAGTTTACAGTGGCTAGCAACATAGCAACAGTCCAAACGTTTACGGATCATCTGCAAGACGTTTTCACGAAAAATTTACGGCGATCCTAAAATTCTACATATGTATATATATTAAAGGATTAGAAAAATGGATCTGGTAATAATTAATTGCAGTAAAGTTGATTTTTACATTTTTCGTTTTCAGAATGATATATTCTATATTTTGTGTTTTCTTCTTTCTCTAAGCCCCCCTTTCCCTTGAACCGATTCTACTCATTAACGAACTTGGTCACTAATTGAACAAAAAGTGATCACTAATTACACCGCATGTCTGTAGTCACTCTAGCGGTCACAGGTCACCGAGAACATTAATAATAAAATAAAAACTAGTTAGGATCAATTTCCAAAAGAGAATTAGTAATGTATTTATTCTGATGAAGTTCTCTCCTGCTTGGCGTGAAGTTTATCCTGGAGAGAATGTTCCTGCCGATAAGAAACTGAGGTTTACATATGTATCAAAATTACTGGGTCATTTGATTTGCTAATAATGATAATAAACATCGAAAGGCTGCCATATTCTTCTAACATGCAAATATAATAACCTTCTTTTTACTGAAGTCGGTGAAAAGATTCAAACCTAATAGAAACATATAATACTGTTTTTAGTACATTTGGTAGATTTATTAGGTATATTAAAAAAAGCTTTGACCATGTAACTATGCGACATATACATTCATGTTTACTTCCATACACAAACCTCCACAGAAACTATAGAGGTGGCGTATACGATGTAAATAAAATGATAATTTTGCAATAAAAGTATCCCTGATAAACAAAAATTTTACAACTTCACCTTCTACTAAACAGAGTAAATATATTGGTATAACCAGTTCAATTCTATAAAGATACTCTTAGACTTTGTTTAGAGCAGTGATTCTCAACTACTATGGCGCGGCACTTTTGTGTGCCGCCAAATTTTAGAAATGTATATAGTAAAGTATTAACCAACATAAAAACGAAGAAAAGATCGAGACTGTTAAATGTAGAAGACGATATGAAAATAGCATTGCCATTTTTACGACTAAATATAAATGAAATTATCAAAAAAATCAAGCTCAAATTTCTCGTTAAGAGTATTCTTATTATTAACTTGTAATTAATCTCTTAATAAACGTACTACTGTTTTTGTAGTATATATTATTTTATTTTACAATCTAAATTATTATCATAAACTATTTTACACAGTGTATTATAGGTAAGTAAACAATTTTTAAACTTATCTTTTTCTTTGCGTGTCGTCAAATTATGAAATTGTTAAAAGTGTGACAAAAAAAAGGTTGAGAATCACTGGTTTAGAGGAAGAAAACATAATTAAAGTACAAACTATTTTGGTCTTATTAAAAGCTTTTTTCTTGCAAATATTACCACCATCTTATTTGAAGTGGTGACTACCTTGAAAATGGTGAATACCTCACCCAATTTCTGGTCAAATTAGCTCTGTTGGTATAGGAAACATTCCTTTTTTCCTGTTTAAAATTTTTATACCTTTATAGGGACAAAAAAATTTAATAATTAAGTAGAGTTACTGTTAACGCTTATATTTTTGTACACTTTAAGGTGTTGAATACTTTTGAGAAATTTGTACACGACAGTTAAATTACATTTCTAAACGACAGTTGTTTTTGATTGTCATTTACGTCCTAATTATTTCGAGTCATAATCTTATTTTCATTGGAAATGTAATTTTCATTGGTATGGGACTGGTACCATTTTTAGGGTTGGAAAGAATTTTCAATATTTTAAGAGATATGTATTTCTCTGATTTCATATGATGTTCTGAGGTTTTTGATGAGGTATAGGTAGGTATCTTGTTAAAGAACTCATGAGACGTTATATAGTTTTCACTACTTTTTCTATACTCATGTTTGATATCGTACGTAGGTAGCCTGTATATCGAGGTCATGTTGCGTCGTCGTTGACAACATATATTTTTATATACTCATTGATCATTTGTCATCATTGAATATTATTTTTGTATCGTCTATAAGTTGATGGTAATATTAATAATAAAGATCTTTTAGTGCAAATATACGACCATATCATTTATTTAATAACAATATGGTTGTGTGGTGATTCAAGTCAGTCAGATACAGCGCCATCAGTGTGTGGTTGGTTGGTCCAGTTTTGTTCAAATTCTGTTTCATTTTCTTATCTTAATGTATTCCAACTATACAAATAAAATAACATACAGTGTGTTCCAGAATTTCAGTCAACAGTCATTATTTTCTTTAAATTTCCAATCGAGAGCTATAATATACATCTATATAATAATGATAGACTCACAGTTCAGTCACAAATCAATGTGAATATTTAGATAGATTGTAGAGACTGCGCTGGGCGGGCTACACTTCGACCATAAGGTCCATTGTGATGTCTAAGGATGTGAGGATGTGAGTGGAGTGGAATGAATTCTTGTATATAGACTAGGAATCGGTAGGATATGCGGCTGCAGCCGATTATGATAGGAACTATGCCGATATTCATCTAGAGTTCGTGAAGGAAACTGCAGAAAACCTTCTCAAGCATAGACGGTTACTTCGTTCTTGTCTATACGTCGACAGTTTAGTCAATTAACCGCCCCCTTTTTTTTTCCTTAAAAATTGACAAACTGCCGATGTCCGGATTCGAACCCATAACCTCCCAGTTTCCAAGTAGGCATACTGCCCAGACATAACGCCTTAGACCGCTCAGCTACTTGGATTGGTTATCCCAAGTTACCATTTTTAAATAGATGCTGAGTATTTGAGATTGTGAGACACCCAGTAGACACGTACATATTATATAAAAATGTTATAATAGTATATTTTGTGTCACGTATTTCTGTTCAGTTAAAGAACGAATTTTATAAATATTGCTCTGGCTATTGAATACACAACACATACATACATATATCTGTACATTTATATATATATATATATATATATATATATATATATATATATATACATATTCATATGTCAATAGTCAAACGAAATGAATGGCTGTGGATCGACCGCAAATAACATATTTATTTTTGGTAAAGGAAACACGAAATATCAAGAAAAAGTTTTATTCCCTTCTATTCATCAAATAGAATCTCGCCGATAGATTTGATCAAATTTATTGTTCAGCTTTTCTCTATTCATGCATGTACCTACGTTCCATTTACGGTTCTACCTACACTACATACATACACCATATAATACACAATATATATCTACAACTACCTACCTACCTACCTACAATGTATAACGGTCTATTATACTTATTACTTTACACAACACTTATATACACAAATTAATATCCAAACATACAGATACATATATATATATATATATATATATATATATATATATATATATATATAGATATATATATATATATTTGTATGTATATAGAAAATTTATTTACAAACAGAGGATTTAATAACAGTTTGTATCAGCAATCGTAACAAATTTGTATAGTTTCGTTTCCATTACATATTTCTGTATAATTATCAATTAAAATTTTACTACAAATTCAATTCATATAATGTGTATTCTATTTGTATTATATTAAATAATATTTGCCATAGAGTTCCTGATCCGGCTGTGTTTTAGTAGAGAAAATCACCAATGACTAAGTTCATGTATGAAAACTTTATAAAATAAAGAGCTCATATATAATCAATAAATACATATGTGTTAAGGATGTACGAGCACTGATAATTCAAAAAGATGAATAAAGATAATTAAAATAATCAAAGAGAACTCTAGGTTTTTTTGAAATTATAATTCAAGTTTTGCCCCTATTCCTAGAACATTTGTTTGTATTTTATAAATACGTATTTCGACTACAATGTAGTCATCATCAGTATGAATTAGCTAATCTCTGGGATATGGATTCAGAGATAGTTACGATTAGCTAATTCATACTGATGATGACTACATTGTAGTCAAAATACGTATTTATAAAATACAAACAAATGTTCTAGGAATAGGGGCAAAATTTGAAATATAATTTCAAAAAGATGAAGGCTTGATTTTTTGTTTACATATAGTTGAAGTGCATATAAATCAATTATAATAGTTTCAGAGATGGGGGGTATGAGTTTACGGGGGTCTTGAGTTAATTATTTAATGTTGAAGTTCGAATTTGATTGCTCTTATGGAGAAACCCATATTTTTACACATATTTTCACACATACTTTGATAATTTTCACTTGCAATAAAATAAGACGAATAACAAAAAAACAAACTCTAGGCGAAACTATAAAAAAAACTACGCAATAGAAAATAGAAATATTAATAAAGAGATTGATCCAATAAAATTCCGGTATGACCGGCCTAAAAAAAAGATATTTAAGAAAACAACTGACCTTTTGGGTAAATTTTTATTTATGTCGGCGATAGCTTAATTACCCGGAATCTGAGGTTTTTTTCTTCAATATCTTTTTTGTTAGGCCCGGTATAACGGGTCTAAATTAAATATTAATTTTAACTTACGACAAAAAATAATAAACATTATTTTGGACATTTATGAATGTACTATATAAGATTTTGAAGAATTTTATAAATGTTCTATACATCAGCGCTCGAACATCCTTAATGTTGTGTATGTAGAGTATATAAATACCTTAATTACCACTAAAATAGTCTCCGTATGACAAAAATAGCCCATATAAACGTTTAGTGTCATAACTATCGTTTTGCATGTTACTTATAAATAAAAACATATAAAACAATTAAATCGTTTTATGGGCTCAACCTGAACACTTTGCTGAGTGTATTTTAAAATTAGACACTATTTCCCTATCGGACCAAAAGGATCAAAGTATAAAATAGTTTTGTACCGAATATTTTATTTATGATAGTAATATGATAGTAAATGATAGTAATATCATTTCTCCAAATTAGCACCACCATTAAACAATTTACAATTTATACACAAACGTTATTAACATAAAAATTTTGCAGGTTTAGGTACAGTATATTTAACGATTAAACTATATATGCTTTCCCAGTCCATAATGTGACAGATTGTATCCAGTTTATAAGTTTGTTAAATACTTCTTCACTTTGGTAGCTACAATCGTTAACCAAGATCAATTAATTAGAAAAATTTTAAATAAACGAAATTAGGACAGTTTTCTTTTTTTATTTCAAATCTTTTATAGATGATGTGTTAGGTTTTTGATATGAGTAAAGAATTGTATCCATTCAAAAATTACCGATTCAAATTCACAGTTTCTGATCTTTGAAAACCATATCGGTTAAAGATACTTTATCTTAAAGACAATTATCGGATTGCCGTTGTATATCAATTACAAGACATATCTATATAAATAAAAATTAAATGCTGTTCGTTAGTAATCGTACCCTTTGAGAACGGCTAGACCGATTTGGGTAAATTAAAAAAAAAATGTTCGTAATAGCCCAAATAAAGTTTTTAAGGATAGGAAAATTGGAAAAGTTGCCGGGAAAATTGGAAAATTATGGAAAAACTAAAAGTGATTTTTTCTATGCGATTTTTGCTTTGTTCGCACATTTTCAACAGCTTTTCACAAATTTACAAAACGATCTCATATAAATTTGTTGAAACTTGGACAGAATAACGTGTGTCGGGTCAGGTAGATGTTAATAAGAATGACAGCATTATGATAGTAATCTCATTTAAAAATACTAAACGTATACGAAAGCGGAATAACTCAATGCAATATTTTCCATATATTTTAGCAGTCAGCTTATTTTTTGCGATCAGCGATTTTTTTCTTTTTCATCATTAACCATTTATCAGTAGGTAAAAATAAAGAGAATTAAAAAAAAAAAGGGTAAACAGACTAATTTTAATTGGAATACCTGTCTCTATGAATTTATGGGTAGAAGTAAGTCTTTTGAAGTATTGTGATATGCGATACATTACCATAGAGATAATATATACGTAGAGTAGGCAAGCCGAGTCAAAAGTTGTCCCTCAAATAGCTGCAGATAGTGAATCGCTCAGGTAGAGCTATCTCGTTTTAATGACTAATATATAATCATTATAACAAAATACTGATATGAAAAAATTAACTTGTCAACCAGGAATCGAACCTTGGGGGTCTGTATATCTAGTCCAACGTGCTTACCGCTACACCAAAGACGACTCTGACCTAACAGCCAACTTTTTCATATCATTTCTTTTAATTAAATTAAATAGAATTAATTAAAATATAATTTTAATTAAATACTAATATGAATCAGTATATAATATATAATCATTATATATTAATTGTTTAGAAAGACATAGCTCTATCCCAGCGATGTCTGACCTCTCTTTCGATTGAGGAGATGTTTCCACTTCCACGCGCGCCTATGACTTGCCTACTCTATATATATATATGATCTCTATGTACATTACATATATTAAGTCATTTAAGTCAATTTTGGTTTATATGATATATATATTATAAATATGATCAAAGACTTCAAACATACAAAATCAGGAGTCAAATGCTATTACCATTACCTTGACCTATAGTAATTCTACGAACTGGTATTAATTACAATTTGGTTTGTGTCATTGATGATACTGGTTATTAGTTGAAACTGAGTATGTTTGTGTTGATCGTTTTCGTGCTGAATTGAATCAAATATATTGAAACAATTTCACTTTGATCTTTGATTAGGTTCAATCAAATACGTTTAGATAATTTAAACAAGTGAAATATAACAATTATTAATTGCTTCGACATCCAGTATATACTGAGTTTATGAAAAAAGTTTCAAACAAATGTTTATTTAAAATATTTTTTGCTCTTAAAATTTTTCCTATTTTCAAACCGTTTCAAAGATGGACATTTTCCCCCTTATCCGGGAGTTAAATTTGGAGCACAAATTAAGAGAAAGCAATAGGGAATATGCATGGAAATTTTTTTTCAATTAAATTGAAGCATGTTTACTGGACAAATATCAAGGTAAAATTACTTTTTAAATAACTTTAAAAATAAGCGAGATATGAATGATTGATATTGCCGATTAGACAAAGAGGGTGATAGCCCTCTTGATATGTTATGTGACGTCATATTACACTTTCACCATTTAAAATACACGTAAAACTCCGTTTTTAGTATTTTTGCAAGAAAGAGACAGATAATAATCTTTAAAAGCTTACAGCTTCCTTGATATTTGTCGGATTTTAATTTCGTTTTTAAATATTATTACAGTATTAACAGTATTTTCATATTCTGAAAATAAATGTGAAAAAAAATTTTCATGCATATTCCCTATTTAGTTTATAAAACAAAGTTTTCTAACAAAAGTGTTTTATTTCTAAAAAAAACAAACATTTTATGTCACAAACATTTTTTTTCTGTCTCATACAGTTTCTGAGATACTTATTTCGAGGGTACACGGTCCAATTTCACTCACATTCACGAACCGGAATGGCTGAAAGTACAATCAAGCGCAAAAACCCACACATAAAATTCATACCCGGTATATATATATATATATATATATATATATATATATATTTATGTATTTTATAAAATAACATTCTTTGTTATGAATTTTTTCTTACCATTCCGGTTATAAAAGCTTGTATAACCTCAAACTGATTTGTACATTTAAAAAAAAAATCCTTGACACATATATAAGTCACAGTTGATTTTATTCATTCACTTTGTAAATATGTATTTATCCAGAGAAATAAATGATCACTTAAAATTTGTTGATAATAGAAGTAGTTGAAATATCTATCCACTAGTATCTATCTATCTGAGTACCTATGTACAGCTTTATCACGTTGAAATATGGAATTTATTTAAATGTGATTCGCTTCATATAGAAACTATATTAACGGCATACATACATATAGACTAAGAGCTGGCTACATAAAAGTGAACTGATCGAACATAGTTGTGATTTTTAAGTTTCCCATGATATCGACAAGGCAAGAGCCGCTTTTTGCAGAAGTCTCAGGTGAGACGGAGAGTCTGGGTGGTCTTTGAGTTGAAATTCAACTCATAAAACATAGTTCTGCAAATTTGTTTATTGCAAGTTTACGATACAATTAGACTTTTCATAATTTTTCAGAAGTTAGGTTAAATGACCAAAAAATTTAATTTTCGCAAAATTGTTTTATGTATTTGGAGCTTTTGGGAGCGGTTGGGTTTCAATCTACACTTCTGGAAACATTTTCTTTCAATTTCTATTTTCAAAATGTAATACTACACCAATTTTTATAACTATGATCGATGGTTTTTTTTTTGTTCAAAACTCTACACGTTTGACCCTCCCCCTCCCCCCCCCCCACCCACACTCTCTGTCTCACCTGAGACTTCTGCGAAATGCGGCTCTTGCTTTGACGATATCATGGGAAACTTATGAGAAAAAAAAATTAGTTACGCAGGAGCTGCATTAACTTTCCTTAGAATTTCCTTAGAATACATAAATCACCCTCTAGCGGTTACAATTTTAGTCAGATCAAAATGAAATGTCATATTTGATTTTAGTATTTACAAGGCCAACTTCATTAATAAATGACATACGTCAAGGGGAAAGGGGAGCTTAAAGAAAGAAGAAAACACAAAATATAAAATATCTCTCTTAATATTAGAAAAATCGAAAAATGTGTAAGATATAAAGTTGTAGAAAATCATGTTTGCTACAATTCATCACCTTATCATTTTTGCTCAAACTCTAATATGTACAGAGATATTAAGCAATTTAATTTTCAATCTTAAACCGTCAATATTTCTGTAAATGTAAGTGTAACAGAAAAAATGATAAGAAACAAAATTACAGTAAAACTTAATAGCTACAACTTTGCTTCTTATAAATTTTTCTAATATTAATGGAGATATGTAAAAATTTTTGTTTCCACTTTTATGTAGCCAGCTCTTAGACCAATAGATATACTAAAGTTTTTATAATACTATATTCGAATAATAAATATAATAATTCAGAAATATTGTAGTACATAATATAGGAGTTGGAAAATAAATTCAAGTGTGTCATCATTATAAATAATATTTTTGTGTAGATATAACCAAAAAAGGTTAACGATTAGTTATATATGTATATATATATATATATATATATATATATATATATATATATATATATATATATATATATATATATATATATATATATATATATGTATACGGGTCACCTATGAATATGCCAACTATAACAAAACCAACAAATAACGAATATATAATAACCAATAGTAACCGAATACAACACGACTATTCTTAACACAAGATGCATATAAAAGTTTCGTTAGTATATCCATGATGATGTAACCAAGTAGACTAGAAATACTATTCCACCACAAACTTAAAAATCTCGTATCGAAAATCTCATGCGACCTCTATGTACATATATACATAATAATCAAATACAAAGATTTAGTATTCTAAGCGAATTTCCTCTAAAGGAAATCATACAATGTTTTTGTAGCAATGTTAGAATTTCGTAAAAATTTCTTCAAATGTCCATCGATTCTATCTACTAGATGAAAAAAAATCACTATCGTTAAAATTTTTATATGTGTATATGGACTTACTCTCTAGTGGTCACAGTTTTATTCCAATTGGAATGAAATTTGGTATTTGAGGCACTTTTGTATTCAAAAGGTCAAGTTCGTTAATGGGTAAAATCGGACGAGGAGAAAGAGGGGTTTAGAGGGAAGGGGAAACACAAAATTTGACATATCTCCCTTAATATTTGAAAAATCGAAAAATTTATCAGGAGTTAAGTTGTAGGTACTTAGTTTTACTGTAATTTTGTTTCTTATCATTTTTCTGTTACACTAATTTTTACAGAAATATTTACAATTAAAGATTGAAAGTTAAAATTCTAAATATCTCTGTTCACATTGGAGTTTGAGAAAAATGATAAGGTAATGAATTGTTGCAAACTTGATTTTCTACAACCTTACTCGTTATACATTTTTCGATTATTCGAATATTAAGAGAGATATTTTATATTTTGTGTTTTCTTCTATTTTATGCCCCCCTTTCCCCTTGAGGTGTGCCATTTATTAATAAAATTGACCTTGAAAATACTAAAATGATATCAGATACGACATTTCATTTTGATCAGACTTAAATTGTGACTAGAGAATGATTTATGTATTCTAAGGAAATTTGCTGAGTTGACGCATATACACGTCCACACATATACCAAGTTTCAAGTGTATTACCAGTTTCTTTTAAAACCTTTATTTTGCTTCCTTTATTTCATATTTTTGTCCTAAAATTCTAAAATACGTGTTTCGATATTTGCTTCGAAAATTTAAGATATTTATACCATGCAAATAATAAAATTTACACACACTTTCTGTTTTTGCAACTTCTGGTGATGTATAATACATAAATAGTATGAAAATGGTCGTACACACCGAAACATGTCAACAAAATGAAATTGTTAATAAAATGGATTGTGCAAAATACTTTACGAAATAAATCTAATAAGAAATACTTTCTTGGTGCACCTCTGCAACTTATAACTAACCCATGTTTCAAATTTCATGTTAGTATGTTTAGCGACTGAGGCAGTACTTTTCGAAATATAGACTAGGCACTGCCCAAGCTGCATGAACTAACAAACATGGGCTAGTTATAAGTTGCAGATATGCATCAAGAAAGTATTTCTTATCCTTACATAGTATAAAATAAAGTTCCCCAGCCGCGTCTGTCTGTTCGCGATAAAATCAAAAACTTCTGCACCGATTTTCATGTTGTTTTCACCAATGGATAAAGTGGTTCTCGAGGAAGGTTTTAGTATATAATTTGTCAAGTTTTTGAATACATTGATTCTTACATATTATAAAAATGATTCATGAGGAAGGTATAGTTGCATAATTTATTGATGTATAGGTGTATAATTTGTCCCGTCCTTGATGGGAGAAAATATTATGTTACTTGGTTATAAGGGCGTTACAAAATTATTGCGGGCGAAGCCACGACGGGTAATGCTAGTTAGATATATTTCGAAAAGTATTTTGCACAATCCACTTTATTAACAATCCGATTTTGTTGACATGTTTCGGTGTGTACGACCATGCATCACCAGAAGTTTTGAAAACAGGTCTTTGGCTAGCATCTGTCACTCGGAAAAGAGATTATATTCTAGACTTTTTAGAAATCTGGGAAACCTGATAAGAGCTTCTCGGGCCCCAATTTGTAAAGTAAATGTTTGTTATATTAAAAAATTATTATTTAAATGAATAATAAATACATATAAAAGATTATAATTGATCTTTCTTAATTAAAATTGATATTTTTAATTTCATTTATAAATAGTTATTATTTTTATGTGTAAATTACCAAGGTTGTTAACATTCACAGCAACCGTGATAATAGAGGGAAGTTATAGTTGAAATGCAACAGATAAAAATAATGAACAAAATTATAATAATAGTTTAATGATGAAGCGACACCGCTACAAGAGCTTGGAGGAGCGTGTCACATTCAGTTTTGTGATTTAGGTAAGTCTTTAGTCTCACTACAGCTGGAAATATTCTGTTTATAGACACACATTAATGAACACACATAAAGAGTTAATAAATACAAATTGATTTTAATTATCGAAGTTTTGTAGCTTTCGATGTGCCCTTCGACGTAGTTGCTGTGTGTATAGAGGTGAGAAAAGCAGTCAACAATGGCAAGCAGGCGGTGAATTGTTGTTGTTGTGAAAATTCAGTCAGATATAATATATATTAAACTTAGTCTTGGAACATTTATAGCAATGAAATGTTTTTCACTCTAATAAATGCAGTTGTTATTACTATTATCACTATTGTTGTACACGGTCCTGTAGCTTTTACTAACCTCTTTATGGAAATAAATAACTACGTTATAGTTGAATATTTCTAGACACACACTGACTATCGTAGGTATATTATTGTAAAGTTTATGTTAGATAAAATTTAAATTCTAAATTTGACTATGATGAAGTCTTATTTCACTTTATTTAAATTAAAAAAAAAAAAACACATTATTTATCATTTGTTAATATTTCATTTTTATGTTGTGCAGGACAAAGGTTTAAGAAATTTTTAGATAATATAATAGTATAATATAAGAATCCCGTTATATCAGTGAGATGGGCGCACATACACCTTTTGCGTATTTATAAGACAACGGCCAAATCGCTTTTATTTTTATCAGTAATGAAGTCACTGGTTGCAAGAAATTTTTCTTCCAAAAATATTTTCGATAATCGAATGGACTGCTTAAAGGAATGAATAAACAAGTATAAACTAAGACACTATATTTCCGAGATTTGGGACCCCAAGCGTAACCTCGGACACTACATTATAATATTAAGAATTTTACCCGACTACGTAAAAGACAAAGGGAGGGGTTATATGTTTTTAGCAATTATTATTATGTCTATGTATGTTTGTATTTATATACATTCCCGTTCAATAAAATTGAACAAACTTGAAATGTTAATTTTCTAACATTTCAAAAAACTCCTCACTTTTGTAACTCTCTGTATATTATTTATTTATAAACAGAGATAAGTAGTATATTTTTTAAATGTGAAAAAAGAAATGAAAGTTTTATATTTTTTATTTATGTAAACAAGTCAGCAATAGAGTAAGAATATGTAATGTAAATAAATGCTAAGTGTTATATCTCCCTTTTACGTATAAAAATTAAATAAAAGAGAGACTGATTCGGTTTAATTTTATTGAACGGGAGTGTATGTTCACCATGCGTCTAAGAATAGTAGTGTTAGAGAACAGTAGAGAATTTCCACCATGAGACGGTACGAAGCCGATACAGAGGTGCCAAAAATATTGAATAAAATTCTCCTTTTTTTGATCTGACGCCTGTTTTTCGAGACACAATACCATTTCCAGATTTTATACATATCCTGTAGGGGAACCCGGGGTACAACGGGGTATCGGGGTGGAATGAAGATTGACGATTTTCGGTGTCAATGGGGTGTTACTAACGAGCGGCAATACGTAGGACTAGACCAATCAGTGGCTGTCCACCTACGGCATTTATGTTAGTCTAGTCAATTTTAGTTACGTGATTTGTTACTCCTGTATTTTAACTTATGATGATCTTGTAACCAAGATAAGGAATACATACTTGTTTAAATACAGTTAGGGAATATACAGTACATGCTTGAAGTACGTTTAATTATCTTTAGCTTGGTGTAGTTAAATGTTTGTGACCGTATCTTTTTCGAGTGAACTTACCCCTTATCCCTCTAACCTGGGCGTTAGAGGGATCAGTTGTGTCTCATGGGCGGAACGGTTGGGGCGGAATGGGGTTCCCATTTGGTCCAATAGGTTACCCCATTCTGCTGCAAAGTTTCACAATGTCTTCCAGCAAACACAACAGACATCAGACTTGATAGACTTTCAATTGAAGAGGATAATTTTACTACCCCTGAGTGCGAGTGCATTTTTCACGAACGGGAATAGATAGCGAAGATGATGAGGCTGCCCTAGTGTATACATTTTGTGCATAAACATATTTTTTCTCCATTTCCACTAGTTTTATATGTGTTTATAATAATCTGTCCTTACTACCTCGTTCTAGTTAACAATTTTCTATTTTTGATTTTTCTATTTATAATTTTTCCATTTTCCAGCGTTCCCCTATATAAAATCAACATACTATTTTCAATTAGGTACTGTTACATTTATGTATGATTAATTGAATGTTACTGCTACACTATTATGTGGCTTTGAAAATTAATAAATATTAGTGCTATGAGCATAAATTAATTTAAATAATAGTACAAGAGACGATCGTTCGAAAATCTATATATCAAATGCTTAAATTACCGTGTCTGTGCACTGACCCAAATGGAACGGCGATATCTATCTGAATTTGATCAAGTTATATATAACATTAAGACCTCACTTTTCTTTGAATTAGAAGCAATTTAGTAAGAGATTTTGATTTTCATATGAAATAAACTGTTTAAATCGTTTTATGTTTTATTTTATTGATAAAGCTTTTAACTTACATATTGTAAAAGAACAAGTTTTATTAGGTTTCCGGTTGGTTTATCGGCAATAACTGAATAATAACTGAAATAACTGAGTTCAAGTTGTAGAAATATATTGTTCACAATAATTTTTAACACATTACAACGTGCGTTGAGAACGAATGTTGTTTTGCCATCGTCGTTAAACGTGCGTCTGATAATTTAAAGAACGTTCAGCTATATATTAAATTTAATATAGTTGAACTCATGAGCGTCTGTCTTACGTCCGTAATTTTTTTTTCATAACTTGCATTCAGTTCAAATGACGTCATACAACTGATTAAAAACGTGTATCCTCGTGTATTCCTATCCTTAAATGGACGCACGATATTGTTTGGCCAAAGATGTATTTATTCTTACCTCACTTTGCTTTGGTAACTTGCTGTTAAGATTATAAATCAACATTATTCCGCTGAATTTTTCTTACCGAATATACATTTTGATTCCAAATATTCCCAGGCAAATCAGTGTATGATATCATGAGGTGAAACTGATTGGGAACCTTGCCGAAGTGTAAGCGATGGTCAACAATTTATTTCGTTTCATAATCGAAATGGCTCATCACCTGGCTTTATGAAATATAATTCTGAATTATAAAAGGTGTTGTTGGTTTTATGTCTAAGTTTGTCGACATTCTTCCTTAATTCTCATAATAAGATAAATTCCGTTTTGTATATTATCTCTATAAATTGACGACCACTTAAGGAAATTGCAATAAAAAAAATGATGTTGACGAACGATTGAATTAATTATTTAATAAAATTAAAACTGTTTTTTTAGATTTGTTTTTGCCACCATATTGTGGAAACTGGCGACAGCGCACAGTAATAAAATGTACACATACACACTGTAAATGTCACACCAAAATATAGTTTATTGTAATATCTGTCAAATCAAATCAAATCAATTTCTAATTTAATTTAACTGATATTTTACAAAAAATACTTTTAAATTATTTTGGACAAATAAAAAAAGGAATCGTTGTAAAATTATTTATATACTTTTTTAAAACTTTTTAAAAATCAATTTATAAATTAAACTTAATAAATTTTATTAAAGATAGTACTCATTTGAATCTAGCGTAGCGCATGCAAGTCCTTAACATCTCTTCAATTAGGTCGGTTATGGTAAACAGCGTTTCTATTCATTTAAACCGTTGAATTCATTTAAACCATGGATCACATTGGTATTATATTCAAGCGTGAGTCTTTGACTTACAGTTTATAAATAAGTCTCGTATCTTGTAATAAGTCCCGTACCAGTCCAAGTGGCCGAGCGGTCTAAAGCGTTATGTCTGCGCAATATGCCTATTTGGAAACTGGGAGGTTATGGTTCGAATCCCGTCATCGGCAGTTTGTCAATTATTAAGAAAAAAAAAGGGACGGTTAATTGACTAAACTGTCGGCGTATGGACAAGAACGAAGTAACCGGCTATGCTTGAGAAGGTTTTCTGCAGTTTCCTTCACGAACTCTAGATGAATATCGGCATAGTTCCTATTATAGTCGGCTGCAGCCGCATATCCTACCAATTCCTAGTCTATATACAAAAATTCCTTCCACTCACATCCGCAAATCCTTAGGCATCTCAATGGACCTTTTGGTCGAAGTGTAGCCCGTCCAGGGCAGCCTCAACAATCTATCTATCTATCTTGTATATAAAATCAGACTTAATAAAAGGTGGTTCCTTTATACACTTGTATGAGTACACTTGCATAGTCATTCACAAACAAAATAATTCATGTATTCGATGTATATAAATGGATTTTCGAGGTGATCGTCTCTTCGACTATTTTACACATTTTCTTACTACTAAACTGTTATCCTTTATAAAGGTTTGCATACACTAGCGAGCCAATCTGTTCGTTAGGCAGTCAGCACCCTTTTATTCGACAATATAAAGGAAGTTTTGAATGGTGCATGACCTAACCCACTCGGAATGATCAATCAGCTGTCGGTCTGCTTCGATAAAGAGATGCTTAGCTCCAGCGTGTACGGAGAACTAACCATATCACAAGTAATATCGAATCTCTTGAATACCATTTGTTGTATATTCTATTGTTTTAATAGTAACAAAACCCATGACTGACCACAAAATGATACTGATAAGTGGAATAGTTCAAACAGTTAAATAAAAGGAGATGGTTTTGTACGAGGAGATATCTTTCGAAGAATCATTTCTGGAATATTTTGTTACCAAATTTTTGTTTCAATTTTTATAGTTAACTCTTATTTTTTCCTATATTTTTGTACAATTTAAGAATTATCCACCGAAATTTCTGATTTTGGATGACAAAATTTCGAGGCGAATTTCGTTACAACAAGGAGTTATATTTTTTGTCTACTATTCCTACCTAATTTCTAATTTATTCTCTTTCTATATTTTTCTTTTGCTAATTACTGCTAGACATTATTACATTATTCGGCTGAATTTTTTTAGGCGAATAAATATTTTGATTATTTTACGCGTACTAGTAGTAGCAGTAGTGGAGGGAAGGCCAAAGCCTAGCAAATTGGTCTTTCTAGGTATTTTTTACCGACCCCTAAGAGACCAAGGCTGAGGGTAAGCCTCTTCTATCTTCTAATACATCTGGTTCGTTTCCTCGTGCTATCGAACCTACCCGGCTTCTAATCGAATGACACGACAGAGTTCCACTTTAGTAGTTTTACCTCAGCTTCCACCATTTCAGTCGAGCTGAAGGTGTGGTATCTCATTCAAGTTCAGTTCTGACAGGAGGCGGAAGGACGAATATAGGGTGTTATTTATAGTGAAACTAGTTTAGAAATAGGCAGTAAACCTGTTCGAAAAGTTCAATGACAGAAATTTAACCCAGAAATAAAAAAATTAAATAGATAATTAATATTATTTATTTATAGAGAGCCAATATTATTAAAGTCAAGAAAGTTATATATCTTCGTTAGTTATCTGAGACAAAATAAAACAAGAGAGATAAAAGACAGTGATAAACATTTTCCGAGGATGTGGCTTACAAAATGCTATGTTGAGAATCGCTGTGAAAAGTTTTATAAAAACTGCTCGTCACTATATTCATACCTTTCGATTATTGCAATGCATGGTATAATTATTTACGGCTGCAATGCTGTATAGTTTGTTTATAAGAGCACAAATTGAAAATTTCTATTTATTTGTACATTAGATTAATGGTTTTCATTTAACAGATTATAGTTTACATTATTTTAGATAAGAATGTATAATGTGTATGTTCATACCAGCTACAGATACGTACAGATAATATATATTCAAAATGACTGCATGTACTAACTGCTTACACTAGAAGTCAACGCCATACTGGCTTGTGTCCGTGAGAACCTATGTAGAGGCTACATAAACCAGAACGTATGTATTCATTCGGACAGTCAAGCTGCTTTTAAAGCCTTGTTTGGAACTGAGGTCTGGAGGAACTTCTGAAACTGGCAAAACGGAACAATGTTAAATTGATCTGGGTGCCGGATCACAGTGGTTTCGAAGGAAACGAAAAAGCAGATACCTTAGCAAAGAAGGGACTTAGAATGCCCTTCATAGGCCCAGTGCCTATTTTAGGAATTCCAAGGACTGCATGTAAACATGTGATCAACCAGTGGCCAAATGCTAAACACCGTGATCACTGGGAAAAAGTACCGCGGTAAGAGCTCGGAAAGGTACTGCTTCAGAGTGAAACAAAGAGGCTGTCACTCGATGCACTGAAGCTGAACAAGATACAACTGCGGAGGGTTACCGGATTCATTACCGGACATTATCCCCTGCGGAAGCATCTACACTCAATTGGACCCCATAACGGGTCCATTGTGTGCAGATTGTGTCGGAAGGAGGAAGAAACATCCCGCCACATTATTTTTGACTGCGAACCTCTAGGTTACAGCATTGCCGACATTTTTTTTCAAATTGTCAATGTAGGGTTTGCTTTTTGGTTTCAGTCAAGGGGCTTTTGAAGTCACTCAAACAAACATTATATTGGTTGAAAAACAGCTGAAACGTTTTCAGCGGATCAATTGAATATGGATGCTAACTGAGGCTAACACGCACTGATAATTCCAAAACGAACGGCATTTTGAAGCGTAGAGTAAACGTTCATAAACCAAAATGAACGCCAATAAATTTCACTTATAAGCATGACCGCTAACAGCCCGTAAGTGCCCAAAACAAATGCACCCTATATATCGTGTGTCTCACTACTCCCTAATTATGAGAAATTTCAGCAGCTTAAAAAAAAGCTGGCTCTTTAAATAACAATATCAACTATTTCACAACCCCCGAATACAATTTGACAGGTTTTTGTTCAAATTTTATTTTATAAACAAACGCCAATAAATTTCACTTATCTTATAAGCATGGCCGCTAATAGCCCGTAAGTGCCCAAAACAAATACACCCTATATATCGTGTGTCTCACTACTCCCTAATTATGGGAAATTTCAGCAGCTTAAAAAAAAGCTGGCTCTTTAAATAACAATATCAACTATTCCACAATCCCCGAATACAATTTGACAGGTTTTTGTTCAAATTTCATTTTATAAACAAACAAAATGTATTTGATAATTATTAAATATAATTCGTCAAATAGGAATTGTATAATCCATAATAGTTGTGGTTTTATTCAGTTAATTACAACATCGATTTACAATTATAGAAATAATAATTTTTACATATCATATATTTATATACATTTATACGACTATTAAAGCAAAACTTTTTATCATAAATTAAAAAAATTTTTTACCAATTTGGAAATAATTCGTCAAAATACGTTACGCAGAAGCTGCTAGAGTGGCTATAGACATATATATAACTAAATATATTTTCCGTGAAAAGGAGGCTTATGGAGAAAATACTAAATATGGAATATCTTTCTTAATATTAGAAAAATGTATAAGTAGTAAAGTTGTAGAAAATCAACTTTACTATAATTAATTAGCTTTAATATCTTTTTCTAAAACTCGAATATACAGGCTGTTCTGAAATTCTTGGTGTAAAGCTGCATAAAAAAACCAACAAAAAAGTTTTTTGATTTGACGCTTAGTTTTTGATATATTATTAATTAAACATTAATAAATTCAGCCATTTTGTGGGTGTCGCTACACTTATTATTATTATTACACTTATATATCACCTCACCTACTTACACTATGCACTCTGTGATTGGTGCAGAAGGGCGGCCACAGTTTATCATGCTAGAGTAGCGGCAATCAAAGTTTTCTATAAGTGTAGCGACACCCGAAAAAAATAAAAAATGCAAATGTGATTGGTTGAATTTATTATTAATGTTTAATTAATTATATCTCAAAAACTAAGCGTCAAATCGAAAAACTTTATTAAACTTTTTCGTTTGTGTTTTGCAGCTTTACACCGTGATATAGTTTTCCTGAGTGAATTTCAGAGCATCCTGTATATTGAAATATTTATGTTTTTATTCTTAAATCCTAAATATTTTTGTAAATATTACAGTTACAGAAGAAATGATAAGAAACAAGACTTTAATAAAATTACAGATGTATTTTTCTGAATACGGACCTGGAGTCCAAAACTAATGTGTAATGAAGAACGAGTGATGTTACGTCTAAGCAGGACAATCCATTATACGAAGCTCTACTATCAAATGAATTATTGTTTACACCAAAAAACAAAAAGAATTTTTAATTATTATTATTTCTTTTAAATTTTTTTAACATACATGGTACTACGAGATTTAAATAAACATTCCAAATGTATGTACCATATAGAATTATTCATAATATGCTTCGACCAGAAAATTCTAAAGTTATCAGTAAATAAAATGAACCAGACGGTTTCATGGCAAATTACAATACATTAATTAGAAATGTATGTGCAATACACAAATTACTTAAACAATTGTATAAACTCAAAATGAAAATTAATTAGAAAAATTAAATATGAAAAATAATTCATAAATCTTTTATCAAGTTGAAATGAAACATAATTCAAAAACGAAACGAATTTCATATTAATGAAACATCAATATGAAAAATGATAATATGAAAATAACAACTAACTGAGTTAATTGCTTAAATAACCGGTAACTAATGAATTTATGAAAAAAAAGGTTCAAACAAAAGTTGTTTATTTTTAAAAAAGGGACATTTTTGCCCATAAATTTCTATATCAATTCAATATAAAAATAATATCAACTCGAAATGAAAATTAGTTAGAAAAACTGAATGTGGAAAATAATTTGTAAATCTTTTATCAAGTCAAAATGAAATATATTCAAACAAGTGAAAGACAAAGTTTCAAACAAAATTTGTTTATTTAAAAAAAAGGAATATTTTTGGTCCATCTTTTACGCTTTCAAAGATAGGCACTTTGGCCATTTTGCCCAAACATGGTCCGATTTTGTCTATTCACGAACTGACCTTACTTTGATGCTCTAGAACAAAAATTTGCGGAAACACACATTTGCGGACTAAATACGTCATTTTATGACCGCCTACACCAAAATTTTGTAACTAAACTTAATATGCCATGGTTTATATTATATTCCGGGTAAAAAAACTATTATTGTTATAGGCACTATCAAACATATGTTTGATTCCATTTCGATTCTTTAATTTTATAATTGAATAAAATTTTTCCTAAATTTAAAAAGTTTTAGTCGTCAAGGCAAAGTTATATTAACAGTAATTACGTTATACAAATTTTTAGGCATGCAAACAAATTCGTATAAGCCATTGTTCTAATAATAAATTTAGTGGTACATCACTTATACCATTTATTTTTCATAATAATCAAAAAGAAAAACCTTCGTAACAACATTTATTATAGAAGTTGGTGTGCTGACGGAAATTTAATTTTCAAAGTATTATATACGATATAGAGAAAAACCTATTTACGAACAACACAAATGTTTCTTTCAATACCAAGATAAATTTTACAGTTTGCATGTTTTTTAGAAATAAATTTGAGTACGACTACTTAAAATGAAATTCAATTCATTTTATGTGAAAAATTATTGTATTTTTTATTATGTATTTCATTCAATTTAAATTAGTTCATTATTTATGTTTAGATATACTTTATATACCAGTAAGATATTTAATACCTACTACAAATTGCTCTGGTGGCAGTGTTGTCGACAGTGTTGAGTGTTCACTATTGAACTATTATAACTGATTGTGAGTTCCAGTTATAAGTGAAAAGAAAAAGAAACGTTTGCATAAATAACACACGGTGATATGGAAAATAACAACTAAACTCAATCTTAAAATATATTTTTTGCACTTTCGGGTTTAAAATGACAACTTTACTCCCTCCAAATAGGTACTAAATATGGGAGAAAAAGTAGATTTTTTTCCCCATGGAAGAAAAAGTAAAAAATTTCTTAAATAGAAATGTTATTTTGATTTTGTTGCTAGGATACGTATTAAATTAACTTTTTCTCCCATGGGAAAAAAAATCTACTTTTTCTCCCATGGGAAAAAAAATCTACTTTTTCTCCAATGGGAGAAAAAGTACTAATTTAGTACCTATTTGGAGGGAGTAAAGTTGCCATGTTAGTCCCGAAAGTGCAAAAAATAGTATATTTACCGTGGGAGCCTTTAATCCCTTGAGTGGTTGTTCCTTTGGGTTACAAACTCCACTCGCGGGATTAAAAGAGTCACTTCAGTCCCATGGTTAATAATATACTACTTTTTCTCCATGGGAGAAATAGTAGATTTTTTTTCCCATGGGAGAAAAAGTAAATTTAATACGTCTCCTAGCAACAAAATCAAAATGAGATTATGCACTAGTGACGTCTAATATATTGTAATGACGTTATGTCTAATATATGAACTCGTGATTTTAGTCTTGTATGAATATGCTGCCGATAGTGTTGCCAGGATAGCAAATTTTTCGCTACCAAGGTCGCAGAATATTTTTGAGTGACACTTCTGAAAGTAATTAAAGTCGATTAAAAATAATATATTCTGTAGTAGTGCATTTAAAAAAATACTTATAGTACTTATTTGTTATAAAATTACCCAAAGAATCACTCCTGAAAGTTTGACTCACATATATTCAGGAACACTCTTTATAAGATTAAATAAAAATTTATTAACCAAAAAGTTTAAAATGATTAAATACAATTTCGAATGTAGAAAAACATTTACCAAAATACACTTCTGTATAATGTATGTTAATTATGTACTGTAATTTTTCAAGCTTATAGAATATTCTATTTAACCTCTAAAATATAAAAGTCAAGCATGAGACAGAAAAACAAACGTAAATGCTTCGAAGTACTTTTTCAAAACACTTAAAAATGAAAGAGATTGGAACCCCAATAATATTGTTGTATATATAGCGTAGAAGTATAATATATATTTTGTCATGCATAATTCGTGAATAATGTTTTATACAAAATGACGAAGGAAGCAATGTGTTTAATCGTGCATATATTTACCTGTGCTTTGTCATTACGGTGAACGCACAAATAAGTTGAAACGTGGAATAAATTAATATAAGTGACCTGACTGGTATACGTACAGAATGCTCAATGATCACTTTACGAAAATAAAATGATAATAATTTGAAAAATTTTTTTTTTGGTTATTTATTTTAATGGAAATGTTTGTAAATATTTTATGTTGGGTGTAATATCAGTATTTATTTTTATTAGTTTTATAGCTTATAGAATTTATTTATTTTCTTATGGTTCTATTCCAATCGGACTTTCTACTTTTGAGGCATCTCCGCAAAAAACCAATTTAATATTACTCGCTGACCTATCCTTCAGGTATCTTAGCCATGAGTGACATCTTCTATCTTAACATGCTTCCCTTCTATTTTACTTTTGATCAGCGATGTTGAATCATTGGCACGAATGCCATTAATGGGGCACGACAAACGGAGGTATGAGATTGATTAAGGATTTCAGGCCTCTGATAGAAAAAATTTATTTTTTTGTCTATAGTACCATAGTTCATTGTGAACGGGGCTACCGGTGCCCCGTTATTTCGCGGCAGAGACAGGTAGATATCACGTGTGTATCGCACCGACTGTGATGAAAATGAGTAAAGTAAATGCAAGTGACACACGGCGACGGGAGGTGCGCGCTTCCTGTCTTATATTTTCGTGTTCTTATCTGTAATCACTACCACCTCTCAAAAAATTAGTAGATGAGCTTATCTAATGCCGTGTATTCTATTAGTTTGATTCCAACAATTTAAGATTCGTTGCAGTAAAAATTGGAGAGAATCCAATGTATCAATTACGCATAGTTTTTAACGTTTTTAAACTAATTTCGTCGACAAAAGTGCATGTTTAAGTTTGTTTGAGTTATATTCACACTTATTAAGTATTATTCACCATACCAATCCAAGTAGCCGAGCGGTCTAAGGCGTTATGTCTGCGCAGTATGCATACTTGGAAATTGGGTGGTTATGGGTTCGAATCCCGACATCGGCAGTTCGTCAATTATAAAAAAAGGCGGTTAATTGACATTAAGTTTTATCAAGTCAAGATTCTTTGATGGAACGTCATAGCCGATTTCGCCCAGATGATAAATCTCATATTTTTCGTTTCTCATGACATGCGTCCAAAGTAATAGAATACATAATATGTAATGTAGAAACTATCTTATAATGTAGAAAAACTGTTCAAAACTCAACTTGAAAATCAACATTATTCAATGATAATATTATAATTTTGAATACTTGGTTATAAACTATGAATTACTTCTAAATTTGAAGAACTCTTAATTAAGACAATAGGCAGTAAATGCTTGATAGACGATGGAAATACATAGATTACACTGAGTACATGAAAATCTATCATTTGGTCTCGATGTAACATAATTGAACAATATTCAAGTTATGTCGTAGGCATGGGAAGCTGATCGTAGCCAAGTAAATAAACATATGGCTAGACATATATGGTAAGTGACATAGCAAACAGTGAAATAACTGACGATGTACTCGATATTGCTTGCTACCTGCCCTTGTCATTTAACCTTTGTCCACTTTTAGTTTGGTCATTTGTTTTTCAAGTAGTGTCTGCATATTTCACGATAATTCTATTTATAGTTAATCCGAAATACAAAAATAAAATGGTAAACAATTTGATAAATTTAACATTTATACAATATAGCTCTTGACGATTTGATCGCGTCGCTTGGTGAATTTTGTTTATATCGAATACATTAGTTATTTCATTATTTGCTATGTCATTTAAGATATGTCTAGCCAAAAGTTTATTTACTTTTCTTTTTAAGAACCAATGTTACTGGTACCTAAACAGAATAGAATTGTTGGTAGGTATTTATAGTATTCATTTTTAGTAACTGAAGAGCCTGCTTCTAGATAGATAAACATTTCTAGGTCTACCTTGTGGAGCTAAAACTATTAGTTTGCTAAGAAAGCTGCCCCTGGTACTAAAAAAAATTGTTCATGAGAAAAAATAATCCTCTCGTTGGTTAATATCTACCAATCTTAGGGATCTTTCACACCGAAGATGCAAGACGCAAGATGCATGCATCCTGGATTTTATTTCAGTTGTGGTTTCGCTTCTTACGTGTTTGTGTTCTTCTTATTGATTTCAAGTGTTTTTGTCGGGAACAAGAAAGCAAATATACAAGAAAGAAAATAAACATACAAAATAAATGTATGTAAATATGTAAAATTAATTTACAGGATGCATGCATCCTACGTCGTGCATCTTCGGTGTGAAAGACCCTTAAGAGTTTGCCCTTGGTCTTCCCTAATCGTTATCGTGAATCATACTTTAAGGGGAAAATAATCTTTTACAAACAAAAAATATTATTGGTAATCGCAATATAAAAACAGATGCTCTCTTGACGTTAGTTGGCAGAGTAACTTCTATAACCTCCCTGTAGAGAGTCTTTTCCTGAAGTTTGTTGCCGTTATATAATTTGGGTAGATTGAGATTTTTGAACATAACCGCTGCTTTTATGTTGGGGTTAAGTGTATATTCAGGCCGGCCAGGAAGATTTAATGTGTTTAAAAGTTCCACCAGATAGTTTACTGCTGTTAATGGTGATAGCCGAATTATTTTCGGGGGATAAATGACGCGTATAACCATTGCATTAGATTTTTCATCTTGATATCAATAAGTTAGAAGGTTTAATTATTTTCCCTCCAAACGTAATGTTCCACCCGAATTTTAAGAAGAAAGTCAGAAAACTGGTCAGCAAATATATCATCATCAACGTGGTTTTCCCAAACACAATTTGTGCACGTTTGGCTATAATTTTGGTGATTTTATGCTTATTTATTTTATTTTTAGTTGAATTATTGTTTTTTTTTTCGTTGATTGTCCAAAAACGCTGACCCATGAATTTCTTTATTTAATGATCGTCATTTTTGACATATACTAGCTAGGATCGATGGACATTTGAAGAGATTTTTGTTCTTTCATTGTGAGATGTGTTGTTTTTTCATTGTAACGTTTGGCAGTCCTGGTACATACAGTGTAATCATAATACTAATGTTATTATGTTATGACATTTTAAACGCTCCAAAGAGGTAATAATAAGAGTTGTTGTTAAATTTGGTTTATTATTCTGGTGATTTAAAATATGCCTCACAATTTTTTTATTTATGAACAAATCATTTTTTATTGTTAGAGAAATGCAAAAACAAAGTGGTGTAAATACTTTTGAATTTTGATCATTATAATATTAATCGTTTTTAAGTCAATAAATATGTCGGAACCGCTTGTCGAAGTTTTTCTTGGAATCTAGACTGTACAAAATGCAAATATAAACAAAAACTCATATTATATTTCAAATTTTGCCCCTATTCCTAGAACATTTGTTTGTATTTTATAAATACGTATTTCGATTACAATGTAGTCATCATCAGTATAAATTAGCTAATCGTAACTATCTCTGGCATATAGATTCAGAGATATGTTGCTTGTTGCTAATTTGGTGCGTGTCTCACAATGATATTAAAAAAGTTATGTCCTTTTATACGATTTGACGGAGGGTATAATCTGGCTTGAGGATTATTTGAGTTGCCAGACTACTGGATTAGGTGAAAGCCCCACCTATTTATTGGCGGTATTCTTTGGTGACTATATGGCGTTTGTTTTGTCACTAAAGTGATCCCAGAGATAGTTACGATTAGCTAATTCATACTGATGATGACTACATTGTAGTCGAAATACGTATTTATAAAATACAAACAAATGTTCTATGAATAGGGGCAAAATTTGAAATATAATTTCAAAAAAACTCTTCGTTCTCTTTGATTATTTTAATAATCTTTAAAAACTCATATAATATAACAATTGGGTAAAATAAAATTGTTACGTCATATAAGTGCTAGATCATACATGACGTAACAAGACTTAGGGGGTGGTGCAGGCCGTACGGTACACCAGGATACTCGGGTACGAAGTGCCCCTAGAGCTCAAGGCCAAAAAGCTTATTAAGATACTATTTCTAGATAATAATTTCTATATACATGTATAATTTCGTAAAGCTTATTTTAAAATAGAGTGATTATTCTGGACTACTAATCGCTCCACCCAGCCCAGGGAAAAATATATTAATTGTAATAGTTAGACATTTTTATATTTGCAAGAATCCAAGGGTCTATAACAAAAAAAAATTTTTAAATTTATTATTATTTTATTATTTATAGTTTACTCAAGTACGGATTAGTACATCAGTGCCGGAAACTATTCGGCCAAAATTTTTTTTTGTCCAATTCTCTTCATTTTAAATATTGATTATAAGATTGCATGTTGTCAGAGCGTGAATTAGTGCCATACATTTTCAACGAAATTTTCGAAATATCTCTTGAGGCTTTGCCATAAAATCGATATTTTTTGAGATTTGTTGAGTCCATAAAAAGTATATATGTACTTAATAAATATGTGCATACCCCTGCCCCTAGTAAATTCGATTTTATTTCAAGTCAATTTTCTACAGGAAGGGTCTCCGAGAAGGTTCTTGCACCGGAACCTCCAGGAACGTCGGGACGGCTCTGAACGTAACCAAGGGGTTGCGTAAGTAAACACTTTTATAAGATTAAAGGTTTTAGCATGAGTCGATACTTCATTAAGTGCTGATTAAGAATAGATACCAAAAAAATGTTTGACGGTTTGTTTGTTCACAGAGCGAACAGACTTATATTCTACTAATTCTTTTTCATTTAAAATTCACTCAATGTGTTGTTGTTTTCGGGTAAATTATGGGGCTGTTTTCTATAATTAGATTGGTAAGGGATGGTAACAATAACTTTATCATATTTTATTTTAATGTTTATTTGTAAATTGTTAATCTAGGTTTAGGGGAGTACGTACTAGACGGGGAAGATGGAAAGGGATAAAATGAATTATGTATATCATAAATGAATGTGTATATATATAAAATGAATAATATAAATTTTCTGTTGAGAGCTTTCTGGGCCATCAAATATTAAAAAAGCATGTGGTATGAAGAACAGAACCTCTATAAAAGACCATAATCTGTATATAGGAGTTATGCAGAAATTCATGTTTGATATATTAGATATTTGCGTAAGTACGGATTTTTAACATAAAATTGACGAAAAAATATTCAGTTTATGAAAAAAGGTGTCGTAGAAGCGATGTTTGTTTTTAAAAATTAAAACTTTTTCTATATCTCTTACGGTTTAAAAGATGTATCAGAACCTTCAGGGGGGGATACATGAAACTCCTTCTTATTGTATCTTCTATACGGAGTCCATAATGTCGAGCCAGCTAATATTGTCCGGTTTTTACGCAAATTGTAAGACATTGGTGTCATTATGTTGTGTAAACTCGAAAAAAATTAGCTACTTACTGGATATTTTTGAGATCTAATACATAAATTTTGGGTAAGTAATAATAGTTTTAAAAAAAAAACACGCTTTTATAGCTAGTCGAACTAAAAAGTAGAAAATAATTTTTATCAACAAAATAATTAATTTGATTGTACTGCAGTACTGTTCGGAGAATCTATTGGAATATGTAACTTAAACGAATGGAAATTTTAATTTCAATACGTAGAGATCTGGCCACATGTATATTTTCAATGCCCGACACCAACCCTCTATAACCAATATACAGACTACGTTGTGGTCTATATACAGAAGTAATACATAAATAAAACGTTAAAGTCTCTATATAGAGGTAAAAAATATACGTTTCAAAGACGTATACTATCTACTCATACCAAATAAAATCATAAACCATAAACAAGTGCACTTGGCTCTAAATGCCGTTCATGAGATATATGTGATGAGTGGATGCATGCAACTTGTGCATATTATTTGGGACGAGGTTTATACCTTGTTAAGCCTCGCAGATAAAATATAGTTTTATTATAAATTATTTTTTTATATCTGCTTACAGTCTTTACGATAACGTTGGATGTAATAAACAATGTTTCGGATTCCAAACTCAATATTAAATTTTCAATCAGTCTTTACATTTTGTGGTACCCTGTTGTCGAAAAGTTCCATTTTTGTCAATTGGTCTGTATGCTCCTGGGAAAAAAAAAATGATACAACCCTTATTTATTCATTTTACATCATGATCTTTAAATCACAAGCGGGAATTACAATTCTTTTACAATTGTTAAAAATTTGAAAACGGTGTATGATAAATTGGTAAGTACACCGTCCCATTAGGACGGAGGTTTGAGGTTCGAGTCCTGGTGGTTAATGCTAAGTAGTGAACATTTCGTTGTTTCAAATACAATTCTTAACAATCGCATTCGATTTGATTTCTATTTCGTATTCTGACATTATTAAGTTCACAAAACAATTATTGATTTGGTGGTTACTATTTGAAAATTTAATACCTCATTTTGTACCAATATCCTCAAAAGTTCTTTACCATGATGATTCTAAATTCTCAACCATTTTCTACTTGTTTTTATTATTTCAATTATGTATACAAAGCCCACTTAAAACTAGCAAAAATCCGGTGATGTGAATATCTAAGCTTGTATTGTTTTGACCCTCAATGATTGTCTATATTGTTTTAAAGATAGATAGATAGATATATTCTTGGCTGTACAGTCCATGAAGAACTTTGTCCTCACTTAAAAGGATCTTCCAGGCCTTTCAGTTTTGAGCTTGACTTTCCAGTACCCGGATCCAATTCGGTGTAGATCCAGTACTATCCAAAAATATGGAAGATTTCTGTTTTGGGGTACCTCTCGTGGATTTTCATATCCAGAGTTTCAAATTATCAAATCGTATACTTTTTATTTAAAACACTAAATTAAAACAATCCAAAAGACAATAAGAATATCAAATTACAGTAGAACCCCTCATATCCGACCCTAACGCGACCGGGCCGAGGTTAGAATGTACAAACAGTCGGATATCGCGAGTAACAAGACAGCGTGTTTTCCCAGGTAGAAAAATTAGTTTTATTTGTATATAGTTACATTAATACTGTAGGTAATACTGTAGGTCTATTTTTCATCGCATCTTCTGTTTCAACCGTCATTGAATACGATTCCAGGTCTTGACGGGTTTTTTTCCAGTCTTTTACTGTGGTCACCCCAACTCCCAGCTCACTAGCTAATTTAGCAACTGATTCACCATTGTCCAAACGTTGTAGCGCATCAAATTTTTGTTGAAGAGAAACACAAATACACTTACGTTTTTGAGACGCCATTATTATATGTAACTTGAAAAAGTTTTATAGGCCTTTTAACTAACTTCATCAGTGTCATCAAAGCATATTCCGCTCCAACAATCAGAACGAAGCTGAAGCTTGCGATAGGAAAACAAAGCGTAGAGCAAATGAGTCACTATTTAAGTCTAGACATTTAAGTTAGTGTCGACACTAGACACTAGGTCGGTTATCCCAAGGAGGCTGTTATTCCGAGGTTGTCTATGAGGGATTCTACTGTACTTGCTATCGGAGCGCCTACCAGAGGGTTAACTTACTCGAAAATGTTAAACAAAAACTTATATTACACAATGTATATCTGATTATACACTAATACTACAGTGACCATTATGGCATTATGCCAATATCTTTCTTTAGACCAAATATTGTCTTAGTTTAACGAGTTAAATTTTAAGTTTTTATTATTATTATATGTAACCAAAATATGGTTACATCGCAATCTTTGGGTTATGTTACAGATAATAATTGCAATGCTGCGAGATGAATGTCGTTTAATGTGCTCCGTTTCTATTTATATTTTTAAACTCAATGGAAATATAAAGCGGAACAATCATGATCGCTCTCTATGCACGTAGCATGAAATCGATAAGTATCTCCGATTCTATTACTGTTTCGTTTGTGGACCAAAAACTGTTAAATTTGACTTGTAGACCAGAAATAGTTAAAATAAGAATTTAATAGTCTTTCTTTAATTTCAGATTTCTGTTAATAATTAAGTAATTTTGTATTACATGTTACGTTACGGTTTCGTCCGCGAAGATTGTAATTGTAAAGACCTTATAATTGAGTAATATGATATTTCTATCCGCCAAGAACTAATTTTTTAAATCATAGAGTAATCCAATTGTGCTGCCCCTCCAGCAATGATTTTCTGAGTATACGCGTAAACTCGTATATCTTTCAACATAATTAACAAGCTAAATATAAATTGCCAAGTCTCTAACTTTGTGGGTTTATTATCTAAAAAACTCGGAAACCTTACTTTATTGTGTATCACTTATATAGCATTTCTCATGTCTTTTAAACAGGCTTCAAAAAAGAATGGCCGCTGTGTGCCCGATAAGCCAGCTGCGTAATCGTTTTGGACGTTTATTCAAATGTCTTTTTCGACGCTGTCATAGCTCTCATAATTGTTCGGCACTAGACTTTTTAGGCTTATTGGATTCTACTTTGCCTTATAGTAGTGCTCCGCACGCTCTTCACAGTGAAACTCGAATCAATGTCCTACCCAAACGCGTTTTCACGCTATATCAATTTATAACTTTACAGAAAGCTAATTCGTAACCATCACGCGCCTGCGTATGCAACCAATTATATTAAATTCATAAACATAAAATTAGAATGGTAGGAATTTTTTGTGATTAAGTATGAAAATATTTTTGGAAATTCAAACCTAACGGGGATGAAGATAGATAGATAGAGACATCTTGGGGTCTAAAAAAGTATTGCACTTCGACCTTATGGTCCATTGTGCTCCCCCTTCTACCTCAGGCAGACGAGGTTTACTTCTCCCATATATTGGCAATAGCCTGGAGCTTGCTTATCCGGTCTTCCTGAAGGTTCATATATTCGGGATGAGATGCACCGAATATCCTATTTCTGCTGTTACATAGAGGCTCGCAGACAAAGATCATGTGGCTGGATGTTTCTTCCTCCTCGCCATACAATCTAATGCACCCGTTATGGAGTCAAATTGTGTGCAGATGCTTCCGCAAGGGATAAATCCCGGTAATGAATCCGGCAACTCTCCGCAGTTGCATCCTGTTCAACCTCGGCTCTGAAGCAGTACCTTCCCGAGCTCTTGCCGCGGTACTTTTTCCCAGTGATCACGATGTTCAGCATTTGACCACTGGTTGATCACCTATTTACATGCAGTCCTTGGAATTCCTAAGATAGGCTCTGAGCCAATGAAGGGTATTCCGACTAGCTTCTTTGCTAAGGTATCTGCTTTTTCGTTTCCTTTAAAACCACTGTAAACCGGCACCCAGATCAATTTAACATTGTTACGTTTTGCCAGTTTCAGAAGTTCCTTCAGGCAATCGTTGACGACCCTTGTGGTGACCTCAGTTCCAGGCAAGGCTTTTAGAGCATCTTGACTGTCCGAAAGAGTACATACGCTCTGGTTAGAGTACATACGCTCACAGACGCAAGCTAGGGGGGATGAAAATGGAAGTCAAATTATTAAAAAACCTTCTGACATGGAATATTGCAGTTCGGTAAATCAATTTGAAAATGTACTTGAAACACAGTGAAACACAGTGCGGTCGGTATTTAGTATGTGTCTTCGGAATATAACATTGTACTAAATAAATGCGATACTACATCATTAGTACTGATTATTTGGTACAAATTTGGGGCTTGAATCTAGTATAAATTTAATATAAGGTACGCGTAACAAATTAGACCGAATACGAAGAGAATAATATACCTAATTAAATAAATGTAGTACAGAAGACGACAGCAGTTATTTTATAGATAGAACACATACAATATAGGAGAAATATCCACGGAATGTTGTTGATCTGATTTAAACTTATGGTTGAAAAACCAAATTTAATAAAAACACAATTACAAAAAAGAAAAGAAGAAAAAAAAAGTATAAGTAAATTGATGGCAACAATTTATTTTATTTATATAGACACTATATATACCTACGAAATAAAAGTGATGAAACCCTGTTTTTATTGTCACATATTGTCGTGTATTAGCTGCTTCAAACAGAATGAAATCATGCTATATAGGTAGGTAGGTAGGTAGGTACCTACTGTACACAGGGAATTTCAGAAAGACTGGGTATCGTTCGATTATTCAGCACGATGGAATGAATGGTAATCGGGAGAATTTGGTGTGCACTACGTTCTATAAGATCCATTGTGTTCCCACATCTGATGTCCAACGAAGAGCGATCTTGCCTTAGAGCGCCTTGTCTGGCCTTGTTTCTTCCAGGAAGTACATGATCTGGATTAGGGATTGTAGAATCTCTGCACGAATCTGGTAGACTCTTGCCCATTTTATTATTTTGTGTATAAGCGCGTCACAGTCTGTTAGGAGATGTTTCGGAGTTTCCTCCATATTTCCCGAAAACCTGTAGTTGCCTCGTTTTCAAAGCTTTCTAAGATGTCCCCTGATATAAAACCCTAATACTATTGACACAAACAAGACCAGATGGTCAAAAAAGGATTACTGCCAATTGACAGAGCTGATTGGCTTATCACACACTTAATCCTTTAATTCGTCAGTTAACACACGTTATCCTTTATTTAATACCTCAGTCCGATCATATAAAATACAAAACATTTTTTAACCACACGCACCAAATTAGCAACGAGTAACATATCTTTGACTTCATATTCCGGAGACAGTTACGATTAGCTAATTCATACTGATGATGACTACTTTGTATTCGAAATAAGTATTTATGAAATAGAAATAATTGTTCTAGGAATTGGAGCATAATTTGAAATTTAAAAATTCGTAACACAGGAGCTGCTTCAACTTAGTGAATTTCCTTAGAATCACATACTAGCGGTAAAAATTTCAGTCTGATCAAAATGTAAATGTCGTATATGATTTTAGTATTTGCATGACCAATTTTATTAATAAATGACATATGTCACGGGGAAAGGGCGGCATAAAGAAAGAAGAAAACAAATATAAAATATCTCTCTTAATATTAGAACAATTGAAAAATGCGTAAGGAATTAAGTTGTAGAAAATCATGTTTGCTACAATTCATCATTGATGCTCAAACTCCAATGTGTACAGAGAAATTCAGGAATTTAATTTTCAATCTTAAACCGTCATTTCTGTAAATATTAATGTAACAAAAAAATGATCAGAAACAAAATTACAGTAAAACTTAGTACCTACAACTTTACTTCTTATAAATTTTTCGATTTTTAGATAATTAAGGGAGATGTGTCAATTTTTGTGTTTCCCCCTCCCTCTAAACGCCCCTTTCTCCTTGTCCGATTTTACCCATTAACGAACTTGATCTTTTGAATACCAAAAGCGGTTCAAATACCAAATTTCATTCGAATCAGATTAAAATTGTGACCACTAGAGCGATTACAGACACACACACACATATATATATATATATATATGGAATCCCATTATATATATATATGGAATCATATATATATATATAATATATATATATATATATATATATATATATATATATATATATATATATATATATATATATATATATAAATTTTTCAAACGGTGATTTTCGACATCTACTAGGTAGGATCGATGAACATTTGCAAAATTTTGAAGTCCGTACGAGACCAATAGCTCTATTTTTTTTCAGGAAATTCGCTAAAAACAAGAGAAGTGTTTTTCTCGGTTTATGCTGTTCAAAATGTTTGGCTGCAGAGGATCCAACTAATATTATTTACCATTGAAAAATAGTACATGTATTTTGACATTCCCTGTATCAAATATAAATAGAGTAGAATGTGAAATAATCCAATTTGTTAGACGTTTTCTAACCCTCATTCGTTTTTTATAAATATATAAACTGATAATAGAGTAATCAAAAGGACATCTTGAAAGCACTGAGCCTCATAACAAACAACAAACTCATATGTACATACAAAAAAAGGGAACACATTTCTTCTCTTTAACACATAATTGCAATACACACTGACACAGGGGGATGGATAACAATAACATCAACTAGGGGGTTGAATGATATTGTAAGATTGGAAGGATACGAGTTACACCCAACTGTTTAAATAACATTAAAATTTAAATTAGCCTAATAGAATGCAACAACAAGGAATAATTTCACAAGTTAATTATTTTAACAAGAAATTTGTGGGATTGATTTATATGTCAATTTTTTCTGGTATTTATATCACATAAACCCTTGTATGAAATATTGATGTTGATGTACGTTCTTTGTAAAAAGTCATACTGAAATGTGCGGAGTTTAGTGACATGAATTTGTAGTGTAGAACGCAGTCGTATTTAAAATCAAATAAAAGGGGCTACAGAAGTGCAACCTGTGCAGGAACATTTTAAGGACAAATGAATGTTCGGTAGTAGGTTGCTAGTCTGTATAGCTGTTGCAGAACAAAATTTACATGTCCTTGATCTGGTTGCTGTAAAAATCAAAATTATTTGATATTTTGTGGGAGAAGTTTAATGTTGCTGTACAAATTACTCGTGTGTATCGATATTTGAAATATATTATCTAAAGTTTTATGGTTTCTTAATATTTTTTTATGTTTTATTACATAGATTACTTTATACTTTATTATTTTTATACTTTATTTACATTATTTTTTGTTCTATTTTGTATTTGCACACAACAAACTTGAAAAAACTGTAGAGAAACATATAAATAAACTAGTAGATAAATAAACTATAAATTAAATGAGATAGATAGAGACAAGATGATAAGTGATTGAATTTTTAAGATAGAGTAATAAAGTAATGTTCCCAATTTTGGTTGCACGCCTGTAGGCAAAATATTTTGTAGGCGGAGTTCAATGTTGCTGAACAATGTTCCGCGTTTGTAGCCTACATAAGCCCGTTTTCACCTAAAAAAGAGGCTTAAAAGTACCCACAGTCATTTAATGTAGTTGTATCTGAAACAGAACCACTCTCATTGTTTTTGAGAAACAAAATCTTTATCATAATTTCATTTACGTATTTTATTTCGAAACACTTTTTCAGTTTTGTTTAAAAAAATTACCTGTACAAATTCCGATCTGTACAAAATCGGGCTTGGTACGTAACATAGGATATAAATCATATTAATGTTTTCATATTTTTTTCTGTCAACACGATAACTCAAAAATGAAGAGAGCTAACGAGCTAAAATTTGTATGGTTTAGAGCTAAAAATTAGGGTGAAGTTTGTGAATGGGCAAAATCGAGCCATGTTTGGGCATAATAGACAAAAGTGCCCATCTTTGAAACCGTAAGAGATAGAATGAAAATGTACTGACAAAAATGTTCCTTTTTTTAAAATAAACAACTTTTTTTATAAACTGTTTTACATAAATTCAAGATATACCGGGTAATTAAGCAATTATCTCAGTTAGTTGTGATTTTTCACTTGTTATAAGTTCTTTTTTTAAGTACTGTCCAGGTTTGTTGTAGAAATACATTGATTATATATTTCAAGTTTTGTTTACGGTCTGCCATAACTTTGCCTTTCATCTTAAAAACAATGAAAAAATTTATATCCGTGCTTTGTCAAATAAAAACTCCCAAATTTTTTCTTCTGATTTCTGATCTTCCCACTTTTTTTTTTTTTAAAGAAAAACAGCTCTATATTATGAAATACATGGTCTCCAGCCACCGTTGTTATCTTGTTTGTGTTTCAATTAAATTTTGAACAAATATGCGTTTATTAACTACAATAGAGTAAATTTTTAGATCAAATATCTTTTTTACAGAACAGAAGTAGACCACATTATTGAGTATAAGTCTGACAAAACAATTATATTGTTTGGATAATAATTATCACAAGAACCACAAACATTACATAAAATTTACATAATTAAGTACAATTTTTATTTTTTTTAATTAAGTAGGAAGCCCATACCATTCCTATACCTACATCTGGGATAATAACACATTTATAACAACAACGCCTACATTTCAATAACACTCTTACGTATACAGATAAAATAAAAGCGTTCTGTACTACTAAATAGCAAACACTTAGTTGAGTTGGGGATGCGAAAACTTTTTTTACCATTTAATTATACAAATATTTCTCCACTCATTCAGATAATATATGCAAAAGTAAAAAGAAAATTCTTCTATTATATATATATATATATATATATATATATATATATATATATATATATATATATATATATATATATATATATAATTTTGCTGCCTGTCCGATGCCCCAAAATAACTCCACAACTTTAAGGCACTTGGGGTAAGATATAATTTTGAGACGTAACGAACCCGAAGTTTCAGTCCACACGTATTATCAACGTCAATGAATACTAAATAAAAATTTTCTCAGAACAAATACGTCATTTTTGGATATAGATCGTCATTAACTTTTATCTCATCAATTATTAATGTTCATCGGGATCCGTAACCTCTAGAATGGCTACAGCATAAATAAATATGCTTCGTATTTGATATGCTTTCGGTATTTCAAAGGCCAAGTTCGAGATATAATTTATTTTCCAAATTATTTCATTTAATAATTATTTACATTACCATTTTCTTTTTGTAATTAGAATTGTGCGTTGAGGCCTCAAAATTATTTCACTAATTTTAACAAATTTATTTACTACAACTTTAATATTACTAATTTTTCTATTTTACTAATATTAAGAGATAAATTTTTTATTATAGCTTTTGAAAATCATGCGATTGATAACTCTCATGTGAATTTCATCGTGTGAACACTATGAAATTTATGATATATTAACTGCTAATGCGATTGAAAACTTTGACCAAAACTTACGCTTAAACGTGTATATTTAGATAGGTTTTATGCAGCACTTTTTGTGGTCGATTTGTGTTAAACAACTTTTATTCAACACATTTTTTTCGAAAACCAAATGGAATCGATACAAATTGATTGTAAAATTTTTATAAAAAGAACGACACTTGTCAGTGGTTGACAGTACGTCTGCACGTTTTAGCTTCAACCCATAGTTTTGTGTGAATAAAATTTCAATATTTTGACAATTAAACCAGTATACTTTTTGGGCATTAAAAGGACATAAACATTAATATTTCACTAATTTTCATTACAACAAATTTATTTATTACAACTTTACTCTTTATTAATTTTTCCATTTTATTTTTTATTATAGCTTTCGAAAAAACATGCGATTGATAACTCTCTTGTGAATTTCATCGTGTGAACACTATGAAATTTATGATATATTAACTGCTAATGCGATTGAAAACTTTGACCAAAACTTACGCTTAAACATGTATATTTAGATAGGTTTTATGCAGCACTTTTTGTGGTCGATTTGTGTTAAACAACTTTTATTCAACACATTTTTTTTCGAAAACCAAATAGAATCGATACAAATTGACTGTAAAATTTTTATAAAAAGAACGACACTTGTCAGTGGTTGACAGTACGTCTGCACGTTTTAGCTTCAACCCATAGTTTTGTGTGAATAAAATTTCAATATTTTGACAATTAAACCAGTATACTTTTTGGGCATTAAAAGGACATAAACATTAATATTTCACTAATTTTCATTACAACAAATTTATTTATTACAACTTTACTCTTTACTAATTTTTCCATTTTATTTTTTATTATAGCTTTCGAAAAAACATGCGATTGATAACTCTCTTGTGAATTTCATCGTGTGAACACTATGAAATTTATGATATATTAACTGTTAATGCCATTGAAAACTTTGACCAATATTTAGATAGGTTTTATACAGCAAATTTTGCGGTCGATTTGTGTCAAACAACTTTTATTCAACACATTTTTTTTCGAAAACCAAATAGAATCGATACAAATTGACTGTAAAATTTTTATAAAAAGAACGACACTTGTCAGTGGTTGACAGTACGTCTGCACGTTTTAGCTTCAACCCATAGTTTTGTGTGAATAAAATTTCAATATTTTGACAATTAAACCAGTATACTTTTTGGGCATTAAAAGGACATAAACATTAATATTTCACTAATTTTCATTACAACAAATTTATTTATTACAACTTTACTCTTTATTAATTTTTCCATTTTATTTTTTATTATAGCTTTCGAAAAAACATGCGATTGATAACTCTCTTGTGAATTTCATCGTGTGAACACTATGAAATTTATGATATATTAACTGCTAATGCGATTGAAAACTTTGACCAAAACTTACGCTTAAACGTGTATATTTAGATAGGTTTTATGCAGCACTTTTTGTGGTCGATTTGTGTTAAACAACTTTTATTTAACACATTTTTTTTCGAAAACCAAATAGAATCGATACAAATTGACTGTAAAATTTTTATAAAAAGAACGACACTTGTCAGTGGTTGACAGTACGTCTGCACGTTTTAGCTTCAACCCATAGTTTTGTGTGAATAAAATTTCAATATTTTGACAATTAAACCAGTATACTTTTTGGGCATTAAAAGGACATAAACATTAATATTTCACTAATTTTCATTACAACAAATTTATTTATTACAACTTTACTCTTTACTAATTTTTCCATTTTATTTTTTATTATAGCTTTCGAAAAAACATGCGATTGATAACTCTCTTGTGAATTTCATCGTGTGAACACTATGAAATTTATGATATATTAACTGCTAATGCGATTGAAAACTTTGACCAATATTTAGATAGGTTTTATACAGCAAATTTTGCGGTCGATTTGTGTCAAACAACTTTTATTCAACACATTTTTTTTCGAAAACCAAATAGAATTGATACAAATTGACTGTAAAATTTTTATAAAAAGAACGACACTTGTCAGTGGTTGACAGTACGTCTGCACGTTTTAGCTTCAACCCATAGTTTTGTGTGAATAAAATTTCAATATTTTGACAATTAAACCAGTATACTTTTTGGGCATTAAAAGGACATAAACATTAATATTTCACTAATTTTCATTACAACAAATTTATTTATTACAACTTTACTCTTTACTAATTTTTCCATTTTATTTTTTATTATAGCTTTCGAAAAAACATGCGATTGATAACTCTCTTGTGAATTTCATCGTGTGAACACTATGAAATTTATGATATATTAACTGTTAATGCCATTGAAAACTTTGACCAATATTTAGATAGGTTTTATACAGCAATTTTTGCGGTCGATTTGTGTCAAACAACTTTTAATCAACACATTTTTTTTCGAAAACCAAATAGAATCGATACAAATTGACTGTAAAATTTTTATAAAAAGAACGACACTTGTCAGTGGTTGACAGTACGTCTGCACGTTTTAGCTTCAACCCATAGTTTTGTGTGAATAAAATTTCAATATTTTGACAATTAAACCAGTATACTTTTTGAGCATAAAAAGGACATAAACATTAATGCATCCAAATATTTGTTTTAATCTAGGCTTAATTTTATTTAATCTAGGTATATCGAATTTAAATTTTTATATTCAAAGAGAAGTGAGTGATTACGCTGTTGATTTTTCAACGTGTTTCAACTAACACGAAACAGATGAAAAAAATATAAAATTATATTTTTAAGTTGATTAAAACAGTGATGAAAAATAACATTTACTTTTTCGTAACAAACAATATATATTATTTTTTTCAAAAATAATTTATATCGTAATGCGCGTTAGGTACCTACCTTTCTGCATTTGTCTCTAGAAACATTAATGTGCAAGAAGTTTGTTTATATAAATGAAGAGTTTTTTTTCTTCTTCATAGTAAGGTAAAAGTTTTCCATATTTTTTTTCTTCACTAACATCACCTATTTTATTTTATACATAGACCTATATTCAGACAACATAATATATAAGTTATCCGTATTGGCCGAATTTGGCTTCTAAACGATTTTTTTTATACATAACGGGATGTGAGTTAACAGAGAATCTGAAAATGCACATGTTCAAAGTAGAGTGTGGTGTATCGAATATTTGCGATATATTTTTATACCCAGTATATTTTTAAATATACAAGGTATATTAAGTTTAGTTCCGACTTTGTAACGCTTGAAAATATTGACCGCAGAAAAAAATTATTGTTATAGGTGTTTATAAAATTACCTAATTAGTCCATTTCCGCATGTCCATCTGTCTGTCTGTCCGTGAAGCCGATAACTCAAAAACGAAAAGAGATAACGAGCTGAAAATTTTTTTGTGTGTTCTAAAGCAAAAAAGTAAGGTCAAACCATAAGAGATTAAAAAAAATTGTGAACAAAAAATCTTCTTCACTTTAAAATAAACAACTTTTGTTTGAAAATTTTTTACATAAACTCAATAGTTTTCTCATAATTTGTGCTCAAAGTTGAACATGAGAAATACAATTGATAGGTGAACGAAGGCATGCATGTATACATGTACATAGCATCCATACATACTATTTTTATACCCAGTATATTTATAAATATACAAGGTATATTAAGTTTAGTTCCGAATTTGTAACGCTTGAAAATATTGATCGCAGAAAAAAAATGTATATCTTATAAACTTTGAATTAGAAGAATTGTTGAAACATTGATATACAACTCAGTATATACTGAGTTAAAGAGGTTCTACTGTATAATCCAAGCGAACAAGTACACGAGGTATATTCCAGTGAAAAAGTATAGTATAAAATCTCAGTCTATTTATATAATTGATTGGTGTATTTTTAGGTGAAACTTTTTAACACGACTACTGAAAGACAACTATACAATAATACAACTCTTGGCAGTATAGGTATGAGGTACATTAAAGGCAAAGAAGTATAGTGTACAATCTCAGTCTACTCATATCTCAGTCTAAGCTGAAACTTCTTAACACGATTATTGTAAAACAACCTTAATAGTGTAATTTACATACTAATATTTTGTCGGAAATAATTGGACAAGACGGCTTAATTAACAGTGCCTAGTCGTGGTGAAGGTTTTTTTTATTATTCAAAATATTCAATCGTGATTTGATTACGCCATTGAAAAGTTTACACCATACCTAAAGAAATTCGCTCTTTTGACAATTTTTCCTTCAATCTATCTATTTATAAATCTTTGTTAGTGATTTTATTCCAATTTTTCTCCACGATACTTTTGGCGATGAGCGACACTGACGGCAGCAATTTCGAAAGGTTTTTTTTCTCAGAAAAATTAAACACAAAACAATACTCTTGAAAAATAAATTTAATTTTTTGTTTCAACCCTTAAGACTCACCCTTTTACTAAATAATTCGCAAATCTGACAATTTAATATTTGATTTAAGGAAATTTCAACAAAAAAATTCGAATATTAAAACCTCTGCTGTCTGTATAGAAACCTGCATTTTAAAAACTTGGCAAACTATGACAAATTTCTATTTTTTGCGTGATATAGTCTTTGAGAAATGTCAATTTTGACACGGAACACTAACAAAGTAAAATGTTTATGAGACGTATATTTTTGAAATTTATCATGCAGGTAATATTAAACACATATTTAATTCCACAGAATATCATGGGCAACAGTAAAAAAAAATAATACGTTTTAGACACAAAGTAGGTACATAACATGATGACGATGTGACGCAATTTTTACTTCTTTAAATTTCTCTCATAATTTAAGCGTTGAAGATGGTAAAAACAGTATAAGGAATTTTAAAACATAAAAAAAAAAATTGTCTATAATAAAACATAAGGTTGATGAAGTTCAAAGAATGGTTTTCTTATTTAACAATTTTTCGTCTATTACTTGTAGTTGTAGCTGTATACTGGGTCGAAAATCGAGAGCAGAGCTTTGTAAAGTAACTTATTATATTTAAAAAAAAAAGTACATTACATTTACGAAAAAGCACATCTGCAGATTAGATATTTGATCGATTATGTTTTTGATATATTACAATATTAAAAACAGTAGGTACGTCTTTGTACATTTTACATATATAATCAAAAACTTTGAATCATATTTATGTCTTAAAAATACTGCTGTGTGTAGTAACGCCATTAATATTGTCCAAAACTTTATATTATAATACCTTATGTTGGCATTTCTCCAGTAGTCGTGTCCATTGCGCTCAATTTTTAGGACCTATAGTTTATTATATGTGGAGAATATCGTTAACGACTTTCCAAATTAGTTGAAGTTAATCAGAAATAGATTAGATAAATTATTGTCGTGCGCCATACACAATTGTAAACAAACAAATGAAAATACCCGGTATCTTAAATACCTTATATATACTGAATTTATAAAAAAAAGTGTCTTAGTTTTAAAACAGGAATACGGTTTCGAAGATAGGCAGTTTTGCTCGTTTTGCTCTTTTAACATTTATAGCATAAGTTTCAGGATATCTTGGTTCCTACATTAATGAATAGTTCTGCCATAAATCGAGAAGAGGATTGAGCTGGTTTGCGTAAACCAAAAGACATTCTCAAATATTGAAACAGGCTAGCAGGAATGATAATGGCTATCTTTGCGACATCATAATCATGCATAGGAATCTGATATTAGGCACCTTTCAAGTCAATCTTCGAAAAGACCGGTTTATAACTGAATTACACATTGTATAAATATGGAATTACATATCTGTCAGGTATTGTGATTGAATTCGGTCGACGATAATCAACATATGCACGAAAATAACCATCTTTTTCATGAGCAGAGGTGATGATTTGGAATTCGAAGTTCTGCATATGCCCAAATCCACGAATTCGTCAGGATCTTATTATAAGAGGTATGACAGTAGCGTTCTTTTCAAAAATAAACAAACATATTTTATTCTTAACATATGTTTTTAAAAACCGAACGATTAACAAATCGACTATTCTTAAACATTAAACCTTTCAAGTCAATCTTCGAAAAGACCGGTTTATCACTGAATTACACATTGTATAAATATGGAATTACATATCTGTTAGGTATTGTGATTGAATTCGGTCGACGATAATCAACACATGCACGAAAATAACCATCTTTTTCATGAGCAGAGGTGATGATTTGGAATTCGAAGTTCTGCATATGCCCAAATCCACGAATTCGTCAGGATCTTATTATAAGAGGTATGACAGTAGCGTTCTTTTCAAAAATAAACAAACATATTTTATTCTTAACATATGTTTTTAAAAACCGAACGATTAACAAATCGACTATAAAACTTTGAAAGGACGGTTTTTCTTTTTTATAAAGTGTACAGTTATCTTGTGCCGAATCCATTTGGTTTCGAGAAAATGTTTCAAATATATGTTGTTACTTTATTTATGAATAAGACTCAAATCAACTGTAAAAAAAAAAAAAAAAACACCACTATTTCTGGCGATAGTACATGGTTTACTTTTCAACAAGATATATACTCTACAGGGCCAGTGCTCTATTTTATATTAAGTTGCACGTCATTATTTTGTTTGACAAAAGTGGAATATATATATATATATATATATATATATATATATATATATATATATATATATATATATATATATATATGCTCTTGCAAAAAGATATAATGGAAAAAATAAAGTAGACGATAGGGCTTACTACTAGCTAGTATGCAGATGCTTCGTTATACCCTCTTATATGTATATATTACTCTTTATAACCCGTTACAATAATAAATAACTATTCAGCTAGTAAAAAAATAAATGGTGTTTCTTTTGATTTTATATATTTCCCTAAAGAGCTGGGAAATCGATTTATATATATATATATATATATATATATATATATATATATATATATATATATATATATATATATATATATTCATATATATACATACATAGTGCTTTATATATAGCTGTTAGAACCCGAAGGAATTATTGTCATTCTCAAAACATTTCGAAAACATAATTATCAATCAAATGAACTTACTATTAAGGTAGTTGTACCAGTCCAAGTAGCCGTGCGGTTTAAGGCGGTAGATCTGCGCAGTATGCCTACTTGAAAACTGGGAGGTTATAGGTTTGAATTCCGACATCGGCAGTACGTCAATTATAAAAAAAAGGGCGGTTAATTGACTAAACTGTCGGCGTATGCTTGAGAAGGTTTTCTGCAGTTTCCTTCACGAACTCCAGATGAATATATGCATAGTTCCTATCATAGTCGGCTACAGCCGCATATCCTACCAATTCCTAGTCTACTCACAAATTCCTTACACTCCACTCACATCCTCACATTCTTCGGCATCACAATGGACCTAATGGTCGAAGTGTAGCCCGTCTAGGGCAGCCTCTGCAATCTATCTATCTATTTAGAACAAAATTTTAAAGACAAAAAATATCCCTGTTTTAGAAATAAACAACTTTTATTTGAATCGTTTCTTTAAATCAGTATATACCGGGTATTTAAGCAATTAACTTAGTTAGTTGTTACTTTCACTTGTTTTATTAATGTTTGCGAAAGAATGGCAAGTCTATGGCCAGTTTTTGAAAGTGTGCTAAAAAAAATTTAAGTGTAATATTACACGAATACAAATAATCAATATTATTAGCTTGAGTGGGTGGAAGTGGTCGATATACTGACCGGAACTTGGTTATTTCTGGAATGTGCATATTGTAAACATATTTTAATAATCCAGTTTGGTATCCTACTAGTTTTCAATTATTAACAAATATTATTATTATTATTATATATTCAATTAGTTGCATTAGACAATTTATACAATATTAACTAAAGCCAATTAATACCAATATTAAACTCAATATTCGATAAATAAAACCAATAGAAATAAAATACAACCAATAATAATATAATGAATCATTAAAATGCAAAAACTGTTTCTATCGTATTTGTAACAACGTTCTTATTATTAGTATGTATAGTATAGTATAGTTAGTTATAAGTAGTATATGGATATTAATTCTCATCAAAATTTTAACATCACTTTTATATGGTATACAATTTATAAAATGAAACCGTGTATATAAACCTTCACGTAATTGGCATGCGTAGGTAAGGAAAACGTGAAGCGAGAGAGTTCGTATATATTTCAATAGAATAATAATTTTAAAAGGTTTTTTTTTTTTTTAAATATTAATGATGATATCTTATATTAAAAAATAACCACATTGCTGGCTGGCTGGCTGCTTGCTAACGATGTTAGTCATTACTTTCATTATTTTATATACTGTTACATACGTGTATGTGTTATCCAGAATGGAATATACGAAAAACCTTTTTATTAGAAACTAATTCTTGAGCATTTTCACGTTTCAGTTTTTACTTTACTGTGTCTTTACAATACAAAGAAATACAGTATGTGCCTGTAAATGGACGTCTATAAAAACAATATAAAATAAATTATATTGAAACCACACAATTTTAACAAAAAAAAAAAAAAAAAACACTCGGATATAGTTCTACTACTCCGATATGGGTATACGCCTTCAGGGAATTATTTAATTTGAAAAGAGATGCACAAGATACACCTTATTTAATAACCTTTTTTATCTGAATGGGAATTTTCACATAATTGTGTCCAAATGTTAATTTTTAGCTCCGATCATTGTGTTGACGGTGGTCTGCGACATACGGACGACACATAGGACGCAATAACTTTATATAAGTGGTCCAGCCTGGTCGCTTACTTTCAGAGAATACGTGTGAAGAGTGTGTTTTTAAAGTTTCATTCTTAGCGAATATCGATACGAAAATTCCGCTATTTTATTTGAAAGAAAAGGAAAATCGGTCAAGGGATAAGGGAGGCTTAGGAAAATGAGAAAATACAACATTATCTTTGATTGTAAACCTTTGGGTAACAGCAGATACAGGATATTCGGTGTATCTTACCCCAAATATATGAACCTTCAAGAAGACTTGATGAGCTAGCCCCTGGCTATTGCCGACATATGGGAGAAGCAAATCTCGTCGGATTGAAGTAGACGTGGGAGCACAATGGACCATAAGGACGAAGTGCAATACTTTTTAGACCCCAAATATCAATCAATCTCTAAAATATCAATCTATCTAGGGAAATGAGAGAGGGAAACAGAAAATCTTGAAATTCTCTCTTAATATTGTTAAAATGAAAAAATTGATCATAAGTTAAATATAATTTAACACAGGCAAAAACCCTTTCAACTCGGCCTGTCGCCCTACCGTGCTCTAAATACCCATTAAAATGTATAATACAACTTTATCACCATGGCTACTTGATTTAATATTCATTATGATTCCTCTAAGAATTTCATATTGTTGTTTCAAGAAAAATTCCTTCTGATATTGGCTTTGCAGAAAAGCAAACGATATAAAGAACTGTTGGCTGATTTTATATCAATAGCAAGAGAGAAATGAATGGAATAGCAGGTCTCATGGATTTAACTGGAGTCACATGTTATATTTAATCGAAGGTCGTAAGGCAATAAAACTGTGATAGAACCTGATCACATCTTACCCTGATGTACCTTTATTCCTGTATATATCTAAAAAAATGTAACGGCGAAGTCTCAATAACACTATTTTTAACAATATATATACATGTTCCTCGAATTTTTACATGTCTACCGAACCCATTTTCTCTTTGAAAACCGTTTCGAAGTTTCGCAGAATCACGGTGTAGAGCTGTAAAAACCAAACAAAAAATTTTAATAAAGTTTTCCGATTTGACGCTTATTTTTTAAGATATCAATTAAATACAATCAATTAAACATGGATAAATTCAACCAATCACAGAAAGCATTGTGTAAGGTAAAGCGTCACGCTCTACTGCTGAGACCACGTCTCCTTACACAATGCACTCTGTGTGATTGGTTGAACTTATCAATGTTTAATTGATTGTATTTAAATGATATCTTAAAAAATAAGCGCCAAATCAAAAAACTTTATTAAACTTTTTTGTTTGTTTTTTGAAGCTCTACACTGTGGTATAGTTTTCTGGAATGAATTTCAGAACAGTCTGTATAAGTAATAACATCTTTAGTGTTGATCTTTTCCAAATAAAGTTTAGGAGTGTGTTAGAGATATTTGAAACATTCATTGACGAATTTGAACCAAAATTTAGGTCCAACAATGCGTCCATCTTTTTCATAATTCTGTAATTTTTATTTATTGAATTCCATTTAAAATTTAATGTTTTATTTATGTCAATGTTTGCGAGAAACCTCGAGTTAGCGAACCACATCAACTTACCAAATATTCTAGAAATTACGGTACTGTCATGTTACACAGATGTGTGCCGCTTCCAAAATTGTAAAGACGGGCGTTAACAATCACTATGCATTAAATGTTGTTGACCATGTTATTTATTTCTACAGCCGCACGCACTAATAATATGTTTTTGTAGTGTTTTGAATAAAAGTATTAAATGTCGATATAAGTTTGAAAATTGATAAAAAAAAGGACAGTAAAAAAAAAGTTTTCTAATCCTGTCATGATAAACTAAACGATTTTAGTAAAAAAGTGTAGAGCTATTCAGAAAAAAAATAAATTGACGAAACAATATTATTTGAGATAAATTAAGTTAAAAAAAATATAACATGTGGCAGGCCAACAGTTGATAGTTTAAAAGAATTGACTAGATCAAACCAGATTGTTCAAATTGGAGAATAATTTCTTTCGATACATCGCCCTTTTACAAAACTTACAAAACTTGGTAACGTATGAAAAGAATATGACAGTATAACATAATATAATCTAATAAAGAATATAACATAGGTGTGTATACATACCAGTGGTTCTAAAAATTCAATATATATATATTTGTAAAATACTTGTAGCGAAAACACAATTTTAATCCGATCGAAATGAATTTTTGGTATGTCAAGTGTTTTTGATGATAATTTTCTATATTTTATGTTTTCTTCTTTCTCTAAGCTGCCCTTTCCCCTTGACCTATCCACTTACCTTATATAAACCTTTCAAATTTTGTTGTTACGTTTTATACCCGGTATATATGATAGATACATGGGTATATTGATTTTAGTAACAGTTCATACTTTTCTTATTTATATAATTTTAGCAAACTTTTGAAGAAAATGTAGCTATTGGTTTGGTACCGATGAAGGACTTTCGGAAAAGATTCTTAAAAAGTTTACCAAACCTACCTGGTATGACATGTATGCATGTATGTATGTATATATAGTCCGTATTTTAAAATACACCCAATCTGGAAATAATGTATATTGTATCTATCGCTGTCTATATGTAATGACTATGATATGAAGTCTTTGTTACATATACATGTCGACATACTTGCACGACGGATGCCGGACAATAACGACGATGTATACAAGCACGAGTAAGATGCAACTATATATAAATGATTCTAGTTAGAGAGTGATCAGTATAATAGTTATATGTTATACAATACTGATTTTAATACAGTTTAAGTGTGACAAAGTAAACTATATCATAGTACACTTCATATAGACAGTGATAGATTCACTATACATTGTTTGCAGATTGGGTTTATTTTAAAATAAATTGTATGTATCTATATATATGTCTATACGCGCTCTGGAGGCCGCAATTTCAAGTTGATCGGAATGATATGCGGTATGCGACATGGTATTTATATTTGAAAAGTCAAGTTTATTAATGGGCAAAATCGGACAAGGCGAAAGGGGGTTTAGAGGTAAGGGGAAATATATACTCTTTATTTTCTCTCTTAAGATTAATAAAATTAATGGCCTACAGTCATTCTAGCGGTCACAGGTCACCATGACATTAATACGGTTATAGTTAATTAGGATCTATTAAAAGAGAAGTAACGTATTTATTATTAGAAAATTCGCTAAGTTGACGCAGCTCCTACGTATCGAATGTTTTTATATTTTAATTGATACAATCAAGACTATAGAAAAAATATAATTCATTACCACCCAAAAGGATTTGCCATTTTGTGATTAGTACATTTTGACAGATTACTTGAAAGAGGGTTCTACCTAAAGAAAAAAACTCTAAAAAAAAACAACTAAAAATCAGGATCCTAATTTTCGGGTCGTTTCTCGCTGACTTATTCTCGTCTTATCTCATTTCTATTGTCTCTCGCGGCATTACTAATACATATCTCTTTTTCTCTTTAAAAATAAACGCATGTCTGTGTCATATTACTAAACACTGTAGCAAATTTGGAATCACAATAGAGAGATTGACGATTACAGCCTGTATATTATATATACAGATTAAATAAGTGATTCTCAACGATTTCAAAATTTGACGGCACACAAAGAAAAAGATAAGTTTAAAAGTTGTTTACTTACCTATAATACACTGTGTATAATAGTCTATGATAATAATGTAAAATAAAATAATATGTACTACAAAAACAACAGTACGTTTATTAAGGGATTAATTACAAGTTAATAATAAGAATACTTTTAATGAGAAATTTGATCTTGATGTTTTTTGATAATTTCATTTATATTTGGTCGTAAAAATGACAATGCTACTTTTATATCATCTTCTACATTTAACAGTCACGATATTTTTTTCGTTTTTATGTTGGTTAATACTTTACTATATACATTTCTAAAATTTGGCGGCACACAAATGTGCCGCGGCACAGTGGTTGAGAATTACTGGCAGAAATAAATGCACATTAATTTTTTTTCGTTACAACCAATTAACGACAAAAAATGTAGAGTAAAATATGATTTTCGTCTAATACGGTTTTGTTAATATTAGAGAGCCTATCATGTATTATACCTACGTGTTATTATTTATTATATGCATGTAGTACATTAGCGATAAACTGACCGTTTGAAATTCAAATTTGATTAATTAAAATCGAATGTAAATCATCAACCCAACAACCAATAAATGTACCTACATGTACACATATGTACGGTTGGTTGAGTTGAATACCGAACGAACGGTAGTTTTAAAATAAAAACGTGAACACTACCGGAATAATTGTATCAGTAGTGGACTTATTGGAAAATAATTGACAGAATCCATTTGTACCAATATATATTTAATTTTGAAATAATTATTACAAATAAAGCCGTCCATAAATAAAATAGTTTTTATTCCAATATTCATAAATAGAATATATTTTATATCCGGTATATAAAAATAGAGAAATATTATATATAATATTATATATATTATATTGTGTGTATGTACATAAGTTTGTCCGAATTCTTTGGAGAAAACTACAGGAGATAGTAAAATAATGGTTGGAGAAGAACTTAGGTAAAATTTACTTACAACTCCAGAAAAAACTATCAGAAGTCCAAAAATCAAGACCGCTCCAAAGTTGGAATTGGAAATAAATTATATAATATTATATTATCCAATGATAATGAATGGTAACTTCTGTTTTTTGAAATAAAATTTCAAATTCGCCCCAATACCTAGATCATTTTTTGTATTATAAATACGTATCTCAACTACAAAGTAGTCATCATCAGTATAAATTAGCTAGTCGTAATTTACTCTTTGACAATTAGAAATAGATAGAAAATCGAAATCAATAGACAAAAAAAAAAATTAAACAAAATAAATTAAAATATAATAAATTTTATTGAAATTACTCTTGTTAAAATTGCTTTCATTCGATTTACTCTTGTTAACATCACTCTTATTAAAATTACTCTTATATTGTCTCAGGATATGTTATTTGTTGCTAATTTGGTGACAGTGATTTTAACAAGAGTCTGGATATCGATGAAATTATCAACGTTTTCGCGAAGCTTGAATTTGTAATTTAAGTAAGCACCTAAAAAAATTTATTTAATTTGGTATCCTTGCTAGTTGTAAAAATTTCATCAAAATCTGTTCTAGGTTAGAGTTTAATAGCTGTAATAGGTTAGAGTTTAAATGTGACACTGTGATGTACAAACAAACACTCATTTACTTTTGTAATTTTCGTGAGCGAACAAACTAACATTTTACATGTTTATTACTTTACTAGTGTTCGTCCCCACGGCTTTGCCCACGTGGAACTAAACATTGTACAAAATCTTGGTCAGGGCATCATGTATTTTGTAAACATCTTTTTTGTAGGAATGCAATATATCGATCTTGAGCGAGTTCATACTCTGGATCGCACTTGGCCGATTTTCGGGTGACTGTGACTACAACCTTTTGTAAGGGCTGGATCCACACCTACATACAGTGCATCAAGTCTTTTGATCAATTATAAAACTCGAATGGTACGCCACTGCGCTTTGCATCAAATAATATGTTGCTAATTTAATCCTGCAATATCCAGATCACTAGTAACATTTCTAATGAAAATATGTATGTAAACACAGAAATAATTTTTTTTTTCATCAGTTTAACTTTGATATTCAAATTTTTTTTATATTAAAACTCTGTTTAAAACAACAAAAATGTAGCTACTAAAAAAAAAGTACATTAACTAGTAGTGTTTTTCATTTTACTGAAATAAAAGCGTTTAATTGTATTATAAGATAGTCCATTGCTCTATATGTTATATATTTTAGTTGCTATTTAACAGATTTAACGGATTACACAACGCAGATAAAAAAACATTACGAGTCTTTGCTTCGAAATATTTAAATAAACATGTAAAAAAATTAACTATGAGAGACTTAAATATACTCATACCAGTCCAAGTAGCCTAGCGGTCTAGGGCGTTATGTCTGCGCAGTATGCCTACTTGGAAACTGGGAGGTTATGGGTTAGAATCTCCACATCGGCAGTTTGCCAATTATTTAGAAAAAAAAAGGGCGAATAATTGACTTAACTGTCGGTGCATGGACAAGAACGAAGTAACCGGCTATGCTTGAGAAGGTTTTCTGCAGTTTCCTTTACGAACTCCAGATGAATATCGGCATAGTTCCTATTATAGTCGGCTGCAGCCGCATATACTACAAATACACAAAAATTCCTTCTACTCCACTCACATCCCCACATCCTTAGGCATCACAATGGACCTCGAAATGTAGCCCGTTCAGGGCAGCCTCAACAATCTATCTAAAATGTAGTCATAATCCTGAGTATGAATTAGACAGCCGTATATATTTTCCTGGAACACACGGTACTTGCTGCTATTTTGGTAACTGTCTCAAGTGGATCCTCTTCAACTGAAATTTAATTTCAGTTATATCGGATGGTTTGTTTTTAGAGGTATAGAACTTTAAAATGGAATAAAACATACAAATCGTAGTAATGGCTTTATGGTGAGGTAATTTTATACCATTAATGTTAAAATATGATTTCGGTCAAACTAGAAGTCCTATTGAAAACAAGGTTTACTGAGTAGCCTTGGGCCGTATATCGACTATTATAGCAGTATAGTGGTGAATGTTTGCTTGCAAGTCTATTATCTATGGTTTATTCGCAAATCTCCAAAGAAGGTAATCTAAAGGTGTCACACGAATTTGGAGCCCAAGTCACAGGTTATTACGCGAAATTATACGCTCATGATAGGTTTCCTTCAATAAATTGGATGTTGGAAACAAAGGTCATCCACATAAATGCCATTCAATTGGGGAACGAAAAATTCAGTAATCATGGATCAAAAATATGCCCAATTTGTAGGTGGTATACTGGCGTAAGTCTATTCATGCTTAAATGGCAGACCAAACTGAACACAAATTAGTTGTCTACTGAAAAATTGGCTGTTATTGTTGGCAGTATTGAAACAATGTTGCCAATTCAAAATACAAACCTGTAAAAACACGATAAATATATTATATAAGTTTACACGCGCAGCTTGTAGATAAAATACATACCAGTTTTTAAGTCTAATCATAAGCTTTCAAACAAAACGTGATGCTCGTTGAAATGTTTTTGCGTCAAGCAAACAAATAAATAAATAAAAAAACAGATCTTTACAATTTTATAAAAGTAGATATAACGTTGGTACCGATATATATTATATATATATATATATATATATATATATATATATATATATATATATATATATATATATATATATATCTTAACATTGGTAAAATGGAAAAATGTAATTTGTAAAGGAAATAAATTTTATCTAATGTATCTGCTGATCATTTTTTTCAGTAACTCTGATATTCGTTCAGAAGATATTTCGCGGTCAAACAGTGTTCTAATATTTCCATAAGTAATAGCACTGTAGTGAAAAGTTCGAATGTGTCCCTTAAACTCGGCCTTTCGCACTACCGTGCTCTAGATTTACAGAAATATTTTCAATATTAATTTTTGAATATAATGAATATAGTGTCGCCTAGGTAATTTAATATTTATCTTAAAATTCACTTAGTCTATGTAGCATCGACGTGTCTACTAGCGAATTTCCTCCAAAGGAAATGCAGCTATTGTTTATGCACCAATGTTGGAATTTCGTAAAAATTTCTTCAAATGTCCATCGATCCTACCTATTATGATGTTAAAAATCACTATCTCTGTTCACATTAGAGTTTGAGAAAAATGATCAAGTAATGAATTGAAGCAACCTTGATTTTCAACAACTTTACTCCTTATACATTTTTCGATTATTCTAATATTAAGAGAGAGATATTTAATATTTTGTGTTTGTTTGACACGAATACATAAAATATATTTTATTGTTAAAAATTTTGATTGTCGTTTCCATAGTAACTATAAACTAGAATCGTTATACCGTTCTATTTTGGCTATTAATAAATTTAATTTTTGCAAATACTTAAGTCATATCAGATATTGTATTTCATTTTGATCACACTAAAATTATGACCGCTAGAGAGTGATTTATGTATTCTTAGGAAATTCGCTAAGTTGACGCAGCTCCTGCGTAACGAATTATTTTTTTTTTAATTTTAAGTAATTGTTAAAATAAATTCTTAAAAAATAAAATTTACCTTAATTTTTTTCCCTTAAATCAATATTTTCGTATGAAATATGTGACGGATTGTTTTGCACAGTTTAAGTTTCTTGGGAGTTTAATATAATTATAAGCCCTTGCGAATTCATTATGGTAGTCAGAAATGAAATTAGTATTTATATAACAACCTGACAACCTCCATATACAAATGTAATAGTGCAGCAGCACGGCCTCTGTATACAGACATAATTAAAGACCCCACAAACTTTCGAAGATGAAGTACTAAAAAATAATAATACTATTCGGTGTTGTTTTTTATACCAAAATTGAAATGATTATATAACTAATCAAAAATAATGCACAAGTTTTGGATCTGCGATAATGACCTAACAAAATGACCTAGTTAGTGCCCTTATTTCCGCATATCCGTCAGTCTGTAAACACGATAACTCAAAACGAAATGAGGCAAGGATCTCAAATTTTATGTGAGTGTTATAGAGCTAAATAGTAAGGTCAAGTTCGTGAAGGAGCCGTGCTGCCCCCGAAGAAATATCCATCTTTGAAACTTTTTGATAAAAATTTATCATTATCATCAAAAAGTATTTTCATTTCCGAAAAAAATGATAAAATTCAATGTTGGATTTGAGACTATTCACCGGAATTTGTTTTTTTTTTATAAAAAAAGACAAAAACAAAGTATTTTCAGTGTCAATTCCACCGAATTAACAAGTCGTTTCACCCGAAAACTGTAGTGATATACCAAGTAATGTAGTGTAGATAGATGTATTGTAGCGTCTGCCCTGGACAGGCTACACTTCGACCATAAGGTCCATTGTGATGCCTAAGGATATGAGGATGTAAGCGGAGTGGAAGGGATTTTTGTGTGTAGACTCGGATTTGGTAGGATGTGCGGCTGCAGCCAAACCTGATAACAACTTTGCCGATATTCATCTGGAGATCATGAACGAAATTGTAGAAAACCTTCGCAAGCATAGCCGGTTACTTCGCTCTTGTCCATACGCCGACAGTTTAGTCAATTCGAACCCATTCGTGATTCGAACCCATAATCACCCAGTACCCAAGTAGACATAACGCCTTAGACTGCTCGTCTACTTGGCTGTTCAAGCAATGTAGTGAAACTTAACTTTTACTCAGGAGGCTCGACTTCGATTCTCAATATCGGAACCAAATACAGGAATATACCAAAATATTCTGGTATATTTAATATAAAATCTGAACCAATGAACGTTAATGAAAAAGGCAATTTTCTTGACTTTAAACCAAACATTTGCCTGTTTACTTATGAATATATAAAGTTTGTTGATGATTAAGGTGATATTGAAGTTCAAGATCTAGTGCACGTACACTACAAAATTATGGATCGTAGACTAGTCATATCGATAAAATCTGTTTCATGAATGATTTTCGAATTGTAATGCCTAGCTAGGTAGCATCCGACGACCTATATGTAAATATACATGCACTTCAAATAATGTATGGTATATATAATACAAGTAAATATAGTTAGTACAATCATTAGAGAATATTGCGCTGCACTAAATTACTGGAGTTATTTAAAAAAAAATTTGGTTCAGTATCACGTATTGAATGTAAATGAACAAAAACCTTACAAATTTCGACCTCGGAGTGCCGCCATTTTGAGCATCTACAACTGTAGATATAGACCTATATCTCCATTACCGTGCACTTTAGGCCAAAAATGGTAATAACCTTTCTTGTAGGTAATTGGATCTTCATAGGTAATTGGATATGAATAATAACTTCGACAGAAGTAATACTGTCTAAATAAATAAAAATAAGAATGATATGAGTAAGTTGGCTGTTACGTCACAGTCGTCTCTGGTGTAGCGGAAGCATACTGGACTAGATATCCAGAGGCCCGAGGTTCGATTCCTGGTTGACGAGTTAATTTTTTTAGTATAAGTATTTAATTAAAAATTCAATGACAATGACATTTGTCTAAATAGTATAAGCTAAACTCTTATACAGTTTTACTTACGTAACCGAAAGGAATTTGGACAAACATCGTATTATTGACGCTTAAGTATACACAAATAAATATATATATGAATAATAACTTCGACAGAAGTAATACTGTCTAAATAAATAAAAATAAGAATGATATGAAAAAGTTGGCTGTTACGTCACAGTCGTCTTTGGTGTAGCGGAAGCATACTGGACTAGATATCCAGAGGCCGAGGTTCGATTCCTAGTTGATGAGTTAATTTTTTCATATCAGTATTTAATTAAATATATCTCTTCTAATAATTGTTTAAACAATAAAATCTAATAACTAAACTGTTAAATCTACAAATTACCTTCAACTTATATTCAACATTTTTTTAATGTTGCACTACCGGGTGCAAGGTTAATAAAAACGAACGTATGCATAGTATACTGATGAAAATTCAATAAATATGTTAAGTAATATGAATGATAAGGACATAATTAACAATAAATAATTTTCTTTCTCAACAATTATTAGAAGAGATATCGGTCAAAAAGTCAATAAATAAATAGTAATAGTCGTATAAGTCTTAAACGGGAAGTGGTACAAAAAAATTAATAAACAAAAAAAAGGAAATTAAATTATCTACAAGAAACTTCATTACCATTTATGGCTTAAAGAGAACGGTAATGGAGACGTAGGCCGTTACAGTTTTTCACAAAATGGCGCCACATCCGGGAGCGAAATTTGTAAGGATTTTGTTCATAACATTCAGTACGTGATACTGAACCCAATTTCAAAAAATAATAACTCCTGTAATTTAGTGCAATGCAGACAAGAGTTTTGGTTTCTCTATTGATTGCACTAATAATAGAACAACATCATACTGGGACACCTATACATATAACAATTTCACATCTATCAGCATTATCTCCCTTATGAATATTAATATGATTATTCACGTATATGAACGATATCCAGGACATTATATTATAATAATCATTGACTTTGTAATTATAATATTTAAATGTATTACAATATATACATATAACAATAATAATAATTATAATAATAATATGTATTACATATATCCCGGATCTGAACGACCACAATAAATACGAGGATCAAAGAAAAATTTTACTATAAAAGTGTAGTGACTCACATTCATACAGCAGATACACATATCAGGCCCATCAGTGTCTTAACATTGCAATTAAACCTGCGATACAGTACAGAACGATACATTTACGTATACACGCATATCTTTGTCTCTTTTTATATGCTTATGTTTATGCATATATGTAGCAGTATTAAATATAATACTCCTGCATGTATGGAAGTGGATCGATTTTATAGGTATGTTCTGGTAGTGTAAAGAATATCGATGCGATTCTGCCACCTTCTTAGAACGCATGTATTTCTGATATGTTAAACAGTAAAAGTTTAACATTAGTTCTGGGTATATGGCTAATAACTAAAAAAGTATATAGTGAAAACTCCATTTTTAATGCTCATAAATGGGTACAATCTTTTGATTTTATCAATCATTTGGTTTAGTTTCTCTACTATACCAAAATCAGGTTTTTTTAGAGATTCTAGCTAAACTAATTGTCTTTCCGAGGCCTTTGAATTTTATGTTTTATTGATACTAAAGCGCGATATACCTACCTACGTGAAAAGGAACAAATTATTCATTTGTTCAAAATGTAACGACCAATTGTTCATTTTGTTAAAATCAATAATAATAATTAATACATTTTACCTCTCTATGTGAGAGAATAACATGAATATTTATTTATTAGTATCAAAATGGTTGGTTACATCTAATATAAATACGTACATCATATCCATAAAGGGCGTTTGTTGTTCAAGGATTGTTAAACGAATTAGTACCAAATCCATTTGATTGTCGCAAAAATATTTAGAATTAAAGTTGTTAATATTTTTTGTAACAAACAACTTTTAATTGAAATTTTTTTCCGAAATCTCGACACAAATCGATTGAAAAGATATCAAAAAGGTACACCACTTATGCAGTTTATAGTACACGGCGGTATGTGATGGTATTGTTTCTTTAAATTCCTTTGTCCTATTATTGATAATTCATATGCTGATCAATAGAAATCTACATATTAAATCACATTTAGAATTGAAAAATAATGTAAAGAACCTCGTTCCTGACGGGGGTACCCCGACCTCACAATTATTTTTTCTCTAAAATAAGAATATGCAGTCGATCAACAAAATAAAAATAATACATTTACTTTTCTCTATAAAATTTGCAAACCGGCGATGAACAAATGTATGATTATTATTATAAAAAGTAATGATGGCATAAAATTTCTTTTTCCTTTAAAATGCATCTATTGCTTCATGGTTTTTGTAAAAATACATGTTACTATATTATTTTATAAAAAACAATTTTCTTTTTGTAAATTTATCCCAGCCGAGGCGAGGTTTTTGGGACCATATACCTCGCCTCGCCTCGTGCCTTGCAATCGAGGACCGATGCGAGGCGGGGTTACCGCGTAGTATCGGTGACATACTATATGCACTTAATTTTGTGAACGAGAGGACTTGTGGATTATTGGAAAAATAACATTAGAGTTTTAGAAACTTTAATTTAAAAGTTAAAAAGGAAAATTCCATGAGACTAATCTGGACTCGCCATGGTTTTCATATTTTCAGTGATTCAAAACTGGATCGATACAGTGAAAGTTTGTTTCGGAAGCTTTTACTAGTTTTAAATGCATATAAAATTTAAAGGTGATTGATTTAACGGTCGTGAAATATGTAAGCGATTTTCTTCTAAAATTCTCTACTAAAAATAAATATACATTTTGTATGCACATATATTTGGCTAGTCAAAAATAAAAGCATCAAAAGTTTTTTTTTTTTTTTTTTTGTGAATAATCGTTTCCTAATAATGTTCTTGTTAGAATTGCAACAAATATTTCTCAAAGAATCTTATAAGAATGTTAATAAAATTTTGTTCATGATAAATATATAAATATATAAATTATTATGAATATATTTTGTGTTTTGTAATACCAGTACCAACAGCAGCAAGATGCTGCTTTCGTTATGAGGTCATACGCAGTCTATGTGTTGTTCGCTATAAGCGAATTCGGCCATTGTCCAATATTTTTACCCATAGCGTGTTGAAACTTAAATTGTTTGAGCGCACATACAAAATGTTCAATTTCACTCAATAAAATAAAAAGTTTTATTCGAAAACCGAATGATTAAGTCACAAATTAAGTATAAAGTTTAAAAAAAAATGATATCAACTTTTGTGGTCAAGTGTATACTCCCGTTCAATAAAATTGAACAGATCTGAACCGAATTAGTCTCTCAAAATTTTGATTATTCTTGTAGTAAATGTTGTTTATTATACTTCCATTTCTTTTTTCACACTTAAAATATATACTAGTTATCTTTGTTTATAAACGAATAATTATACAGAGTTAAAAAAGTGAGGAGTTTTATGAAATGTAAGAAAATTAACAGTACAGGTCGGTTCAATTTTATTGAATGGAAGTGTACATTCAAAGTATTTTGTAAGTATATGCTTAAGATGTACGAGCACTTGATATAGTATTTTTTTTCTACGAAACCACCAAAAAATTTTTTCTACCACTATTTTTTCCGGCGTATAAAAAATGGATACTTTGACTTACCGTTGCTTCCAGGCAGTTAGGGTCCAATTTTCCACCCCCTCCCTCTATCTTGACAATGGCCGCTCTGCCATATATATATGGTATGAGAGAAAATGGTCCACATCGACTCAGGAGCTTATTTACCACAAGGCAGAAAGTTAGGGTTCATGCATTTTTTGACGCGCCATATCCTAAACTACATATACCGTCTGTTTTGGAAAGCTTTTCTAATAACAGAATCAATGTTAAATATTATTTACTATAATAACTATACAATGCTTCATAAAGAAATAAAAATATTGGGGATAGTCTGTCGTGTGTGTGCGCATACGTAATGAATAATAATATTATAAATTAAGTGGGCATCACTAAATCCCCACTCTTAAATGACATCAAGCAAAAGATTGTATCCATTTATGAGCATTAAAAATGGAGATTTCACTATATCCTTTTTTGGTTATTAGTCATATACTCAGAACTAATGTTAAACTTTTACTGTTTAACATATCTGAAATGCATGCGTTCTAAGAAGGTGGCAGAATCGCATCTAATATTCTTTACACTACCAGAACATACCTTTAAAATCGATCCACTTCCATACATGCATATTATATGTAATACTCCTACATATAAGCATATACATAAGCATATAAAAAGAGACAAAGATATGCGTGTATACGTAAATGTATCGTTCTGTACTGCATCGCAGGTTTAATTGCAATGTTGAGACACTGATGGGCCAGATATGTGTATCTGCTTAAGCATCAAGCTGCTTAAGCAGCCAGTATGTATATGTATGGTTTGATAGTAAATATTTTATTAATTTATTTAACATTGATTCTCTATTAGAAATGCTTTTGAAAACAGACTGTATATATACCGGGTATAAATATATAATTCAATACATTGATATAGTAGGCTGTATCGTCGGGAAAACATGATATTACTCTCCGTTTATTACATTAAAATTAATATAACAGAAGCTCGCAATATGAAAAATTCGATGTATGGTTAATGTATACAAACAGGTTTTGCGTGACAAGCCGACGCAAGGCGTATTTGATGTTATATATTTGTCACTGTCATGGAACGATAAACGTTTAAATTATGTGCAAAACGATGCATATAATTTTTTAATTTTCATACTTTATTGTATACTCAAAGTCGTGTGTACTATGTTTTGTTGATGTTTTGGAAAAGCGATGTTGAGTAAATTTAAAATGGATTCATCGTATTTAACGACGTTCCAGCACTGTGTTATGCAATCAGTACAACAAACCGGTTTTTATTTTATTATAGCACCAATACATAAACACTCATATACAACACATAGCCAAAAACACTGTTCACATATAGAAAATAATGTTACGTTGAAGAAAAGGAATAATTTTAAACTTTTATATTTTGAAAATAAAACGGTAACACACGATTTTAAAAAAAAATTTATATAATAAATATTTAGCTTTACTCTCCTAGTGTTTTTTTTTTAATTCTGTCGAGTATTTTTTCGAATACAACAGATAATAGTTGGGCGGGCATGAAGTTTCACTTGCTTCTAATGAGAGAGAGAATGATAACTTTGATATTAATTATCTCACGTTCTAAGCGGTCAAAAATTCTGAATCTCCAGGATTTATTAGAAAACGTTATTTTTAGCCTGTGAAAAAAAAAACGAGCAAAAACCGTCGAAAAGTGGTGGTATGCTGGAACATCCTTAACAGAGTCTAGCATATGTAAAACACTCAAAGGATATTTACAATGCGTTGTGAGTAAAAAATTATGGTATTGGCCCATTTAGACTGTAGCGATTACATATGCAATAAATTTAGAGAATATTGTTGTATCGTATGGAAATACACATGCTTTGCCAAAAGATCATTGAAATGCATACCCATAACATTCATAAACTTCAAAGGTTGGAAGCGTTCCTGCGTTTGTTCTATGAAAACATGATGATGCACAGCCCAAGTAATTGTAATTGATGTATGTATGTTTGTTTGTACACCTATCTTGTCGGTATCTCTATACACTAACAATAAATACAGGCTATATGTAAATACTGTTATATACAGAGTGTTTAAAAAAAAAGTGGTTATACAAGTTACATACTGGAATTTTAAATGACATTTCAAATTTTGCCCCGATTCCTAGAATATTTGTTTGTATTTTAAAAATACGTATTTCGACTACAATGTAGTCATCATCAGTATGAATTAGCTAATCGTAACTATCTCTGGGATATGGATTCAGAGATATGTTGCCTGTTGCTAATTTGGTGCGTGTCTCACTAGAGTTCTCTTTGATTATTTTAATAATCTTTATTACTGGAATTTTAGTTGTGGCATCACTTTATAGTAAAAAATACTAATCTAACCCTAATAAAAAAAACTAATCTAACCCTCCAAATATACCAAAAGTCCATAGTTATTTAAATAATATTCGAAACAAATAATAAAACTTATACTACAATGATTCGAGTATTGTGGTTTTATGTATTTGAATAATCACTACTTTATATTTGTGTAAAATGAACAGTTTACGAATTAATAATGAACTTAGTATATACCGGGTAGTCATGTAATACAAACAGTTAGTTGTTATTTACACTTTTTATACCTGGTATATATATTATATACCAGGGTATATTAAGTTTAGTCTCAAATTTGGAACGATTGAAAATATTGAACCCCCAAAAAAATTTTTGGTATAGGTGTTCATAAAATGATCTTATTAGTCCATTTCCATGCATCAATCCGTCCATCTGCCCGTCTGTCTATCTGTAAACAAAATAACTCAAAAACGAAAAGAGATACTGAAATTTTGTGTGTTCGTGAATGGGGGAAATCGGATCGCTCTCCCTCCCGCCAAGGGGGAAAATATCCATTTTTGAAACCGTAAGAAAAAAATTTAAAGACAAAAAAGGTTCTTTTTTTAAAAATAAACAACTTTTGTTTGAAACTTTTTTTTTATAAACTCTGTATATATTCCGGATATTTAAGCACCGACTTTGTAGTTTTGGTATAGGTGTTCATAAAATGACCTTTTCCGCAAAGTTATCCGCTCGCCCGTAAACACGATAACTCAAAACCGAATAGAGATAATTTTTATATGTGTGTTCTAGTGCTCAAAAGTAAGGTCAAGTTCGTGAATAGACAAAATCGGACTATGTTTGGGCAAAATGGGCAAAACTGTCTATCTTTGAAACCGTAAGAGATAGAATAAAAATTTAAAAACAAAAAATGTCCCATTTTTAAAAATAAACAACTTTTGTAAGAAACTTTTTTCTTAAATTCAGGATATACCATCGCTATTTAGTTCTTCCTTCTCTATGTGTAAATAAAATATTCGTATTTATTCCATTGTATATTTAATTAATTTGAAAGAACCCCTCTGTATTTAAATAAACTATAATATATAAATAATTGAATACTAAAGAAATTAAAACTATGCACGTCACTTCAAAAACGAAACCTGACCACAATGTACTGAATTTAATATATGTATTTTATGCTCGATACATTTTATTTTTGTAACAACTCTCCATTCAGAATTATTTTCTGCTTGACCTTTCTGTTATAAACTTCTTTTATAAAAGAACATCGTCATTCAGAAAGAAATTCACTCTAAAAATACACTAAACTCATGATGGATATGTAAACTTCCATAGTATAATGTTTTTTTTTTTTGATAAAATTACAAGTATGTTAGAATTTCGTTTTAAATTTATATTTTTACTTTGTTGTTTGTAAAAGTAAGCAACAAAAAAAAAAAAAAATTAATGTAATTCCGAACAAAAACATTAAAGTAGAGAATGTGTTTTTGAACACTTTTTATTTTATTCTTTTTTGAATTTTTATGAAACATTGTGATGAAATGCTTTTGTTCTTTTAAATGTTTTTGATATTGGAAGAAGATAGTTCAACCCATAATTATAAAAAAGAATTAGTCCTTCATATAAATTATTTTCTACCCATTTATCAAGCATTAACAAGTGATTCGATCAATAAAGTTTTGTGCGGAACGAAAATATAACGGTCTTTTATTAATTTTAGCGAGGAATTTTCGAGGATATTATGGCTTTTGGTTTTGTCCGATGAAGGAAATTCTGAACATTTCTTCAAATGTGAATCGAACATACCTAGTTGATAAGGAAAGGCAAAATTATACATGGGGAAAGGTAATTAAAGAAAGGGGTAATTTCTCTCTTAATATTAGTAAAATGGAAAATTTGTAAGAAGTCAAGTTGTAGTAAATAAGTTTTAACTGTAATATTTATAGAAATATTTGCAATTTAAATAAAATACCTAAAATCTTGAATTTCTCTTTAAAGGTTGTTGTGAAACTGGAAGGGATAAGTTAGGGTGGAGAGTTTGTCCTATACTAAATGCATTGATATATCATCCATTGCCAACTCTAAATAAGTAAAAATTTTGCAATTAAATGCTTTCAAATAATTTAATTTTTGTAAATTTAGTCCTAAATTTCATTTTTTCGAAGAGTATTAATAATTAAAAATAAGTTTTTATGTATTTCAAAAAAGTTGCATGGTGATAAAACTAGATAAAACTTAATAAAATTAGATAAAAATAAAGATAACTAAAAATAAAACTAGATAAAAATAAATGAGACTAAAAATAAAACTAGATTTAGAACATTTTTCGAACTATAAGACTTTGATTATTATTATGGCAGTTTTTTCATAAACCTGACATTTCTGTGGTGGTTGAGATATAGATTTTTGTATTAATGTTTTTACCACCGAGTCCATTTAAACTAAACTAGTCCATTTAAAATCGTAACTTTAACATTGTTTTACTCAAAAACTAAAGACAGGATCAAGTTCAAATTTTGACAGGATATTTAATGAAATAATAAACTGTCATATTTTGAAGAACCTGTCATTAAATTGAATTTTCTTCATAACAACCTTAATATTAGTAAAATGTAAAAAATTATAATAAGTAAAGTTGTAGTAAATCAATTTTACTTCAATTTATTTTCTTATCATATTTTCTGTAACTCTAACATTTACAGAATTATTTGTAATTTAAAAACAATACCCATAATAATTCATATTACAAATGCATCACCATGGATATTTTTAAATGTATTTAAATGACTTTTTCTAATGTCAAGAAGGATATGCTATATTTCGAGTTTTCTTCTTTCCCCAAAAGCCCCTTACCCTTGATCAATTCTATTCATTAACGAACTTGCCCTATGAAATATCAAAAGCCTATCAGAAACGAAAACATATCTATTTATATATGAATTTGTCAAAAGAGAAATAATGTATTTATCCTGAGAAAATTCGCCGCAGCTACTGCGGCTACAATTGCTACAGTTGCCGCAGCTAATGCGTAACGAATTTTTTTTTAAATTCTTTTGTCATCTTAAATGTTTTTGATATTGACAGAAGATATATAGTTCAACCCATAATTATAAAAAAGAATTAGTCCAAAGCATTTCATTATAAATTATTTTCTACCCAATTCTCAAACATTAAAGTGATTCGATCAATAAAAAGTTTTGTGCGCAACGAAAATACAACGATCTTTTTTAGAAATTTTTTTTGTTCCCTAGTCAAGATGATTTATAATCTCTTTTGCTCATTTATGAAGAAAATGTCTTTTATGAAGATGTCTCATGTCAGTGGTTACAAATTTATATCATTTTATACTTTTACCAAACATAATATTATTTACCAGATAATGTTCTGCTCGATCAACTTCCTTTATGTAGTTGTTGTTATCCAATATGTACGCGAATATTGCTTTACCACATTCCTTATCCTCTTAATTTAATTAATACAAAGGCTGTAGAAAGTTACTTGTAATATTGAATACATACAGACAACTTGTAAACAACAAAAATTTCCAACTCAAGTATCTAATTGGTAACAAAGTTTATTGTTGCGTCTTGTATTTCTTATCATTATTATATAATTCGATTAATGTTTTTAAAATAAGAAGGGGTCTACACAAACATTAAGGTAGTTTATGTGTAAAACGGGTTGTCGGCGAAATTGGCTAAATTTTTTGACAAATTATACATAATATCTATATAGACAGATAGATAGATTGTAGAGGCTGCCCTGGACGGGCTACATTTCGACCATAATGTCCATTGTGATGCCTAAGGATGTGAGGATGTGAGTGGAGTGGAAGGAATTTTTCAGCCGACTATGATAGGAACTATCATGTATATATATATAATATATATATATATATATATATATATAAATATATATACATATATACGTATATATATACATATATATATATATATATATATATATATATATATATATATATATAATAATGTGTCTGTAATCGCTCTAGTAGTCACAATTTTAATCAAATTGGAATGAAATTTGGTATTTGAGGTGGTTTTGGTATTCAAAAGGTCAAGTTCGTTAATGGGTAAAATTGGACAAGAGGAAATGGGGGTTTAAAGAATGGGGGAAACACAAAATTTGTCACATCTCCCTTAATATTCGAAAAATCGAAAAATTTATAAGAAATAAAGTTGTAGGTACTAAATTTTACTGTAATTTTGTTTCTTATCACTTTTTCTGTTACACTAATATTTACAAAAATATTACTAAATTTTACTGTAATTTTGTTTCTTATCACTTTTTCTGTTACACTAATATTTACAAAAATATTGACGGTTTAAGATTGAAAATTAAATTCCTTAATATCTCTGTACACTTTAGAGTTTGAGCAAAAATGATAAGGTGATGAATTATAGCAAACTTAATATTCTACAACTTTATTCCTAACAAATTTTTCGATTGTTCTAATATTAAGAAAGATATTTTATATTTTGCATTTTCTTCTTTCTTTATGGCCCCCTTTCCCCTTAACATATGTCATTTATAAATAAAAGTGGCTTTTCAAATACTAAAATTATATCAGATACGACATTTCATTTTGATCAGACTAAAATTGTGAACGCTAGAAAGTGATTTATATATTCTAAGGAAATTCGCTAAGTTGAAGCAGCTCCTACGTAACGAATTTTTTTTTCTTGTATATACATATTTATTGTTATACAAACCGATGTAATTTGTATTTATTTGTAGTACATGCAAGTGAAAGTTCTGTAGTGTTTAATTCGAGCTTATCTGCACATTTTTTTGTTTCTTCGTTAACAGTTTTTTCATTACATAAAAACTTTTACTTCTATCGCCGTTAGCTTTTGACTGACGCATACTTTAAAAAAAAAAGAATCAATATACTACCGAATAAAAACTAGAACTAAAAATCGGTAATGTAAAAATAATATAATACATACGAAAAATAGTACATTTCAGTATAAAAAAAAATAGTCCAATTTTTTCTAAATATTTATATTTGACATATAATATAGATATAATAGGTCTAATTAGGAAGGATAGGAATTAATAGTTGGATAGTTGTGGTTTATCTCATTTCGTGCAGCAACAGCAGAGCCCCTATATATATATATATATATATATATATATATATATATATATATATATATATATATATATATATATATATATATATATATATATATATATGATATAGATAATGGACATTACAACGTGTATAATGTTTTTAAATATTCACGCTTATTTCCCAACTGTCATCAACATACTTTTACATACGGGTAACAGATAACTGATTTATAAATTAACCCTTTGTTTTTTTTTTCAGATGGATTTTATATTGTCGTCACATGCAAATATTAATATGACTAAATTCTAGAAAATAGGACGATATTGTAAATCAATATCGTTAAATTATGCATGGCCTTGCCTCAACAATAACATGTAACATGAAGATACCAGTCCAAGTGGTCGAGCGGTCTAAGGCGTTATGTCTGCACAGTATGCCTACTTGGATACTGGGAGGTTATGGGTTCGAATCCCGACATCGGCAGTTTGTCAATTATTAGGGAAAAAAAGGGGGCGGTTAATTGACAAAACTGTCGGCATATGGACAAGAACGAAGTAACCGGCTATGCTTGTGAAGGCTTTCTGCAGTTTCCTTCACGAACTCTAGATGAGTATTGGCATAGTTCCTATCAAAGTCGGCTGCAGCCGCATATCCTGCCGATTCTTAGTCTATACACAAAATTCTTTGTCCTCCACTAACATCTTGGCATCCTAAGGCATCACAATAGGGAATATGCATGAACATTTTTTTTCACTTGAATTGAAGCATGTTTACTTGACAAATATCAAGGTAAAATTACTTTTTAAATAACTTTAAAAATAAGCGAGATATGAATGATTGAAATTCCCGATTAGACAAAGAGGGTGATAGCCCTCTTGATATGTTATGTGACGTCATATTACACTTTCACCATTTAAAATACACGTAAAACTCCGTTTTTAGTATTTTTGCAAGAAAGAGACAGATAATAATCTTTAAAAGCTTATAGCTTGCTTGATATTTGTCGGATTTTAATTTCGTTTTTAAATATTATTACAGTATTAACAGTATTTTCATATTCTGAAAATGTATGTGAAAAAAAATTTTCATGCATTTTCCCTATTGACCTTATGGTCGAAGTGTAGCTATCGAAGTGAAGCTATCTAAATTTGGGTTTCTGCATTATCAGAACTACTTAATAAATAATTTAGCCAATTTTTTATTTTTATTTTCAATTTTTGAAAATATTATTTTTGACAACAACAAAATTTGTTTTTTTTTCTTTTCAGTTTTTATTTCTATTTTAAAGTTAAAGAAGAATATAGTCAAAAATACATTAATTATATGGGAAAGAGGACCCTCCTTTAAACCAACTCTCTATTTGAGATAAAAGTTTTTTCCGGAGGGGAAATTTTGTTTACACCCTAAAGAAAGTTATAAATATTCAACTTACTGTAATAAATAAATGTGTATACAAAAATACAACTTCCGCTGAAGTTCATTGCAAAAAGTCGGCCAGAGTATCAACAAAATATTATTATACTCGGTATATATAATATTTACAAGGGTAGTTACGACTTTGTAATGGTTTAAAAATATTGATTGCAGGCCAAAATTTTTGGTATAGGTGTTCATAAAATGATCGAATTGGTCTATTTCCGTATGTATATCTATTCATCTGTCTGTCTGTCTGCTCGTAGACACGGTAACTCAAAAACGAAAAGATAGGACGAGCTGAAATTTTGTGTGAGATAAAGAGTAACTTTCAGTTCGTAATTGGGCAAAATCGGACCGTGTTTGGGTAAAATGTACAAAAATATCCATCTTTGAAACTGTAAGAGCTAGAAAAAAAAATGTAAAGACAAAAAATGTTTCTTTTTAAAAAATAAGCGACTTTTGCTTCAAACTTCTTGGGTAAAAACAAAAAATGTTTCTTTTTAAAAAATAAACAACTTTGCTTCATACCTTTTTTCATAAACTCAGTATATATAGGGTATTTAAGCAATTAACTAAGTTATTATTTTCATTGGTTTTATATAAATTTTGTGGGGTTAAATATTTTAGTTCTATAAGCCGACAATCAAATGGCACTCCTTGTCTCTATGTCGACAGCACTAAATTAGAATGAGAGTGAGAAATGTGCGAAGCCCCTAAAAATATTGTCTTTTTTGAGTTTTTGTGTAAATGTATTTTTTAAGAAGTGTGATTTACACAATAGATAAATCGAAAAATGTATAAGGAGTAAAGTTGTAGAAAATCAAGTTTGCTACAATTCATTACTTCATTTTTCTCAAACTCTAATGAGTACAGTGATATTAAGAATTTTAACTTTCAATCTTTAATTGTAAATATTTCTGTAAATATTAGTGTAGCAGAAAAATGATAAGAAACAAAACTACAGTAAAACTTAGTACCTACAACTTAACTACTGATAAATTTTTCAATTTTTCAAATATTAAGGGAGATAGTCAAATTTTGTGTTTTCCCCTCCCTCTAAACACTCTTTCCCCGCGTCCGATTTTACCCATTAACGAACTTGACCTTTAGAATACCAAAAGCGACTCAAAACCAAATTTCATTCCAATCGGAATAAAACTGTGACCGCTAGAGAATCCACAGACATTTAAAAAAGTACATATGTATATATGTATATATATATATATATATATATATATATATATATATATATATATATATATATATATATATATACAAATTTTAGCGATAGTGATTTTTAACATCTAATAGGTAGGATCGACGGACATTTGCAGAATTATTTACGAAATTCCAACATTGGTGCAAAAACAATTGCTGCATTTCCTTTGGAGGAAATTCGCTAAAAACTTAAAGTTCACAATACTTACAAATCTAATAAAATTGAAAACAATAGATGATGGTCTGAGTTTTGGTCCTAAAACTGAGAAATCTGAAAAATTTATGTAAGTGAATAACTTCAGCTAAGACAAATTTATTGGAGGAAAGTTTACATTTGATGGATGCTATTTAAAATATAATGATACTGTGTTATATGAAAAGAAAACCGGTCTATTAGTACTTAAAGGGTAATGTTTTTCGAGTGTACGTATGTATGTATGTTTGTATGTATGTATGTTTATTTCTTTGTCACGCTCTATAACCTAGACACCTTGATGTCACGCTCTTAACTGTGGGAGTGACATATTTTAATATAGCGTGTGCGAAAATCAAAAAAGAGAAGGGAACATATAGGGAGAAAACTTAATGACTTGAAAACTTGAGAACGAAATGAGAGAAGACCATGGGTATATTTCCTCTACGACTCCAGAAAAACAAAACAAAAGTTCAAAATTCTGAACCGTTCCAAAGTTATAGATGTTTTGTGGCCGTCCCAGAATGTCTTAGATAGCCCAGATCCATAATATAGTTACAGTTTCTATAGAAATACCTATATTAACTAAATTTTTGTACACAATCGGTTTTTTAAATTTTACTTTTATTTGTTCAATAATAAAAATATGAAACAAATTTTTCGTTCTAATACTTTTACCATCTGTTATTCTAAAATTTACAAAATTTAACATTACATGCATTTCACTTTTTTCCAAATTCAGAAATATAACAAAATGTTACTTTATAATAACATTCTATAAATAAATTTCTTAAACAAAATAGCTTGAAGGACATTTAAGTAAGTAAGGTGTATACATAACTACCACTACATTTGGGAAATCGCTTTTGTTTGGTTTTCCCATTCCCATTTGGTATTTCATAATTGAAATTGAAACTGAATGTATGTATATAATATATATCTGTAGGTAACAAACATAGCCCAGATGTATATAATAATACATAGTAGTAGGTAGGTAGCCGTGAGTCGTACAATATTATTAAACTGACGTTCATTATTAAGTGCCATGCTCTCTGAAGAATATGTTTCGATAGTATGCTCTCTGAATAGCTAGAGCTATATACGAGATCAGCTGTTGTGTTTTCTAACATTAAGTGGATTATTATTTATAAAGTTCATAGAATTCTAATTATACTTAACAAATATTTATTTAACGAGAACAAATACTCGTTGAAAAATAGCCAAAATTGCATATACAGTAAATATACTATATCAACTACAACATATTATTTTCTACGAATATTATAAATGTAATAAAATCAGTTCAGGCGTTTTAATCTGATGCGGTTACAAACTCATAAATTTTTAGATTTATAGGTAATATTTGGTGACACATTGTTTTGGGACCGTTCCAAACGTTATTTATGCCAAAAGTATTGGATGGAAGTTTTAAATTAAGTTCAGAAAAGCGGGCGGTTAACGGCAAATATTTTCGACAAAGAAGTACACATTTTTATTAAATTACTATACACAAAATGAGAGCACACTTTGAGCTCTTGAGATAAGATGGCTCGAGAAGTAATAACGTTATTTCTATAACGTATATATCGTCTTTAATATATACTCCCGAAAAGTCTTTTGCATCTTCCTAAATTATTTACTTTTTATACGCTTTTTATTAGTTTCACCTGTATGTATGTTTGTATGTATGTATGTAACCGACCCTTTTGAGCTCGATTTTCTCCTACTTTCAACGATCAGGTTTAATTCAAATTTTGCACATCTGTCAAAGACCGATGACAATGCAATAATTCGATTAAAATATCCGATTATCCTGATTAGATTAGCCAGGATTCATCAATTTCCCAGATAAGTTACTGACTTAAAATAAATAAAAATGTGTGTGTGTGCAAGTCATACACGGTCGAAGTGAAACTTCTGAAAAATCCCTGATTAAAAATACTTATTGAAAAGTATTGAAAAAATAAATAATAGTTTAAAAAATTATAGTTTAAAAAACTAAAAAACACGCTTTTATAGAAAATTAAACTAAAAAATAGAAAATAAAATTTAATAAATTTGGATTAAGAAAAGTGTAAATAAGAAACAAATGTATATTAATGGAATAACTATTGACACTATGCACCCCACGCTTTTTTCCATTAATAAACATTTGTTTCTTATTTAAACTTTTCTTAATCCAAATTTATTAAATTTTATTTTCTATTTTTTAGTTGGATTTTCTATAAAAGCGTGTTTTTTCAGTTTTTTTAAACTATTATTTATTGAAATATATTCGCACATTGGACATTTAATAAAATTATCCTTAGGATTATGCGGACAATTAAACATGGTAATTCTGGAAATGTGCAGTATATATTGTCTTAAGTTTTACGTTTCCTTACTGTTAATAAGAAAGTAATAATAGTTTTGATTAACTAAGGTAGTTCCAGCAACTGTCTTGTATAATCAGGACAAAAAACTGGTTTGATTTTAATATAGAACAAATACATATACACACATACACAACACATAGATATATTCACTATTCATATATACAAATTAATGTAATTTTGAAATAAAAAATAATTTTAATTCTTTCATATTTCGAAAACAAAACGGTAAAATGCAATTTAAAAAATCAAATTTATTCAATAAATATTTATGTTTACTAATCTAGTTTTTTTTTAAATTCTATCGAGTATTTTTTTAAATACAACAGATAATTGTTGGACGTGCATGAAGTTTTACATGCTTCTAATGATAGAGAGTGAGAGAGAATGATTACTTTGCTATTAACAATCTCGCGATAAACGGTCAAAAATAAAACGTAGGTCTTATACACACAAAAGTTGGCCCAAAAGTTGGCTATATATCGACTAACTATTCTTATAGCATAAAATATAAAAAGTGATACAATTTATCATACACCAGAGCCATCTTTACTAGTATGTAGTTTATTAGCGTGAACTAATAATATAGAAAAACCGCGCGAGAAATATTCATAAATAAATCTTACTTTTTCGATGAATTTTTGTAAATAATAGTTATCAATAAATTCATGGATCTTATTCGTGTACACCCTCCACTCCTCCCCCCAGTAAAAATGGTGTAAAATGGGTGGAAATGATAGGGAAAGAACACAGGAAGTGATTCCAAGGAGGAAAAAGTCCTCTTCGTCCTTCACCGTTACAAAAACGGAACTAAACTTTTGTATACCCTGGTATATATTATATATCGGGTATAAAAATAGTATTTTATGGTACATTTTTTACTCAATACTACCACAACAGATAAAATTGTGTAATCGTCTTTCAAATAATGAAAACTACTAACACTAATGATAGTAATTCAACAAAAAGTATATAGTAAATAACTCTCTCTAAAAACAAAAATAGTATTAAAAGAATTGCAATAAAATATTGATAATACATAAAGAAGGATACACGAACAAAAAATAATAGTAGAAGTAATAAAAACGAAAAACAAAAAACAACACAAATAAGAAGCCAAACAAAACAAAATTAATACGCATAAAGAACAGCAAGCAACAAACACAAAAACTATATACCTACATTCTACACACACTAACATAGAAAGTTCGATAGAAAACATATATTTAATACGATCATCGGATAATTAATATCAAATTAAAAGAAACTCAACTATATTAAAGGTGTTTATAGTATAAATTAAAATCAATGGGTATGAATTACATTAGTAATTAGATTAAATTATAATATATATATATACATATAGGTGTAGGTTCACATAACAGAAAAACTCAATCAGATTTTTTAAAGCATGTGCTAGACTTATCATTCTATAAATATACAGATCGTTTACAAAAGCATTTCTAATAGAGAATCAATGTTTAATAAATAAATAAAATATTAACTATAAAACTATACAGTACACCTATAGAATACACATACATACAAACATCTGGATAATGTATAGGTAGGTATACTGTATGCGTATGGTTGTTTGTTTGTCATTTAAAAGTGGGGATTTTGTGATGCACATACTAAAGTTAAGAATTTTGTGAACATATTTAACCCACTCTCATTACATGTATATTGACTGACGTCACACGGTAACCACACGGCCAGCCAGTAATAAATATTATTTAACATTGATTTTCTATTGGAAAAGCTTTCCGACGCACACGGTATAGAGTGTATAGGATGTCTCGTAAGTCACGGACACAACCGAAGGCATGGATAGATAATTGAATTCTGAGACGAAATGTCCTTTACCATTTTTTAATCAGGCGTACAGGTAATTAGTTATTAATTAAAATAAGTAACCAATCAGAATTCAATTTTCTATCCATACGTTTAGTTGTGTTCGTGACTTATAGACTTACTGGGGGGGACACTCTATATATTGACACCCCATCATTTTTACAAGCTTTTATTTAACGTGCCCTACCTGATATATACCAGGACACATTAAGTTTTTCCGATTTTGTAACAGTTGGAAATATTTATTGCAGAAAACATATTTTAGTATAGTTGTTCATAAAATGACCTAATTAGTCCAATTCCGCAAAGTTGTCCGTCCGTCCGTCTGTAAACACGATAACTCAAAAACGGAAAGAGATAGCGACCTGAAATTTTGTATGCGTGTTATAAAGCTAAAAAGTTAGCTCAAGTTTGTTTGAATGGGTAAAAGAGAACCATGTTTGAGCAAAATGGGAAAAACTGCCTATCTTTAAAATCATAAGAGATAGAATAAAAATTTAAGGACAAAAAATGTTAATTTTTTTAAATAAACAACTTTTCTAAGAAACATTTTTTGATAAACTCAAAAATGTGCGGGTGTTTAGGAATTGAAACCCATTGGTGCTTCTGTCATTGAAAAACATTGCAACTTTTTTAGGTGAGTAACCAAAGCGATGTTTTGTCAAAACATAAATGCAAATTTAAATAGTATCTAGAATTCACCTATCTATTGGTATAAATAGCCTGATTTTTTAGTTTCAAAGTAAAAAGTAAAACATTTCCCATCAATTTTATATTATATTTCTCTTATTAAAAAACAAAATTATCAAAACCCAATAATTCCACTTTGTGTGAAAAACCCAACTTTATCTCACAAAAAAATAAAAAAATATAATGAAAGAACTTTAAATCAGTTAATTATTTATTCTAAAGTCTATAATATGTTTTACGAACCCTTAAATACATCCGCCATAGTAGAAGTGAACACAAAATTGTAAAAGTCGCATGCTACCTACACATTACTACAATTCCAATGTTGTTAGTTAATTATTCTAACTAAACACACGATAAATATCATTAGGAAGAATGAAGAGGGAAGTTAAAGTCCTTTATTATTGAGTTATACTTTTTTTTGTTTTGTTAATTTCAAATGAGTATTTAATTGCGGTCATTTCTATAGTTATCAATATCATCTACAACTATAAAGCATAAAGCATTTTTATAATAAAGCATACATGATACTGAAATTCTTTCTTGAAAATTAACAAAATCCATTGTTGTTTTAAATTGTATTGTTAATATCTTTTGTCTAAATTAATTTTAATTAGACTTAATGGATGAATAACGTACACCTTACACTGATGACGAATAGGTACTGACGCATCAACTGAGAGTAGCAAACTAACTAGTTACCATTAAGGATGTTCCAGCATGAAACCACTTTTCGACAGATTTTGCTCTTGTTTTTTCATACTCTCAAAATAACATTTTCTAATAAATCCTGAAGTTTCAGAATTTTTGACCGTTTAGAATGTGAGATCATTAATAACAAAGTAATCATTCTTTCTCACTCTCTCTCATTAGAAGCATGTAAAACTTCATGCCCGTCCAACTATTATCTGTTGTATTTAAAAAAAAACTCGATAGAATTTAAAAAAAAACAGGATAGTAAAGATAAATATTTATTAAATAAATTTTAAAAAAAACACATTTTATATATGAACAGTGAATATAACTATGTGTTGTGTATGTGTCAATATGTATTTGTTCTATAATAAAAGCAAACCGGTTTTTTTGTCCAGATTTTTTAAGACAGTGCTGAAACTATCTTAAGGTACGGAATTTATTATGACGCGAAATAACTGACAATCGTGCAATGATAGCTTATTTATTCGAAAACCGAATGAATAAGGCACAAATCAATTATACAATTTTTAAATGAAAGCTCGATTTTTGACGCCATTCGTACATGGTTTGTATATTTTTGTTGCGTCATTTTCGAACACAAATGTTAATAAAGTTATAAAAAACTATTAAATAAAATGTTTACATATTATTTCAATGGATACGCATTTTTTATATTTTACTATACAAAATTCTTTTTGTTTTTTGAAAGAAGACACGTGCTATTTGAATAAATTCCTATGAATTTTTTTAAAAGATGTATTTGACATTTTATTATCATTTGTTTACAAGTATTTTCACATTTGACACATAAAAAAAGCATGTATAGCAATTTATAAGTTCCTGTTTTTTGTGTGTATTGCATAATAAATTAAACATCGAATAGAAGGTAATTTAAACTATCGGTTGAAATCTATAAAATTATTAAGAAATATATTGGGAAAAGAAACTTCTCGGTTATGACAATCTATATTACTTGCTAGCTGACCCAACAGAAGAAGTTCTATCCAAAAATCCCATAGAAAAATGCACTTTCAGTTTTCCCCTAATTTTCCAATTTTCTGGGCAAGCAACTTTCTATTTTTTTCCCTAAAAAAACTATTTTTCTTTCCCTAAACCTTCAGAACGGCTGGACTGATTTGGCTAATTAAAATACAAAATTGTTCGTAATATTACGATATCATCTTATGTACTTTTTTTTTAAATGTCTGTGGACTCTCTAGTGTTCAGAGTTTTATTCCGATTGGAATGAAATTTGGTATTTGAGGCGCTTTTGGTATTCTAAAGGCCAAGTTCGTTAATGGGTAAAATCGGACGAGGGTTTAGAGGGAGGGGGAAACACAAAATTTGACTATCTCCCTCAATATTTGAAAAATCGACAAATTTATCAGGAGTTAAGTTGTAGGTACTAAGTTTTACTGTAATTTTGTTTCTTATCATTTTTCTGTTACACTAATATTTACAGAAATATTTATAATTAAAGATTGAAAGTTAAAATTCTAAATATGTCTGTTCACATTAGAGTTTGAGAAAAATGAGTTTGTTTGACACGAATACATAAAATATATTTTATTGTAAAAAATTTTGATTGTCGTTTCCATAGTAACTATAATCGTTATACCGTTCTATTTTGGCTATTAATAAATTTAATTTTTGCAAATACTTAAGTCATATCAGATATTATATTTCATTTTGTTCACACTAAAATTATGACGGCTAGAGAGTGATTTATGTATTCTAAGGAAATTCGCTAAATTGACGCAGCTTCTGCGTAACGAATTTTTAAAAAATTATATATTTAAATTATAAATGCTCTATTATAATAAACACTACCTGTATCTTGTACAGTTTAAAAACTAAAAATGAATCTACTTTTGTTACTGCTTTAATTCAAACAGGTACAATACAAATTTTAAACTCCTGTACGATCTCGCATTTATATTTGAACATTTCTGTCGAGTTGAATAGAACGAGTGAGTCTTTTATTTGTTTGTATAGCAGTTTATATACGTAGGCTAAAGTAAATGAAATGGAATTAGTTACCTTATTAAAACTACTATACTAGCTTTTGGTGTATATGCTGTGAATATCCTTCCTTATAAAAAGATTTTTGATGGAGTGTTTTATTAAACATGATGCATTACATTTCAACACTTACATAATTTATTTATGTATTTTTCGTACTAGCTAGAAATTATGCACTTCATGTGTAAACTATGTTCACTTTTTAACTAAATAACAAACAAATATCTGTGTATTTTCCCCATTAGCCATTGTCCTATTTTTCCTATTCACGAACTTAGCTTTACACATACACTGAAAATATGAATATTTAAAATATGAAATATCTTGCACCTGCAGAACTAACACAATAAATTTATACCATTCATTTTTTGCATACTTTTGATAAATAGCTTTATCCTCCTTAAATACATACCAAGAGGAATCTCTTTCGCAATAAATTTATACCAAACATTTTCTAATTTTTGTTAAATAACTTGGCCCTCGTATAAATTTATCTATGGATGGATCATGACTTTTGTAGGCGAACAAACTAAAAGGTCAAACGAAAACTTTGTTCTTTCCACATTTTTGTTTTGGTGTAAAAATGTTTTAATCACAAAACAGCAAATAATTTTGGGTGGTAATGATTTATTTTTGTCTAAATTTTCGAAATCTCAAAAAAAACATAGCCACCGACCAGTAATAGTTAATATTTCTACTTAAGTACAAAAAAAATTGTGTGTATGCTTATGAACGCACGTAAGATGTTACACTTCTTTTAAATAATTTCAACACTACTATTAAGGACGTTTGAAAGAGAAAAAATGCAAAGAAGTTAAAATAAATATGTTATTGATAGTGGTATTTATTATTCGAGCTAATTCTAATCATCCTTTATATATTTCTGTTTTGATATTTATTGTAAAAAATAACAAATTATGTAACGCTCGAATAATGAACACAACATTCATTTTTGCAACCCCCACTATCCGATAAAAGTTATTATCGACGATATTAGCTAAAAATTCATTCTCTTTTCCTGCGATCGACCGAACCATTAACATCTAATTTTAATAATACTTTATTAAAATTATTCATCGATTTTAATTATTTTTTAACATGGTCAGATCATAGCAATTCATATTGGTGATGTATTACATTATTTATTTTAAATTAAAAAAAAAAAGATATTTACTCGAAAAGAGCTAGCTTGGTAAAACCATAACTTCAATTATTTTCAATATTTTCAATCAAACTTGTTAGGTTATAAAGATTAATTTTAAATTTTGGAAGATATTCATGTTTCAATTTATTAATGATGTTGATTTTTTACGGTATTTTCTTTAAATACCATTTTGGTTAATCAACATTTTGTTTTTTTTTATTAATAATTTCAATTGTATCTTGCAGTAATTGTGTAAAAATTATTTTATGCCGGTTTCAATTTGAAACGTTTATTTTGGCATAAACTAATCACAATTATGTTGCTTATTCGATTTTAAATCGCATTTCGTACTGACGATGTCGGTTAAAAATTAAATACACTGAGATTTACAGATCTTTCATTTATTCTTCCAAAAGTACAATTAATTAATTTTAGGTTAATTCCTTTTTGTAAATAAATTTATATTATTCTCTCTGTTTCTATGTTAATCATAGATAACATTTTTCATTTTTGTAAACAAATGTTCATGGTTGTTTTTTAGTTTTTTTTGTTTAGCGGTTAAATTTGAAATTTATATTTATTTAAATAAACCTTGTTTTTTATAAAAAACTCATATTTGTTTGCGTTTTGTTCCTTTTAAAAGAATATAAAATAATATAAAACTTAAATATTTCAGAGAGTTCAACAATTACAGATTCAATTTAACTGATTGTTTGTAATATTTTCATACTTTCTTACGGACTCAAAATACACAGTTTCTGTTAAAACTCATTATGGATTCTATAGGGCCCAGGGAATTCATAATAATAATTTCAAAGGGGTTATCAGAAAGGCTTCCACAAACAAACTAACAAACGTTATTATTGCGCACTCCGTAAATAGTATATAAACACCATCATTTTTTTTTATTTATATTTATACTCATTTTTTTTTAAAGAAAATTTATTTTTTCTTCATTATAAAAAAAGTCAATACGAATTCATTGGTATGCTTCAAAATGTTAGTTCAAATGCATTTTTTCGATATTGAAAATCATACTTTTAACATTGGGTCTTATGCAGAAAGTACAAATTTAATCTTTATAATCGAATAAAACATTGTTTAAAATGCAGAGAAGTTTTTATAAAACTATTTAAATTGTTGTTAAATAAACATGAATGTATTTGAGCCAAAGATGTAGGAAGGTATGTTGAAATGCATTTTGGAAAGTAATAATGAATTATATAAGTAATTTTATCATTTTAGAGAAGCAAAACACAATATTTTAGATCAAGCCTTAATCTTTTTGAAGCTCCAGTGCTCGTTTACAGCAAATCTGCAACTGTAAAAACGACACGAGATTCGACGATAGGAAACTTTAACAAATCAATACAATACAGATACATATTACTCTCGTCTCGCATAGTCTCGCGACATCACTAATACAAATAATAAAGTATTGATACTTTTGAAACTCAAATAAGTTTCAACTAATAATGATGATACTTGTGGTATTATTTTATAAAAGTAACAAATATCCACAGCTATATGAAATATATATTTACCTTCTTCATGTTAACAAGAAATAATAATATTCAAAGTATTATTAGATATATTTATGCGTATTGTGGTGTAAATAATGTGTACGTATATTTATTTATATACATTAACCACTGTGCGAGAAGAAGTTACTTTAATAATTTGTAAATAAAATACAAAGTTATAAACATTCAGGACAAAACATTTGTAGCAATATAATAATTGTGTGTATATATATACAAAATTTACCTACCTATATATATATATATATATATATATATACCTATCCTAACTAACTATTTGTAAGTAAAATATTCTCTCTACTTTTTGGTTATCTAAGTGAATTTAAGCATAGATTAAATTAACCTCTTCCATATTTCTTCACAAATTATAATCCTGTTTTGTTTTTCACATAATTATTATATATACATTGTAAAATTACAATCCCCTTATTACAAATTTTATGTAACATAAATTTTTAGGTGCAAACTACTTATGTGGTAATAATGTGTTTAATGTGTTTTATAAGTTTTATACTTATTACTACATTGTAGATGTAGAAGTGTATATACGTTTGTTTCTGTAAAAAAATAAATTTATTCATGAACTGTGATGTATGTTGTATACTTATATATACCTACATACCGTCAATACAGAAAATATAATATTCAAATAATAAACAATAAATGTAACAACTAACTGAACTAATTGCTTAAAAAACATGCATATACTGTGTTACCAGTCCAAGTGGCCGAGCGGTCTAAGGCGTAGTATGTCTGCGTAGTATGCCTACTTGAAACTGGGAGGGTTCGAATCCTGACATCGGCAATTTGTCAATTATTAAGAACAAAAATAAAAAGGGGCGGTTAATTGACTAAACTGTCGACAATAAAGATTATTAAAATAATCAAAGAGAACTCTAGGTTTTATCAAATTACATTTCAAATTTTGCCCCAATTCCTAGAAGATTTGTTTGTATTTTATAAATACGTATTTCAACTAACAATGTAGTCATCATCAGTATGAATTAGCTAATCGTAACTATCTCTGGGATATGGATACAGAGATATGTTGCTTGTTGCTAATTTGCATATCACAGAGATAGTTACGATTAGCTAATTCATACTGATGATGACTACATTGCAGTCGAAATATGTATTTATAAAATACAAACAAATCTTCTAGGAATTGGGACAAAATTTGAAATGTCCTCGTGACTGGATTAGACCGGAACTTTACTGTTACCGATAGTATGAATGCAAACATTGTTTCTTACTTGATAATATTTTACCAGACAAAGATCGGACCGAGAACGAACCGTGAGCGGCACAATAGTGTGGATCGACCCTAAGGCACAAATGAACAAAAAATTTAAAAAAAAAATGACATCAACTTTTGTGGTCAAGTGTATATACTTTTTAAAAAAAATTGGAATCATTTTCGAGAAATTCCAATGTTACCACCAAAACATTGTAGTCGCGTGGGACGACAATATTAAATTTAAACTATCTCCTTACTTGATATATTTTGTTCACAGACACCTATCAATCTAGACACACATAAAAACATACATACGTACATACATACATGCATTAACAGACACACATACACCGTTGGCTCAAAATAGTTTATTTTTGGTATCAGGGGACCTCAAAACGTAGGTAAATAGTCGATAAAATATCAATATCGATTTTCAGCATAGAAAACAGAGTACTTTCATATTCTACATATATAGAGGTCATAAAATACAACATTTACAAGGGTATTTAGAGTTAATGCGGGTGAAGAAATAATTTTTAATCGTCACTATTTTTTTTGTTTTTTTTGGGTAATTATACCTTTTTAGATGTGATAAATATTATATAATGTAAAAAACTGAAAACACATCCACTGAGAATGAACACACAAATACTCCAACTAATTGTTCTCCGGACTTAACATAAAACAACTCTGCATTAATTAACATTACATACCTGTTTATATAGATTAGGTCACATCGTTTAGAATATTTCATCAAATATTAATTTTATTTAAATTTTCCTCTGTGATAATCCGACAAACATATATATTTTTATATCCGGTATATGTAAATATACCAGGGTATATTAAGTTTAGTCCTGACTTTGTAACGCTTGAAAATATTGATCGCCGAAATACATTTTTGGTATAAGTGCTCATTAGATGGTCTAATTCGGCCATTTTCGCATATCCGTCTGTCCGTCAACACATTAACTCAAAAACGTAAGGAGATAGCGAGCTAAGATTTCGTGTGTGTGTTCTGGAGCTAAAAAGTAAGATCAAGTTCGAGACTATTTTTGAGCAAAATGGGCAAAACTGCTTATCTTTGAAACCGTAAGATATAGAACGAAAACTTAAAGACAAAAAATGTTTCTTAAAAATAATCAATTTTGTTTGAATTCTATACTGGGCATTTAAACAATTAACTCAGTTGGTTGTTATTTTCACTTGTTGAAGTAGGCAAAATCGATTTTCGAGCATGGCAAACAAGTATGAGTATCAGACATTGGATTTATCCATAATTTTTTGAGGCTAGCCATAGTTTTCTATACATTTTCGTTTAGCTTATTTCAAGGGGGATAATAATATTGGGCATCATTGTTGCCATGCCTTCAATATCTTGTAGATAAAGAAAAGTAATCGATTTAATTTTCATAAAATGAATTACTTAATCATTAAACACTGTTAAAAATAAATTAAACAGGAGTAAATAATAACTGAGTTAATTGCTTTTATATCCGGTATATAGTGAGTTCATTATCCATACGTGAACTGTTTATTTTAGTTTTTTAGCTGAAATTGAGACAAACCTATTCCTTGTATTAAGATAATCAAAGAGAATTCCAGGTGTTTTGAAATTAAATTTTAAACTTTTCCCCAATACCTAGAACAACGATTTGTATTCTATAAATATGTATTTCGACTACAAAGTAGTCATCATCCGTATGAATTAGGTAATCGTAACTATCTCCGGGATATGGAGTTGAAGGTATGTTACTCGTTATTAATTTGGTGCGTGTCTTACAAAATTGCTTTTAAAATTGTTTTGTTTTTTATATTTGGACTGAGGTATTAACTAATGTATTAACTGACGAATTAAAGGATAAAGTGCGTGATTGCCGAATCAGCTACTCAAAAAGCATTACTGCCAATCGACGCAGCTGATTTGCCCATCACACACTTATTCCTTTAATTCGACAGTTTACTCAGCTAATCCCTTACTTAACCCCTCAATCCGATCATATAAAAGACAAAACAATTTTAAAATCATTGACATTTTCCCCCCTGGTATAGAAGATATTTGGACATATTCGGCTCATTCACGAACTTCAATCGACGCAGCTGATTTGCCCATCATTGACATTTTCTCCCCTGGTAAGATCCATATGACCTATTCTGCTCATTCACGAACTTAAAGTCACTATTTAGCTCTAAAACAAAAGTCTAAAATTCAGATTGTCATCTTTCTTTGTTTTTGCGTAATCGTGTTTGTGGGCAGATGGATATGGGAAAAGGGGTCTAATTACGTCCTTTTATGAATCCCTATACCAAATTTTTTTTCTGCAATCAATATTATTAACCGTCACAAAGTCGAGACAAAACTTATAATACAACAGGGATTATAATATCGAACAAGAGAAACATGAAAAAATCAGCTTAGTATTGAGAATATATTATTTCTGAAAAGTTTAAGAATAATGAAAAAAAAAACCAACTTTAAACACGTAGAGAAAACAATTGATTTTGGTAAACGTAAACTAAATTTCAAACGAATTGAATTCAATCATAAGTTATCACCATGTATGTATTCGTCTGAATATTTATGTTTTGATAGTAAATATTTTATTATGGGTTCCCAAATGCCTAACAAACAAGTGAATAAATAAATAAATAAAAGAACAATTTTCAGAGCAACCATTTGACACTTGTAATATTATTAAACATGTTAAAAAAAAAGAGTAGGAATATGGGTGATGGTTCGTTCGTTATCATATTCAAAAAAAAAAACAACAACTACACATCATGGTATTCTTTTCTCTACTGTGTGTGATATTATACCGTACAGGGAAATATTCTATTATATTGTTGTTATACAAAACATATAACATCAAAACACTTTACAAATACCAGTCCACAAATTTAAGTTTAATTAAAACATACAAAACATATGCGTGCATGTTTAATTTAATTGAACATGGTGTTAAAAAATATGTTTATGAACTAGTCGAATTTTTTAAATTTACATTCATAACACAATATAAATTATTCAAACATGTGATAGATAGATATATGTACAATGGTTGGTTACTACCACCAGAGACACAAACACAACATTATCTCTAGTACCACGTCATATGATTTAATGTCATGTATATATATGTAGTTTTTTGTTTGGTTATGGGCATGTGTAAGTCAATTTTGGATTCGAATATTTACAACATTTTAACCTCCTACTAAACAGTTAGAGACAGCGCACACTATAGACCAAACTATAATACGTATTTGGGATGCATTCGTCTTGGACGCTCACACGCTTTGAGCGCTCACGCTTATAAGCACAAATTATTGGTGTTCATGTTGGCCTACGAACGGTTAGAATCAGAAAATATAGTTCGTTTTGGACATTGTGAGCGTTAGTTTGTATGAACATGACGAATAGTATACTAGTTTATATCAACAGAAATAGTATACGTTTTACCAGATTCTGAATCATTTAAATCGATCGAAAATAATCTGGGTAAATAGTTAGCCATTTTTACTGATTTGTCAACGATTTTAATTTTAAGTACTTCAATAAATATGATAAAAGTTTGGTTAACTTACGCTCACGTAGCATTCATTTTGATAAATAGTAAGATTTGGCGCTCACACTTTCGCTGCCCTAACTCTTTGAGCGCGAGATCTACCGCACGAACTCAGCCCCAAGTGTGATTTTTTGACACTCACAGCGCCAAATCGAACGCTGAAAACGACGATTGTGCGCGCTGAAAGCGTGTGAACGTCCAAGAAGAATGCACCCTTGGACTTGATTCCCGCACACTGCTACAATTATGGTGGTGGTTGCGAAGACTGGCCGCTAGACAGTCGTCCGATTTATAGTTGCAGGTACTATAACCCATATATAGTTTCTGAGACACCACGGTCTATAACAGAAGTCACCCACATCATTATTTGTCAACCTTTATTAATTATTAACTGTACATTTTTATGATGTGAGTGGAGAACAAGGAATTCATATGCAGTCTAGGAATGAGTAGGTTGTGCGGCTCCAGCCGACTTTGAAAGGAACTATACCGATATTCATCTGCAGTTCGTGAAGGGAACTGCAGAAAACCTTCTCTAACATAGTCGGTTACTTCGTTCTTGTCCATACACCGAAGTTTAGTTAACTAACCGCCACATTAGAGCGATAACCCATAGATATTGAAGTCAGTTTTTAAAATTTTATAATTGATTTGTGCCTTATTTATTTGTTTTTCCAAAAAATGCTTCGAATAAAAGTTATTAATTATAGATATAGTTACAACTTTTACTAGAACTTTTTTTTCGAAAACCGAATTTATAAGCCACAAAATAATAATTAAATTTAAAAGATAGACATCAGCTTTTGTGGCCACGTGTACTTATACTTGCTGGTTGATATTAATATTGATTTATAATTAATAATTGATAATTGTTAATATTGATTGGACAGAAATGTTGTCGAGAAGAACTGCTATTATTTCCCTTATTAGAAAACCAAGCAGGAGAAGCATTATTAAGAAAAGAAGCCGAGAATGTTGAGTACACCCTATATACACTGATAGATTGTTGCGAGGAAAGTTTTACACGCTGCATTCTAAACTACTTGAGTATGCAAAAAAAGTTTTTCGCTTTTTATAGAACGAGCATAGCCGGTTTCAATGAGCTTGTTAAATTAATTGGACCAGCCATAGCTTTTTTCAAGCTTTTTTGTATAATTCTGGTCCTTTCTCAATATCAATATCTATCAATTTTTCTGTTAATTCATCTGTTATCAACGCCATTGCATCGTTGACTCACACAACATGAAGATACTTTTGATAGAAACGAACTAAATAGTCGGCGAATATTCGCATTCATATAGCACGTCATAGTGTTTAAGGAGTCGGTCGATAATTGGCTGACTATGGAGATTAAAGGGAATCGCACTGCCTATTAAACTTTAAAATTGGCATATTTGAAACCGTTAGAGTGTACGAACTCGCATATATGTCTCCATTGTAAATAAAACACCGATCAAAAGTAATAAAATTCATACTGGTCGATTGATATGTTTAATAGGTATTCGAAAACAATAAAGACTATAGAAAAAATAAAATCATTACCATCCAAAATCATGTGCTGTTTTGTGATTAGTACATTTATACAGATTAAAAATCTATAGAGATTTATTTATTGTCTCTCGCGACATCACTATAAACAGTACCACTGACAGCTATTAATCGTACAAAACTATATAGCTAGGTGTCACAAAATTATAACTGGCATGCACCTGAAATAAACGCTATTATTTGTGAAGTTTTATAGTAACATTAGACTATACGTTTCCAATTTCGGGTATTTTTTTTTATAAAATACCGGTTTCATGTTCATATAATAAAAAAAATCCTCATATACGAAATTTTTATGAAATTTGAATATAAACAACCCGAGATATTAATTCTATGTTTTATATAATAATTGGTTATTTATTGTTTATAAGCAATTAAATTCATTTTCAAGCAACCGCAAGGAGTGGGTTGTTATATCAAACCGTTCTCATAATGCCAAAATAGTTTTTAAATTCGGACCATTCTAAAAAACATTTTTTCAACTTTAACTGCAGTATTACTATAACTATAACAAATTAAATTTAAAATTTTGCCCCAATTTCTAGAACAATTATTTGTATTTTATAAATACGTATTTCGACTACAAGATAGTCATCATCAGTACGCATTAGCTAATCGTAACTATCTCTGGGATATGGAGTCAGAGATATGTTGCTCGCTGCTAATTTGGTGCGTGTCTCACAATAATATTAAAAAAGTTTGGTCTTTTATATGATCTGACTGAGGTCGTTCATGAAGGATTATTTGAGTTGACCGACCAATTAAGTCCATTAAGACCATTAAACCCATTTATTGGCGGTATCTTATTCTGACCATGCGGTATTATTATAGTCTATATGGTGAGGGTGTTGATCGAAGCTAACCTTGATATTCAGGTATTAAATTTTGAATGATTTAATTTTATTAAAACAAAATTTGGAATTGGGCCATAGTCTAAATTCATTATCTGTTTTCTTAATTTGTGTATGTAGATACTTTCGTATGCATCTAATTCTGTGGGGTTTGGTACCAATTTCAGTAGTTTTAAATTCGATTTGTCAATTTCGTTGTTGTTCTCAATAACGTGCGCAGCTATACATGATTTTTCGGTTCTCCCAAATTTCACATGAGCCTTGTAGTCGAAATGTTCTAGGAATTGGGGCAAAATTTAAAATTTAATTTCAAAAAACCTAGAGTTCTCTTTGATTATTTTAATAATCTTTATAAAACAAATTAATTGAGTGTATCCATAATTCAGTATTTTCCCGACTTTCTCAGAAAGTTATAAATTTACAAAAAGCACTTTGTTAGAAATTTTTTTATACGAAATTGTTTAAATTTGTATGTTTTCTCTGGGCACTAGATCACTAAATCAATAGTTACAAAATAAGGATCACCTAAATAGATATGTTTATACCGCTTGTTCATTTCAAAAGTTCCACCTAAATATTTTTTAGCATTTTATTTTTGTTCCATGCATCCGTGCCGCCTGGTATCATATCAATAACATACATATGATATGGCACAAGATAGGGAAAATCTTTATATAATAATAATAGGGTTTTACCTCCGTTTCTCAGATTCCACAGGCTATAACAGAGGCCACCCACATTATTATTTTTATTAATTCTTTAACGATACATGGTTTTATGTAATGTTTTTTGTTATGTTATGTAAATTTTGTATTTACTCGCGAAAATATATGATGCATAAATATACACACATATATATATATATATATATATATACATATATATATATATATAAGTATATACCTATATATATAAAATATATATAAATTGATTACATCTACAAAGCGAATTAAACAATAAAATCTATTAAAAATATTTATGAAAACTTGATTAGTAAAATAAATATATAAATTGATTATATCTACAAAGCGAATTAAAAACAATAGAATCTATTAAAATCTTTTTCATCGAACAAAAAAAAAAGCTTAGTTCATCAGAACACACACAAATGAATACAATCATTTGTTTGCTTCCACAAATTGCCTGTTTAAACATGTATAGCATATACATACATATGATCAGTATATTATTATCCACAAAATAGCTTTTAGGCTAACCGCATCGTTAATAGTGTAGACTCTCTATTTCGTTTATTTTTCCCTGTTTTAACGCAAAGTATAGATCAAATATAGGGATTTAAATCAGAAATAGCCCAATATTTGTGCGCATCAGTGTATAACTCATTAAATAGAGCCAACTCTTTTACTACAGATTCATTTTATAGAAAACAAGTGAAAATAACAAAAAACTGAGTTAATTGCTTAAATACCCTGTATATATTGAATTTAATAAAAAAAGTTGTGAATTTTTGAAAAAAGGAATATTTGTTTTTAAATTTTTATTCTATCTCTTACGGTTTCAAAGATGGACAGTTTTACCCATTTTGTCCAAACATGGCCCGATTTTGCCCATTCACGAACTTGCCCTTATTTTTAGCTTTCGATCACACATGCGAAATTTCACCTCTGTTCGTTTTTGAGTTTGGTCATATGAGTCATTATCACAGCTTTGCGAAAATGGATTATTTTGGTCATTTTATGAACACCTGCGAAATTTTGATTCTGAGATAAATATTTTCAACCGTTACAAAGTCGGAACTAAACTTTATATACCCTGGTATATATTATATACCGGGTAGATAACTTGCATGCAGATTTTGGAAAATGAGGTAATATCTCGACGAACAGACTACGGATCAGACAGTTGAAATGCTAATGTATACAATTTTTCCACTTGACAAAGACCTTTTCCACTTGACAAAGCGTTTTAAAGTTTTAAATTAATCCCATTTAGTTTGGACTAATTTACATTCTCTACAGATAAATGTTTTCTTACATTTGCTTTTATTCTATCAGGATCCGATGGTCTGGAATGGGTAATATTTGCTCACCCATTTTATATTTTAAATGTATTTTGATCAATGATTTCCATTTTATATTAAAATAGAAGTATTGATGTATTTAAGGACGTTCATCCATGAAGCTTGATAGTAGATAAAAATTTTTTTGTTAGTGAATTGAGTAGCTCAATTCAGTAGTTATCCTCCTTCAAAAATTTAACACCTGTTGACGATCATTTCAAAGAGTAATTATCGATTAAAAATCAAACTTTGAACACAGCGTCTTATGGAGAACAGAATTTTTTTTGTACTTAAAATTAGAATAACTATATTATTAAAGTAGACACCATCATGAATAATGTTTATAAATATTCTTTGATGTATGCAGTTTATATAATTGCATTAAAAAAATGGTGTTGACGAACATTTGAATTAATTATTTAATAAAATTAAAACTTTTTTGTTAGGTTTGTTTTTGCCACCATATTTTGAAAACTGGCGACCACACACACTAAAATAATATACACACAAATATAAAACATAGTTTACTGTCAGATCTGTCACATTAAGTCAAATTAATTTCTAATTTACAATTTCCTGGTTTTTTCCAATAAATACTTTAAAAATATTTAGGACAAATAAAAAAGGTTATAAATCGTTGTAAGATTATTGACATACTTTACAACTTTTTTAAAATCCTAAATAAATTTTATTAAAGATAGTACTCATTTGACTTCAGCGTAGCAACTGAACGTCCTTAACCGTTTTAAAATTATTAAGTGGATTAGATAAGTGAACTAATTCATGGCGATTTTAATTATAATGACTACAACTTTTTGGTTGTTCAAATTGTCGCATGCCTACAACGTCCACAACCATTAAGCTTATATTGTGGATATATCAGCCGTTCAATAAAATACTAATACCAATTTCAATTAAGGTGATGAAGACATAGCAAGACAGTTTAGTCAATTAACCGCCCTTTTTTTATTTTTGTTTTTTAATAATTGACAAACTGCCGACGTCGGGATTCGAAGCCATAACCTCCCAGTTTTCGAGTATGCATACTGCGCAGACATAACGCCTTAGACCGCTCGGCTACTTGGACTGGTTAAACATTATAAGTGGACAATTTCCAGATATTTATCCGTTTTCTCATTTTTCAACGGTTAGCGTATCCTGTACACGACGTACAGTAATAAAGTTTGTAATTAAATAACCAATGGAAACATGAAACGTAAATAAAATTAGTTATCCTTGATTAGCAATCCGTGTATACCTATAGTTAATATCGAACGAGAGAGTTTCCCATTTTATCATATAAAAACAACCGTGGTTGCTGTTATATTCATCCAATTTATATATAAATATGTTCAATGTTTAATAAATATTTGGCATTCTATAAAACCATTAATCAATAAAATTACTAATTGTAGATATAAAAGGTACACAACAATTTTCGTTATACGTATTTATTGAATGTACAATTTAATTCACAATTTAATCAAGTGTGTTCTAGACTCGTTTGTAGAGTGTTCGAAAATTTTCATTCTGATCAAAAACTAACCTAACCAGTCCAAATGGCCGAGCGGTCTAAGGCGTTATGTCTGCGCAGTATGCCTACTCGGAAACTTGGAGGTTATGGGTTCAAATCCCGACATCGGCAGTTTGTCATTTATTAAGAAAAAAAAAGGGCGCTTAATTGACTAAACTGTCGGTGTATAGACAAGAACGAAGGAACCGGCTATGCATGAGAAGGTTTTCTTCAGTTTCCTTCACGAACTCCAGATGAATATCGGCATAGTTCCTATCATAGTCGACTTCAGCCGCGTATCCTACCAATTCCTAGTCTATACACAAAAATTCCTTTCAATCCACTCACATTCCCACATTTTTATTTTCGATTTTCTATCTATTTCTAATTATCAAAGAGTAAATTACGACTAGCTAATTTATACTGGTGATGACTACTTTGTAGTCGAAATACGTATAATACAAAAACTGATCTAGGTAAAGGGGGCGAATTTGAAATTTTATTTCAAAAACCTAGAGTTTTCATTAATTATCATTTGATACTCTAATATTTATATCAGATACTTTGGGATTGTTGTTGGACCGAACAATTGGATCACTTATCGCATATATTTATAAAACAGGTGGCTTCATAAAATCAACGTGACACAAAAAGATTAATGAACACAATATATTTGTATTATTTTATATAATTTGCACAAATATTATTAGACTTATTTTAAAGTACCTATTAAGTATATATAGTGTTAATTATAATTACTTTTGTAAGTTATAAATTTCCCGAAAGAGAATTTGAAACTGTAGCAGTAGGTAAAACAATGTTACTATTTTATTGTGACTTAAATTTCAATAATATATGAAGGGTACAGGGACAAATTGATGAATGTCACTAAAAATAGTTTATGAGAAAAACGAAGTTTGTAGACTTGCATAGAGAATCTGCATAAAGACGGGTGGTGCCTCTAACGCTAATTTTATAAGTTTATATGTGAGGCTGTCCGCGTACAAACTGTTACTTTAAACGTTGGTTAACGTACATTTTGACACAATCACATTATTGTTTATCAATTAATTATTACTGTTTAATATTTATAATTTTATAAATTAATGATATGAAAAGGTTGGCTCTTACGTCAGAGTCGTCTTTGGTGTAGCGGTTATCACGCTGGACTAGATATCCAGAGCCTTCTGGTTCGATTCCTGGTTGACGAGTTTATTTTTTCATATCAGTATTTTATTAAAGTTCAATGACATTTGTCTTGAAAGTATACGCTAGTTTTTTGTTCGACGAACATTGCCAAATTAGAGACCGTTTCCTTAAATAATTATATAGATAATTTAATTTTGAAAATCTGGACTTTAAATTGCAAGATTTCCCGGGGTAACTTTACTTATTATCAAACTATCATGTTCAAATTGACACTCTTTAACATTTTACACAAGTTTCTGTTTTCAATAATTTTTTGAAAACCAAATAAAATTCTAAATTAGTAACAAATAATTTTCACTGTCACCAAATTAGTAACAAGTAACATATTCTGCAACTATATAAGAGTAATTTTAATAAGAGTAAAATAACAAGAATGAATGTGAATTTAGGAAATTTTAACAAGAGCAATTTCAATATAATTTAAAATTTATTATATTTTAAATCTAGTATATTTTAATCTAGTTAATTTTCTATTAATTTTTATTTTGTCTATTGATCTCGACTTTATATTTATTTCTAATTGCCAAAGAGTAAAGTACGACTAGCTAATTTATACTGATGATGATGGTAGTCGAAATACGTATTTATAATACAAAAAACTGATCTAGGTAAAGGGGACGAATTTGGAATTTTATTTCAAAAACCTAGAGTTCTCACTAATTATCATTCGATAATATAATGATTTTTGAAAACCACTTTTAATAATAGACATTTTTTAATAAATATTTTAAAAATAATATTATATTTACTATTTATGTTATAAAGCGCCAAGTAAAATTCTCACACAAGAAATGCTAATTTTTGCCACCATAGATGCTAGCTAGTGTCTAATCATAATGGTCACACAGATTCTCTACAATTGAACAAATTAAGAATTCAAATTTTATTTAAAGTATGTACACTCCCGTTCAATAAAATTGAACAGACCTGAAATATTAATGTTCTTACAATTCATAAAACTCCTCACTTTTGTAACTCTATGTATAATTATTTATTTATAAACAAAGATAATTACTATATATTTTAAGTGTGAAAAAAGAAATCGCAGTATAGTAAACAAAATTTACCACAAGAATAATCAAAACTGTAAGAGACAGATTCGCTTCAGTATACACTCCCATTCAATATATTTGAACCAATAAGTCACATTCTAAGCGTTCATATTACTGAATACACTTAGAATGTTTCAACCGGTTCAATTTGTTTGAACGGGAGTGTTCATGATTACCTATTTTGTGTATAACGACTATACAATTGGATTGGTATTGACGTAGGTAGAAATAATTTTGGAGGGGGGGGGGGGGGTTCAGGTTGATATTTGTAAAATTGAGAGGAAGTAAATTTGGGGTTAGTAATTGTATTCTTCTAACAACATTTTGGCTATTTGGTAAGTTTGAAAAATTAGTCTTGCATCAGGATTTTTGCAGAACTGTTATAAGTCTTGCAGATTTCGGTACTTCAAAACAGCTATAGGAAGTCGTTCGTGGTATTTCAGATTTGGCAACTCAAACTGATCATCATAAAGTATTTTGTATGAAATCGCGAGTTAATCTCCAAATCGTGGTTTTTGGACGTTCACTTCTTTACGTCTGTACCCTTCACATATATACCGAACCATCAAATATTGTCAACAATGAGAAAGTTATAAGAATAATAAGGATTTATTAAAGTTATGTATTTAATATTTCTAAATAATACATATGAAAATCATATTTAATGTGTCAAGAAAATTATATACATCGGATGCTTAAATTTCCCGTTTATATAATTATATCTAATCGAAATTTGGCAAAAATGTATTGCCAAGCTTTGTATAAAGGTGGATACACCAAAAAATGTGCATTTGCTTGGGTTTGTACTCTTCACAAACATCTCAGTTTTAAATAAAATTTCAAATTCGCCCCCTTTACCTAGATCAGTTTTTTGTATTATAAATACGTATTTCGACTACAATGTAGTCATCATCAGTATAAATTAGGTAGTCGTACTTTATTCTTTGACAATTAGAAATAGATAGAAAGTCGAGATCAACAGACAAAATTAAAAATAAATAGAAAATTAACTAGATTAAAATATACTTGATTTAAAATATAATAAATTTTAAATTATATTGAAATTGCTCTTGTCAAAATTTCCTTCATTCACATTTATTCCTGTTAATTTTACACTTATTAAAATTACTCTTATATTGTCGCAGGATATGTTACTTGTTGCTAATTTGGTGACAGTTTCATCAAACTGTCAAATATTAATAAATCTTGGATTCGGTTGACCTACCGCAAATGATCAAATCCTCATTAACATATTTTCATTAAAGTATTTCCAAACTATTATAAGGTTGTCAAGAACTTCACGAAATTCACAATATTATTGAAATGAATCCTCAGAAATGAATTTTTTTGAGAATTTATCACCATGGCGTTTTTTATCAACATAGTGATATAGTTTGGAAACATCTTAAAATTTTCAGGTGTTTCAAAATCGGGACTAAACTTAATATACCCTTGTAGGTATATATTGAATACCGGGTATAAATAGTGTTTATAGGTTTTCTGCCATAAATAGGGAATATGCAAGAAAATTTTTTTCACATTTATTTTCAGTATATGAAAATACTGTAATAATATTTAAAAACGAAATTAAAATCCGACAAATATCAAGGAAGCTATAAGCTTTTAAAGATTATTATCTGTCTCTTTCTTGCAAAAATACTAAAAACGAAGTTTTACGTGTATTTTAAATGGTGAAAGTGTCATATGACGTCACATAACATATCAAGAGGGTTGTCACCCTCTTTGTCTAATCGGGAATTTCAATCATTCATATCTCGCTTATTTTTAAAGTTATTTAAAAAGTAATTTTACCTTGATATTTGTCAAGGAAACATGCTTCAATACAAGTGAAAAAAAATCTCATGCATATTCCCTATTCTTTTCAATCGTAGTATTTTTTTGTAAGCAGAAGTTTCTTTATTTCGATCTTGAATCTGTGTGTATTGTAATTCTTAATATCTTTAGGTATAAAGAAGAAATACATCAGCTATAAACTAGAAGTGTACTGTTTGTAAATACTTTTATTACGATCAATCATACTGGTTTTTTACCGAATATTATGTATTGTAACAAATGAAAGTTACATCATGGCGCGTTGTTTTGATTCATATAAAAAGGGTAGAATACCTTGATTCAATCAGCTTTAGCAAAAATAAGGGTCATAAAGCCATTAAATATTGGATATATTGTATAATATAAATCGAAAATGTACTATTTTAGCAATTAATATTTTCCAAGAATGAACATCATCATTGAATTATTGACAATAATTGGTTCAATAAAATAATGTTTCAATATTAACTGTGTGATCATATTAAAAATTCTTGGAACTGATCAATTTTATAAATACAGTTTTCCATAAAAATTGAACATATAAAATTTTTTTAAATATAATATGAATATGTTGTTGAATAAATATAAGCCTCTACATCAAATGCGTGTTAATATAATGCGCGTGAAGCTGGCACCACTTAAAAAGGTAAATTTTCAGATTTCTGATGTGAAACATTTATTGCCACGGGTTAGACCGTGACGTTTTCTCACTACGGGTCAAAAAGTTGTTCATAGGTGATATTTCAAATAACAAATCAGTTTTAAAAAAGATTCTGATAGATGGCGGTACATAACATACACAGGTTCAAATCCTCATTCATAGGTGGCAATGCATATCTTCTATACAAAATAGTTAATAATAATTCTTAAGAAATTATTGGTATTGGTATTAAATTAATATGTATTTTTCAATAAAATCTGAATATTTTGTTTTTGATTATGCCATATTTATTTACTTTAATAAACCATCCTTTCATGCATATTTTTTACACAGAATAGTTTCGGTGTTTTGACGCTTCTGCAAGGCATCGCCGCGACGGCTTAGTTTTCTTTATAGTACATTATTCCGTCATATTAATCCCGTTAAATATGCGGTCCGTCAGTCCGTGTGCGACCATTGCTGCACGTTCCCGTCATTATGCATTTTCGTGATCTTCAACAAACCTTTTGATCTTTGATATTTTTTCAAACGGCAAAAATTTTCGAAAGATGTGGTTTTAGGAGAAAATTAAGTATTTTGCAATTAATTCATAGAAAATGGTTATCTTGAGCGGCATAATCAAATACAAATCCGGTGTAAAACGGTACAAATCGAAAAGTTACTGATTTCAATAATGTGAAATCAACTTCATGTACATCTAAATAGAGCGATTCTAAAATATTCTCTATATAGTTGTTTTTGTTTTTATCAGAATATTACGTAGGAGATTGTTTTTACCACGATAAAATAAAATTAACTAACTTGCGTTTGAGAGTTGTACTATAGTAAGTATTTCTTTTTAAATCACGCATCTTTCAAAGTTTTCAGTGTTCTGTAGTAATTGAGTCTTTAAAACTTTGTTTTTATGGACGAAAGTACTACTGAAATCGAAGATTATGTGTTTTCTTTCATAAAGCTTTTGTTATTTTTTAGGTACTTTAAAATTTTTTAGCAAAATATTAAAAAGTAAAAAGTTTAAATTTAAATTTAAAATAATGTATGTATTTGATCAGGAGCGTACATACAAAAAAGTTACGAATGGATGAAAAGAAAATATGAAAAATAATTCATTTTGGCCATAACATTTATTTTTACTATAATAAAGTTAACATTTAAGTTCGAATTTTCATTTCCCCCCACTAAAATTATGTATTTGATTGCAAAGACATTTATTTTTTCGGCATTAGGGAACTTCATTATAACAATGAACTAGGGGTTTGAAAAATAATAATAAATATTTATTAAAATAAATTAAATAAAAATATCTATTCGGCAGATCCACTTTATCCAATTATAATTATAGTTTAGATCTTTGCAATCATTTTGAAACTAATAATTTCAAAAATATTTATTTTTCAGATCCACTATCACTATCGCAGTTTGAAAATGATCGCAAGGATCGAAACATCTCACTATAATTATTATAATATATTAAGTAGATCTGCAAACAAATATTTTAGAAATAATTATTATTTTAAGTTTTAAAGTCATATTTCACTATGATCATATCAGAGATATTGGCGAAAAAATGAAATAAGGGTTCTTCAATCAAATTTGTAAATTTGCATTTGGCGGCATATTCTTAAATTGTATCAGGAGTTAATCCAAATGTCCACTATTATATTGTATGGCAAAATATTAACGTGGGTGAAAAGTTAGTTGCAAGATTTACCTACGTGCATACTTTTTACCGGTCAAGCTAATAAAAGCTTTGAAAAAAGTTTTATACTCGATACAGGGTATATTAAGTTTAGTCCCGACTTTATAATGGTTAATAATATTGATCGCAAAACAAAAATTTTGGTATAGGTGTTCACAAAATGACCAAATTAGTCCATTTCCGTAAAGTTGTGATAATGACTTACATAATAACTCAAAAACGAAAAGAGATAGCGAGCTGCTGAAATTTCGTAAGTGTGTTGTAGAGCTAAAAAGTAAGTGAATGGGCCAAATCGGGCAATGTTTGGGAAAAGAAATAAAACTGTTTACCTTTGAAACCGCCAGAGAATAACAATTAGAAACAAAAATGTTCCTCTTTTAAAAATAGACAACTTTTGTTTGAAACTTATTTTCGTAAATTCAGTATATACCGAGTATTTAAGCAATTAGCTCAGTTAGTTGTTTTTTTCACTTGTTTTTGATCTTTTTAGTAGTTTCAAAGCAAAATTAATATGAAATTCGGTAAAACTTCAATTCAGACTGGGCTATATTCCAGTTCGTAGGAAATTTTGAAAAATTTACATAACACCCTGTATTAATACTATTTGTTTCCTGCATTTACATTTAAAAAAACTAAAACAAACGATTCCCACATACCCCAATCAAAGAACGAATAATGAAAACGAATCATTGGAAAATATTTGTTTGAATTATGGATAAATAATACAAAATCTATTTAACTGTCAAAAGGATATCATAATTTCATAAAACTTGTAAAAACAAAAAGATGACGTTTACGCACATCACACAATCCATCTGCTCTGTCACAGATGGATAAACACATTGTATTTGAATAGAAAAATATATGTTTTCATAAAAATGTTAATTTCGTAATCATGAAGTATTAACGCGCATGCGTACACAAAAATCAGAAAGCGTACATATAAATCTTACTATGAATACATTGATTGAAAAAAATGAAGGCATTATTCTGAAGGCATTTAAGGGAGTATCACATAGGATGCTCCAATTGCACAAAGAATTACATTGTGTTGCTCTCATTTTGTATTTTACTTGTGAGTATAATAACTTTTATGTATTAATAATTTTTAACCTAAATAATAGATCATCATATTTATAAAAAAAAACGTTTCGAAGGAGCTGCGTCAACTTGGTGAATTTCCTCGGAATAAACACACAATTTCTCTTTTGGCAATAGATAGATAAGGTCCATTGTGATGCCTAAGTATGTGAGGATGTGAGTGGAGTGAAAGGAATTTTTGTTGATTAGGAATTTGTAGGTTATGCGGCTGTAGCCGACTATGAAAGGAACTATGCCAAGTAGTATATAAATAGGTACTACAAATTGATGAATTAATTCAATAATCAGCATATCAATTACATGTTCTATTTTTGATTTATTGATATCATGAATTTTAATTATTGTTTTAAATTACTTTAATTAGCAAACTGTACCTACATAAATATTAAAGTATATAAAATTATTACATGATACACAATTGATGGATGCTCTTCTATTTCAAACATATTATTTTTAGTTTGAAATTATGTAGAATTTATTTCGAAAATTATATTATATTTTAATTGTTTAACAAATAAAATATATAACATTTGAATTTCGGTATTTTACAGATTCGTTATATTTTGTTAACCCGACTTCAAAAAGGAGGATGGTTCTCAATTCGTTTGTAATTTTTTTTTTTTTTTTAATGTTTGTCACCTCAGAACTCCGTCATTTATGAACCGATTTTGAATTTTTTTTTTGTCTTAAAGGGTTTGATTCAAGGTAGGTCCCATTGTCACCAAATCGCATTCTGATGGGAGGATCCCCGGGAAATCGAGGAAAATCCTCATTTTATATGTGATAACCGATTTCTGCGAAATTTTTTTTTTTTGGAAGTGTATACTCATTCATAATGGAAAAATAAAAAAAAATTTTTTTAAACCGACTTCAAAAAAATTTAAAAAAAAAAAAAAACCGACCCCAAAAAAAAAAATTTTACAAAAAAAAACCCAATTCCTTGTAAAAAAAACTGAAAATCTGTTATGAAAAAATGCATTTAAAATTAAAAAAAAAAAAAACGGGTAAAAAAAAATGTGTTATAAAAAAATGCACTAAAATTAGTAGGTCGTTTAGTAGGTCTACCCATATTTAGACAAATAAAATCAGTTTTAGAACTTCAAAGTCACTAAAAAGCGAGAAATAAACCATATTTTGACAAAATGACAAACCATATTTTGACAAAATATTCTATAACAAAAAATGCACTGAAAAGTAAAAAATAATTGCATATTCTTGTGCCAATTTCAGTTCTACAAAGCAAAAATTTTTAAATATATTTGTACAATTATTGTTATTTTTGGAGGCGGTGTCAAAAAGTTATGTGAATTTCTCTATGCTGACACCGCCTCCAAAAATAACAATAATTGTACAAATATATTTAAAAATTTTTGCTTAGTAGAACTAAAATTGGCACAAGAATACGCAATAATTTTTTTACTTTTTAGTGCATTTTTTGTTATAGAATATTTAATTTTTGTAGTCGGGTTTCCATTTTGTCAAAATATGGTTTATTTCTCGCTTTTTTTATCTATGTACACATAACATTTGAAACGTATTAGCCAGATTTAGCAGATGGTATTCATTTTTATTAATTGTACAATAAGGCTTATGGTTTATTTTCATGTGATACGAACCTTATTTCCTTGAGTATTTTTAGCGAAAATAACCATCACTGCATATAATTAATATAATAAGTAAAAGATTATTTAATTTCATTTTTCTCTGAGAAAATACACTTAATCTACGAAGCTCCTACGTAACGAATATTTTTTAATAATATCACCACAAATACCTAGACAATGTAGCTATTGATTTTGTAGATGTCGAAAATAACCTGAGGTATTTGATAATTTTTTTTTTGTAATTAAATTCTAATAAACACATAACAGAGGTTCTGAATGGGAAAAATTGTGTGGTTATATACTTAGTACTTAAGTCTATTGTTACCCAGAAAATTTGTATTAACACAAATACTATTTAAGTTTATATTTAATCGAAACATGATCATGGAAGCGTTTTAACAAAAGGAAAATGAATAACTGCGTATATAATTAATTATATTAAAAAAGAGAGGATATTATTCTGAAAGAAGATATACCTTATCAAAAAGTGTGTGACATATTAATTGAATTACAGTTCATAATGAAGAAATTATAACACAAAAATAGAATATTGTAAAATTGCGAACCTAGAAATGTATTATAGAAGTGTATTATATATACGATTATAATTTTATATTATACATGTGTTTTTTTTGTTCCGTCATTGTCTTGGGTTTGTCTTATGACTCTCCAAAGCTCTCCTAATGCGTGACTGACGAGACTAATTGTGCACACTATTTATGACCTGCTTCATTTTTGTGTCTAATTTTGATGATACTGCAGAGGTATAAAGCCTAGAAAGCTCAGAGTAAGATATATAGATAGATACATCTTGGGGTCTAAAAAGTATGAACCTTATGGTCCATTGTGCTCCCCCTTCTACTTTCGTCTGGCGAGACTCGCTTCTCTCATATGTTGGCAATAGCCAGGAGCTTTCTTATCAGAAGGATCATATATTCGGGGTGAGATGCACCGAATATCCTGTATCTGCTGTAAACCAGAGGTTCGCAGTCAAAGATAATGTGGCTGGACGTTTCGTCCTCCTCGCCCCACAATCTGCACACAATGGACCCGTTATGGAGTGCCATTGTACAGATGCTTCCGCAGGGTATAATGCCCGGTAATGAATCCGGTAACCTTCCGCAGTTGCATCCTGTTCAGCTTCAGTGCATCGAGAGACAGCCTCTTGTTGGCACTCCGAAGCAGTATTTTCCCGAGCTCCTGTCGCGGTACTTTCTTCCACGGTGATCACGGTGATCATGGTACACTGATCACGGTGTTTAGCATTTTACCACTCGTCGATCACCTGTTTACATGCAGTCCTTGGAACTCCTAAAATAGGCTCTCGGCCTATGAAGGGTATTCCGACTCCCTTCCTTGCTAAGGCATCTGCTTTTTCGTTTACTTCAAAACCACTGTGACACGGCACCCATATCAATTTAACATTGTTCCGTTTTGCCAGCTCCAGCAGTTTCTACAGACAGTCCTTAACTACCCCTGAGGTGACCTCAGTTCCAGACAAGGATTTTAGAGCAGCTTGAATGTTGGACAGAATACATACGTTCTGGTTTATGTAGCCTCTACATAGGTTCTCTCGGACGCAAGTCAGTATGGCGTGGACCTCTGCTTGAAAGACCGTGGCATATTCCCCCAAGTTGGGGCTTATGTTTGCTTTAGGTCTCTCACCGTAGATTTCCACCCGGGTCCCATCTTCAGTTTTTGATCCGTCTATCTACCAGACGATTCCTTTCTTGAGATAGGGTGGTTCTCCTTCCGTCCACATGTCCCTATCACACACTACAGTGAAATCTTTTGAGAAGGAGTATATTTTGAGAAGTATATCTGTGCCCATTTCAAATACGTGGTCTGAGATGATTGATGTTCCCACGACCCTTGCATGTCCCACCTGATTTTTTTTCATCCAGTTATTATTGACGACAGTCTATAGGCGCTGGATTTTCCAGTATTACAATGCTTAGCGGAGTCAGCCCTAGTATGATATCCATTGTAACTGTGGGTATACTGCTTATGGATCCAGCAATGCACAAACAGGCCAGTCTTTGGATCCTGGATAGCGTAGTGCATGCTGTTATTTAATTAATAATTTTTATGATATTAGAGAAGTAAAGATAAAGCTCATATTAAAGGCGAATGTTATTTATCAGTTTAATTTAAGTATATTCCGACGTTGTAACTATCAAACACATAATTTTCAAAAATGAGTTACAATGAAATGGACATAATATGTACTAATAGGATATGACAAATGTCGCACTTCCGGATATGGTTTATATATATATATATATATATAACACATATCAACTGTTCAATTTCCACCCAAAATCGTGACAGATTGCTGTACAAGAGGAGTTATATTAAAAATAATTCTGTACACTAGTCTGTATATTATTATGCAAAACAGGACTAGCGTTATATTTTAATCGAAATATATGCCGTAAAAATTATATTTTATACAATTGGTAGATAAAAATATTCTGTAACATCAACGTGACTACTACAACTCGTATTTCCTAGGAAGAAATAGTGCAATTTGATAAGGAATTCTCAAGAATAGATATTTTTGTACTAGGTATAGCCGAAATGCGTTGTTTAAAAGTTTTTTTAAGCCTTAAGGTAGTTTCCGTGATACGTTATCAAAAAGTTGTGGAGGGAATGCGTATAGTAAGAGTGAATGAACGTATAGTGTAATAAGCCATAACTTTAGTCTAAGACTATATCGGTAGATACGTTACACATACGAGACTTGCGTATTTAAAAATACAACTCAACCGTTTTTTAAGTTGCAATTCGGCTACGTCGTTTATATTCCGCCAATTGATATACTGTTTGTTTATACAGGGAGTCTGAAATTCATTCAGGATAACTGTACCACGGTGTAGAACTGCAAAAAATAAACAAAAAAGTTGAATAAAGTTTTTCGATTTGACGCTTAATTTTTGAAATATAATTAATTAAACATTAATAAATTCAATCAATCACAGAGCGCATAGTGTAAGAAGGCATATAGGCGTGGCCTCAGCCGTAGAGTGGGGCGTTGTTTATAAATTGATGACCGAATACTGGCATCTCTCTTAGCCACTCTAAACCACCTAGGTTTTGTTAAGTATGTAACAAAATACATAAATACAGATTTTTAAAGGCCGAACGCAATAAATAAAAAAGATATTTAACAATAAATTCTAAAAAACATGTGAGTATACGTACACTATGCGCTCTGTGATTGGTTGAATTTATCAATGATTAAATTGATTATATCTTAAAAATAAGCGTCAAATCGAAGAGTTTATTGAACTTTTTTGTTTGTTTTTTGCAGCTCTAAAATGACAATGTAGTACAACGTAAAATAACCTTCACTTTGCGTGGTTATAACTAAACAATGAGATGGTCAATAATTCTCGTTTTTTTTTTAAATACTCAGAAGAAATCCATTAATTTATAGCTATTTTTTAAAAAGATTCTTATAAGCGTCGTTTTTTTTATTAAAAATTAATAAACTGGTAGAAATACTTCTTAAAATGCGTTGTCTTCATTGCTCCCCTTGTTAATTATTCAAACTTCAATTTAGTTTTTCTCGAGTTTGAGACGGCCAATCGATTTCATATTTTAAGTGTGCGTGTACAATTAATACCCTTAATAAGTGTGCAAAAATTGGGAACATTCTATAATTATGCCCATTAGCGTGGCAACTACCTTCACACCATTAACTACACAATTCTAGATTATCTAGAACAATTTTATTATGTTACGTGCGGAAACTTACATTGATATTACAACAGTTTAGTGTGTTTATCTTGACTAAAACTATAATAATATTTTGTTAACGCTATATAAGAAGTATAATATTATAATAACGTTAAAATTATAAAACGAAGGTTGTATCTAATTAAAGGGTTTCTTGTCTGGGTGGTGTATGCCTACCTGACTGCCTACGTAAGTATACAAACCGTTTTCAAAAGCATTTCTAATAGGGAATCAATGTAAAATAAATAAATAAAATATTTACTATAAAACCATACATACACATACATACTGAAACTAAATGTCTGGATTGGAATATTGGGTGACCATATTATAGGACCATTCTTCGTTGACGGATCTTTAGATTCTCAAAAATATTTGAGTTTATTACGAACTAATATTTTGCAACAATTAGAGCTCTTCCTAATTTACACTTGGAATCTGTATGGTTCCAACAAGATGGTTGCCCTGCACACAATGCCATAATAGTAAGGCTGTTCCTAGAACAAACTTGGAACAGTCAAGTGGCCAGCCAGATCGCCAGATTTATCTCCTAATGACTTTTTTTTGTGGGGTTTCCTCAAAACAGATCTATTTGCGGAATAAGCAAGAAAATTTGCAACAATTAAGGCAAAGAACTGTTGACAATTGTGCGAATATTTCTCCCTTAGTGCTAAAAAATAACCGGGTAGAATTCTACAATCGACTCGGATATTGTTTAGCAAATAATAGAGGAATATTCGAACCGTTGGTTTAACTTTTTTTTTTGTCGGAATTCAATTTTTTTTTTCTATTTGGGGTTTTATTTTTCTGTTAATTTGTGTGGATTATTGTTTTATGTTATTCCGTTAATAGAATACTATCATTTATTTTCAAACATTCCACATACAAATAATACAGGATATTCAAAAATGAATTTTCAATTGTTAGAAGTAATGCTAAGCTTAAGAAGACAACATTGAACATATTTAACCCATTCTCATGACATGTTAATGCAGTACAAAACAGTCCAACAAGCATACATAACAGACACACTAAAGTGTACCCCCACTATTTTGATTTCTTTATTAAGCATATTGTGTATAGTTATTATAGTAAATAATATTTAACATTGATTCTCTATTAGCAATGCTTTCCAACACCTACGGTATATTGCCTACCCCTACCATTTGTATTTAAATAGGTTCAATTTCACGGTTTAATTGATTTTATGATAGATTAATAGAGTAAAGAAAGGTTTTCCATCAATGAGTTGGTAATCATTTTAAGTAATTCATACGTTGACATGAATGAATAATTAAATATAAATCACACCAAATATAATTAATAATTTATTAGTAACAATTCAAATTTACTATAAAATATTATTTTATATGTTACACTCTCTTAGGAGTTGGTACCGCTTACGTTTAATAGATATTATGAGATGTGCTCCAGGTAATAATTTGCCTTCATCTAACTAAAATTACATTAAAATTATTTTCTTACAGTTTCTTTATAATTTAAGAAACACAGACACGCAGAGACTTGTTACAATCAAGTAAAAAGAAAGTTTTTATTTTTATTCAATTATAAATTGAAGATTAAATTAGATGATGGAAACCATTTTACAATGGAAAGAAAATACGCATGGATCGAGTATTTTAATTAAAGGGGGCTTTATACAAATGTTTTTATTCATACATTTAGTGTGCTGCATAGAGTAAAAAATAGGTGTGGTTGTGGACTGATTATTATATGTAGTTCGATCTGTACTTAAAAATTATTCTATACTCAAAATTAATTTTAGGTAATTTTTTTGAAATTTATCGTAGAAAGATGGATAGATATATCTTGGGGTATATAAAGTATTGCACGATGACCTTATGACCCATTGAGCTCCCCTTTCCACTTTAGTCTGACGAGATTCGTTTCTCCCATATTTGGAAATAGTGAGCAGTTTGCTTTGCAGATTTTCCTGCAGGTTCATATTTTCGGGGTGATATGCACCATATTATCTGCTGTAACTGAGAGATTCGCAGTGAAAGAAGATGTGACTGGATAAAATCAGCCATGATGTTGTATTGAAAAATTAGTGAAATAATTTTTAAAACCTCAGCACACAATTCTAATTATAAAATAGAAAAGATCTTGTTTGATATATTTTTTTTTAGTTGTTCGGTTTAAAGTAAACCATTGTTGGATTAAAGTAATCAAAGTTATAAATTAAAAATTGTTGAAAAAAATTAAATTAAAATTATTTTTTTTAAATCAAATAAAGTTAGGTTTGAATTTCATAAAATTTTTGTTTTATTTAATTTTTAAATTTTCCAAAAAATGCTAATATTTGTGATTTCTTTTTGTGTCGAGTATCGGAATCTGTTGTTGGTTCAACAGGGCTCTTTTGAAGGCTAAAAAGAGCCAAGATACCGCGAACAGCTGTACTGTATCATCGGTTCATTCAGGAGAGATAACATTTTCAAATCAAATTTTTAAACAAGAGAAGCCATCTATTGCAAAATAACATCAGTATCCTAAAGCAATGCATATACAATACATAACTCAAATTCCTGTTCAATGAATATATAACTACAATGGAATTTATATATTTATGAAACAAATAACGATTATATTGTATTTAGTTAATTCGGCAGTATAAGGTGTACCAAAAGTCATCACCACATTGGTTTTGATTATAACTCTAAACTAATCCCTTTTTTCGGATATGAAGATCAACTTAAAAAATGTTTAAATGAACAATTATACTTTACAACAACGCGCTGCATTAGTTTTGATATATGCACGAAACAACAATTCAATTGCAGTGCAACGTGAATTTCGGCGAAAATTTGCGGCACAAAATCCCCTTATACTACAGAAGATTATCTGACGTTGTCCTCTTACTTCGAATCGAGGCACCGATCGCCAAATTGTCTGTGGTAAAGTGGGATTTTGCCCCGTAAATTATCACAAATTGTTTCAATAATTGAATATGAATGCACGAAATAATTTATAACAAAACTATTGCAGACTATTGCACGTTGCGTAGGTGTGGAGTATAATTGGTCATTTTAATAATTTTTGAGTTGATTTGAGTTGAAATGAAAAAAAAACACAAGTAACGTAACAACTAATCGAGTTAATTGTTCGAATACCCAGTATATACTGAGTTTATGGAAACAAAAGTTGTATTTTAGAAGAAAAAGATTTTTAGTTATAAAATTTTTGTTATATCTCTGACGGTTTCAAAAATAGGCATTTTTGTCCATTTTGTCCAAAACATGGTCCGATTTTGCACATTAACGAACTTGACCTTACTTTTTTGCTCTAGAATAAAAAAAAATATTCAGCTCGTTATCTCTTTTCATTAATGAGTTATCGGGTTCACAGACGGACAGACGGACATTCGGAAATGGACTATGTAATTTTATTAACACCTATAGCAAAATTTGTTTTCTGCGATCAATATTTTCAAGCGTTACAAAGTCGGAACTAAATTTAATATACCCTGTATAATTACATACTACTGGGTATAAAAACCTATTAGTTTAGCAGTTATGATCAAAATAAATGTGATGACTTTTTGGCACCCTATATTATTTACAAGTGAGCATGATTAGAAGTGTCATATCACAAACAGATTCTATACAGTAATTGAAATACATTCATACAGAACATTGACTTCGAGCACAAATTTAGAAGAAACGTCAATAATTATATCTCGAAATTAAGTTACGAGTATACGCAGGACTATTTAATAGAAATTTGGAATTCCATCAGAATAGAAACGTATATTTATCAATCGATTTGCCAACAATAATGAAAAATCTCATAACAGGGCCCTTATGTGTCCTATCAATATGTTTGATTATTAATTTCGTTGGCACTCAATATATGTTGTACCTGCCTTTATTTATTTATAGTCCGGAAGGCAATGAATAAAAAAAATCAATGGTCTGGATCCATTTGGATTAACTCCTATTCGATTAAAGATCCTTTGAAAAAGATACGCCCTCAGCGTCAGTCGTACTGGTTTGGTTGAGGATGGCATGGGAGGATTGTGAACCGGTTATAATTTAATTGAAGAAAAATGATATGAGGCCTTCTTAAATTTGATGGTACTTTCTATTTCCAGTGTATAAACAGGTGGTGTTTGCACAACAGCTATTAGTGGGTGGGAAGATCGACAGTATCTCTTTATAGATGCGCGTCGGGTGATCGCAGACTCGAGACGCAATAAATTTAGAGTGACAGCTCACGGCTTTTCCACCCATCAACGGATAGCTGACAGTTGGTTTTGTAATTCTAATGTAAAATAGTATTATATATATATATCAAAATATGAGCCCTGAGCTCTCCTCACATGATTTTATTTGTTTACTATCCCCATATTCGCATAACCAGCTGACACAATTTCCATGCGCGCTGAAATAACTGACGATCATCGTTGATGTTTATACACTTCAAACTGTAAATATCAAAAATTTATGCCGACCTTATATAATTTTTCATCAATTTAATTTTAACCGGTTCACAACTCTCTTATAATCATCACCCACCCAAACCATTATACAATATTTATCCACACATGGCCAATATTAGTAATAGGGAATATGCATGAAAATTTTTTTTCACTTGAATTGAAGCATGTTTACTTGACAAATATCAAGGTAAAATTACTTTTTAAATAACTTTAAAAATAAGCGAGATATGAATGATTGAAATTCCCGATTAGACAAAGAGGGTGATAGCCCTCTTGATATGTTATGTGACGTCATATTACACTTTCACCATTTAAAATACACGTAACACTCCGTTTTCAGTATTTTTGCAAGAAAGAGACAGATAATAATCTTTAAAAGCTTATAGCTTCCTTGATATTTGTCGGATTTTAATTTCGTTTTTAAATATTATTACAGTATTAACAGTATTTTCATATTCTGAAAATAAATGTGAAAAAAAATTTTCATGCATATTCCCTATTGATAATGTGCAGGCCCCTTTAGACTAAGACTATTCCTCCAGTAGTTATATAATGAATGCTGTATGATGCGGTGTAAGTTATTTTGGTAAAATTGAAGTTTAGCGGCTTATGCAACAACAAAAAGGTACATATTTTTTGATTCGAAAAAGGGGTTTCTTTGGGTCTCTGGATCAAGAGTGAAGATCGACATTTATAAAAAAGGTGAAAAACTGTGCAAAAAAGGCCGATATTATTATTATATTGTTTGTTATGTTGTGATACTATGGTCGGTGAGTGTTCCAACCGAGTACTACAATCTTTCACTTCATCGGTCATACCCCGAGTTGGTCGAGTTTGCGTGTTTTTAGTGTCCTCGCACCAAAAGGCGTTCTATATATTTCATATATTGTGGCAAAAACTATTGAAATTCAATAAGGTAACTATCGGGCAAGGGGAAAGGGCGGTTTAGAGGAAGGGGGAAACACAAAGTTTGACATATCTCCCATAATATTCGAAAAATTTCAAAATTTTTGAGAAGGAAAGTTGTAGGTACTAAGTATTACTGTAATTTTGTATCTAATCACTTTTCTGTTACACTAATATTTAGATAGATAGATAGATTATTGAGGCTGCCCTGGACGGGCTACTCTTCGACCATGAGGTCCATTGTGATGCCTAAGGATGTAAGGATGTGATTGGAGTGGAAGGAATTTTTGAGTATGGGCTAGGAATTGGTGGGATATGCGAGTGCAGTCGACTATGATAGGAACTATGCCGACATTCATCTGGAGTTCGTGAAGGAAACTGCAGAAAACCTTCTCAAGCACAGCTGGTTAGTTCGTTCTTGTCCATACGCCGAGAGTTTAGTCAATTAACCGCCCTTTTTTGTTAATAATTGACAAACCGCCGATGTCGGGATTCGAACCCATAACCTCTCAGTTTCCAAATATGCATACTGCACAGTAATAACGCCTTAGACCGCTCGGCTACTTAGACTAGTTATACTTTTATTTACAGAAATATTTACAATTAAACATTAAAAGTTAAAATTCTAAATATCTCTGTACACATTAGAGTTTTAGAAAAAATGATATGATAATGAATTGTAGCAAACATGATTTTCTACAACTTTACTCCTTATACATTTTTCGATTATTCTAATATTAAGAGAGATATTTTGTATTTTGAGTTTTCTTCTTTCTCTATGCTCTCTTTCCCCTTGGCCTATTTCATTTTGATTTGATAATAATTATAGCCAATAGAGAGTAAATGATATATTCTAAGGAAAGTCGCCAAAATTGACGCGGCTCCTGCGTAACGAATGTTTTTATTGATCCAGAGGTCCAACCAAATATTCCCTTTTTTGTAACAATTTTTTTTAGCTCTAAACTTGGCAAAAGCCGTTAAACTGCAATTTTACCTTGATTTTTTACTATCACTGTAATTATGTTATTTTTTTTTTACTATCAGTGTAACTGTGTTATTTTTACTATCATATTTTTGTGCAATGCTTACATATAGATTTAAAAACAAACAAATTTTTTTTATAATGCTGTTGGCTATTTTCTGTCATATAAATTATTTCGATTCAGATTGTTAACAAATATTTTTGATTTATTGTCATAATTATCATGTGTGTTTTATGTTGGTATATATTTTGCAAAAACTACATTATCCTGAATTGTTTCCATTTTTGATGTTTTTAATCGACTTCTAAAAAGGAGGATGATTCTATAGTCGACACGAATGTTTTTTTTAAATGTATGATCGCCGATTTTTCGGAAACGGCTTAACCGATTTAGGCAGTTTAAACTGTATTCTATTATGCTACATCTCAAGGTGGTCCCATCAATTTTTCTAAGATGTGTTCAAGATGAGGGAAACCTCGTCAGGGGAATTGAATCTTTCTGGCCCTCTTTACCGATCCTTAAAGGACAAGGAATTTGTATATAGACTAAGAATGTGTATTTTTTTTTACTGTGCGCTATCGCTAATTTTCAGAGTATGGTGGCAAAAACAAACCTAGTAAAACAGTTTTAATTTTATTAAATAAGTAATTCAAACATTCGTAAAAACCACTTTTTAATGCAATTATATAAACAGCATATTTCAAAGAATATTTATAAACATTATTTATTATGGTGACTACTTTAATAATATAGTTATTATAACTTTAAGTACAAAAAATTATGTTCTCCATAAAACAACTCTGTGTTAAATATTTGGTTTTTAATCAATTATTGCCCTTTAAAATGATCATCAACAGGTTTTAAATTTTTGAGGGATGATAATTACATAATTGAGCTATTCAATTGACTAAAAAAACTATTTTTATCTACTACAAAGCCTCATACATGAAAGTCCTTAAACGAACGCGGATTAAGATAATAATTGAAGTATTATAAAACTTTTTAAATTTTATTTTTATGATGAATTAATTTCTGTATGATGATGAATCAGCCGAAACAGCATACATAACGGTTGCAATGCGTTCTCTACTCGTAACACAGATTCATGGATTTTAGAGAAATTGTCATTATCCACTGTTCTGAAAAGCTTACCTCTCTTGTTCAATAAACTATTCACTGAAATTAGAACAAGATGTCATACTGTGTTTATCGTCCACAAATATGGCATAAATTGATAAGTGGAGTAGCCAGCCACTGGGATAATATATGATAATAATTGAATGCTTGAAACTTTGGAAGTTTCATAATTTCTACATATGAATTCATATCCATATTACATGCGAAGAAGATTATTAATTTTAACCTCAGTAAATATTTGAATATATTACTGTATGTAATAATGAAAAACATTAACGAATATATTGATAATATTTAAGTATTATCGATAAATTTAATTGTTTTATTTAGTTAGTGTTTATATATAATCTTTCCTACAATAAATAATATATGTATTATATATATGTTATGGACCAAGTGATTAATCAGGGCACTATTTATAATGCCCGGGCAATATTCATAATGACAAGTCAAAACAGTCTACGTTATTAATACTTATTTAAACTTCGTTATTTATGACATTGTCTGGTCATTATGAATATTCCTACGTATCTGTTGTGCAATTTGATAATTAAGGTACATTAGACAGGGCGCGAGGAGCAAGATCAAACATGTACGGACCAATCAGAGCTCGCGACTCTTCTGCTGCTTACTACAGAGCGCGATTTTTTACAATTTAGTTTAGAATTGAAAACTAATAAAGACTGGAATAGAAAATTAATACAAAAGTGCAGTCAAGTGTGTTTAATTAGTAAATAGGTATGTCAACATGGATAAATAAAAATTAATTGACATGAACTAGTTGATTTAATGACATTTTGTATGAGTTGATATCGTTGAAAGGTCAGAATATTCAGTTTTTCACCAGCATACAGGGATGATTCAAAAAATGAAATCTTCTAAGTATATGATGTGAAATAAAAAACCAGAAGATTTCAACGTTTGCGAAGATTTGACGTTATGACTATTGGAGAAACAGAAAAATTGATTGTTCTAGTTAAAGAAGATAGTGTCATTAGGTTTTACGTACATCAAGGTGAAATATTTCAGATTCTACATGACACACATCTAGAAATTGGACATGGCGGAAGGAATAGAATGGAGAAAGAATTAAATTTTCGCTATAAAAAACATTATTAAAACTATTCATTTATTTCAATTTATGTTACAATTTATAATAAGTATGTATGTCAACATTAAAATAATTTAATAAACCTTTAATAAAACCCATCTTTTTATCACTCTGTCCAATAAGTGATGGACATTATTGATAAAGCCCGGTCAGTTTAATTATTTAAATAGTTTTTATCATATTGTCTACTCTCATATTGGGCATTTTTCAAACTGTCTGAACTTTATGAATAATGCCCTATTAATCGGTTCATAACATATACAAGACATTATTATCCAGAGAGCTGTTATGAATGTGTGGGGTGGGTGTATGTGTGTGTGTGTGTGTGTGTGAGTTGATTATTAAAACACAAAGTTAGTTGTCTATAATATTCATCCAAACCAACACAAACTTTACAACGATATTACTACAAATAACTATTACTAGTGTACACAGTCAGTGTTGCCAGATCTCCCGTTTAACAGTAGATCTACCACTTTGTTCGTATTTTTACCGTTCTTTTACTTAATCTATCGCCTTTTAGAAATTTTTTGAGTAAATAAAAAATTGAGGGGAAAAGTGGGAAATTTAAAATATCCTGATGGTAATCGAATGTTTCCACTATTAACAAAGTTTGTTTTCAGTTTACTTAGTCTTCCTCATTCTTCTGCTAATGTAGATTCGAAGTCGCTTCACTTCCAATATTTTTAAAAATACGGAAAATGAATCGTAAAATGATCATTTCTACGCTTTATATGATTAATATTACTTAAAGGTATTATTTGACAATGTGATTTTAAACAAGAAGTAATGCAATATATGATAAATACAAAGAATTAATATTATTTAATATTTAAAAAAAGAAAATTCTATTAAAATTCTAATATATTAAATACTAATGTAATATAATTTTAAGTATTCGGAATAACAGTATTTATTTCAAACTATATGAAAAAGAATTTTCACTTTTTGAATCTGCCGGTTTTTTTCTTAATCTACCGCTTTATTTTGGTGAATCTACGGCTTTTTAAGAAATTGGGTCTGGCAACACTGTACACAGTCAGTCAGTCACTCACAGCCAACAGTCCAACACCATCTCATAACATCGTAACGTTATTAAATATTTTATATATTATTACTTTGTTACATAATATTATTATTCTATGTCGGTCAAGTTGCAACAGCAACATTGTCAAAATCAGATATAAATTATTTGTCAATGGATATGTATGTTGGGTCGATAATAGAGGCGATATGTGTCAGATCTGAGGAAGATGTCACCCATTATATTCTGTAGATGATTACTCACTGACCTCTATATAAACTGAACAGATAATGTTTATGGATCTAAATGGGAAACGAAAAAGTAAATACCGTAGCAAGAAGGCAGACGGAATATCCTTCATAGACTAAGAGCCTATTTTAGGAATTACAAAGAGAGCATGTAAACAGTTGATCAACGAGTGGGTGAATGTTAAACAGCGTGATCACTGGGAAAATATACCGCAGCAAATACTTGGGAGAATACTGTTTCGGAATGCATGCAAGTGGCTATCCCTCGATGTATTGAACCTGAATAGGATACAACGGCTACGAAAACATCTTAGCACAATAGGACTCCATAACGTATCCATTATGTGTAGACTGTGCGACGAGGAGGAGGAAACATCCAGCCGCACAAGCTTTTACTACGAATCTCTCGATTACAGGATATTCGGTGCATCCCACCTCGAATGTATGTACCTTCAGGAAAACTTGGTATGGGATATGCTAATCTCGTCAGACTAAAGTAGAAGACGTACCACAATGGGTCATAAGGTCGAAGTGAAATTCATCTATATACTCCAAGATATATCTATCTATATATCTGAGTCTAAACGTGAAATAACGGCTCCAACATAATGATAGTCAGCGCCGCCAAAACAAGCCAAGGTACTAAAACTTTTTATGTGTAGTGGAGATACATGTGATAGCCAATCATACACTAACACACATTTTTATCACATATACATCATATACATCAACTAGCTAAGGTACTAAATTCTGAAATCTTATTTAAAAGTAAACATTTTGGTGTTTTTATACAATTAAATGATATTAATTTTATGCTATTGGCGTTGTCATAAACAAAAAATTTTTAAATCGTAACCATATCGATAATGGAAAATTTTGATAAAAATTTCAAACTAAAGTTTGAAAAACAACAGTCCAAGTGGCCGTGCGGTCTAAGGCGTTATGTCTGCGCAGTTTGCATACTTAAAAATTGAGAGGTTATGGGTTCGCATCCCGACTTCGGCAGTTTGTCAATTATTTGGAAAAAAAAAGGGGCGGTTAATTGACTAAACTGTCGGCGTATGGACAAGAACGAAGTAACCGGCTATGCTTGAGAAGGTTTTCTACAGTTTCCTTCACAAACTCCAGATGAATACGGCATAGTTCCTATCATAGTCGGTTGCATCCACAAATCCTACTAATTCCTAGTCTATACACAAAAATTTCTTCCACTCCACTCACATCCTCACATCCTTAGGCGTCACAATGGACCTTATGGTCGATGTGTAGCCCGTTCAGGGCAGCCTCTATAATATATCTCTATCTATTTAAAGTTTGAAATCTTATTTAAAAATAAGTGTTCCAATTGGGGATAATGGCGTAATCTGTTCAGTTCATATAGAGGTTAGTGTTATTATTGGTAGATATAAATTCGATGATGGTTTCAATCAGAAATTCAACTCAATTTGTAATACATTGTATTCTTGATATTATTTTATGTTCTTGCTTCTCAGTGTCTCTTGTTTGCTTGACATCAAACAATCAACAATTGCAACAACTCTGTAAATTATTGATAAATTGTGATAACTATCAACAAAATATGTTATCTTTGGTTTCGACTATTCTTCAGAAACAGATTAATTCCAACACATATTAATTTCAACAAAAAAATGGAAGCGTGTTTGAAGATATTAAAGCTATTATTTTTTTCTGTTATATAAACTAAAAAATACTGACTGTTTTATCAATATACAGGATCAGTCAAAACTTATGGAGTTTTTCAAAAAGGGTGGATAGGGGTTTAAGTTCTAAGATGAAAAGTCCTTGGACATTTTTGCACCTGACCTACCGTTAATTAGATATTAATTAAATAAAGTAACCAATTAGAGAAGCGCGTTAACGGAATCAGAAATGGTGGGGAATGCATGTAGCGGCAGCAGATATACGTGAGGGGAGCGAGATTTCCTCACCACTACCATAGAGTGAGTCAATCTTATGCGTTTCAAATCCGGTTTTTATAGTAGGTTGGAAAAATTTGGGAAAAAAAATTTACCATTTTTTATTTCGAAAAATCTTATTAACTGAGTTACAAAAACCTGAACACGCGTTTTAAACATTTTTGTCTGTCTGTTTGTATGGCCGGGCTAATCTCCGAAACGGTGGAACAGATTTTAACGGAGCTTTCATTGGCAGTAAGAGGATTTCTCAGAGAGTAATCTAGGCTACTTTTTACCCTGACAAGACTAAGAGTTTCTAAGAGGTGTGGGATTTCGTTTTCCGTATTTCGTTTCATCTTGTTAACACTAAATCCCGCTGGGCGTAAGTGAACTAAGAAATTATTCTTCAAAACGAGGCGGCCATAAATTGAATCAGTTAATATTGGACGGGGATATTGTGTGATTGGAGTAAGTGGAGTTTATATGCTAAAAATAAACGTGGATACATTGCCCTACCCACAAGGCAGTTCAATCGAACATATTTTTATTATACAAAGTTAAGTTTTTCTTGTTTTAAAAATTACAAAATCTGTTGTGCTAACTTGACGTCAAAAACATTATTTTTCAGAACCAAATTATATTACAACAATAAATTCCTTATTATCTAGCCCGACATAACTGTTGTATCTACATAATCTGATAAGAATAATTATTTTTAATATAAGCCATATATTCCCAGCCGATAAATATAGATAAATAAAATAAAACGTCAATCATTTTCATAATACATTAATGATCCTTATTCTCAACAAGAGTTTATAAATAAACCCTATCCTATATATATATATATATATATATATTTATATATATATTTATATATATATATATATATATATATATATATATATATATATATATATATATATACATATAATGTAAATATCAGTAAATAAACAAATTTGATTCGATTAAAAATGCAAAAGTTTAAAGTCAGTAAATCTGGAAAACGGCATGATTTGATTGTATTAGTTTTGTTGACAATTTTATGCGGGTTTGAATTTTATATATGAGCTTTATATCGTTTTTATATCGGGCAGCTTTTGTGAGAGTTTCAAATAATATACATTTAAATATTAACAACATATACATACATATCTAATTAAGGTTGTTGTGAAGAAAATTCAATTTAATGACAGTTTCCTCAAAATGCAGCAATGCAGCAATTTACTGTCAAAATTTGAAGTTTATCCTGTTTTTAGTTTTTGAGTAAAAAAATTTTAAAGTTGCGATTTTTAAGAGATTTTTACATAGGTAAAATGGACTCGTCGGTAAAAACATGAATACAAAAATCGATATCTCGACAACCAGAAATGCCAGTGTTATGAAAAACTGTCATAATAATTATCAAAGTCTTATAAATACCTGGACCAAATTTCATCCTGTTTTTTGTTTCTGAGACAATTCAATTTTTAGATCGAAAAATGTTCTAAATTTAGTTTTATTTATTTTTATCTAGTTTTATTTTTAGTTATATTTATTTTTATCTAGTTTTATCCAGTTTTATCACCATGCAACTTTTTTGAAATACATAAAAACATATTTTTAGTTTTTAAAACTCTTCGAAAAAATGAAATTTACGATTTAATTTTTAAATAATTTTTTTTTTTACATATTTTTGTAGGCGGAGTTCAATGTTGCTGCAAAATGTTCCGCGTTTGTAGCCTACTTTAGGAATGATATAGATTACTGTAGATTATTTTTTGTTTTATATGTAATCTATTGAAAAACCCAAACGGGTACATCAAATAAACGTAATAATAATAATTAATAACCCATCTTGTAAATTATCGCATGCATTAAAAATAATATTCGTTCCAATAGTTTTACTTTTATAACCATTTAGCCATTTGCATGTTTTCGTAATTTATTTCGTTTATTATACATATGTACATATATACTTTTAGAAGAATATATATAATGTTTCAAGGCGATAAAATTAATGGCGTGAAATAAATTACTTTAGATCATTAGAATATAGTTTTAACAGTATAATAGTCCTGTAAAACCACATTACATTCATTATAAACTTTAAACTTATCATATTAATTGTGCAAGTGAATTTGATCGGACCATTTGTGAAATGTTCGGACAAATTATGTCATTTATAGTTTGAAAAGTATTTATTATTAATTCCCTCTTTTCGTGAAATTCGCACGTGAAATTCTATAAGTGTAGTCTCAGATGATAGATGAATTATTAGTTACAATTTTTAGGGCGACTAGTGAAGTAGAATTTAGAAAATAATAAAAAACCGGAGACTAATTTGGAATATTATATAATTTAATTATGTATTGGGATCTCTAGCATTCAGATATGCCATATCGCGGCGACATTTAACAACTAACCAAATAGTTTAAATACTGACAGCTGATATATATTTCAATCTAAATAATTTTAATATATTTTAATTATTATTGTGCTTTTTAAAATAAACAGTCGATCCAAGTTAATTTTTTTAAATCTAAATAATAGGGAATATGCATGATATGCATGAAATTTTTTTCACTTGAATTGAAGCATGTTTACTTGACAAATATCAAGGTAAAATTACTTTTTAAATAACTTTAAAAATAAGCGAGATATGAATGATTGAAATTCCCGATTAGACAAAGAGGGTGATAGCCCTCTTGATATGTTATGTGACGTCATATTACACTTTCACCATTTAAAATACACGTAAAACTCCGTTTTTAGTATTTTTGCAAGAAAGAGACAGATAATAATCTTTAAAAGCTTATAGCTTTCTTGATATTTGTCGGATTTTAATTTCGTTTTTAAATATTATTACAGTATTAACAGTATTTCTGAAAATATATTCTGAAATTTCACATTTTCACATTTATTCTGAAAATAAATGTGAAAAAAAATTTTAATGCATATTCCCTATTGTGTATTATTTTTTTAATTATTATTGTGATTTTTTAAATAACAATTTGCGATCTCAGTAAATTGTTTTTGTTCATGGAATTTTCTAATCGTAAAACTAAAGTGTGTTGCTATGTGTTTGGCTATCATAGGAAAGCTTGTGATGAGAAAATACAGTTTTTCAATTTTCCACATCCCAAACCAAATATTATTTATAGAATCAATAAATTTGGTCATAAGGCAAGTATTGATAGACGTCTAGCTTGGATCCGAGTATTGAGAATTTGAAAAAGTAACGGCTAGTATGGGGTTCTATTGAAGAAATATATATTAGGTACGTGCAAATTTACAAATTTTGTAATCCTCGCCTATTGCCCGACATCCCAATATATTCCTAATGAAACATTGGACAACAAGATAAACAGAAAAATGTAAAGTTTTCAATGAACTAGACTGATTAATGAATGCCTGATTTCTAATTTTATTGAAAACATGTATCTAGAACCATAATGTTGTATTCGTAATCATTAATATCACTATTAGATAATAAAGAACAAGGCCACCAAATAAATGAATTATTTAAATATTTAGGTCATTTTAGTACCTATATTGAATAATATGAGTAATTTAATAACCAACATTGATATGGACTTTGATACACAGTTAGTAGTTATCTGTCAATATACAGGGTGGCCAGACGTAGTCGAGTTCCATAAGAGGGTAGGTAGAGGGTACGATTTTGGAACGAAAAGTCCTCAGACATTTTTTAATTAGACGCACCTTTAATTAATTAAGGAAACTAGGTTGAAACCAGAGTTGTAAAAAGTGCATTTTTTCTATAATTCATTTTTGATTTAACTATCAGTTTTATGGAAAAATGTATTGCTTAAATTTTCCAAATTATTAATTCCTTGAAAAGTGTAATAATTAAATTTTTTTATTTTTTGAAAAATGTAATAAATAAATTGTTTTAATAATAAATTTTTTTTTAAATGCGCAAATTAAATTCGTTACATTATACAAAAATTGATGATAAAATAAAAAATGAATTATCAAAAAAATGCACTTTTGCAATCCACTTTTATTAGTGCGTCTAATAAAAAAATGTCTCAGGACTTTTCGTTCCAAAATCGTACCTACCTCTACCTACCCTCTTATGGAACTCGACTACTTCTGGGTCACCCTGTATATATATATATATATATATATATATATATATATATATATATATATATATATATATATATCATACATATGTGACGCAATACAACACAGTCAGGAAGTTTAACCTCATTGAGTCCATTTCAATTATAATAATCCCATAAATATTCATTTTCTTCTATGCACTGTGCTGTCCCTTTGGATATCTAGAATATTTCAACACTAGCCTTTCAATAAACACATATAAATGTTATTTTCTCAATATAAATACACAATTTCTCCCTGGGGAATTTTAAAAACTGTAATCAATTTCTGTTTGAAATATTTCAATGAAATTGGATACTCTGATGTGTATACTACTCTATCTCTCTCTCTGATGTGTTTATATATATATATATATATATATATATATATATATATATATATATATATATATATATATATATATATATATATCACAATGTGAAATATTCACAAAATTATTCCCAATTTTATCTATATATCCGTTCAATATATATAAATATATATATATATATATATATATATATATATATATATATATATATATATATATATATATATATATATATATAGCTTATATACTCTCAAAATCAAAAAATATGTTTGTTTATAATAAATTTTGTGTTTTAATATTTGCTTTTTTTTATTATTTATTTATTTTATTACCTCTATCTATATATACGTAGAATATAAGAGATATTATTTTCGATGCTGAAAATCGATTTTGATATTTTACCAAATGTGCAAGTTTTGAGGTCTCTTAATACCAAACACTGTGTGTAGAGCAGAAATAATTTGTTTTGACTATTATATGCGCGTAAGGGGAAATTTTTTAAAAGTAGAAGGGCAACTTATTTAAACCATATTTTAATCATATATTTAATACTTAGTATTAAATATATGTTTCCTCCCTGTCATTTTGAAAATAGACTGATCCACTCAAACTGTGACGATATTCGAGGTTTCTTTACAAATTAATGTACTTTCTATGTATAGAGGTTGATAAATCTTTAGAATATCGCCATCTACGCGTTACTAATAATTAACAACTTATTTTGTTTGTTGTGAATTAATGTTCTTTTAAACGAAAGCTCACAAATTTGTATGTCTTACTAGTCCAATTGGCCGAGCGGTCTAAGGCGTTATGTCTGCGTAGTATGCCTACTTGGAAACTGGGAGGTTATGGGTTCGGATCCCGACATCGGCAGTTTGTCAATTATTAAGAAAAAAAAGGGGCGGTTAATTGATTAAACTGTCGGCGTATTGAAATGAACGAAGTAACCGGCTATGCTTGAGAAGGTTTTCTACAGTTTTCTTCTTCTTCACGAACTCCAGATGAATATCTGCATAGTTCCTAGTAGTCTATACACAAAAAATTCCTCCACTCACATCCTGACATCCTTAAGCATCACAATGGACCTTATGGTCGAAGTGTAGCCCGTCCTGGGCAGCCTCTACAATCTATCTATCTATGATATTTGATGCAATAATTTCTTAGTGAGAGTCGTTTTGTAAATAGTGGAATAAATAAGAGTTTTCAAACCGAAATCTTCAGAAACAGAACCAATTGAAATGATTTTTTTTAATGTTTGTTTTTATATATTAATTGAAATCAGAAATATTTATGGCAGGCGGATTTACCCTGAGAGTATTTGCCACCCCATTTCGCTGATGAAAAAATTTACATTCAAAATTGATAGAATAACTAATTTTAAGCAAAAACGATCCATACAGTTTTTATGCAAAGTTTATAGTTTCTGAGTTATTTACAGTTGAATTACAGTTGCCAATTTTTTGTCGAAAAAACCATATTTAGTAATAATTTTTCGCAAGTTATTCAAAAACCTTAAATTTAATAAACAAACATTTCGGATCTTTATGTTTCCGTTGAAGTAATATTAATTGAGTTATGGCTAACGAAAGGTTGCTCTTTGTTTACCGAAAATCGATGTGCAAGTTTTTATCTTCGAATAACGGGAAAATTGAAAGTTATTCAGAAAAAATCATGAACATTACTTGAAGTACGTTAATTGAACTTCAAAATGTTTCTTTGGTCGGCTCTCTCACGATTGTTAGAAAGAGTAGTACCTACCTACACTGGTGAGCGCAGTCTAAGAAATTTAGAGCTAGAGGTACAAAATTGTAAAGTAAGATATTGTATTAGAGGATGAAAAATCCATATTTTGATTGAAATCCATAAACCGAAAATGGCTCTCGAAAACGTTGTGAAAAAATATATTGACAAAAATATGAACAAATTTTGTATTAAGTATTTTACATGCTCTCTTTCGAATTCAGAATTGAATAGAATATACGTGTGTATATATTATACTCTATTGTTGAATTCAGTGATATACAGACCGTTTTCAAAAGCATTTCTAATAGGGAATCAATGTTAAATAAATAAATAAAATGTTTATTATAAAACCATACACATACATACATACATCTGGCTATAGCTTGTGGTGTATACCTGTAAGGTGTTTGTTGGATGTCATTTAAGAGTGGAGGTGTTGTGATTCACATTATAATTGATAATATTGATCATTACGTATGTGAATGCATGGGAAATATTATGCGAATATTTCTCCTCAAGTGCTAGAAAATACCCGGGTAGATTTCTACAATTGACGCGGATATTGTTTAGCAAATAATGGAGGAATATTCGGAATTTTTTTTTGTCGGAATTCTATTTCTTTTCTTTTTGGGGTTTTATTTTTCTATTAATTTGTGTGGATTGTTGTTTTATGTTATACCGTTAATAGAATACTATCATTTATTTTCAAACATTCCACATACAAATAATAAGGGAAATTCAAAAAAGAATTTTCAATTGTTAGAAATAGTGCTAAGCTTAACAAGAACAATGAACATATTTAATCCACTCTCATTACATGTTAAAGCAGTACTAAGTACAAAACAGTCGAGCAAGCATAAACAACACACACACTACAGAGTACCCCCACTATTTTTATTTTTTTATGAAGCATTGTGTAGTTATTATATCATTGTGCAATGCTTTCCAACACATACGGTATGTTAAAGCCATTTGTTAAACCCTGTATACAGAGGTATCGTGAGTGTATCACATCATATAATTTTAATTATTCAAACATAACAGTCGTTTGTTTTCAAAAATATACGTAATATCAAAAAACTGTATAAAGAGTTTACATCACTAGCTACTTATATAAAATTATCATCCAGTTAAAAGTTGTTCTAAATGCTGTTAGTTTGTTGTTTGAAATGTCTAGAAATGCTAATTCATAATGAAAAAAAATTGAGCAGCAATTTTTATATTTACGATCAAAATGTTCGGTTTCAATGAAATAAAAATCACTTGAGAATTCTTTTCAGTCCTTAATGTATCTCATTATACAATTTTATATTGTAAGCTTATGGGTATATCAATATACCCATCACTTCAATAAATGAAAATTGATGAGAAAATAATCAACAAAAGTATTCAATATACCTACATTAATTGTGTTGTGATGTGAAAGGCTATTTCTACCTGTGACTTTCTTCTACAAGGAAAGGTGTTGTACCGATGGCAAATTCGCAAAAAATTCTACAAATATCAATCGATTCCGGATATCTTTCAGACTACACCCTCACACTTTCTCGACTATTACCTTGACAATAGCCAAAAACCAAAACCGCATTCCGCACTATTCCGCATTCGTGTATTGTACGGTCATGACAAATCAAAATGATTTGAATTAATGATTCGATTAAAAAACTGTCAAACAAATCTCAAACGTGAAAATCGTTTAATTAAGAAACTATAACAACCACAAACCAGAATAGTTTGAGTAAAGGCTAGTCATTGGAAACGTGAAAAAAATCGCGTACCGAAAGAAGCTAACATGCAAAAACCATAAGGAATGCACTGAAACGCATGGAGGCTGTTGTTCAAAAGTACTATTTTTTGTCTAAAAAATACCTGGAACGTAATACAAATAATTGTTTCGTAATTTAATTTGTGTGTCGAAATTGCTATAACCAAAGATTAAAATCCCAAATTTTGAGTAAACTATACGAGTAATCGACTTTTATAAAGAGTACTTTTTTTGTAGTAACCAAACATACTTCATCTAAATTTCGTACCTAACATCCTTTGTTTCCATAAGTGTTGAAATTGAGGGGGATTGAATTAAAAAAAACCCCACGTTCTACGTCCATGAATTGATATGACCAAAATTTGGACGATGGGTTGTTTTGTATGATAAAACAGTATCAGCATACCAAATTAAAATCGCAAACCCCCACTTTCTACGCCCATGAATTGATATGACCAAAATTTTGACGATGGGTTGTTTTGTATGATAAAACAGTATCACCATAACAAACTTTATCAAAATCGCACAATCCGTTATAATTTGAAAGAAAAAAAACTATTTGAAAACTGCAAATTCCAGAGCGTACAGCGCCCAAATGGTGCAAAACTTTTATTGGGGCAAATTTTGCTCAATCGTTTTGTTTTACCCAGAGTATATGTTGTAAAGACCTTTTAGGGACACCCTATATATGTATATATATATGTATATATATATATATATATATATATATATATATATATATATATATATATATATATATATATATATATATAAATATATATATGTATATATATACAGGCTGTTCTAAAATTCATTGAAGAAATCACGGTAGAGCTGCAAAAAACAAACAAAAAAGTTTAATATATTTTTTCGATTTGAAGCTTATTTTTTAAGATATCAATTAAATACAATCAATTAAACATTGATAAATTCAACCAATCACACAGAACACATAATGTAAGGAGGCGTGGCCTCAGCAGTGCATCGTGACGCCTTTTAAAGGCTGGCAGACGCTAAGGGGCCCCGTCTCCTTACACTATGCGCTTTGTGATTGGTTGGATTTATCAATGCTTAATTGATTGTATTTAACTGATATCTTAAAAAATAAGCGTCAAATCGAAAAACTTCATTAAACTTTTTTGTTTGATTTTTGCAGCTGTACACCGTGGTATAGTGTTCTTGAATGAATTAATTACACCCTGTATATACATATATATATATATATATATATATATATATATATATATATATATATATATATATATATATATATATATATATCTGTAGTTAGTTCTTTCTTTAGCTCTTATTAGTGTTTATACCCTATAATAGTACAAATCTAAATTGGAAAACATTTCCTGTTACATATAATGTTTATAGCGTGTATGTAGTCGCGACTTCCGTTCGTGTCTGCGACATTAGGGAAATATAGTTTTCCAAATTAGAAAAATGCCAATGTCGTTTGTATCATAATACATTCATAGATGGTAAATGCATCATTCACATTAATATTATCCCTGACAAGGCGATTTATTAAGCAAATGTTCACAAACTGTAGCTTTCAAATTTCAATGAGGACTAATTTTAATAAAATATTTCAAAAACAAAAGTAAAAGGTTGAGACATGAAAACAAAAATTTAATGGAAAATAAAAGTTCAATAAAAGGAAAGATTATTGGAGTATTATATTTTAGAAGTAGAATAAATTTTCATTCGATACGAAAAAGTTCATGCACTTGTTCAGTATGTAACGATGTAATCAACATCCTTGTATATATATGTATATTATTTTATCACGGACAGAAGATCTTATACTAAAAGATGTTGACAATACTAACTCAGGTCAGCAGGTCAATATTGAAAGGTGTACTTCAGAAGTCCTTATCGATGATAATTCACTTATACAACACATATAGTGTTTGTAAGTTGAAGTATAGAAGCTATGTATTGGGTACCTACCTACATACCATCAATATACAGATTTGCAATTTGATCAATATCATTTATGGATACTTTCTGAACACACGTTACAATATAATGTATGATGCTTTTCTATTATTTTAACCGTGTAATAAATTTAATACAAACTAAAATACAAAATTTTCATGACTAAAATATCCTACACATAATATTTTGGTTAAAATATTTCTGTATTAGACTTTTTGTATTGGAAATAAAGCTAAAATCACTTTGAGTTTAAAGGAGAATTCTTAAACAATTTGTTTTTTAATTATTAACATTTTGTTCCGTGACAAAAAAAAGATACAAAAAGCATTATTAAGAATGTATGAGCACTGAAGCTTCAAAAAGATTAAGGCTTGATTTTTTTTACATGTAGTTGAAGTGCATATAAATCAATTATATAAGTTTCAGTGGGGGGGGGGGGGTACGGTGGTCTTGAATTAATTATTTAATGTTACAGTTCGAATTATACTGCATGGAGAAACCCATATTTTTACATATATTTTGATAATTTTCACTTGGGATAAAATAAGACGAATAAAAAAAAACTACGCAATAGAAAATAGAAATATTACTAAAAAGAGATTGATCCAATAAAATTTTGGTATGACAGGCCTTAAAAAAAGATTAAAATTACAATATTTTTAAACCGGCTTCAAAAAAGGAGGATGATTCACCTCAGAACTCCGACATTTATGAACCGATTTTGAATTTTTTGTTTTTGTTTTAAAGGGTTTGGTTTCCCATTGGTCCCATTGTCACCAAATCCCATTCTGATGAGGGGATCCCCGGAATATCGAGGAAAATCCTCATTTTATATGTGATAACCGATTTCTGCGAATTTTTTTTTTTTTTTGTAAGGGTATACTCATTCATAATGGGAAAATAAGAAAATTTTTTTAAAAACCGACTTCAAAAAAATTTTTTACAAAAAAAAATCGACCCCCAAAAAAAAAATTTTTGCAAAAAAAAAACAAAATGCATGTAAAAAAAACTGAAAATCTGTTATAAAAAAATGCACTACAAATTTAAAAAAAAATTCGTTACGCAGGAGCTGCTTCAACTTAGCGAATTTCCTTAGAATACATACATCACTCTCTAGCGGACACAATTTTAGTCTGATCAAAATGAAATGTCGTTTATGATTTTAGTATTTGCAAGGCCAATTTTATTAATAAATGACATACGTCGAGGGAAATGGAGGAAGGGGGGTATAAAGAAAGAAGAAAACACAAAATATAAAATATCTCTCTTAATATTAGAACAATCGAAAAATGTGTAAGAAATAAAGTTGTAGAAAACCAAATTTGCTACAATTCATTACCTTATCATTTTTGCTAAAACTCTAATGTGTGCAGAGATATTAAGGAATTTAATTTCCAATCTTAAACCGTCAATATTTCTGTAAATATTAGTGTAACAGAAAAAATGATAAGACACAAAATTATAGTAAAACTTAGTACCTACAATTTTACTCCTTATAAATTTTTCGATTTCTCGAATATTAAGGGAGATATGTCAAATTTTGTGTTTCCCCCTCCCTCTAAACCCCCCTTTCCCCTTATCCGATTTTACCCATTAACGAACTTGACCTTTTGAATACCAAAAGCGGGTCAAATACCAAATTTCATTCCGATAAAATGAAAACTGTGACCGCTAGAGTGATTACAGACACATATATATATATATATATATATATATATATATATATATATATATATTTATATATATATATGTATATATATATATATGTCCATAGATATATATATATAAATTTTACAGATGGGGATTTTTGACATCTACTAGGTAGGATCGATGGACATTTGAAGAAATTTTTGCGAAATTTTGACTTCGGTACGGGACCAATAGCTCTATTTCCTTTCAGGAAATTCGCTAAAAAAAAAACGGGTAAAAAAAAATGTGTTATAAAAAAATGTACTAAAAATTAGAAGGTCTACCCATATTTAGACAAATAAAATCAGTTATAGAACTTCAAAGTCACTAAAAAGCGAGAAATAAACCATATTTTGACAAAATGTAAACCCGACTTCAAAAATCAAATATTCTATAACAAAAAATGCACTAAAAAGTAAAAAAATAATTTCATATTCTTGTGCCAATTTTAGTTCACCTAAGTAAATTTTTATACCCAGTATATTTGTAAATATACAAGGTATATTAAGTTTAGTCCCGACTTTGTAACGCTTGAAAATATTAATCCTTGACAAAAATGCTTCAAAAAGGTATTCATAAAATGGCCTAATTCGGCCATTTTCACATGTCCGTCCGTCCGTCCGTCCGTCTGTGAAGCCGATAACTCAAGAACGAAAAGAGATAACTAGCTGAAAATTTTTGTGTGTGTTCTAGAGCAAAAAAGTAAGGTCAAGTTCGTTAATGGGCAATATCGGAACATGTTTCCCCCCGCTAAGAGGGGGGGAAATATCCGGCTTTGAAACCGTAAGAGATAAAAAAAAAATTTTGAGACAAAAAATCTTCTTCTTTTTAAAATAATCATCTTTTGTTTGAAAAATTTTTCCATAAACTCAATAGTTTTCTCATAATTTGTGCAGAAAGAGCAAATAAAAGGGGGGAATTACACATCTTTGAAACCGTAAGAGTCAGAAAAAAAATTTGTTAACAAAAAATCTTCTTCTCTTTATAATAAACAACTTTTGTTTGAAACACTTTTTCATAAACTCAATAGTTTTCTCAAAATCTGGCCTCAAAGTTGAAAAAAATGATAAATACAATTGATAAGCGAATGAAGGCATGGTCTCCATGTACAAACGGGCACATGACAAACATAACATACATCAAATAGTATTGTTATACCCAGTATATTTGTAAATATACAAGGTATATTAAGTTTAGTCCCGACTTTGTAACGCTTGAAAATATTAATCCTTGACAAAAATGCTTCAAAAAGGTATTCATAAAATGGCCTAATTCGGCCATTTTCACATGTCCGTCCGTCCGTCCGTCCGTCCGTCTGTGAAGCCGATAACTCAAGAACGAAAAGAGATAACGAGCTGAAAATTTTTGTGTGTGTTCTAGAGCAAAAAAGTAAGGTCAAGTTCGTTAATGGGCAATATCGGAACATGTTTCCCCCCGCTAAGAGGGGGGGACTTATAGTTCGCTTTAGCTTACGTTTCGAGTTGGTTCACGCTTTTCGTTGGTTACCGATTCGAGTTAAATCACGCTTCGCGATATCACTGGCGCTTCGCTTTGCATAACTAACGCTTTTCATTGGCCAACGTTTCGCGTTGGCTGATTTACGGTTCACTTTAGCTTTCGTTTCGCTGACTATCTGTTCGCTTTTGCTTACGTTTCGCGTTGTCAAAACTTCCTATTGATTAACGCTTCTCATTGACCAACGCTTCGCGTTGGCTGACATACGACTCGCTTAAGCTTACAGTTCGCGTTGGTTTACACTTTGCGTTGTTTAACAATTCGCGTGAAATCACGCTTCGCGAATCACCGACGCTTCGCTTTGAATAACTAACGCTTCTCATTAACCTACGCTTCGCGTTGGCTGACCTACGGTTCGTCTTTAACAAGCTCCGGGTTCCCGTTGATTAACGCATTGCGTTGTTTAACGATTGGCGTGAAATGACGCTAATCACCGACACTTTGCTTTGATTAACTAACGCTTCGCATTAAACAACGCTTCGCGTTGGCTGACTTACGCCTCGCTTTATCTTACGGGTCACATTGGTAAACGCCTTGCGTTAACCAACGCTATGCTAACGCTTCGCCTTGGCCAACTTTTGGCTAGCTTATGATTACGTTTTGCGTTGGTTCAAGCTTGTCGTTGATAAACGATTCCGAACACTGACGCTTAGCTTTGGATAACTAACGCTTCTCATTGGCCAACGCTTCGTGTTGGCTGACTTACGTTTCACTTTAGCTTACGTTTCGAGTTAACCTAACACTTCCTATAGACAAACGCTTTTCATTGACCAACGCTTCGCGTTGGCTGACTTACGGTTCGCTTTAGCTTTCGTTTCGCGTCGGTAAACGCTTTGCGTTGATTAACATAGCCGCTTCGCGAATCACCGGCGCTTTGCTTTGACAACTTACGCTTCTCATTAACCAATGCTTCGCGTTGGCTGACTTACAGTTCACTTTAGCTTACGTTTCATGTTGGTTAGCTCTTTGCGTTTAACAACGCTTCGCGTTGACCTTACACTTCCTATTGACTAACGAGGCTTAAGGCACGCTTAAGGTTACGCTTTGCGATGGTTAACGCTTTGCGTTGTTTAATGATTCGCGTGAAATCACGCTTCGCGAATCATGGACGCTTCGGATTTGAATAACTAACGCTTCTCATTAACCAACACTTCACGTTGGCCGACTAACGGTTTATTTTAGCTTACGTCTCGCGTCGGCTAACTCTTCACGTTGTATAACTCACGCGTGCGTTCGCTTCGCGTTAACTATCGTTCCGATTCGACTAATTTTTCACGCTTACTTTAATCATTAACGAATCGCGTGAAATCACGCTTCGCGTTGAATCAGCGACGATTCGTTGTCACGTAGTTCACGGCTTTGTGTTGACCTAACGCTTCCTTTTGACAAGCGCTTCTCATTGACCAACACTTCGCGTTGGCTGACTTACGGCTCGCTAAATCTTACGGTTCGCGTTGGTTAACGCTTTGCGTTGATTAACGATTCGCGTGAAATCACGCTTCGCGGATCACCGATGCTTCGCTTTGAATAACTAACGCTTTTCATTGACCAACGCTTCGCGTTATCTGACAAACGGCTAGCTTAAGCTTACGGTCGCGTTGGTAAACGCTTTGCGTTGTTTAACGATTTGAATGAATTCACGCTTCGCGAATCACCAACGCTTCGCTTTGAATAACTTACGCTTCTCATTAAGCAACGCTTCGCGTTGGCTGACTTACGATTCGCTTTAGCTTTTGTTTCGCGTCTGTTCGCTTTTGCTTACGTTTCGCGTTGTCAAAACTTCCTATTGACCAACGCTTCTCATTGACCAACGCTTCGCGTTGGCTGACATACGACTCGCTTAATCGTACAGTTCGCGTTAGTTTACGCTTTGCGTTGTTTAACAATTCGCGTGAAATCACGCTTCGCTTTGAATAACTAACGCTTCTCATTAACCAATCTCATTGGCTGACTTACGGTTCGCTTTAGCTTTCGTTTCGCGTTGTTAAACGCTTTGTCTTTAACAAGCTCCGGGTTCCCGTTGATTAACGCATTGCGTTGTTTAACGATTGGCGTGAAATGACGTTAATCACCGACACTTTGCTTTGATTAACTAACGCTTCGCATTAACCAACGCTTCGCGTTGGCTGACTTACGGTTTGTTTTAGCTTACATCTCGTGTTTGTAAACGCTTTGCGTTGATTAGCTAGTGCTTTGCGTAGACATAACGCTTCCAATTACTAGCGCTTCTCATTGACCAACGCTTCGCGTTGGCTGACTTACGCCTCGCTTAATCTTACGGGTCACATTGGTAAACGCCTTGCGTTAACCAACGCTATGCTAACGCTTCGCGTTGGCTAACTTTTGGCTAGCTTATGATTACGTTTTGCGTTGGTTCAAGCTTGTCGTTGATTAACGATTCCGAACACTGACGCTTAGCTTTGGGTAACTAACGCTTCTCATTGGCCAACGCTTCGCGTTGGCTGACTTACGGTTCACTTTAGCTTACGTTTCGAGTTAATTTAACACTTCCTATAAACTAACGCTTTTCATTGACCAACGCTTCGCGTTGGCTGACTTACGGTTCGCTTTAGCTTTCGTTTCGCGTCGGTAAACGCTTTGCGTTGATTTACATAGCCGCTTCGCGAATCACCGGCGCTTCGCTTTGACAACTAACGATTCTCATTAACCAACGCTTCGCGTTGGCTGACTTACAGTTCACTTTAGCTTACGTTTCATGTTGGTTAGCTCTTTTCGTTTAACAACGCTTCGCGTTGACCTTACACTTCCTATTGACTAACGCTTCTAATTGACCAACGCTTCGCGTTGGCTAACTTAAGGCACGCTTAAGGTAACGCTTTGCGATGGTTAACGCTTTGCGTTGTTTAATGATTCGCGTGAAATCACGCTTCGCGAATCATGGACGCTTCGGATTTGAATAACTAACGCTTCTCATTAACCAACGCTTCGCGTTGGCCGACTAACGGTTTATTTTAGCTTACGTTTCGCGTCGGCTAACTCTTCACGTTGTATAACTCATGCGTGCGTTCGCTTCGCGTTAACTATCGTTACGATTTGACTAATTCGTTTTGACTAATTCGTTTCGCATCGGTAAACGCTTTGCGTTTACCAACGCTTCGCGTTGACCTAACGCTTCATATTGACTAACGCTTCCCATTGCGCCAACGCGTCGCGTTGGCTGGTTTGGGTCGCTTAATCTTACGGTCCGCCTTGGTTAACGCTTTGCGTTGTTTAATGATTCGCGTGAAATCACGCAACGCAAATCACGGACGCTTCGCTTTGAATAACTAATGCTTCTCATTAACCAACGCTTCGCGTTGGCAGATTTACAGTTTGTTTTAGCTTACGTTTGTCGTTTGTAAACGCTTTGCGTTGACCTAACGCTTCCAATTGACTAGCGCTTCTCATTAACCAACGCTTCGCGTTGGCTGATTTACGGCTCGCTTAATCTTACGGGTCACTGGTGAACGCCTTGCGTTAGCCAACGCTATGCTAACGCTTCGCGTTGGCTAACTTTTGGCTAGCTTAAGATTACGTTTTGCGTTGGTTCAAGCTTTTCGTTGATTAACGATTCCGAACACTGACGCTTCGCTTTAGATAACTAACGCTTCTCATTGGCCAACGCTTCGCGTTGGCTAATTTACGGTTCACTTTAGCTTACGTTTCGAGTTAAACTAACACTTCCTGTAGACTAACGCTTTTCATTGACCAACGCTTCGCGTTGGCTGACTTACGTTTCGCTTTAGCTTTCATTTCGCGTCGGTAAACGCTTTGCGTTTACCAACGCTTCGCGTTTACCTAACGCTTCCTATTGACTAACGCTTCCCATTGCGCCAACGTGTCGCGTTGGCTGATTTACGGGTCGCTTAAGCTTACGGTTCGCCTTGGTTAACGCTTTGCGTTGTTTAATGATTCGCGTGAAATCGCGCTTCGCAAATCACGGACGCTTCGCTTCGAATAACTAATGCTTCTCATTAACCAACGCTTCGCGTTGGCAGATTTGCAGTTTGTTTTAGCCTACGTTTGGCGTTTGTAAACGCTTTGCGTTGATTAACTAAAACTTTGCGTTGACCTAACGCTTCCTTTTGACTAGCGCTTCTCATTGAACAACGCTTCGCGTTGGCTGATTTACGGCTCGCTTAATCTGACGGTCTGCGTTGGTTAACGCTCTGCGTTGATTAACGTTCGCGTGACGTCAACTTTCGCGAATCACCGATGCTTCGCTTTGAATAACTAACGCTTCTCATTAACCAACGCTTCGCGTTGACTGACTTACGTTTCGCGGTTAGCGCTTTGCGTTTACCAACGCTTTACGTTTACCAACGCTTTCCGTTGATTTACTAAAGCTTCGCGTTGACTAATTTTTCGCGTCGCCTAACGGCTCGTTTTATTTTAAACAACGCTTTGCGTTAACAGCCGCTTCGCGTTGATTTACTCAATTATATAACTCAATATTTAAATATATAAAAATCGCAAGAACATTAATATAAATTTTTTTAAATGCAAGAACATTTTTACTGTCTCAAGAAAAATTATTAACACAAAACAAACATTTACAAATAATTCATATTTTATAAACATTGAATAGGCAGAAATATTCACAATTCAAACATTGATATACAACTCAGTATATACTGGGTATTCAAACAATTAACTCAGTTAGTTGTTACATTACTTGTTTTAAATATATATGTACAATTATTGTTATTTTTGGAGGCGGTGTCCAAAAGTTATGTGAATTTCTCTATGCTGACACCGCCTCCAAAAATAACAATAATTGTACATATATATTTCAAAAATTTTGCTTAGGTGAACTAAAATTGGCACAAGAATATGAAATTATTTTTTTACTTTTTAGTGCATTTTTTGTTATAGAATATTTGATTTTTGAAGTCGGGTTTACATTTTGTCAAAATATGGTTTATAATATCAATATTGTCTAAAAAGATCAGTGTTTATCGCGCAGCTTGGAACACTGGAGAAATGAAAACGCATATATATGTTTTTGCCTCAGTTTTTATATTTGGCCTGTTCGATCAATCGCGATGTTTACGCTTATTTGATGAGAAGTACTGGAAATAGTAGAATTTTAAACAAATTGTCCTAAAAAATGTTATGCTTTTCTATAATACGAATATCCGAAATTGAAAATTGGTTGATTTTATTGTTGTACAAAAATATTCTAAAAATAATCGATGTTTTAATATATCTATGGCTAACAGATTTCTGATTGATTTCGTCAGATTTGCATCCTTTTGCAAAAAAGAAGTAAGTTTATATGTAATAATTTAGGAATTGTAAAAAAAACAAGTCGAATTAGTTAGATACATTTAAAAAATTTAACAAATAATATTACAAATATGTAGAACGGAGTAATCATACTTTTCGGCTACATATTATTTGCGTTTAAAGCTGCATATGACACAGTTATAATTATAAAATACAGTTGGTATTAATGGTTTTTATCTTAAACTGCTATTTATACAAAAGAAAACAATAAACTTTTATAGCCGGCTTTGTATATTTGAAATAGAATGTAATTACAAAGCTTTGCTGAACCGAAATATGGTATGGGATATTCTAAATAGTATAAGACGCATAATAAAATTGTTTCTATATAAATAAGATATTGATTACTTGATTTGAGCATGCACATTTTCTTTAATCAAGATTTTCTTTGACCAATAGATTATACGCAGGTTAAATCTCGCAAAAAAAGTTTCTTGGCATATGGAAAAGTAATACAGAAATATTTGATTTAAGAAAATTATTTCATATCTCTTTTTACAAGCTTTTATTTAACTTGCAATGTATGTATGTATGAATGTATGCATGTATGTATGTTCGGGTCAAATCTTGCAACCTGAATTAGAACCACTTCCTCTTATCCTACGGAGTTGAATTTTTACATGTTGGTTCACTTCCAATGACAATGCATTTTTATAGTAAGCACGGCAAGAATCGACAAGGGGAAAGAGGGAAGGCAAACACAAAATTTGGTATATCTGTCTTAATATTAAAAAAATCGAAAAACACATAGGAAGTAAAGTTGTAGAAGATTAGTTTTACTAAAAAAATCTTTTTTTTTTAAATGTTTTTTTAATAGAAACTTAGTCGCTGTTCAAAACATGGACATGTGTTTGCAAGTTTTAGATATTACTTGCGCTTTCCTTTTTTTTCAGCAAAATAATTTGTTAAGCGAGAATAATACGTAAAAAAATTTTTGTAAAATATATTGAGTGTACAAATTTGTACAGATTTCATTGAACAAATTTTTCATTGAACAAATTATAGTTTTTGTTTCAATTTTGTTAGAAACTTTAAGCTGTACAATGTTTATTATTTTGACTATTCTCAGAATAAAATTTGCGACTTGCGATTAATGTTCCTTAATCCCAACCCTACCATTTGAAATATTAACTTTAAAAAAATATAATTTAAAAAAGATAGAATTGTTTTTTGCCCGTGAATCACGACAATAAATGCAAGATGGCATTATCCATAGATAACAATTCAAAGCTTATCAAAAATGCTATGAGTATTTTAGTTAGTATTTAAAGACACTTGAAATATCAATGTAAATGTTACTAAAATTTAATTAATTAATAATTACTATTTTTACAGCACATTTTAAATTAGTGAGCGACTTTGTAAATTTATATTATGAGCTAAAATTATGAGCTAAAGGATGCCATAAACCAGAAAATGTAGGTACGAGAAAAAATTTCATAAGTAAATGAAATTTCGACCATTTTTTCTTATATTCAATGGCACGATACAACGGGAAATTAACATAATTCACCCACCGATTGTTAATTTTTGATCGTATGATCATATATATTCATTTACCACATAATAAATGTTTAAACTCGTTACCGTTATTTTTATCACCAAAGTAAACCAATATTTTTTAAACATTTAACATTTGAACTGCTCTGGATATATAAAGTCGAGTAATTTTATTTTCAATTACCTGCAACAAAAAAAAAAAATGAAGTAAAATGAAAGTACTAACCATATAATAAACATGAAATAAAATGAGTCCAATTAAACTACACGATACTTAAACGATGTATCGAATACTGTATATAAGATGTAGGATACTTTTTATTTGTTTTATATTTTTAAACCATTTATATATAATAACTCACAAAGCTCACAAAGGAGGCCCCACCCCGTAACCCCCGGAACGACCTTCAGCCTTGGCTTCACGTCTTTGACATAATGCAAAAAGCCGCACTCTTCTAGCATGGATAGAAGTAAAAAAGATAAATCGTCGAAACGAAAAAACCGCATCATTCTAGCATATCTAGAAGTGGATTAGAATTTGTATAGGCCAGTGAGTGAGTCAATTACACAAAGGGCTGTAGGTACATATTACAGAATATTAGTTTAATCCTTAGTTTATAATAACTAACTAAAAACGAAAAGAGATGACTATAGTTTAAATTTCTTGCGCGTGAATTTTAAATTCGTAAGAAATCGTAAAAGAAATTTGAATTCAAAATATGTTTTATAAAAACATTTGTCTGAACCTTTTCTTCGTAAAATGATCAGTTTAGCTACAATTCTTAAGTTTTCTTATAAAAAAATAATTGATTTATGTTTGTGTATTATTTCGAAGTATCAAATCATGGAGACTAAACAAGGAGTTCGAACTCCATGTAAACAAATAATTGACAAAAATAAAATGTCAGTAGTGTTCCTTCTGTACCGAAAACAGTGGAGAGAGTATAAGGCGTGAGTTTGACTTGAAAAACAAGACGCAATTATGTAGTATTATACAAATTATTTGCAGCCAAAGTATTTTTCCAATAGAATACTTTTCTTAATAAATGAAATAAAGTCATTAGTTGAAGTAAGTGATAGTTAAAAATTCGCAAAATAATTACATAACAATAAAAAACAAAATAATTATAAAATATCGAATAATTAAATAGTAACCTGTAATAAAGTTGGAATTGTAAAAATGCAAATAAATTGAGTAGAAATAAATTATATTAAAATTATTAAAATCATTTTAGAAGATTATTGAATCAGATATTAAATTAAACTTTTATTTTTTTAAGTCTAATAAAATGACAAATATATATTCACTCCTATTTATTATACTATATTCACTTCATTCGTGCAAAAGGACAACTAGCGACACTAGTGGCACAAAATGTCAATATAACTTCGAACATTACGTTGACATATTTTGCCAATTCTCCCGTTTGAATTCGAACTCCTTGTCTAGTCTCCATGTATCAAATAATTTAAACGAAATAATAATCATTATATGTTGTCATGTGGGCTGGGGGATTAATAAATTGAACTTACGTTTTACAATACTCCAAAACATTTAAAACTTTAAACACTTTACAAACTAATTTCAACTTGTTTTAGAAGTACAGGATATATCTTTATTTCACCTTTATGTTTGATTTTATTCCAGCTTTTGGTTGTATGGGGTTTTGATGTTGATGAAGGTTTTTGTTGAATATCAAGTACAGTTTTATCGCTATTTCGTACGGATCTACAGGTTCAATTATTATAAATTAGTATACATGAAGTTGGACCCTCATTTAAATTATTGAATGCAAAAGTTTTATTTGATTAAGCGGGAGTTTTAATGTTAATAAAACCAATTAAAAAGGCAAAGGTTAAGAATAATGTAACTAGAGATCGCAGTGTGTGAATTTAAAACCAAGAACATTCAAAAGCATCTCAAAATATTTTGATAAAAACTAAAAATAGTTACATGTAGTCTGAAACCGAAGCAATAAAGCACAAAAAGACAATACAATTTTCGGTTCACAACTTTTGTATGTTTATAACGTTTCGAATAAAAGTTTATCTATATAAACATACTTACAACTTTTATTCGCAACATTTTTCCAAGAAACCAAACAATAAGACACAAAATGACTATACAATTTTGAAAAAGCGTCACAACTTCTGTGGCCCGTATTACTATGGACCACAAAAGTTGATGTTATTTTATAAATTTTATAATTGATTGAACAAGAAGTTTGACAAAAAGTTGTTCCATAGAAATATAGTTACAACTTTAATTCGAAAATTTTTTTCGAAAACCGAATGAATATGGCACAAATCAACTATTTAGGCCAAATGGCCAATTGTACCATCAGAGTATTTTGAACTTGATACTTTTTTATTACCCTTTTTTATTAATGTTTCCCGGTAATATATATGTATATATATATATATATATATATATATATATATATATATATATATATATATATATATATATATACACGAAACATACGAAATGATTAACATAGAGAATAAAAATAACCCACCATTACTCAGCCGAATCAAAAGAAATAATAAAAAGTCCGTATATATATATAGACATTTAAGGATATAAGATATATAAGATGGACATTTGAATAAATTTATGCGTTCGTTGTTCCAATTGGTAAGTAAATAATAAAAAATAGTAACAATGCAAATAACAAATCAACAAATGCAAATTTTTTTCAACATTTTATTTAACAAAGAAATAATATCACTCTCTAATTCGATTATGGATCTCACAATACTAAAAATAGAAAAAAAAAAATAGAAAAAAAAAAAGTAAGATAGTAATGTTTTCGTCCAAAACATAAATAAAAAGAACAAACAAAAAAATTTTCAAAAGGGAATTTATAAATGTTGAATAATGTTTTTGTGATGAATTGTTTTAGTACTATACAACGTATATATATATATATATATATATATATATATATATATATATATATATATATATATATATATATATATATATATATATATATATATATATATATATATACCTACCAGTCGTCCGTCGGATAATATGTTATGTAGTACCATGATTCTTTGTTACCGGACAAAGTATATAAATCTAAACTATGGACCATTAAACTCACAATTATTTACCCAACTGAACCATCGATTTAACCTAGTCGAATATAAACACAACTTTGGTGGTTGGAATAACCATAGATTATGGCATGCCAACAACGTCTTTTTTTTAGAAATGGTCAGCTTACTTTCGTCTATATTATCCCTATGTTGTTCTATATTACATATATTATGTATGCAACCAAATTTTATGATTAAATTTTCATCTGTATGTACCCTATCGGTTTGGCATTTGCCATGTGTACCTACTTTACGTACCAAAATATTCTGATAATGTTTTTTATTCGAATGGTGGTAACTCTCATAATCCTTTTTTTGCTGCTCAAAATCTCTATAGAAAATTTCAAAAAGCCTACTAATAAAGTTTATATATACCCTCACAACTTCGTACGCATTTTTTAAAATAAATTAAATTAAATAAAAACAAATTTATTTAAAAAAATAAAAAATAAATTATTTAAAAAAAATTCTGCCTCCAGCCGGATTTGAACCAGCGACCTACGTATAGCTGTATATCTTTTTTTCCGACTTACTTTACAAATATCAATATTTAAGGCTTACTATGAATTTTAACGTAATACTAGATAGCCGATAGCCTTCCTCATGAATGTGGCTATCTAATGCAAAATAATTTTTCAAATCGGATTGGCAGGTCCAGAGATTAGCGTGTTCAAACAAACAAGTAAACAAAAAAACTCTTCAGCTTTATTATATTAGTATAGATAGTTTTATTCGGATCACTTTTACCATTTTGGAACTTAAATTGTTGGAGGTAGAGGCCAAATAAGTCGGACTAGAGGTGAAAGAAGAGAAAATTAGTACATGATAAACACCAGGAACAAAACTAGATTAAGACCTATCCACCAGCTCGAGATGCAAAAGCATAAATTTTCAGCGAGTGGACCAGATTAAATACCTTGGAGTTGTTGTTGACGAAAACAATGAGAATTCCTTAGAAATAAAAGCTTGTATCATACCTTGTAACAGATATTTTTACTCCCTTATAAATATGTTCAGGTCGTCAACTGTCTCAAAAACAACCAAAAAGAAAATATATAAAACTATAATACGACCTATAGTAATGTATGGCTCTGATATTTGATGTCTGATGTCTTGTTAGGGGTAGGAAAAGCCTAGAAGAATGAGTAAGAAGAATATCAAGAAAAATCTATGGACTCATGTGTGACGATGGAGTATGGAGAATAAGAACAAACCTCGAATTGCAGTACCTGTTCGAGGCCCTGGACATTGTCACTGAAATTAGAAAAATGAGACTATTGGGACACTTGGAAAGAATGCCAAATGAAAAAAATTCGTTACGCAGGAGCTGCTTCAACTTAGCGAATTTCCTTGGAATAAATAAATTACTCTCTAGCGGTCACAATGTTAGTCTGATCAAAATGAAATGTCGTGTCTGATTTTAGTATTTGCATGGCCAATTTTATTAATAAATAACATACGTCAAGGGGAAAGGGGGGCATAAAGATAGAAGAAAACACAAAATATCTCTCTTAATATTAGAACAATCGAAAAATGCGTAAGAAACAAAGTTGTAGAAAATCATGTTTGCTACAATTCATCACCTTATCTTTTTTGCTCAAACTCTAATGCGTACAGAGATATTGAGGAATTTAATTTTCAATCTTAAACCGTCAATATTTTTGTAAATATTAGGGTTACAGAAAAAATGATAAGAAACAAAATTACAGTAAAACTTAATACCTACAACTTTACTTCTTATAAAATTTTCGATTTTTCGAATATTAAGGGAGATATGTCAAATTTTCTGTTTCCCCCTCTCTCTAAACCCCCCTTTCCTCTGGTCCGATTTTACCCATTAACGAACTTGACCTTTTGAATACCAAAAGCGCTTCAAATACCAAATCTCATTCCGATAGAATAAAAACTGTGACCGCTAGAGTGATTACAGACACATATATATATATATATATATGTATATATATGTATATATATATATATATATGTCCATAGATATATATATATAAATTTTACAGATGGTGATTTTTGACATCTACAAGGTAGGATCGATGGACATTTGAAGAAATTTTTGCGAAATTTTGACTTCGGTACGGGACCAATAGCTCTATTTCCTTTCTGGAAATTCGCTAAAATGTACAAAGACGATCTGCAACAACAACCCAGAAGGCTCAAGACAAGTGGGATGATCAAGACTGGGATGGTCGGACGCTGTTGTACTGAATCTATACCAAATTGGATCCGGGAACTGGAAAGCCAAATTCTTGGAAAGAAAGTCCTAGAAGACCCCTTTAAGGGGGGCAAAAATGCTGCATGGACCGTAGAGCCAAGGATCAATCTATATAACTACTAATAAACACATGCAATCGTCAAATTTTTTTTTTTTTAAATTTTCTATAAAATAAATAAATACCCTTTGTTTAGCGAATTTCCTGAAAGGAAATAGAGCTATTGGTCCCGTACCGAAGTCAAAATTTCGCAAAAATTTCTTCAAATGTCCATCGATCCTACCTAGTAGATGTCAAAAATCCCCATCTGTAAAATTTATATATATATATCTATGGACATATATATATATATATATATACATATATATATATATATATATATATATATATATATATATATATATATATATATATATACATATATGTGTCTGTAATCACTCTAGCGGTCACAGTTTTCATTTTATCGGAATGAAATTTGGTATTTGACGCGCTTTTGGTATTCAAAAGGTCAAGTTCGTTAATGGGTAAAATCGAACAAGGGAAAAGGGGGGTTTAGAGGGAGGGGGAAACACAAAATTTGACATATCTCCCTTAATATTCGAAAAATCGAAAAATTTATAAGAAGTAAAATTGTAGTTACTAAGTTTTACTATAATTTTGTTTCTTATCATTTTTTCTGTTACACTAATATTTACAGAAATATTGACGGTTTAAGATTGAAAATTAAATTCCTTAATATCTCTGCACACATTAGAGTTTTAGCAAAAATGATAAGGTAATGAATTGTAGCAAATTTGATTTTCTACAATTTTATTTCTTACGCATTTTTCGATTGTTCTAATATTAAGAGAGATATTTTATATTTTGTGTTTTCTTCAATCTTTATATCCCCCTTCCTCCATTTCCCTCGACGTATGTCATTTATTAATATAATTGGCCTTGCAAATACTAAAATCATAAACGACATTTCATTTTGATCAGACTAAAATTGTGACCGCTAGAGAGTGATTTATGTATTCTAAGGAAATTCGCTAAGTTGAAGCAGCTCCTGCGTAACGAATTTTTCTCTTATAGAATTTTCTATAGAAGAGACGGACAATTCGAAAAACGTTACTTATACTCTGTTATTATAACTTATTGATCCATGATCGAGATAAATTGAAAGAAAGTTCAATAAATTTACAAAAAAAACACTCTTGTACACTCCCATTCAACAAAATTGAACCAACCTGAAATGTAAATTTTCTTACATTTAATAAAAGTCCTCACTTTTGTAACTCTCTGTATATTATATTTATTTATAAAAAAAGATAAGTAGTATATTTTTTAAATGTGAAAATGGAAGTTTTCTACTTTTAGCGAATTTCCTGAAAGGAAATAGAGCTATTGGTCCCGTACCGAAGTCAAAATTTCGCAAAAATTTCTTCAAATGTCCATCGATCCTACCTTGTAGATGTCAAAAATCACCATCTGTAAAATTTATATATATATATATCTATGGACATATATATATATATATATATATATATACATATATATATATATATATATATATATATATATATATATATATATATATATATATATATATATGTGTGTCTGTAATCACTCTAGCGGCCACAGTTTTCATTTTATCGGAATGAAATTTGATATTTGAGGCGCTTTTGGTATTCAAAAGGTCAAGTTCGTTAATGGGTAAAATCGAACAAGGGGAAAGGGGGGTTTAAAGGGAGGGGGAAACACAAAATTTGACATATCTCCCTTAATATTCGAAAAATCGAAAAATTTATATGAAGTAAAGTTGTAGGTACTAAGTTTTACTGTAATTTTATTTCTTATCATTTTTTCTGTTACCCTAATATTTACAGAAATATTGACGGTTTAAGATGGAAAACTAAATTCCTCACTATCTCTGTACACATTCGGGTTTTAGCAAAAATGATAAGGTGATGAATTATAGCAAACATGATTTTCTACAACTTTATTCCTTACGCATTTTTTGATTGTTCTAATATTAAGAGAGATATTTTGTGTTTTCTTCTTTCTGTATGCCCGCATTTCCCCTTGACGTATGTCATTTAATAATAAAATTAGCCTTACAAATAGTAAAATCATATACGACATTTCATTTTGATCACACTAAAATTGTGACCGCTAGAAAGTGATTTATATATTTTAAGGAAATTCGCTAAGTTGAAGCAGCTCCTGCGTAACGAATTTTTTATTTATGTAAACAAGTCAGTGGTAGAGTAAGAATATGTAATGTAAATACATGTTAAGTGTTATATCTCCCTTTTACGTATAAAAATTAAATAAAATGTTGTATCTGTCAAAAACATTTACTACAAGAATAATCGAAATTGTGAGAGACTGTTTCGATTCAGGTCGGTTCAATTTTATGAAACGGGAGTGTACATTAGGTTTTTATAGAATTCATTTCTAAATTTGCATTCGTTTCAAATTCACAATATGTTCCAACATCAAATGCGGAAAATAAGTATAAATAACAGAGTTAGAATTTAATATTTAACAAAAATTGTATCCCTATTATTTTCCGAAATTAAAGATTCAGTTTACATTTGTATTATTTGTTGTAGCCTCTTGATCTTTACGACAGGACGTATACTTACTAAAATACATGAATAAACAATAACATGTCAACTATAACCATTCAGTGAATAGGTTTCAATACGATGTAACAACAACAATTTGATATCAACGCCATATGACATTCATATACACACAAGAATGCCTGGCTCGAATCTTTGAGTTGAAATATGGAAGTTTTCATAACATATTATTAACAAACAAAAACAAAATTATTTAATCCTCTATCAACCAATAAAAATTACGTTAGCTAAAATATTTTTTTGTTCCAACAAAATGATTTGACATTCCACACCAGAGCTCTTCATACTGCCTACTAGAGCTCCCTTTCCTACTGCCGATGATTTCGTTACAATCGAAATACCGGTATTTAGGCGTAAGTTTTATATAACTTTGTTTCGAGTATTGTCGTATAAGTTTTATTATTTGAATAACGAAACCTCAGATGGAAGAGACATACGTTATTACGGATACGGAGATACGCTATTACGGATCAAATATAAAAGCTGCAAAGACGATCGATCAGCTTAATTTTGTCGAGTATTGAGTTGAGTTTTATCTTTTGTAGAGTAACGCCCAAACACTCAATACTTTGTATTCTAATACGATCAGCGTTTTAGAGAGATACATTTTGTATACCATAAACAGGTTTTACTGAATACATTCGGGGTGAGATGCACCGTATATGTTATATCCAGAGATTAGCAGTGAAAAATAGTGTGGCTGAATGATTCTTCCTCTACGCCGCACACCCGGCACATAATCGATTCACTGTGGAGTCCCATTGAGTGTAGGTGCTTTCGTAGGTGATAATGCCCGGTGATGAATCCGGTTACCTTTCGAAGTTGCATCCTTCTGGCTATTGCCAAGATATGGGAGAAGCGAACCACAGACTAAAGTAGAAGGGGAAGCACAATGTCGCAAGGACAACAGTTTTCATACCCCAAGATTTATCTATCTATCTAAATTGGATTGAATGCGTCCAAAAAAATAGAAGAATATCCACAAAACAAACATTAAAAAATCTAAAAAGCCAATTTATAAAATGAGTTGGATTAAAAAATATCGCTTTTCGTTCTTGATAACTGACCCACAAGTACCAATGCAATTTTTGACACTAGATAGATAGATAGATAGATAGATAGTTCTTGGGGTCTAAAAAGTATTGCACTTTGACCTTATGGTCCATTGTGCTCCCCCTTCCATCTCAGTCCAACGAGATTCGCTTCTTCCATATGTTGGTATTAGCCTGGAGCTTCCTTATCAGGTCTTCCCAAAGGTCCATATATTCGGGGTGAGATGCACCAAATATCCTGTATCTACTGTAACCTAGAGTTTCGCAGTCAAAGATAATGCGGCTGGATGTTTCTTCCTCCGCAGGGAATAATGGCAGGTATTGAATCCGATAACTCTCCGCAGTTGCATTTGGTTCAGCCTCAGTGCATCGAGAGATAGCCTCCTTGTTACACTCTGAGGCAGTACTTTCGGTGTTTAGTATTTGACCACTCGTTGATCACCTGTTTTCAGGCAGTCCTTGGAATTCCTAAAATAGGCTTTGAGCCAAAAAGGTATTCCGACTCTCTTCTTTGCTAAGGTATCTGCTTTGTCGTTTCCTTCGACACCACTGTGACCCGGCACCCAGATCAATTGAACATTGTTCCGTTTTGCCAGTTTCAGAAGTGACACTAGATACTAAGAAGCCATTACAACTCAATTTCGATATTATGGCATTCTGTAAATAGCCAACGTTGCTGCCTGCCTGTGTGTATAGAGGTAAAAAATAATGCAGAGTAGGTAAACATGTTAAAATATAATATATCGCATCATAAGTGATACATATCACGTGCAAGGTAAATTCTATGTATCTCCGTCTAATTTTTGGCATGATGTCATTCTAAAAGATAAAAACAAAACATGTATGAAATATGTTGACGTATATCTCATATATCCTTTTGCACTACTCCTGGGCACTGTGTGTTGCTTGTTTCTTGCTTATATATATATGGTAGATACAACACAATATCTCACAACATTTTATGTATAACGAATTCGATCATATTTTTTATTTGCGTGTACAAAGGAGAATAGATCAAATTTTACATAAAAGTTGGCTGTTATAAATAATAATCAAAATATGTATCTACATATATGTAATATAAAATGCACCTGATGTTACTGGAAAAATTCTGCACAGAATATTTTCGTTTCCTTTTTGTCTGTTGGTATATATAGAAGAATTTATCTCTATACATCAAGTTAGTATGAAACTTAAACATATGGCAGGTTTAGGAAACTCTACAGGTCTGCAGTAAACAGAGAAATTAATCGTTACCACCATCTTAATAAATAAATTTGTTACGCAGGAGCTGCTTCAACTTAGTGAATTTCCTTAAAATATATAAATCACTTTCTAGCAATCACATGTTTAGTCTGATCAAAATGAAATGTCGTGTATGATTTTACTATTTGCAAGGCTAATTTAATTAATAAATGACATACGTCAAGGGGAAATGGGGGCATAAAGAAAGAAGAAAACAAAAAATATCTCTCTTAATATTAGGACAATCGAAAAATGCGTAAGGAATAAAGTTGTAGAAAATCATGTTTGCTACAATTCACTACCTTATCATTTTTGCTCAAACTCTAATGTGTACAGTGATATTAAGAAATTTAATTTTCAATCTTAAACCGTCAATATTTCTGTAAATATTAGGGTAACAGAAAAAATGATAAGATATAAAATTACAGTAAAACTTAGTACCTACAACTTTATTTCTTATACATTTTTCGATTTTTCAAAAATTAAGGGAGATATCTCAAATTTTGTGTTTCCCCCTTTCTCTAAACCCCCCTTTCCCCTTGTTCGATTTTACCCATTAACGAACTTGACCTTTTGAATACCAAAAGCGCCTCAAATACCAAATTTCATTCCGATAAAATGAAAACTGTGACCGCTAGAGTGATTACAGACACACATATATATATATATATATATATATATATATATATATATATATATATATGTCCATAGATATATATATATAAATTTTACAGATGGTGATTTTTGACATCTACTAGGTAGGATCGATGGACATTTGAAGAAATTTTTGCGAAATTTTGACTTCAGTACGGGACCAATAGCTCTATTTCCTTTCAGGAAATTCGTTAATTACGGACATTTTTTTTCTTCGAAGTTTTACTTCTCCTCGAGGGCTTCAAATGCAGTGTATTTGATAGAATATGGTTGTGACACAGTAAGCAATGATCTATTGTACAACAATTCACACGACTTCGAGAAAAAATTCGTTTGTTTTTTGTTTTGTAACGTCTGCGTGAGAGTTTTAAAGATTTTACCCTTCTTTTAAATGTTTAACCGACTGTCCCCCAAGGAGGGTAATGTTTTACGAGTTTGTGTAGATAGAAAGATAGATATAGGGATCTAAAAAGTACAGCACTTCGACCTAATGTTCCATTGTGTTCCCGCTTCTACTTCAGTCTGGCGAGATTCGCTTCTCCCATAACGGCAATAGCCAGGAGTTTGCTGATCAGGTCTTCCAGAAGGTTCATATATTCGGGGTGAGATGTACCGAATATCTTGGATCTGCTGTAATCAGAGGTTCGCAGTTAAAGATGTTGTGGCTGGATGTTTCTTCCTCATCACCACACAATCTACAGATAATGGACCCTTTATGCAATCCCATTGTGTGTAGATGCTTCCGCAGGGGATAATGCCCGGAGTGTGTCTATATATGTATGCAAATTTTTTGACTCACTCTGTAGCCTAAGCGGCTTGATGGATTTTATTATATTAGGTGTTGTTAGAACCGTCTTAGATTTGGGAGTCACATTTCGTATAGTATTTAAATATGACGTGGCATAGGGTAGAATGTAGAGGGGAGAGTGTGTGAGTATTTACCCAAATTGTTTGAAGAAAGCTATAGGAGATAGCAAAATAATGACAAGAGAAGACCCTACGTAAATTTTCCTTAAAACTCTAGAAATTCGTTCAGATGTTCAAAGTGATCTTTGGTGAATTATGGGACAACCTTTATATATCATACATACAGGGTATAAAAATATCCCGCAGATCATCCTGTATTTTAACCTATTATCCTATTGGTTGCCGGTATGCGTATTTAAACAGATCTATGTAATTTCTTTTCCATTTTTCACATAATTTTATTCTTGCATTTATCCGTTCCTTTTGAATATTTTATTTTCATCATCATGATGACTCACCATTCCATCTCTTTTTTATATTATTCAACATAATAACATTAAAATTACAAAGGCTATATATTCTATACTAATGTTATTATTTTAATATAAATTATACACTGTGATATTTATATAATTAAAACAGGAATAAATGAATTTCTTTTAGTAAAACATTTATTCTTTAAAAAACAGACACCTTAACGCCGCTATACAACCCGAATGTGTTTATACCGAGTGTTTTATATCAACGAAACGGTTATAACGAACTGGTTTAGTTTCGAAACAGCTCAATGTCTAAATGTTTTGAAAGAAGTTGTGCCAAAGTTGTGTGGAATGTGGTCTAAAGTTGTATGATATATGTGTGCAAATATTTTCATGATGAATTTCTAGCAGTAGCCAATGAGTTGTAGGGACTACGATAGGGACATATGTTTCGTTAATTTTTATTGCTTTCAACTCTCAATGGACACATCATTAAAGTGTCCATTCTGATTGGATACTTAAGAGTAATAAACCAGTCCAAGTTGCCAAGCGGTCTAAGGCGTTATGTCTGTGCAGTATGCCCACTTGGACACTGGGAGGTTATGGATCGAATCCCAACATCGGGAGTTTGAAAATTATTAAGAAAAAAAGGCAGTTAATTGACTACACTGTTGGCGTATGGACAAGAACGAAGTAACTGGCTATGCTTTAGAAGGTTTTCTGTAGTTTCCTTCACGAACTCCAGATGAATAGCGGCATAGTTCCTATCATAGTCGGGTGCAGCCACATATCCTACCAATTCCTAGTCAATACACAAAAATTCATTCCACACCACTCACATCCTCACATCCTTGGGCATCACAATGGACCTTATGGTCGAAGTGTAGCCCGTCCAGAGCTGCCTGTATAATCTATCTATCTTTCTATCTATCTAACCTTCCAGTTTCGAGTATAGTGCCTTAACCAACTGGACCACTCGGACTAACAAATATATGACTAGCCTTTCTGGTGACTGACCTATATCTAACTGAATGTAGTTTCTTTTTTAGTCAATATTCTTAGTTCTTTAACAGCAATTATACATTTCATTAACATGATACTCAAATTAGTTCAACTACATTAACAATAACATAAAAAGTTCTTTTAATTCTATAATAATTAAGATACTTATACACAAGAAATAATATTAAATATCTATATCTGTCTCTTCATCTTTTAAAGACAAACCGGAAACCTGTAGTAAGCAAAGTAAAATATGATATGATTGTTACTTGTAAATGTTTAGTTTCTTTCTTTTTGTCACGTTTTGTACACCTAGGTGTACTCTCGATTCATGATGAATAAATAAATATTCTTATTTAAAAATAACATATCTTAACGAAACATTTCCGGGCCCATGATGAGTTTAATTTGATTAATTTTGTATACAATTGAAATCTCAAGAGAACGTTGGACAACATATTTGTACAGAGTAGTCCATTAAACACAGCACGAACAGCTTGTTGAAAAACTGATGTTTGATTACTAGGAAATTTTTAATACGGTCAGCATATTTAGTGTATATTTATTCGATTGCACCATTGAAGGCTGATGAGAAGGTCAGAATGGGTGGTAATGCTCCAGTAAACGGCCCGTTTCTTGGAATGCCGAAGAGCACAATAACATAAAAGAATGGGCGATACAATAGTCTAACTGTTCTTGGGTAAATACTTATGGTCAAGATCATGCAAAGGTTCTTATAAAAATCGTCTCATGGAAAAAGGTCTCTACTTACTAGCCTTCTTAGATAGATAGATAGATTGTAGAGACTGCCCTGGACGGGCTACACTTCGACCATAAGGTCCATTGTGGTGCTTAATGATGTGAGGATGTGAGTGGAGTGGAAGGAATGTTTGTGTATAGACTAGGAATTGGTAGGATATGCCAATACAGCTGACTATGCTAGGAACTATGCCGATATTCAGAGTTCGTGAAGGAAACTGCAGAAAACCTTTTCAAGCATAACCGGTTACTTCGTTCTTGTCCATACGTCGACAGTTTATTCAATTAACCGCCCTCCCTTTTTTTTCTTAATAATTAATAAACTGCCGATGTCGGGACTCGAACCCATAACCTCCCTGTTTCCAAGTAGGCATACTGCGCAGACATAACGCCTTAGACCGCTCGGCCACTTGTATAAGCCTTCTCACCGGCCACTACAAACTCAATATACATATTCAACTGAGTCAATCCCATAGGACTGATCTTTGCAGATGTTGTGATGAGGAAGAGGAACTCATAGCAGAATTCAGATATGTGAATTTCTAGAAGGCCGGAATTCACATTCTGTGCGAATGCGAAAGTCTCGCTCTCAAAAGATACATCATTTGGGATGGACAGATCTACAGGCAGATGAAATTAATGTGTTGTCGCCGAGGAATATCCTAACATTTCTCAAGACCATAGGACTTCTAGAAAACCTTTGAAGGAAAAGAGGAACAACAGATCAAATTGGTCGCGGTACAAAAGCTTTTTATAAGACCTACTCCAGACTTGAATCTTATTTGATCACGATTGCACCAAATGAAAAAGATATGATTACCTCCTTTTAATTAACATTCTGGCTAAAGGCCATTTTGTAGAGAGCCATAATAATTTTAGCCAAAACGAAGCAGTCAGGATAAATTTATACTTTTTGTTTCTAAACTTTTTGATTCTCTATCTAGAAACAAATAATAAAACGTTTGCACAAAAAATTCTTCACAAAAACCGAAATGGGATGAATGGAAATGGATATACCTCCCATGTCTAAAAACTGTTTCAAATACTTCTTCGTAAACTGAATGAATTTGACTGAAATCGATTGAGTTGGCATGCTCATCAGCTCCAAAAACTCTTAGTGGGTGGTAAATGTCCAGCCGGAATCAGAATGGTTTAACGGTTTAAAACTGTTCCATGTCCAGCCGTACTCATTTACCACTAAGCAAATCGGCACATTGTTACTGATTTCATTCATTTAGCTGGAAGTTTTGTTTAGAAGGGCTGCACCGATTTCGATGCGGTTTGATCAGATGGTTGATAATTTTTTCATATACGTGACGCGTAACGTATACGTATTTTGGTTTAAATATAGGCGCGGTGCTGAAGAAAAGATAATATACAGACTGTTATTTATAAAACCGGTGTATTTCCTTAAAATAACAACTAACTTAGTTAATTGCTCAAATACCCGGTTTCAGACAAAAGTTGTTTATTTAAAAAAAAGTGACATTTTTTGTTTTTAAATGTCTCTTACGGTTTCAAAGATAGACAGTATTGCCCATTTTTCTCGCTATCTCTTTTCGTTTTTGAGTTATCGTGTTGACAAACAGACAGCCATTACTAAGTCAAAACTAAACTTACAATACTCTTGTGTTATAAATACCGGGTTCAAAAACGACAAATTGTATGTTGTACAGATAATTTCACATCAAATATATGAATCTCTACGAATATAATTTTAATAATTAAAATCAATAAACTATATCTTAGTTTAAAGCTACGCTCAGCGGGTAATGGCTGGCTAGAATTAAAATAAATTTTTAACTTTATTCACTACAAACAACAATTATAATAATTTCATACTGTCTGTATGTATATACATAACAATTTTTTAAATAACAAAACAAGTTCTTTAGTACCTTCCAACACAAACCAACTGTATTAATTTCTGAACTGTATCGTATGTAATGGTTATACTCGTAGACACGAGATACGAAAACTTACTACAAATAAAGATCGTTTGTTTTGACAGAAGGATACAGTTCGCTTATGCTAACAGTAAATTAATTGAAATAAAATACAGAAATTTTGAACATAGCATTAGTAGTAAAATAGTAATGATTTTGATCTAGACCTGGATGCACTCCTTCCTATGCAATTGTTTTTTCAAACAATTATAAAGCAACTGTCAAAATGAATTTGACATAACCTTAGTTAAAAAATTCGAAAAACACAAAACTTAATTACGTACAGATAAACTTGGTGATTTTCTCCAGAAGCAGGAATGATTTAGGCAAGGTTAAAGTTACATCATCAAATTTATTTCCTAGAATCAGTTTTTGATCTCATTTTTCCGAATCTGTTTTAGTTTTGTCAGAATCTGTAGTTCTGCATAGTTCATTGTTTATTTTACCGTATATTTCATGAAATCCTCAAATTGTTTACTATTTATCTCTTGGTAGTAAGCTATATAGTTATTAAAAGTCAATATTTCATGATGTTTTTGTTTTGTAGAATCGCTCATTAAGATGACTCCATCAGAACCAGCTATCATTCTTCTAATTCACAAACGGAAGATTCAGATATCCATTCATACAAAATAACCATATTTAGGTAGATAATACAGAATACTTGAAAAATAGTAAATTAAGGAACAACATTCATACTAAAATAACTGGCGGAATGACATCGATGATTTTCGGAATGCACTTAATAACGGAAGGTACTTATAAACCCTAATCCTATTTATGATTCCAAAAATATTTTTAAATATAAATACAAGATGATTTGTTAGTTCGCCGATAAAATTTTTGAAAGATAAAAGCAGATATTTTCAGAATGATGCAAACCTTTCAATAGACTTTTCATGGACCATGAAGTAGGAAAGGTTAGTGAGAGTTGATCGCAAAAATCATTTTAGCCTTCAGGCGAATCCAAATATGATAATTGGTGGAATTGGAACCGCTTCTTCCGGATTCGAATTATTTTTCCCAGTCCATATAACATAGGTGGTATTTATTGCAGAAGTAAGCTTATATAAGTAATATTAAGGGATTTCCAAACTATTATTAGGATGTCAAGAAGTTCACGAAATTCACAATATTAGTAAAATAAATCCTCAGAAATCAGCTGAATTTTTTTGAGAATTTATCCCCATGGCGTTTTTGAGAAAATCGTTACGTAAGTTGGAGAAATTTAACATGCATCTTCATAAACATGGTGAAATAAAATGCTCGATTTTGACTGTTTTTACTTCGAACTCTCTCAATATAGTGACGGTTGTTCTGAAATTCGACACATACTTTCCTCAATTCCTTAGAAATATTTTTCCTTAAAGTTTTGGTAGAATGTCTATCGGGTTGGTAAGTTTTTTGATAAAATATGCGTAAAAAAGTGCATTTTTTTTATGTCCGCAGCAGAAGGTTAATTTTTATGGTTCAGTTGGCATCCTGAATACCGGCGCGCTGTTTGAAAGTCGTTTGAAATTATATACTAGTATATGTATGATGACTAGTATATATATGATATGTTATGTGACGAATGGGAACACTGACGACAACGGAGAGCTGTTTTAACAACGCGCAGCAGTACCAACATATTTTTTTACGCATATAATTTTCTATACAGTTCTTTTCGCGCGGGTACCCGATCAACTGATATAGTTGGGAAATACCTTAAGTAGTAGTGGGGAAATTGCATTTAATGTAAAAGAGCGCACAACCACTTCCTTCGCAGGACATGCATAGACCAACAGGATAGGCGGGAAGACCTGAAGCTTTCCATTTACAATTCTAAGCAGATCTAGTGCTAATTTGAAAGAATTTTCTAGAGCTATAAATAAACCTAGATTTTAAATATAACAACCAGTGCAACGTCTCGGATTGGTAAGGCTTGGCGTATAATATATATATATATATATATATATACATATATATATATATATATATATACATATACATATATATATATATATATATATACATATATATATATATATATATATATATATATATATATATATATATATATATATATATATATATATATAATATACACAAATATCTTTCCATCCTGTTCCGTTATGTTTTTCGAATTAAATTAAATTATATTCACATTTATCTGTATGTTACGAAAGATTTTTTTCTCTTGCATGAAATGAACAACTAATGGTACTTTGAATTTCTTTAAAAAACAAATAATAAAAATACTTAAAAAATGTACATTTTATCCACATCAGATAAATTAAACGTAATGGTTGTAACCTAATCTCTTCTCCTAAATATGTATATATATATATATATATATATATATATATATATATATATATATATATATATATATATATATATATATATATATATATATATATATTCTTTTTATTAACCACTTTAAAAAAAATCTTATATTTTTTTGTTTTACCACTACTTTTATTTCTTTGTAACTTTTTTGTGTTTTTCTTTACATTTCTTAATTATGTTGTGTAAAATATTCTCTCATATTCGCTTGCCAATGCATAACAATGATTTTTTTAGCAAGAAAATATGATTATATACTTTTTTAATTAGTATAGTATGGTAAAATTTAATAATTGTTGTATACGATTTTTTATTTTTTTTTTGTGAAACTTTAGTTCTTAGGTAATTATAATAAATGTCTTTTCCTACAGAAAATTCCGATAAGTATCTGTTGTTTTCAAGAGACGGGACATAAAATTCAAATAAGATAATTGTAGATGTCGTCAAAAAATATCGTTAAAATAATTACTTTATGCTCTTTATCAGTGAGATAATTCAATTTAATAAATTTTATTAACTTTAGACAGATTGTACAGGCTTCTCTAGATGGGCTAATGGGCTACACTTCGACCATAAGGACCATTGTGATGCCTAAGGATGTGAGGATGTGACTGGAGTGGAAGGAATTTTTGTATATAGACTAGGAATTTGTAGGATATACGGCTGCAGCTGACTATGATAGGAACTATGCCGATATTCATCTGGGGTTCGTGAAGGAAACTGCAGAAAACCTTCTCAAGCATAGCCGATTGCTTCGTTCTTGTCCATACGCCGACAGTTTAGTCAATAAACCGCCTCTTTTTTTTCTGAATAATTGACAAACTGCAGATGTTGGGATCCGAACCCATAACCTCCCAAGTAGGCATACTGCGCAAACATAACGCCTTAACCGTTATATATAAGTAAGAGATATACAAATTTGTATTTTTGCTACAAATTTTAATATTAATTTTTTTTCTTTCTTATTATTGTATTGTCACCGGTTCTTATTACGTCTGCGAAATTTCAGATTATTCAGACGTCCGGAAGTGGGTGAAGGTTCACTCAAAAAATTCCAGTGCATCCATACATGGATAGATAGATACATACAAGTCAAGCTAATAAAAGCATGTTAAAAAGTATCCGATGTCCTATATCCGGATTCCAATTATCTTCATACCAAATTTCATCAAAACTGTTTTAGTGGTTGAGCCATGAAAACGTAACAAACAGACCTTATTTCTTTCGCATTTATGATAATTATTATGTATATTTATAAATTTCACTTATCAAAGGGCAAGTTCTTTTATCAAAGGGCCCACAATGTACGATCTCAACACAAATTCAACATAATAATTAACCACCATTTCGAAAATTCATATAATGAAATAAGAAATTATTTGATTGTATTTTTAACCCCTAAAAAGACCATTAACAAAAGGGATAGATGGTTGTTAAATGGTTTTACAAAGAACGGCTCATAACTAACTACATTGTTGTGTTGGTTGGTTCTGTTGTTGTTGTTGTTGTTGTTTCTACTAGCTTGTGTGTATTTTCCATAATATTTTAATAACTACTTGTTTATTGTCTTACATAGATAATAATAATATTCTACCAGTTTATTATAGTGTGGTTGGTGACAACCTCATATAGAGGAACGTAATAGAACGTTATATTATTATAATAAAGCAAAATGATTCCGTTTGTATTATGGAAATCATAATATTCATATCAACACTTTTGTTTATATATATATACATATACATATATATGTATATATATATATATATATATATATATATATATATATATATATATATATATATATATATATATATATATATGTATGTATGTATATATATAAACACATGTTTATAATACTTAATGCAACTAGTATACAATTACACAGTGATTAGCCTTAAAATTTGGGTATACCAAGAGACTAAATTAATTCATCAGGCAGAGGAACAATTTACATTTGGCCACAAAAGTTGATAACATAAAATGACGACAGCCTCTTAAGGTATGTTCAATTTAGTATACTCATACAGTAGATAGTTTGCAAAGGCTGCCATGGACGGGCTAAACTTTGACTATAAGGTCCATTGTGATGCCTAAGGATGGAAGGATCTGAATGGAGTGGAAGGAATTTTTGGGTATAGACTAGGATTTGGTATGATATGCGGCTGCAGCCGACTATGATAGGAACTATGCCGATAGTCATGTGGAGTTCGTGAAGGAAACTGCAGAAAACCTTCTCGAGCATAGCCGCTTACATCGTTCTTGACCATACGCCGGCAGTTTAGTGAATTAACCGCCCCCTTTTTTTTTTCTCAATAATAGGGAATATGCATGAAAAGTTTTTTTCACTTGAATTGAAGCATGTTTACTTGACAAATATCAAGGTAAAATTACTTTTTAAATAACTTAAAAAATAAGCGAGATATGAATGATTGAAATTCCCGATTAGACAAAGAGGGTGATAGCCCTCTTGATATGTTATGTGACGTCATATTACACTTTCACCATTTAAATTACACGTAAAACTCCGTTTTTAGTATTTTTGCAAGAAAGCGACAGATAATAATGTTTAAAACCTTATAGCTTCCTTGATATTTGTCGGATTCTAATTTCGTTTTTAAATATTATTGCAGTATTAACAGTATTTTCATATTCTGAAAATATATGTGAAAAAAAATTGTCATGCATATTCCCCATTGACAAACTGCCGATGTCGGGATTCGAACCCATAACCTTCCAGTTTCCAAGTAGGCATACTGCGCAAACATAACGCCTTAGATCGCTCGGCCACATGGACTGTATGCACCAACAGAAGTATAACTTCAAAAACAACTAATTTATTCCGGGCATATTTCTTGGATATTTCTGTAGTAAAGGTATAGAGATATTCAGATAAGATGTAAAAAACTGCATATCTCAAATTTTGGAAATTAGGATTTGGCAGACATATTTTTGTTCTCTTCATTTAGTAGTGAGACCTCTATTCAAAAGGTCTGTGTCTAATTTAACTTGGATGAACGTTATCCAAATAGATGAAATAAAAAATAAAAGATATTCTAGATAAAAATAATTACTACATTTTATTGTCATATACTATTACCAGATGAAACTGCCTGTTTGATTGCAACAAAGTATAATGATAGGAAAAAACGAGTATGGAGGTGGGTGTGCTTAGATGTTTATGACCTCGTGCGAGTTAAGTTTAAAATACAACAAAAATCGAACAACAAATAGATAAACAATACTGAAGCATGATAAGAAAGCGAAGAGATATGTAGGGAAGAAACAAATACCCATACATAGACTGACAGGGGGATCAAGTTGCCAGCAAGCAATCAAGGTATCCTAACTATTTGATGGATGCTACAGATTAATGCAAATCCAGTAAGTAAAGATAATATAAAATTATACACTGCCGTCAGAAAGTTTTATTGCATATCAATGATACTATCACTATAATTTGTTAACCTTATATTTAAATACTGATATGAAAAAATTAACTCGTCAACCAGGAATCGAACCTCGGGCCTCTGGATATCTAATCCAGTATGCTTCCGCTACACCAAAGACGACTGTGACGTAACAGCCAACCTTTTCATATCATTCTTATTTTTATTTATTTAGACAGTATTACTTCTATCGAAGTTATTATTCATATATATTTATTTGTGTATACTTAAGCTTATACTTACGGCTTGTAAAGACATTGTGTGTAGTTTGAACTGGGAGTTTATGGGTTCGAATCCCAACATCGGCAGTTTGTCAATTATTGAGAAAAAAAGGGATGACTACTTGACTAAACTGTCGGCGAATGGACAAGAACGAAGTAAATGGATATGCTTGAGATGGTTTTCTGCAATTTCCTTCACGAACTCCAGATGAATATCGGCATAGTTCCTTTCATAGTCGGCTGCAACCAATTCCTAGTCTATACACAAAAATTCCTTCCACTCCACTCACATGCTCATATCCTTGAGCATCACAGGTCAAGTGTGTCCCGTCCAGGACAACCTCTACAATCTATCTATTTACGTCATTGGATTAAAGAAAATTACGATACGCTGCTTACTTTTTCTAGGAAAGAAACAACTTTTGCTTTCCAAGGGTGTTATTCGAGGAAAATTGAACCACACTACAGTAGGCACTACTATTTGTTAAGCTATTAGGAAAAGGTTAGTTGTTTGCACGGAATGCTACAAGCTTTGTTATTAGCGGTTATTGTTAAAAAGTAATAAAAATTTATAAAAAGTTCAAAACCACTTAATTCTGATCCCGGAAATATAGGGTCTAATTTCACGAGAGAGTATTTGACCAAAATTGAAAAACGTACAATTCCCCGAAGGGAATTTTAAGCTAGTAAAACATACCTTTTTTTGAATGAAACCATTTATGTGGATTCTCTAAAACGGACTTAAAACCCCATTATATATGAATTATTTGGAGTCTAATATTCACAAATTTGCCTCCTATTTAGAAAACTTTATGAAAATTTTTACCCCATTACAAGTTAAGTCGTATATAGCATGTAAACAATTAAGAATATCCGCAGTTTTTGTAAAACGAGAATTCTCAAGTTGACATGTGATTTGTTTCAAACTAGACAGTTCCCATGCCTCTTCACTTAATAATATAATGGATATTAACAAATTTTTTTTGGCTTTGGAAAAATTGGAAAAAAAACTGCTATTTGAAAAATTGGTATTAGCCTATGGCATATGTGCACCCAATATCCCTGTTCGATGTATATTGTTGAAAAGTACGAAGAAGCCATGAAAATCGTTCCTACTTTCAGTTCTTTAGTTCCAAATGTGAGATGCAGATGAAACATCTTTGTATACTCCATGATATAAAGTTAACTCATATATATTTATTTGTGTATACTTAAGCGTCAACAATACGATGTTTGTCCAAACATCGTATGATCCAAACATTGTTTGGATTTTGGACAAACATCGTATTGTTGAATAAAACTGCGGATATTCTTAATTGTTTACATGCTATATACGACTTAACTTGTAATGGGGTAAAAATTTTCATAAAGTTTTCTAAATAGGAGGCAAATTTGTGAATATTAGACTCCAAATAATTCATATATAATGGGGTTTTAAGTCCGTTTTAGAGAATCCACATAAATGGTTTCATTCAAAAAAAGGTATGTTTTACTAGCTTAAAATTCCCTTCGGGGAATTGTACGTTTTTCAATTTTGGTCAAATACTCTCTCGTGAAATTAGACCCTATATTTCCGGGATCAGAATTAAGTGGTTTTGAACTTTTTATAAATTTTTATTACTTTTTAACAATAACCGCTAATAACAAAGCTTGTAGCATTCCGTGCAAACAACTAACCTTTTCCTAATAGCTTAACAAATAGTAGTGCCTACTGTAGTGTGGTTCAATTTTCCTCGAATAACACCCTTGGAAAGCAAAAGTTGTTTCTTTCCTAGAAAAAGTAAGCAGCGTATCGTAATTTTCTTTAATCCAATGACGTAAATAGATAGATTGTAGAGGTTGTCCTGGACGGGACACACTTGACCTGTGATGCTCAAGGATATGAGCATGTGAGTGGAGTGGAAGGAATTTTTGTGTATAGACTAGGAATTGGTTGCAGCCGACTATGAAAGGAACTATGCCGATATTCATCTGGAGTTCGTGAAGGAAATTGCAGAAAACCATCTCAAGCATATCCATTTACTTCGTTCTTGTCCATTCGCCGACAGTTTAGTCAAGTAGTCATCCCTTTTTTTCTCAATAATTGACAAACTGCCGATGTTGGGATTCGAACCCATAAACTCCCAGTTCAAACTACACACAATGTCTTTACAAGCGCGGCTACTTGGCTGGTTATCAAATGACGTTACTATTAACATGTAACAATACAAGAAGCTTTACGTATTAGCGTTATTTTAACTATATTTTCATTTAGTTAAGTTTTGAATATCGATCATCTGAGTCAATTTTTATGGAATTATAAGTTTTTCATAAGCTACAAAATAATTTACACAGATATTAATGTTTGATCGTTTTACATTTAATCTCAAAATAAACAAAATAATGATATATTTTACAAATCAGCATGTTGCCATCATTTATTTGGCATCAATTTATAATTATGAAAAGAATATATTTCCGTTTTGGCACTGGACCAAATAAAAATTTAGTATATTTCTCAATACGGAAGTTTTAGTTTGGTTAATAACAATATACACCATCCATATATGGAAAATACACGTACTATGACCCACACAAGTTGATGTCAGTTTTTAAAATGTTATTTTGGATTTGTGCTTTCTCGATTCGGTTTTCGAAATTTTTTCGAAAACCGAATTAACAAGGCACAAATCAATGTTACAATTTTAAAAACTAACATCATCGCCCTTTTTACATAGTATTAATGTATGTCCAAACTATATCAGCGGATCGGGTACCCGCGCGAAAAGAACTATAAAAAATGATATGTGTAAAAAAAGTATGTTGGTACTCCTGCGTGTTGTTGAAAACAGCTGTCCGTTATCGTCAGTGTTCCCATTCGTCACATAATATATCATACTTATACTAGTCATCATACATATAGTAGTATATAATTTCAAACGACTTTCAAACAGCGCGCCGGTACTCAGGATGTGAACTGAACCATAAAAAATAACCTCATGCTGCGGATATGAAAAAAATGCACTTTTTTACGCATATTTTATCAAAATACTTACCAACCCGATGGACATTCTACCAAAGTTTTAAGGAAAAATATTTCTAAGGAATTGAGGAATGTATGTGTCGAATTTCAGAACAACCATGACTATATTGAGAGAGTTCGAAGTAAAATCAGTCGGAATCGTGCATTTTATTTCACCATGTTTATGATGATTCATATTAAAATTCTCCAACTTACGTAACGATTCTCTCAAAAACGTCATGGGGAATAAATTCTTAAAAAAATTCTGCTGATTTCTGAAGATTCATTTTAGTAATATTGTGAATTACATTCGAGACAACCTAATAATAATTTATTAATACCATAATAAAATTTTGGATCGTAGTTTACATATTTTTTTTCTGAATGTTCGCTGTTCATCTTATCGTCTTATGTTACATAACAATATCTTCACTAGCAGTAGAAATGAACGTTTAATGAAGAAATGAAATTCTGATCGCGTTTCTGAACTCCAAATTCACTTTAATTATTACGTCGTATACAAATCCAATAAACAAATCATGTATATTCACTTAATATTTAAAAATAAACTTGATAAGGATGGAAATATATTTTTTTATTATTTAGAATTAAAAACAATTGTTTTACGTCAAAATCTTCTTCTCTTGTGTTACAAGTTTATTTATTTATTCTAAAAACAATATCAATGAACTCGTTTTGAATTTCTATTGATTTTTGTATCCTGGAATTTAATTTAGAAAAAATATTTTCTGTAACATAAAACTGTCCAAGTTTTGAATTTCATAAAATTAATTTTATAAATTTGGCGGAAGTGTCGATAAGTAGTGGAAGCTGTGGGAAATTACGTTGAGGTTTTTATTCTTAAAATAATAATTTTAATTTAATACGGACTAATATGTATAAAATAATTTATTCTACACTGATTTATAGCTCCATACAGATTCCTAACCTCATACAAATTGTCCAGAAAATTTGTGATTATGCCTTTTTAATAGGTTATATGAAAATACTTGTTAGATTTAAAACGAAAAACTTGCGATTTTTAATATTTTTTCATAATTTTGATGCTAAATATCGAGTGGTATATCGCTAAGTACCTATACACCATCACAATTATGGTCTTTTAAGTTCAGTTAATTCGGCCATAAATACAAACATCTGACCGAGGCTCTGTTTCCATGAGTATTCTACACACATGATATGTAAAAATTAAATAAATAAATGAACGTTATGATTATTAAAAATTCAATAAGATTATAAATGATTGCCGGCAAACAATAGCGTATAGACTTTTTTTACACAAATTTAATTGAATATATGCTATAGATAAAAAAATAGTAATCCCTTGGGTAATTACTGTAAATGATTCAACCTGTACTTTATTCAATCATATAAAAGATTCCAATGTTTATTATACTCTTAAATAACATAGAATGTTTCATTAGCGATGAAACCTTTAATTACAAAAAGAAAATATATCTATTTTTTCCAATGAAGGAGCTTTTATTTTTTTCTTTCTTTTTTTATATACATATACGATATTGTAGGAAGCACATACAAGCTAGATACAATGAACTAACAAAAGTGGTGTAGAAATGGCCAACTATGGTTTTATATTTTTTGCCATTTTATAAGTTATGGCCATATTTCAAATAATTGATTTAATATGTAATTAAATTTAAAATATATATAATATTCCTTAATGCTTGAAAGTAATCACATAGATTATTAAGTGTATACGCGCATGTTCGAGAAATATATTTCCTTTCATCTTTCTTTTATTCGCTCTATTTTTCAAGATAACCAATTCCATATTAGAGATTCGTTGTCACAAAAATGCTCCAAACTACACGTCAGAAGACTTTATTTATATTTTTAACATTATCTACAATAGTTTATGTACTTACTAAATTTCCTATCTATTTCGTGCTCAAGTTCAACTAATTCCTGAGAAACAGGACGTCAGATCTCCCTCAAATTAATATATGTGTATTTACAATTGATTAATAACATTTAAAAAATTCAGCTCGTTATCTTTACTTTGTCTTAATGTGCGTACAACCTTAATATGATTTAAATTTAAATTATTTGGAAACTCAATACACGTTACTGTCAATTCATTGGCCTTTTAGAAGTAAATGACGATCCAAAGGATTAAAACTATAGTCGGCCATTTTCTACACTATTTTTGATAGTCGATTGTACATATATACATACAAAATTGTTAATTTCCAGTGTATACAAATGTATTATAAATATAAATGCTTATCTTTTAATTCATAATGTGAAAACTACTCAGATACAGGATGTCCAGGGAGGAACGAACCAAACTTTAGGAATACATTCTGTACAAAATAACATAAAGCTTTACATAAAATAAAAATTTTTTGATTCGATTTTTGTTCGTTTTCGTTATTGTTTTGACAAAACAAAATTAGCAAAAAAAAACTTCTGGAATCAACAATTATTGTTTTTAAGGGTACCGTGTAGGGTGTTAAATAAAAGCTTTTTAAAGCCCGAAGTCAGCAATATATACGATATATTTTGTGTAGAAATTATTTTAAATGTTTTTATAAAAATAGGTAAAAATTGTTGCCCTCTATCATTATTACCAAGAGGGTCGTTTTCAGAAAAGTATGCTAAAATCATGAACATTGGGAAATGTTTGTAGATTGAACCAAAATTTAACAGGCTAGAAAAGCACATTTAAAAAAAATTTGATTGTGTTCTAGTACAGTTAAATTAGATTTTACAGCTCTATAGCAAAATAACAGTACTGTAACGCTGTTTACCTATTTCAATACTAATAATTTTTTTGATACCCTTTTTATCCCGGAACACTAATAGTGGAATTAAAGTTTGCATTTGACCGATTTTTGAGTGATAATCGAATGATGTCTTTACGAATATGAATATATATAAATGGTACTTCCGTCGTTATTTATTATAAAAAAATTTCTCCAAAGATTAAAATAGAAAGTAAAGATAGTCACATAGAGAATTCATGTGTGAAACAAGAATTCTATGTAACTTCTGAATAAGAATTTTATATAACAACGTATAACATAGAAAAGACAACTATGTTCTTACATTCATAGATTAATGAGTAAAGAAATATATCTTTGTGAGAAAGGTTATTTATTTACGAAGACTGTTTATACTAAATTCCAAAAAAAAAAATTCAGTAGCATTTTACTAGCAATTTTTATGTCGTTTTCAATTAATTCGAGGAACATGAAACGTTAAATACAAATATAAATGTCAAGCTGACGCACTACATTACATTATAGGTATAACTTTTAACCTTAGTAATCGAAACGCATGCGCAAAGAACACCAAAGACGCCCAATATCCACTAATCAGTACTATCTATTCCAGGAGTCGGAAACCTTTTTTGACTGCGGGTTAAAATCAAATCAAAATGTGAGTATTCAAAAGACATTTCGGGCCATCTTAATACGTCAATTTAGTATATTCTGGCTTATACTTAGTCGCCTTAAGGCGAACACAAGCATCAAAAGCTCAACCATCATGCTCCTGTTCTCACTTAAAATAAATTTCGTGGGTTAAAATATTCGAGAATCAAGTGGGTCACTTAAAATTATCAAATGGGTCACTCGGTGACCCGTAGGTCATAGGTAGCCGACCCCTGATCTATTTCATTACACATTGCTCAAAATCCCATATGACATCACCCAAGGTCTCATAATTTGTTGATTAAGATTTTGTATGGCCTGTTTAACGTTCATGGAGTGAAAAACTCCCTAATAAATAGTACGGATGCGTCTATTGGTATATTTACATTTTTGGTTTGTATTGCCAAAGTAACATTTTGAGAGGAGGTACGTTTGGGGGATAGAATTGGTGGTAAAATGGTTTTATCAAAAATTATAAAATTTATCCTCAAACTTTTCGCTGCTAAATGAATCGGAAAGAAGATATTGTTAAAAAACTGTTTTTGGCCGTCATTTTTCCAGTATGGCGGCGCGAGTGGCAAAGATACGAAGTGCTAAAGTAAAAATTCGAAAAGAGCACGTCAAAATCTATAAAAATACCAATTTTCAAAACTTTCGGAAAACTCTCCAGGTAAAACTACCAAATGATCGGGCTATTAGAGAAAAAGCTTAGGAAACAAATTAGTATTTTGATTCCAGAAATGCTTGAGCTTCTTTATGACACCACAATCAGGAAATTTTGTTTAATTGTATAATAAATTTATTTGATGATTCACTATTTGATATAAGCTTTGATAAGTCTGAGGGTGGTTCTGAGGATAATTTCGTAAATTATTTTACAATGCACGATAACAGTAGTGCACAGTAAATGTGATCAAGTTAAGCTTTCGCTGAACGTTTCTATACACAATAATGTCTAAATCGATCAATCATAGTTAAAATTATGTTATATTATTGCAAAAAAAAAGAAAGAATAAAAGAAGTGGATGTCATAAAATATGATTGTCTTTTTTTTATACACCTGAACTCCAACAATCTTATATGGATGTGTTAGAAATATTTAATCTTTTTCCGTAACCCAATGAAGATTACCTTAACACTAAACATTAAATATTCATGAAAAATAAAAATAGCAACGACTGTGTTGTGTCTAAGCCAATGGATATTTATATATTTCTGTGATTTTTATTGAATAGGTTTCGATATATTCAAATGGTTTTCTCTACAATTTTCATCGAATATTCTACCTTCATATACCGGATGTTTCGTGTACATTCGGTTACAAGTATAAAGATTATTAAGATAATCAAAGAGCGGTCTTAGGCGTTATGTATGCGAAGTACGCCTACTTGGAATCTGGGAGGTTATGGACTCGAATCCCGACATCGGCAGTTTGTCAATTATTAGGAAAAAAAAGAGACGGTTAATTGACTTAACTGTCGACGTATGGACAATAACGAAGTAACCGGCTATGCTTGTGACAGTTTTATGCAGTTTCCTTCACGAACTCCACATGAATATTGGCATAGTTCTTATCATAGTCGGCTGCAACCACCTATCCTTCCAATTTCTAGTCTACACACAAACATTCCTTCCGCGCCACTCACATCCTCACATCCTTAGGCATTACAATGGACCTTATGGTCGAAGTATAGCCCGCCCAGGGCAGCCGCTACAATTTATCTATCTAAGATAATCAAAAAGAACTATAGGTTTTTTTTAAAATTAAATTTCAAATTTTTGTCCCAATTCCTAGAACAATTTTTTGTATTTTATAAATACATATTTTGAATTAGCAGTATGATATGAATTAGCAGTATTAACAGTATGAATTAGTTAATCGTAAGTATCTCCGAGATATGGTGTCAAGGATATATCACTTGGTGCTAATTTGGTGCGTGTCTCACCAAATTAGCAACGAGTAACATATCTTTGACTCCATATCTCGGAGATAGTTACGATTAGCTATTTCATACTGAGGATGACTACTATGCAGTCGAAATAAGTATTTATTAAATACAAATAATTGTATTAGGAAGTGGGGAAAAATTTGAATTTCATTGTTACAAATGTTTGTAAATAGAATTAATTGATCGTCCTTCAAAAATATCGTTGATAAATATGTTGACTGTATAGCTGAAAATTCATTATCTTTTTGTTCGTAATATATTTTGATCAGCCAACGATTCCGACTCAAAGATAAAGTCAATTTTCAGTCAAGTAAATTTTCTCAAAATTATTGGATGATCCACAACATCATTTTACAGCTGATTTGTGCCGAATCCATTAGGTTTTCGAACTCTATGAGTAAATTCAGCTATAAAAATTTTGACGCCTGTACTACAAGACCTAAATTAAATATTTCTTAACGTACAATAATTTCAATACTATCCTCATCGTTTCTCTCGTAAGAATTGTGCGATTTTTATACGAAACATTCATTTACAATATTCCTTAGATGAACATGTGTGAAACATATTACACGACACAACGGGTATATACACACAAATATAATATTCAAGATATAGTGTTACGTATTCATATGAAAAGAACAACACCGGTTTAAAGTGGTACTCCCACCAAAACAACACGCAATATTCTATCTTGGAATTTTTACTATGTATAGGATATGTACAGAGTAATTCAAATGAATATATCCCTAAACTGTATATTAAATATATTAATTCCTGTATTCCCGTGGGGGACGTAGGGCCGCAACAAATGCCTTCCACCGTACTGGATTCTGGGCCATTTGCTTTATTTCTCTCCAGGTTTTTCCTTCTTCTTCTATCTCTTTCTCGACTTACCTCTTCCAGGTTATCTTGGGTCTTCCACGTTTTCTGCTTCCTTGAGGATTCCAGTCTAGGGCTTGTCTGCTGATGGTCTTTATTGGTTCGTTGATAGGGCGTTGGATTGCTCTCCTCATCAATTCCTCGTTCGTAATTCTTTCTGGCTAGTGTATATTGAAGATTGTTCTGAGACATTTGTTTGTAAATACCTGTAATTTGTGTGCGATCGTTTTTGTCACTTCGTTGTTGGTAATTTCGTGTTGGTAATTTCTTTCATTTATCCTCATTTCTTTAGTTGTATCGAAGTTTATCTTGAGCCAGCCTTTTTCCTCTTTATTATGAAGATCGTCCAGCTTTCCTTTTACGTCTTTTAGTGTTTGTGACATGATCTTTTAGTGTTTGTACAGATCGCCTGAAAAATATATGTCTTCCAGTCTGTCCATCAAACCCCACTGTAAGTATATTAAATAGGGGACAGGAAAATTTGTATAAAGGGCACCATTAAGTTCTATCTGATTTACTAATCTGCGCAGTATGCTTGGACTGGTTCATTAATATGATAGACACAGTCAAGTTTCTAATATGAGCGTTGGAACAAACTCAAGTGTGGAACCATGCTGGCCCCCATGATAAAATAGGAATGTGAATGGTGCAGTGAGCCTGGTTGGGAATGCAAACTTAGCTGCTTGATTTTAAAATAATTATTTAGCAGTTAAAGGGTTAACAATATAAACTGAATGAAGAATATTCGAAATATTTTTCGCCAAATCATTATTCACTACAAAAAAAAAATATTCTTGTCATAAATAACATTATAAAATTTTAACATTCTTTATTCACAAGACTTTATTTATACATTTGAAAACTGTAGGTTATGGAATAATCATTACCTACGGGAGATTAAAATGTGTATGTCTCTTTGAAACAACAGAGAGGTAGTTAGTGTGCATGCGATTTCATCACTTCCAGTTCTGTGAACGTCCTAACACTAACTTAGAAGTACAGAAATTATTTTTCTTAATTTTAATCATCATGGTTTCGAAAGAATAGTTGTAATTACTTTCTTTATTTAATGCTAATTGATATCACTATCAGCGCAATTCATAATGGACGTCTGTTGACGTCGATTGATTTCTGCTTCCACATATTATAATAAATTGTAGAACAGCAACCAATGTCATGTATTTATAAAAGATGAAGTACTACTATTTTTCGACTCTTTAAACGCAGTCATAACCTTTCAGAAATTTCTATCTTAAAAATTTCATGTGAATCGATTAAATTGTATGTATGGAACAATGTATGCAACAATAATATTCTAATTTTAAATTTCTTAGCAGAATAGAAATAATTTAAATTCATTTGACACCTTTCTTCTTTTTTTGCGTCGCCTGCAACATACGCCTCTAGAATGGATGAAACATCGGTGTGAAACCATACATACTGATGAAAGGAGGCTCTTCGACAAGGACTTCGTTGAGCGTTGGTTTCTCGTTACCAAATATATTAAGTCCTTGTTCTCATGCCCGCACTCTCAAAGCGGCCTGAAAAATAATATTACTAAAATATGGTACATATAGACAAAATGGTTGATGGAAATGGAGGAAAAGCATGTGAAACGCCATCCCAGATGTTACAAGAGTGTAAAAGGCCAGTGAAAACATTTAACGACCTCTTTTGAATGATGTACCCACTAAATTCCTTCGTTCGAGGTAATGGAAAAGAAGATTAAGAAGTAAGTGGGACTATAGCGAAAAAATGTGTTTTTTCGTACAGAAGAAGCATCTTGAATGGAGTCAAGGTGAAGAATGCACTTCTGACATCGATATCTCAAAGGAGTGGCTAAACGCGTATCAAATGGGAAGAAAATAGTTAAGAAATAAGAGGTAGATTCTGTGAGAAAGAATTTTGGGACGGAATCAGCAACAGAGTCGACGAGATGGCCATATGGCCACGAGACTGTTGATAATAGATAGATAGATATATCTTGGGGTCTAAAAGTATTGCACTTCGACCTTATGGCCCATTTTGCTCCTCCTTCTACTTCAGTCTGACGAGATTCACTTCTCCCATATGTTGACAATGGCCAGGAGCTTGCTTATCCGGTCTTCCTGATAGGGGAACCTCCAGGAAGGGGTGAGATGCACCGAATATCTTGTATCTGCTGCAACTCAAAGTTTTGCAGTCAAAGATCATGTGGCTGGATGTTTCTTCCTCCTCGCCATATAATCTGCACACAATGGATCCGTTTTGGAGTCCCATAGACTGTTGATGAACTCGCATGCCAATGGACAGGTTTTCCATTTCATATATCAGAGCCATGTCTCAGGATACTGAAAAATTAAAGTTCAAACGCCCTCGATTATAGGGTGGATAAATCAATGAGTAGGACAGAAATCTGAAAAAAGGATCTAAAATTAAAGTTCAATCGCCCTCGATTATAGGGTGGATAAATCTATGAACAGGGCAGAAATCTGAAAAAAAGGATCTAAAACAGATCAAATGGGAAACAGTACTAACCAGGGGTTTACCAGGGGTAGAATATGCTCAGTTGAATATGTCTTGGGAATGTCAAAGGTTGGCAAGAAATGTGTATAAATGTTTACTTGCCTAGTTTCGAACTCACTCGTAGTACTGTACTACTACCATTACTGACCTCATATTCGAGGAAATCAATGTAATTTGAATATAAATAATTTTGATTAAACCGTAGCCGCCCGCTATTTACATGTATTCCGTATATTTTGTGAAATATCACAATCAACTGGCCCACATATATTTGTGTATATGATATATTCTTTTACATTCATATTACAAATAACCTTGTCTATGTAGTATTATTCGTATATATGTAAAGTAGCAGACAATCCAGTATTGAATCTGGAACCGGAAAATGAGAAATAACACGCCTCAAGTTACGGCCGGAATTCAAACACAACACTATAGTAAGTTAATGTTTTTTATGCATGAAAACGTGAGTATTCATACATTGGTTGGTTGTATGTTCTCTTTACCACCACCATTCATTCGGATCGCCGTGAAAATATATAAATTTATTATTTGTAGCATTAATATTGCTTTATGTTTTTTTTTTATATTTTACTATTCATATTTTGCTTTTTGGTTATTATGGATTTTAACCTTTATATACAGACAAAACATAGTATATAATACATTTCCTATATACATGTACATATTGTACATGGTAGTAAGAAATATATGTAGAAGTTCTATGTATTCGACACACAAAATCGAAGAGTTTCCAACGGAAATTTATGTTTTCAGATCACGGTGTGTGAATGTACATGTGTGTATGTGTATCTCTGACAACAGGATATCATGAATATAAGTTGTAGAACAGTCAAATTTTATGGTATTAGTTTTATACTATCAAAAAATGTAAAAATTAATTTCTAGCTAAAATTACACTGTACAAAAAATTTATTAATTTTTCGATTTTTCTAAATTTTATCGACTCTACTAATTAAAACTAATCTAAAAAAATTGTTTGAATATCTCCTTTTTGTGTAATCAACAATTTGAGATATTTTATTCAACCGTTATTTCAGACCTCTATTGCCACCTCTATGAAAAAGTTTTATGTTATGGATCGTTTTATTCTCGAAATATTTGGATTAAAAAGACGCTAGTCAAGTAGTAGGCAAAGAGTCAAATATTCTGTATATATCAAAAGATTATCAAAATACCCAAGAGTACTACATGATTTTAAATTTTCTAATTAAAAATTATGAAACTTCTTTAATAAAATTTCAAATTCACCCCAATATCTAGATCAGTTTTTGTATTATAAATACGTATTTCGACTACAAAGTAGACATCATCAGTATAAATTAGCTAGTCGTAATTTACTCTTTGACAATTAGAAACAGATAGAAAATCGAAATCAATAGACAAAATTAAAAATAAATACAAAAATTAAACAAAATAAATTAAAATAAAAAAAATTTTATTGAAATTACTCTTTTTAAAATTACTTTTATTGGTGACAGTTTCACGGACAGTTTTGAAACTGTCACCAAATTAGCAACGAATAACATATCCAGGTTGAAGGTTGCCAGAAAGTTTAGCACCATCTTTGCTTTTTCAATCAAAATGACACGTATAACTCTTCAATAAAAACGAGAATATAGTATATGGCTCTTGTATTGTATTGACTTAGCTTACACGGTCTTTATAAGGCATTAATATACTAGACGATAAGTATTTTCACTAAGTTTATCAATAATTGTAAGAAATAATGAATAATAATGATTACACCAAATATTCTGGCACAAAAATACGTCCGATTAGCGATCACTATTTAACAACGTTTCCCTTGTCATTGAATAAAATGGAAGATAAACTATCAAATCGGTGTTGTGTTGTTGATTGTGGAAATACACCAAATTTTTTATGTAAGCAATCAGAAAAGCATTTTGATAATATGTAGTTGATATTTGTTTATTTCTTGTAGTTGATATTTGTTTTAAACTTACCTCAATTAAAATATTATAATAATTAGTATTATTTTTTTTAGCTATTTTGGCCTGGTTTTTCTCTTAAAACTAAACCAAAAGTTCGCCGAAAATCATTGACATCAATCTCTTCATACACATTAAAAACGTGAAAACTAGTATATAATTTTGTACCTTTAGAAATACTTTCTTTTTCTAAAAATATCTAATTGTAATTCTTGAAGGCCGCTCATAAATTTTTTTACCGACATTGTATGTAATTATTTCTTTATCGTGAAAATTAAATTTGACATTTTACATATCTATCCGTATGTTTACTAGTTTTGGCAGAACCAAAATTTAAATTAAAAAACATGAGACGGCGCAGAGGTGGTCCGCCAAAAATACTTTACTAGCGTATAAGGAGATCGAGATAGACAGATATTTTTCGTTGTTTATATCAAAATATCTTCAAAACATCACGTCAGAAAACTTTGCTTGTATTTTAAATATGATCTATAATAGTTTAATGGCTTAATTTCTAGTTTTTTAAGTTTTAAATTGCCTTTAGCAATTATAGTTCAATTGGATGATAAATGTTCGATTAACCAGATGTTATTCCCTATCTGCTACGTGTGAAATTCCAATTTTTGTTAACAAATTCATAAGAAACTAGACATCAGATTTCTTTCGAAAAATTAAATGTGTATTTACTATTGATTAATAACATTTCAAAAAAAAATTCAGCCATTTGCTTTAACGCGCGTACAAATGTATGACATGAAAGAAATCTACTCAAAACCCTTCTATATGGAAATTTATTTCAAATAAATTGTTGGCCGGATAAAAAGAATATTTATAGTGTTCATAGAAAGAACATATTAAAAGTTACATGAAATGTTTGAAATATTTTAATTTCATAACGGATATTTATTCTTAGGTATAGATAAATTTTGTATATAGTAATTTCATTTTATATCTCTAACCGTATTCAAAGTTAATTTTGTATCAGAAGCAAGATACAGGGAAATTTTAACTAAACACTCTAGGTTCACGCCCCATAATACAAAATTTTGAACAAAAAACAAAATCATTTCTGCGGCTTTTGAGAAATATAGTAGTAGGCAAACATAGTTTTCAGCTCCGTCATCAGTAAACAAAGGGAAAAAAACAAAGAGATTTTTGGCAAAACTAATTTAAGGCAGAAGTTTTTAAATTTTTCAATTAACGACCATATTTATCTTTAAATTTAGTATTAAAATGCAAGTGGAATCTCTTTCTCTTGATTGGATACTTTCGGACGGAAATGGATCAACATAAATCAATAGTTCCTGTTCTTAGTAACAACTGATGCTTTCAATTTGATAATTGATATGACCAAAGAACACCAGGGTCATTATATAAGAAACCTAGCAATACAGATATTCGGACATGTCTTTTCATTGGCTGATTAGGTTTTTATGTTTTAGTAGGAGCGGTAAAACTTTGAGAAAAGCTAGAACATATAGGTACTTTAATCACTTGCCTTGATTGCCTTACGAGAACCTGATCTAACAAGGGTTTGCCCCAAACCCAAAAATTTTATCGCGCATAACTGTAAATTTATAAAAATTGCGATTAAATCACATCAATACTTTTTCCCATAAAGTTTTATTTCCAAAACTTTTTGTATGAAACTTTTATTCATATATAGATTTGGGGGATACGGGAACCTCATGTCGGATCAGGTCTTCGCAAGACAGGCGAAGCAAGTGATTGAAGTCACTATATGTACTATATTTTACAAAAGTTTCATCACCTTACTCAATGGGCACTTCGAATAATATTATTCTATACGAAACTTGGCAATACAGATATTCAGACACGCCATTTCATTGGTTGATTTAAGTTTTTAGTAGCCATGCAATATTTAAAAATTAAATATCTACTGTTACAAATTGGTATGTTGCGATAATAAAAAAACAAACAGAAAATTCTTCAATAATTACTTAATTGATTGAACTAGTAAATATATATCTTATGCCTGTTTATGTGTAAAAGTATATATTTATTTATTCTTGGAACCGACTAGGAATTGAACTGAAAATTGTATATATAAATTTGTTTTAAATAAATATAATGTGGAGATAAAATCAATATAATCAAATGGAATTTATTGCTAATACAATCAGATATATATATATATATATATATATATATATATATATATATATATATATATATATTTATAGGGTGACTCGGGATGATCGTACTAACACTATGAATGCATTCTCTACGAAAAACTACCATGGATGTGGAATATACTTCTGTCATCATTCTGGCTTAGTTTTCTTAGTTTTGCAGGTTTATAGGCAGCGATTAATGGTAAAGTGGTGTGACAAGAAGTGCTTTTCAAAATTAAGCCACAAAATAGCTTATAGAGAGGTGAATTAATATAATAAAGCTGTTGGTCGTCTTTTAACTAAGTGGCCATGTTCTATCTTTTTGAGACACGCACCAACTTAGCAACAAGTAACATATGTTTGGCACCATATCCCGGAGATAGTTACGATTAGCATAATTCATACTAAAAAAATATAAATAATTGTTCTAGGAATTGGGGCAAAATCTAAAAATTAATTTCAAAACCAACCTCGAGTTTTCTTTGATTATCTTAATAACCTTTATATGTTAGTAGTAATTAATTACAAAAGTTTAAGAATTATCAAGTATTTAATGCTGAATCACTAGATAGTAATATTTTGACGAATATCACCAAATAATTATGGGATAGCATCATAATTCATTCGAGTGTCACCATCACCAGTGTTCGTCGGCCAAGTAGATTTCGCCATCTTGACAAACAAACCAAACTCTAAGAAAAACTAAATAATTTAATAGTTTTAATGATAAATAGAAAGAATAATTGTTCATCACATGTTTGAGATTTTTGTAAGAGAAATGATGTTTGCACTATAGTTTATATCTGTAAAAAAAATTAGGTATACTATGTTGATACTCGTACGTATGTGTACAGGGCGCAGACGGGTCGCCGGAGTCGAGCGACTCTCCATAAGCTGGGTGAGAGTAAATAAAAATGGTATGTTTTGAATTAAGACGGAACGATGTTTCAATATGTATTGAAACATCGTTCCATCTATCCGGGATCCAGGGATCCGTTCCGGGATCAAACCACGAAAAACATCCATAGTTTCATTGTAATATATTTACGGATGCTAAAATTTGCCACCCTCTTGCTCTTCCTTTCAAGTGGAACTACATTTTGCATATTTAAATTTTATATAAAAATGTTTGAAACATGATTTTAATTTTTTTTTTTAACCAAAAGGCCAATTTGATAGATTTTTCAGATACCGATATCGTGACAAATTGACTAAGGCTCGATTACATTAAGCGAGTGTAATCATGTTCACTAGCCACTTAGCAGATTGTAAACTATCTGCGAGTAAAGTTCAAAGCCGGGCTACTTTACTGGCTACTCGTTGACGTGTGAGTTTGTTAGCTAGGAAACTAGCCGTGTGTCATCATAGATGCTATAGCTACGAGTAGCTCTGTGGTTCCTGGTTTCAGTGTCTACAAAATGAAATTCCACAATATTATTAACGTTCCACTTCATTTTAATACCCAGAAAAGTTTAGGAAATGAAAGAAAAAACAAGAACAACGTATTGACAAGTATTCACAGGTGATCAACGAGTGGTTAAATGCAAAACACCGTGATCTCTGGGAAAAAAGACTGCGGCAAGAGCTTGGGAAGGTACTGCTTCAGAGTGCAACAAAGAGGTTATCTCTCGATGCACTGAGGTTGAACAGGATGCAACTGCGCAGGGTTACCGGGTTCATTACCGAGCATTATCCCATGCGGATGCATCTGCACACAATGGGGCTCCATAACGGCTCCATAATGTGCAGATTGTGTGGCGAGAAGGAAGAAACATCCAGCCACATAATTTTTGACAGCGAACCTCTGGGTTACAGCAGATACATGATATTCGGTGCATCTCACCACGAATATATGAACCTTCGGGAGGACTAGATAAGCAAGCTTCAGGCTATTGCCAACATATGGGAGAAACGAGTCTCGTCACACTGAGGGAGAAGGGGGAGCACAATGGACCATAAGGTCGAAGTGCAATAGTTTTACCCCGATATTAATCAATCAATCATCAATTCACAACACGTAGTTTACTCGCTAGCAAGTTGCCAACTAAACGAGTGTGATGTTTTGTGTGTTCTCATCACTATCTCACTACCCACTATTCGCCCGCTTCAAAACTCGCCAACTATCAGCTGATAAACTCACTCAATGTAATCGAGCCTTTATGAACAATTTTTTTATTACAAAATTAGGTACCATGCATGTTCGTTTATTTTCACCTGACATCTTTTTTTCGAAACACTCATACCATTTCTAAACTTTATTAACACCTGTATATCTAATTGTATCTTTATATAATGTATGAGGTTGTATAGTTAAACTTTTAGATAGTTACCGCTACGAGTTTTTGTGTATGCGAGCATGAAATAAAAGTTATGTAATAAATTTTTACAGTGTGTATTTTCTGTATATATTTTAAAAAGGTAATAATAGTTATGGGTTATCTATCCTCTATCACATAGGGCAGAGGTGGACAGGCCTTGACTGCACTCAGCTCTGAGTGAGAGATAGGAAGAGAGATAGAGTAAATATAGGGTACCTACCAATTATTATTATTTTCTTTTTTTAATTAAAACATTTTCTGAAAAAAATATAATAATACCAACTATTTTTTATGGTCACTATTATTCAAAGTATACAATACATGCAATACATTCAATACATACTCTGGAGTTTTGGACTGGTAGTTTGGGGCATAAAATGTACCTTTTTCATATATTTGGGTATGAATAAAATATAAATGTTATATAAATTATAAACTATAAATCTTTTGATCTTTTACATTTACCGCTTGTAAATTTTTTGATGTTTAGATTTTAGAATTAGATTTTAGGAAATTCCGAATAATTTGCCTAAACTATTCATATCGGAGAACTAATAAACAATTATTTACTTGATTTAATTATTTTTTTTTAGTAGGGGGTATAGTGTCATGGGAATTTGATGACACTGGATACAAAAAAGATGCCAATGATAAAGCTGGGTGGGGGAAGGCTTGGTAATTTGTTACTAGTTTCTAAATGGTTAAATTTTACATAAAGTGGGAATACATATAGTTGTTGTTGTTGTAATTATTGTTATTGCTATCATCATTATTGTTATTATTATTGTTATTATTATTATTATGTTTTTGGTGTATCTCTCCATATTGTAAAAGATATTTTTTAAACAATAAATATTTTATAAAACTAATTCTAAATTGATTGAATAAATTATTGGGCAATAATCGGTAGGACAACCTGTACTGAAACATCGATCCGTCTTACATCAAAACATACCTTTTTTACTTACTCTCACCCAGCTTATGGAGAGTCGTTCGACTCCGGCGATCGTCTGTGCCCACCTCTGACATAAGGTACGTACACAAGGGTCATTACAAAAATGTAATACACTATTATCAATTACTAGCATTACCCGTCGCGGCTTCACCCGCAAAAATTTTGTAACGCCCTTATAACCAAGTAACATAATATTTTATCCCGTCAAGGACTGATAAATTATACACCTATACATCAATAAATTATACAACTATACCGTCTTCATGAATCATTTTTATAATATGTAAGGACCAATGTATACAAAAACTTGACAAATTATATACTAAAACCTTCCTCGAGAACCACTCTAACCATTGAAAACAGCATGAAAATCGGTGCAGTAGTTTTTGAGTTTATCGCAAACAGACAGACAGGCAGGCAGACAGACGCGGCGGAGGACTTTGTTTTATAATATGTAAGGATGATTTACGTTCAACTATCTACCGCCGAATTGGGTGCGTAAAATTAAACGAAAAAAATTTGTGTCTAAATATTTAATCATTCGACCAAAGTACTGTATAAATCTCCATTCATTTTGAATGGATGAAATTTTTCAAACGCTTAGGAAAGAAGTGCTTTAAAAAGGTGGTGCTGCTCACATAAATACTCATAGTAAGTATTTCAGGATGATATGACTAGTCATCTTAACTAATTAATGTAAATGTTTGGCAAAGTAAGACTTTATTCATAGGTTAAGTATTGATATCAGTTACCAGTCCAAGTGGCCGAGCGGTTTAAGGAGCTATGCCTGCACAGTATGCCTACTTGAAAACTGAAAGATTATTGGTTCGATTCCCGACATCGGCAGTCTGTAAATTATTAAGAAAAAAAAAGGGGCGGTTAATTGACTAAACTGTTGGCCTATGGACAAGAACGAAGTAATCGGCTATGCTTGAGAAGGTTTTCTGCAGTTTCCTTCATGAACTCCAGATGAATACCGGCATAGTTCCTATCATATTCGGCTGAAGCCGCATATCCTACCAATTTCTAGTCTATACACAAAAATCCTTCCATTCCACTCACATCCTCACATCTCAGACATCACAATGGACATTAGGGCCCGTCCAGAACAACCTCTATAATCTATCTATCTATCTATATACCGGGTGTTTAAGCAATTAACTCAGTTAGATATTATTTTCACTAGTTTATTTCTCAAAAATGAATATCTCATTATATTTTTTTGTTTACATTTGTAAAATAGTTCATTCGTATTTCTTTCTCAATACAATTTATAATTTTTTTTTTATATTTATTTTATTTATTTTTTTATTTGTTTATTTTATTTTTCATATTTATTTGTATTTGTATTTGATATTTTAAAATACTTTCTGTCAACCATAAGATATTATTTTCGAATATGATATTAAAGAAAAAACCACATTAGTAATAATTTTTTATTTTTAAATTGCCTACATATTTTTTTATTATACAGACTATGTAGTAGTGTATAGCTTTAGAGTGGGTGGCGTTCACGATACAATATTTTTATATATTTATTTATCTCATTTCATCGTTTTTACTTTAGATTGTAAGGGCTGTTTACACCATCACCATTATTATATTACATCATGACACATTGTTAATTTTTGTTTTTGTTATTATTTTACATAGTTTATTTGTTGTTACTGCGAGTTTCTGAATGCAAACTGTGGTAGTATCGGCTTTTCGACCCCCTCACTGGCATATTTTGAATTTAGCTATTATTCTTTATATATTTATATATTTATCTAGAGCACGGTAGTGCGCAAGGCCGAGTTTAAGGGATACATCGGACTTTTCACTACAGTGCTATTACTACAGGAAATATTAGAACACTGTTTGACCGCGAAATATCTTCTGAACGAAAAGAACTACAGTGTTGAATTTTCGAATTATCGATACTTTACGTAATTATAAGAAACCGGTTATTTCAATTTGTTTTATTCTTGTTATTTTATTCAACTGTTGGTCTTTCTGCACTACATAAGAATTGTTATATTTTCAAAATTTTTTTAGTTGATTTGTGTTTTTGCTTTTTGTTTTTGGGAATATGTTTCGAATAAAAAATATTAATACAATTAGTCCACAGTACAGCACGGTTTTTTTTTTAATGATTAGTAACAGGCTAAAGTTTTGTCAGTAGCTTCCTTTCGACGAGACGCCCAACTCCTCTCTCGCGAAAATTCTCGATAATAGTGACTAACGTAGCGCTTAAGGGAGTAACTTGTTTATTTGACGATAGCAAAAATTTTATTAGAAACAGTTAATTTGTTGGTTTAATTGAGAGATAATGTAATAAAGACTTGAAAAAGTCTTGTGTCTTACAAAATGGATGGTGTGACAGGCAGATCCCCCACCCCCAACATGTTCAAATAACGAGGTATACATAGTTATATATAGTTTGGACGATCAATCGATTGAAAATTGTAAGTATGAGTGTATACTACCTTTAAGAATGTTCCAACATGAAACCACTTTTCGGCTCATTTTTTTTTTCACAGGCTAATAATGACGTTTTCTAATAAATCCCGAAGTTTCAGAATTTTTGACCGTTTAGAACGTGAGATAACTAATAGCAAAGTAAGCGTTCTCTCTCACTCTCTCTATCATAAGAAGTTTGTAAAACTTCATGCCCACACAACTATTATCTGTTGTATTAAAAAAAATACTCCACAGAATTAAAAAAAAACTTGGATAGTAAATAAAAAATATTTATTAAATAAATTTTTAAGAAAAATCGCATTTTACCGTTTTGTTTTCGAAATATAAAAGTTAAAAATTATTTTTTATTTCAAAATTACATTAATTTGTATATATGAACAGTGACCATATCTATGTGTTGTGTATGTGTGTATATGCATTTGTTATATGATAAAAACAAACCGTTTTTTCTTTCCTAATTATATAAGACAGTGCTGGAACTACCATAATACCCTTAATAAGTGTGCAAAAATTTGGATCATTCTATAATTATTCCCATATAATTTTGGTACACATCGGATAGATTACACAGGACATGAATTGTAATTATATAAATTATAAATGATGTTGGTATCTATCTGAACATGGTTGGCATAGTATTATAAAAATCTTAGACAATGTTTATCGTTAATTTTATCCGTGTATGTATACTCCCGTTCAATAAAATTGAACCAACCTGAAATATTAATTTTCTTACCTTTCTTACAACTCCTCACTTTTGTAACTCACATATTATTAATTTATTACCAAAGATAAGTAGTATATATTTTAAATGTGAAAAAAGAACTGGAAAGTTTTATACTTTTTATTAAAATATATAGAGTAAGAATATGTAATGTACATACATGTTAAGTATTATATCTCCATTTTACGTATAAAAATTAAATAAAATGTTGTATCTGTCAAAAATATTTACTACAATAATAATCAGGTCGAGATTTGATTCGGTTCAGGTCGGTTCAATTTTTTTGAATGGGAGTGTACCTACCACCTAAGTATTACCTTGTTACAACAGGATATGATTATTTTATACAAATTATATAAGAATTATTGCTTTAAAAAAAAGTTAATTAACACTGATGACTAAAAAGTTGACTTTTGTGTATAATAATGGGTTAAAGTTCGCCGTTGTAGATAAACTTTAGTAGCATAATTTTTATGTAAACTTACGCTCTTAAACTTTCTACATAAAAAATATGTGTTTGATTATTTCATTTCATTTTTTTCATGTCTTTTCTTCCATATTTTGTTTTTTTTCGTTTTTTTTTTCTTTTATAAAATGTATGAGAAAAATTTTAAACATATATTTCCATTTAATGAGAAAAAAGAAAGTATTCGGAAATTATTACAAAAGAAATATTATTTAATAAAATACTGTGTTCTTGGCGTTTGAGCTGTGGTGTGCTATGATTTGATGAATGGATATTCAGATCATTCAAATTCTAATTATGAGCGGACGTTAGTGACATGCTTCGAGCGACAAAACGATAATAAGTCAGCGAAAGACAAGATGAATATTATAATTTTGATTTTCAATAATTAATAATAATTGCTTCAGGATATGTATTGGCAAACATCATCATTATTTATTATATTAGATAGCTATATAATCTTTCGTTTTCACTGGGGTTTTATTTAAATCACATATAAGGGCAGAAATAAATCTCTCACTGAAATCTTAATCTGTATAATATAATTATCAACTATCAAAATCCGATCTCTAACGCAATGCTAATTTTTGTCTGCATCATGTAGTTACGATTAGAAAATAAGAGGTTAATTCATCTGTGTCTAATATAATATTTCTATGGAAACGTAACAATGAAGACATGTGAATAGATGTATACTCCCGTTCAATAAAATTGAACAGATCCGAACCGAATTAGTCTCTCACAATTTTGATTATCCTTGTAGTAAATGTTGTTTACTATACTTCCATTTCTTTTTTCACACTTAAAATATATACTAGTTATCTTTGTTTATAAATGAATAATTATACAGAGAGTTACAAAAGTGAGGAGTTTTATGAAATGTAAGAAAATTAATATTTCAGGTCTGTTCAATTTTATTGAACGGGAGTGTATGTGCATACGGTTGCAAAAACATTGAAGCAAAATAAATATTGTACTCCCCTCATCCGGTGCCGAACGAGGAGTGGTCTTGCCTTAGAGCACCTCGTCCAGTCCTGTTACCTTCAGAAAGTACAGGATCTGGTTTGAGTCAAGGGATTGTAGCTCCCCTGCACGAATATGGTAGACTTCCAGATATTTTATTCTTTTGTGTTGGAGGTGTTCCGAAACTTCCACCATTTCTTCACAAAATTTTCTTTTATTTCCCTAGCCTGGCTTCCCAAGGTATCTCCTGAGTCTACAATGCCGTAAGAAGTCAGAAGTCGCAACCAAATTATTGCTCAGGAGAATGCAGGTTTTGTATCTTTTGCGGTTTTAGTTCCCGATTCATGGACTGTGCGCTTACCTGATGCCGAGATGGTTCCTGCCACCAATCCAAAAAATGGATCCGACCTTGTAAGGGATGGTGATTCTCCCGTCCTCAACAGACCATCCGCTATCTCATTCTCCTCAATTCCCGCATTTCTCAGAACCCAGAGGAGGGTGACATTGTTATTCTTGCCCAGATTATAAGGTTTGTCTAGGAACTTCCATACCATCTTTCAGCTGATGAGGTAGGATCTCAGCGCTTTGATGGCCGGATGGCCGCTAGACTGTTGGAGAGATCACTATATCATGATTTCGACAACTTCTCTCTAGGTTAAACTAGGTGCATCTTTCAATAGCCAGTATTGCGGCCTGAAAGATATTGTATGTTTAAAATAAATAATCAACATACAATCATAAATTTATCGGAACTTATTTTGAACCCTTCTTCTTTTGAACTTTATAGGTTTGGTGTGTACCTGTCACATGGTATCTGAATAAAATGTTTCATATTTTGTATATATTATGTTTAACAAAAGTTGTCAACGCCCTTTTATCACAATTAGCTGGAAGTTAGAAAAACATGTTTAAAATTCCGTGTAAATTCTTAAGATTTGAAATAGTACAACAGTACACACCCTATTTGCAGAGAAAACTTCCATCTTAATTAAAATTTATTCTGAATATTTCGCTAGCCTATATTTTTCTCCAAACAATTTGGAGAAATACACATACACACTTTCCTCACTCTTTCTCGCAAACGCCATACTTAAATAATATATTCCATGTCACTCTCAAAAATAAAACGAATCTAACAACGTATGATTTGTTAAATCCATCGAGCCGTTTAGGCTATAGAGCCTACAAAAGCAATAGATATACATACACTCGAAAAACACTCCTTCTGGGGCAGTCGGTTAAAGGCACTGCATTAACTTGTGTTTCACTGAGGGTACGAGGTAATCCCGCCTCGCATCGGTTCTCGGTTACGAGGCACGAAGCGAGGCGAGGCGAAGTTCAAAATTGTTATCCTCGTAACAAACCGAGCCCAGGCGAGGTATATTGTCCCAAACATCCCGCCTCGGCCGAGAAAAATTTACAAAAAGCAAAGTTTTGTTTATAAAATAATATATTTATACAAAAAACATGAAGGAATAGATGGATGCATTTTAAAGGAAAAAGAAATTTGATGCCATGATTACTTTTTATAATAATCATCATAAATTTGTTCATCGCCGGTTTGCAAATTTTATAGAGAAAAGTAAATGTATTATTTTTGTTCTGTCGATCGACTGAATATTCTTATTTTAGAGAAAAAACAAATTGTGCGGTCGGGGAACCCCGTCAGGAACGAGAGAACGTTATTTTTTCAACTCTTAACATGTTTTAATATGTAGATTTCTATTGATTATATGAGTGTATTTTTGTCACACCAAAAAGCGCAGCCCTCTTTTATTCAACGTAAAGAGCTATTATTGGTCTCGTACCAAAGTCAAAATTTTGCAAACAATTTTTTAAATTTATATATATATATGACTTAGTTATATATATGACTTATTTTACCTCGGCCGTGACGAGGCGAGGCGAAGATCGTAGCTAACCCAACCGATGCTACGCTAGTCAACGTTCTGCCTCAGCCGATTCGGGTCGAAGCGAGGCGAGTCGAGGTGATACAAAAACGTCGCCTCGCCTCGTGCCTCGTGAAACACTAGCATAAACGCTTGAGCAGAATTGAGTAAGGTCCACCATCATACTTTAAATGACCACCAACATTCAATAACTGAAAATAAGTTTCTTTTGGAAATGAATTGAATTTATACATTCCACTCATAGCTCTCGTTGAAGTTCACAATCAACGTATCAATGAACCAAGTACGTACAAAAAGAACTAAATTGATTGAACAAATCAATTGTTTAATCTACAACATTCATATTGCAGTGAAGTAGTATATCAAAGCAATTTTTTACAATATTATTTGTGCCATACTCGTAAGAAAATATGTAAAGTAGTACCATATAAAATATTGATGACATTTCAGGAAATCAAATTTTCTTAGTAATTCTAATGTTTTATTTAGTATATGTACAATATCAGAATAAACGAACAACTTATGTTTCACTTCGACTGCGTCTTACGTAAAAAATATAGTGTGTGTTTCATAAAATTTTATGTTCATCGTTTCATATATCATCGGAATGAAGTTTTACACAAAGAACTAAATTTTACATTTTAATTTTAAGCTGACCCTTACAATATAGTTGTTGTGATACAATGTTGTCAAAAAGTTATAGAGCGTACACGTATAGTAAAAGTGAAGGAACGTCTATCATAATAAGTCATAATTTTATTCCAAGACTGTACCGGGAGACACGTGACACATACGATACTTGTCTATACGTATTTACAAATACTACCTTACATTTTTATAAGTTGTAATCTGGCAACGTTGCTTACGTCGCACGGGACTACAGAGGTCCAACCTGTGCAGGAACATTTTAAGAACAAATGAATGATCGGTAGTAGATTGGTACTCTGTATAGCTGTTGCAGAACAAATTACATGTCCTTGAACTGGTTGCTGTAAAAATCAAAATTATTTGATACTTTGTGGGAGGAGTTTAATGTTGCTGTACAAGTTCCTCGTGTGTAGCGATATTTGCAACATATTATCTAACATTTTATGTTTTCCTAATATTTTTTTATGTTTTATTACCTAGATTGGTTACTTTATATACTTTATTATTTTTATACTTTATTTTTGGTATTGATTATATAAAATACATACAAATAAATAAACTAGAGATACTAGATAGAAAGAAACTATACTTTAATTTTTTTAACGAGGCCAGCTATGTAAACAAATATACGTGAAAAAAATAAATTTTTGGGGATTGCAACAAAAATAAATAAATTAATAAAGTAATAAAGTAATAATTTTATGTCCCAATTTTGGTTGCACGTCTGTAGACAAAATATTTTGTAGGCGGAGTTCAATGTTGCTGCACAATGTTCCTCGTATATAGCCAACTATATTTTCTTCCAGTTAATATACTGTTTGTTTACATACATCTACTGGAATAGTACAACGTATATAGTGACGTACAGTGTTGTCAAGTTGTATCTGTTCAGCATACCGACACGTATATTTATTTAGAAAATGCTTCACTGCAAACAACGAGATGGTCAATAAATCGCGTTTTTTTTAAAATACGCAGTACATTTTTTATAGAAAAACTAACTGTAACACGTAACACTGTAACACGAGAATATACTGTAAATAAGTGGGTAGAGACTAATCTCAAAAAAATTCAAGAGCAAAAATTATAAACGGCTAAACAGCTATATGCAACTTTCAAAAAGAACTTTATTTATTGCATTGCAAATTGCTTTTTGATTAAACACTCCATATATATGTATCGTTATAAAATATCGTGAATAACGAATGATAATGATACGAAAACATTTTTACATTTATAGACCACCATATTTAGTACATACATATATGTCATGCATATATGTGACTGTAAAAATGATGTTATATGATTGCAGTAGAAAACAAACTATCTGAATTAATTGGGACCTGACTCGAATAATTGGATAAATAAATTCATTTCTTAAAAAAATCTGCTAAATTTTTGTGCATAATAAATTATGCAAAAACATTTTCAGTCTGCTACATTTTATGCAATTGAGTCTGTCCGTCCGTCAACACGATAACTCAAAAATGAAAAGAGATGGCGAGCTGAAATTTTGTAAGTATGTGCTTACACTAAAAAGTGATGTTTGTGGATGGTACAAAATCGGACCATGTTTGGTCAAAATGGGCAAAACCGCCTATCATTGAAACCATCAGAGATAGGACAAAAATGTGAAGACAAAAAATCTTCCTTTTTTAAAAATAAATAACTTTTGTAAGAAACTTTTTTTCATAAATTTAGTATATACCGGGTATATAGTCTCAAAACGAGCTGAATGATTTGCACGCGGAAATGTTGTAGGATATACACTAGAAGATTACTCCCATTGATATTATGTCGAATTAGATTCGTTTCAATGATGCAAGGTCACTGTAGGGTTGTTTGTTGGATGTTGCTGCATGGGATCAGAACACATCTTGGTTTTTGTAACTGACTCCATTTTGTATACGTTTTATTTTTCGTAATTCATAGACACAGTGTATATAGATGCTACGTGGAGTGCATAGCAGGTTTTTGAATAAAGCGGCACAATACAGAACAGTGTATTCTGTATGTACCTCTTTATACTAATATTATCCCCAATGTACATAGTTAATGACATCCACCGTACAAGCATAGTTATCAAAAAGCATAGGTATAACAATACATAAAAAAGAATTTATACTTATATATATATATATATATATATATATATTTATATATATATATATATATATCTATATATATATATATATATATATATATATATATATATATATATATATTTATGTGTATATATATAGAGTGAATCAGGGTGAATATATACACACTATGCGCCTGGTTCGATTCACCCTATATATATATATATATATATATATATATATATGTATATATATATATATGAAAAAATTGATGTCAATGATTCTCGGCCAGTTTTTGGTACAGTGTTAAGAGAAACACCAGACCAAAATAGCTAAAAATTATAATACTAATTATTATAATTTTTTTAATTGAGGTAAGTTTAAAACAAATATCAGGTACAAGAAATAAACAAATATCAACTACTTATTATCAAAATGCTTTTCTGATTGCTTGCATAAAAATGTTGAAGTATTTTCACAATCAACAACACAACACTTTCGATAGTTTTTCCCCATTTTATTCAATAACTAATATAGGACACTAAGGTTTTGGCAGAACCAAAATTTAAAATAAAAACACCAGAGGTTGCCCGCCAAAAATACTTTACTAGCGTATACCTCTATTGCTGCTAATAGCAGTTAAAAATTAAGGAATATAGGGAATATATTTTCAGTTGAACAGTTGGCTTATAAAGTTTGAAACCGATAATATGCTTTAAAAAATAAATAAATAAACACCGATTTGTATTTTTTTGAAATCATCAATTCTGAAATATTTGACATCTAAAGAAACGCCTTTTAATGGTACATTTGAATTACAATGACCGTACCTCCTTGTTATTTCAATAGTGATACATCACAAAGCTACATAAATTACAGTTGCGTCATAAATTATCGATTAAAACACGTTACATTATTTTTAATTTCCAATGTGAATTATCAAATTAGTCAATTCGCTGGGATACACATAATATTTGCATTTAATCCTGGTTCAATTTATATATACCTCTTTATTCATTCATGTGCGGCCAGTGCCCGAAGCAGATAACGAAGATGGTGGCCAGAATTTTATTACCATGATAATAAAATAAGTTAGATAGATAGATTGTAGGGGCTGCCCTAGACGGGCTACACTTAAGATACATTTTGATGCCTAGGTATGTGAGGATGTGAGTGGAGTGGAAAAAATTCTTGTGTGTAGACTAAGAATTGGTAGGATATGCGGCTGCAGCCGACTATGATAGGAACTATGCCGATATTCATCTGGAGCTCGTGAAGGAAACTGCAAAAAAACCTTCTTAAGCATAGTCCGTTGCTTCGTCCTTGTCCATACGCCGACAGTTTAGTCAATTAACCACCCCTTTTTTTTCTTAATAATTGGCAAACTGCCGATGTCGGGATTTGAATAGGAATACTGCGCAGACATAACACCTTAGACCGCTCGGCTACTTGGATTGGTTGCCACTGATAACTACCAGTCTGCATAAAACGCCTTGACAATTACAGTTAGACAATTAGACAATACTAACTGTAGTGCCTAATTAGACAATAACACAATACAGTACGACAATTCGGATACAGATTGAAGTTTTTAAAATACTATTTTTTGGTAGTATTTTTTTAGTAAAAAAAAGTTCAAATTTTTTGCATTATTTGTTCTTGAGATATGCGGGACGAAATAAAAGCTCACGAACATACGAACCTGTATACATCTGCAAACACAGACATCTCTCTAAAAATGATGGACTTGGATTTGACTTCGAAACGTGGAGATGTGTTGAAATTTTCAATTCGAAAAATCGGACTTTTTACAGTACCTTCTCAATCGGAAAGTTAATAAAGAGTTTGAATGGCCGAGTGGCATATAAAGTTTATACTTGATCTATGTTACCATCAATGACAAGGAAAGAAAATGAACTCAATATTTATTATTAGTATAAATGTTATTCGTTACACTATATTTAATCGTCTTTGTAAAATGGATTGTTGTTTAATCGCTTGTACATTTATTACTTTAAACAAATATACCCAACATAGAATTTTTAGTAAATGCATTCGATAGTTTTTAATGCGATTGCATTTTCCTTTATTACGTACATTTCGCTGAAATACCCGGCGTTGCTCGGGCTTTAAATACTCGATGAATAAAACGAACTCTTAAGCCTAGTTATAAAAAAAATAAAACTTATACCACCGTTCTCGAAACAAAACTTTATATTTATAAATTTTATCTGAAAAATATAATTAAAATAAAATTTGTTTCGTAACTTCGCCAACTGCTCGCCAAATACGTCAGTTCTCTTTAGGGAATATATCAAAATTGTCTTTAATCGTATTAATCTATAATCGAGTTCTTTACGCCAGCAGAAACTGATATAGTCGAGGAGCAATAATGAACTAAATATCTTGAACTTCTCGAAAAACTACGACAACTAAACCCCGGATACATAGTCAAAATGGTTTTTATCATTATTGGTTGCCTTGGTGGTATACGCCCCACTCTGGAGTTTAATCTTCCACCTATTCCAGTTTGCAGGTCTTATCTTCATCACCTTATCTAGGATATTTAGTTTTCCGATTTCTTTTACTGTTTGGAAAACACTGAAACGTATTTCATTCAGGCCAAATAGTTGACGTGGCCATATCGTTGAAGAAAGAGGCTTAAAAGCACACAAAAACTAATTTAAATATGGTGTTAGTCAAAAACAGCAAATAATTGTTCTACTCTTGGCGTATTAATTATTCTGCATTTCGTATAATCTGAGGCAAATTTCCAACGTTATGAGAATTTGGAATCCGCAATCTTTCAAGGTAGGTAACATAAAATCATATAATTTTAATAAAAGATAATAAAATAATCGTGTGTCTTATTAACCGAAAATTAACATTTTCGGTACTTCAAAAGTTATCCTTGTAACACTTCATTTTACACGGCTCATCAGTTACTGTTTTTGTGAAGTATGTTACATAAAATACATATATTTAAATATATATATATATATATATATATATATATATATATATATATATATATATATATATATATATATATATATATATATTTAAATATATGTATTTTATGTAACATATTTATATATCAGTTTCTGCTGGCGTAAAGAACTCGATTATAGATTAATACGATTAAAGACAATTTTGATATATTCCCTAAAGAGAACTGACGTATTTGGCGAGCAGTTGGCGAAGTTACGAAACAAATTTTATTTTAATTATATTTTTCAGATAAAATTTATAAATATAAAGTTTTGTTTCGAGAACGGTGGTATAAGTTTTATTTTTTTTATAACTAGGCTTAAGAGTTCGTTTTATTCATCGAGTATTTAAAGCCCGAGCAACGCCGGGTATTTCAGCGAAATGTACGTAATAAAGGAAAATGCAATCGCATTAAAAACTATCGAATGCATTTACTAAAAATTCTATGTTGGGTATATTTGTTTAAAGTAATAAATGTACAAGCGATTAAACAACAATCCATTTTACAAAGACGATTAAATATAGTGTAACGAATAACATTTATACTAATAATAAATATTGAGTTCATTTTCTTTCCTTGTCATTGATGGTAACATAGATCAAGTATAAACTTTATATGCCACTCGGCCATTCAAACTCTTTATTAACTTTCCGATTGAGAAGGTACTGTAAAAAGTCCGATTTTTCGAATTGAAAATTTCAACACATCTCCACGTTTCGAAGTCAAATCCAAGTCCATCATTTTTAGAGAGATGTCTGTGTTTGCAGATGTATACAGGTTCGTATGTTCGTGAGCTTTTATTTCGTCCCGCATATCTCAAGAACAAATAATGCAAAAAATTTGAACTTTTTTTTACTAAAAAAATACTACCAAAAAATAGTATTTTAAAAACTTCAATCTGTATCCGAATTGTCGTACTGTATTGTGTTATTGTCTAATTAGGCACTACAGTTAGTATTGTCTAATTGTCTAACTGTAATTGTCAAGGCGTTTTATGCAGACTGGTAGTTATCAGTGGCAACCAATCCAAGTAGCCGAGCGGTCTAAGGTGTTATGTCTGCGCAGTATTCCTATTCAAATCCCGACATCGGCAGTTTGCCAATTATTAAGAAAAAAAAGGGGTGGTTAATTGACTAAACTGTCGGCGTATGGACAAGGACGAAGCAACGGACTATGCTTAAGAAGGTTTTTTTGCAGTTTCCTTCACGAGCTCCAGATGAATATCGGCATAGTTCCTATCATAGTCGGCTGCAGCCGCATATCCTACCAATTCTTAGTCTACACACAAGAATTTTTTCCACTCCACTCACATCCTCACATACCTAGGCATCAAAATGTATCTTAAGTGTAGCCCGTCTAGGGCAGCCCCTACAATCTATCTATCTAACTTATTTTATTATCATGGTAATAAAATTCTGGCCACCATCTTCGTTATCTGCTTCGGGCACTGGCCGCACATGAATGAATAAAGAGGTATATATAAATTGAACCAGGATTAAATGCAAATATTATGTGTATCCCAGCGAATTGACTAATTTGATAATTCACATTGGAAATTAAAAATAATGTAACGTGTTTTAATCGATAATTTATGACGCAACTGTAATTTATGTAGCTTTGTGATGTATCACTATTGAAATAACAAGGAGGTACGGTCATTGTAATTCAAATGTACCATTAAAAGGCGTTTCTTTAGATGTCAAATATTTCAGAATTGATGATTTCAAAAAAATACAAATCGGTGTTTATTTATTTATTTTTTAAAGCATATTATCGGTTTCAAACTTTATAAGCCAACTGTTCAACTGAAAATATATTCCCTATATTCCTTAATTTTTAACTGCTATTAGCAGCAATAGAGGTATACGCTAGTAAAGTATTTTTGGCGGGCAACCTCTGGTGTTTTTATTTTAAATTTTGGTTCTGCCAAAACCTTAGTGTCCTATATTAGTTATTGAATAAAATGGGGAAAAACTATCGAAAGTGTTGTGTTGTTGATTGTGAAAATACTTCAACATTTTTATGCAAGCAATCAGAAAAGCATTTTGATAATAAGTAGTTGATATTTGTTTATTTCTTGTACCTGATATTTGTTTTAAACTTACCTCAATTAAAAAAATTATAATAATTAGTATTATAATTTTTAGCTATTTTGGTCTGGTGTTTCTCTTAACACTGTACCAAAAACTGGCCGAGAATCATTGACATCAATTTTTTCATATACATTAGAAACGTGAAAACTACTACATAATTTTGTACCTTTAGAAATACTTTTTTTTTCTAAAAATATCTAATTGTATTTCTTGAAAGCCGCTCATAAATATTTTAACCGACATTGTATTTAATTATTCCTATATCGTTAAAATAAAAGTTGACATTTTACACATCTATCCGTATGTTTACTAGTTTTAACAGAACCGAAAATTTAAATTGAAAAACATGAGACGGCACAGAGGTCACCCGCCAAAAATACTTTACTAGCTTATAAACAAATTTCACCCAGAAAATTGTCTATATATAAAACGGCTGAAGATATTTTTTTTCCCGGAAAAGGATTAATCAACTTGACACAAATCGGATGCAAAAGTAAACTTACCTATAACAACAATGTTTCCCACATCACATAATAATATTTTTCTACATCGCATAGTAGCCGTTCGTCTATCATAGAATATCTACTAATCGCCCCTAATTTACCAAAGTACATTATTATATTTCAGAATTACAAATACATTAGTGCTTTGTGAATACAGATACAGATATATACACAACTCATATTATATACACACATATATACGTACAAATCCAATATTTATTTTAGGGTTTGAGGAATACTTTGGTTTCTTTCAACCATGCATATATCCGTGGCACCAAAATTCTTCCAATAAATTAAAATATAAGTTTGTATTCTCTTTCATTCTCTATGTTCCGAACTTTTTTATTTCACTGATTTTTTTTTTTATTTGGAAATGTATGTTATCTATGTTGTCTGCGCGCACACACACACACTCACACACACATAAATGAAAGAATAAATATAATCTGACCTGATGTTTAAACCATGAATTATAGCCACATTTTATGGGGAAATATTTAGTGACGATGTACATACCAACTTTTTATTAATGGTAATAACGGAAGAAGAGTTGCTATCAAAACTTGAGTGTCTAGTATACAAGTAAGTTCAATACATAACTATATAAGTTCCGAATCTGACAGTCAATTGCTTTTTTATGGTGCCCAGTATAGTATACCAAATGATTCATTAAAAAAAAAAAAACAAGTGAAAATAACAACTAACTGAGTTAATTGCTTAAATATTCGGTATATTCTGAATTTATGTAAAAAAGTTTATAACTAAAGTTGTTTATTTTTAAATAAAACCTATTTTGACAAAATGGAAACCCGACTTCTAAAATCAAATATTCTATAACAAAAGATGCACTAAAAAGTAAAAAAATAATTGCATATTCTTGTGCCAATTTTAGTCCACCAAAGCAAAAATTTTTAAATATATATGTACAATTATTGTTATTTTTGGAGGCGGTGTCAACATAGAGAAATTCACATAACTTTTGGACACCGCCTCCAAAAATTACAATAATTGTACATATATATTTAAAAATTTTTGCTTTGGTGGACTAAAATTGGCACAAAAATATGCAATTATGTTTTTACTTTTTAGTGCATCTTTTGTATTGAAGTCGGTTTTTAAAAAAATTTTCTTATTTTCCCATTATGAATGAGTATACCCTTTAAAACAAAACAAAAATTTTTGTTTCTTCAAAATCGGTTCATAAATGACGGAGTTCTGAGGTGACACACATTAAAAAAAAAAAATACAGACGAATTGAGAACCATCCTCCTTTTTTGAAGTCGGGTTAAAAAGGAACATTTTTTGTCTCTACATTATGGACTCAAATACATAATTTCAGCTCGTTATCTCTTTTCGTTTTGGAGCTATCGTGTTCACAGACGGGCGGACAGGAAGAACAATGCCCATTAAGAATACTAATGAGGTTCGTCACATTCAGCGCTACTAAAAGTAAAGAACAGGATTGTATTTTTGTAAAATCGGGAACTGTACTTAGGTTTACAGAAAGAGCTGATTCTTCATCAAGTAAAAAGCAGAAACAAGTATAGTTGAATGCGTGATGTAGAATTTGAAAGACTGGCAAGAAATTCTTAAATACGCTCAGCTTCGGCCTCTTTTTCAGCTTCGGCCTCTCTTCTTCTATAACTATCTGCTATGGATTACAATTGTGTGTCCTTGGAACTGGGAGGTTATGTTTGTCAATTATTTAAAAAAAAAGGGGGCCGTTGATTGACTAAACTGTCGGCGCATGGATAAGAACGAAGTAACTCGCTATGCTTGTAAATGTTTTCTGCAGTTTCTTTTACGAACTCCAGATGAGTATCGGCATAGTTCCTATCAAAGTCGACTGTAGCCGTACATCCTACCAAATCCTACACATAAAATTTCTTGTCCACCACTCACATTCTCACATCCTTAGGCATCACAATGGACCTTATGGTCGAAGAGTACCTTATGGTCGAAGAGTGTGATGTAGAATTTGAAAGATTGGCAAGAAAGTCTTAAATACGCTTACTCTTCAAGCTTCCTCTACAACTATCTTATTAGGAGTACAATACACTGTCTATAGTCGAATAACTACCTTTAGGTTAATTAAAGTGTCATTAGGACAATATTTCCTTTAAAATATTAACTAGTACTATCTACATGGTGACAGTTCATATTCGAGAAAATTGCTTTTGAATGCTTTATGCAAAATTGACCATCACTTTACCTGTCTGTCATCACTTACAAATTGGCAGTTCCATGGTTGGTTTCACCAAGCTGTGCCATATATGTTATATATTATGTTACTTCTATACAGTTAGTAGGTAGGTATTTGGTGTCTGTATAAAATTCATTCATCTGAAATGTGACATCAATTAATCAATACGATGATCGTATATGGTGTAATAATTGTGTGTTAATTGGGACAGTTGCTTGTTATGTGAAAATTTCTTGCTTGAGTAATCTGGTCTCCTAGTAGTAGAAACACGCGATAGTCGTTTGATTCTTCTCTCTATATTGTACATAAAGAGTGGCGCATAAGTAACGTTATGATTTATTTAATGAATGCGTATTTATGCATCATTTGGTTTAACTCGTGAACTAATTGGATCTTACATGGGAAAAGATGTAATGTATGTAAAATTCTTTGCAAAGACCGCCTAGTCCTCACCAACTGCTGAGAATGTCGCCTGGTAGAAATTTCGGGGTTTTTCTCAACACTTGCTTGCACCCGAGCAATGTTTATCGAACTGCACGAGGTCTTCCAGTACGCGGAAGATTACAGACAGCCCCATGTTGCCGAAAACGCTGAACCAACCGGAAAATTGGCGGATCATTTAAGAAATTTTGATATGATCTTTGTGTATGAATAATTGAATGCTGACTTTCAAAATAAAATTGAACAACTTTGGTTCTTTGTTCTGTATTGAGTTTTTCCATCATAAATTAAGTTTTCCAAAGTTAATTCTGAAAAAAAAAGATACGTAAACAAAAAATTTGATCACTAATTAAATCATAACCTTACTTATGCGACACCCTATACAAGTGATTATCATTACACTGAGGCTTGTAGGTGTTGCACAATACGAAATATAGAAATATAATAAATAAAATATCACACTAATTTTCAAAATCAACTTTTTCGAATAAAACTAATTAAATATGTTTAGCAATCGATGTTTTTAGTTCGAGTTAATTGAATAAATTGTTTGTACGATATCCGGTTGACTTAACTTCAACATTTACCTTCGAAAATTAAATAGTTTGTTATGTCGGAGCTTTTAACTTGATATAACATCCTTATTGTCTTTGTTTTGTTTAACTTATATCATCCACTTTGGCATTATATAGTTTCAATGGACATGATGGATATGGATATGTCTACAAAAGAGTAACATTCGTAATTTAAAAATGAATCAAACTATTGAAAATACTTACCTATACTGAGCTTCAAGGCTGTCAAAGATATTTTTATTTTTCTATTCAAAACCCGGAGATAGATAGACCATGAATTTATTAGAATATTTTGTCAGAAATTCGATTTAAACGTATAAGGTGCTATTCATTTCCATGTAGGTAGTAGCACCTAGTGTAGTTGGGCCCACTATTTTCTTTTTTACATTCTAACCACTTTTAACGGTTTTATTAACTTGGTATGTATCTGTGAATCTATGTAACGGAATCTTTGAAGTCAATTTTAACCTACTTTTAATTGTTGTATCGAAATGAAACTTTGTATGTACATTCATTTCCTTACATTTCATAAAACTCCTCACTTTTGTAATTCTCTGTATATTATTTAATTATAAACAAAGATAAGAAGTATATTTTTTAAATATGAAAATAGAAATGGAAGTTATAAATATTTTATTTGTGTAAACAAGTCAGTGATAGAGTAAGAATATGTAATGTAAATACATGTTAAGTGTTATATCTCCCTTTTACATATAAACATTAAATAAAATGTTGTATCTGTCAAAAACATTTACTACAAAAATAATCAAAATTGTGAGAGACTGATTCGCTTCAGGTCGGTTCAATTTTATTATATATATGTAGTTCGGATGACAATGCGTTTTTATGGTAAGCATTATCGGAATCGGAAAGGGAAAAGGGGGGTTTAGAGGAAGGAACACAAAATGTGGTATATTTCTCTTAATATTGAAAAAATCAAAAACACATGAGAAGTAAAGTTGTAGAAAATTAGTTCTACTATAATTAACTACTTTATCATTTTTTCTGTTTCTCTAATATTTACAGAGTTATTGACGGTTTAAGATTGAAAATTTAAATCCAAAAGTTCGTTTCAAGACTAAAAACGCAAAAATAAATAATATTTAAAAAAAACTAAAAAACACGCTTTTATAGCTAATCGAACACAAACGTAGAAAATAATTTTTATCAACAAAATATTTAATTTGATTGTAAAAAAGCGTGAGATGCTTAACCTCAAATTATAATATCAAATCAATATCCTTAATATCAAATTATAGTAAAAAGCAGCCCACGCTTTTTTACAATCAAATTAATGATTTTTTTGAATTAATGAATATTTAAAAAAAATTATTTTCTACTTTTTAGTTCAGCAAGCTATAGAAACGTGTTTCTTAGTTTTTTAAAACTATTATTTTTTATAACATCTTTTGTTTTGGGGTACACACAGATGGTTATCATTATATTAGTGTTTTTAATACGTACATTGTTATTATAAGTAGGAGAAGAAATATTATATACAAAAAAAAAAAACCTAAAAATTTCAAAAAATGGCGCATATAATTTGATATTAATGTTTATTTTTGCTATTGTCGTTAAAACCCGAAATGGTAGTAAAAATGTTCATTTGAAAAAATATATGTAAAATTATGCATAATTTTATGTTCTTCAGAATATATTTTACAACATATACGATGATGATTCTCATTCTTTAAGACAGATATGATGACAGACATTAAAATTGCAAATAAATGTGTAATTTTCAAATGAGCCCCATTTACTATATATTCAAACTGTTGTAAAATTATATAAGGTAGTTAAGTATATAGAATATTTTCATATCTTTAAGCTTCAAGAATACACATTGCCATTTTAAATAATTGTATATGTAAATGGGATGATAGTTCAACAATAATAGTGGTTAAAGATATTAAACAAACAAAAATGTTTCTACGAATGCAATTTTTTTAATGTCGTCTTTATTTTATTACGTTCGATTATTATTTTCAAAAAATCTCCCTGTTTGAAGTACATTTCGTTCAAATGTTGTTTTTATCAGAAAATAACAACCATCAAAATTGACTATCATTAATCCGTTTTATAATTAATCAGAAACGTTTGACTTTTTTCGTATGTATTTGACTACTTTTGGAGAATAATATTTTTTATATTGATTCAAAAATCAAAAGATATAAAAATTTTCCAAACTAATCGAAATCTTCACGCATAAGTGGTTTTAATTTTTAGAAATTTGATGAACTAAATAAAAAAAGTGAAAAAAAGTAAAAAAGGTTTTGAACCTACTAAGATAGAAGAGCAAAAAAACAGTCATCCACTCAAATAGACATTTTTTAATGTTTTTATGACACAATATTAGTCAATTAGATTATTAAAATTCAAGAATGGATTTTTCAAGCACAAGACTTTCATACTCCTATTGTCTCTTGAAAGTAAAAATTATTGAATTGGAACAAAGCAGTCATTGGATTTATTTGTTCTCCATCTCTTTTCTATAAACAGTGGAATTTGCGAATAGTCATATTGGAAAATAAAAATTGCTTCAAAATATACAGGGTGAATCGAATCTGGTGCATAATAGCACACGCCTCCACTTTCTTCCATGATCCTCCCCTTTTCCAACAGCTGTTCATAATACAAATGATGTTTTGTATGTTGTGTGTTGGCTTGGACGGAAATGGTGTTCTTATGTTGATGTATGCTTGTTATTATTCAGTTGAATTGTAGGTTGCAACCATGCATCAGTATAAGAGTGCCATGTCTGTCTGAGCTAGCATATATGAAGGTATTTGTGTTATGAACAGACTGTCTCCTTAACAGGAGGTGGTCTATTGGATGTTGTTGGAAAATAGGAGGATTATAGAAGGAAGTAGAGGCGTGTGCTATTATGCACCTGGTTCGATTCACCCTGTATACAAGCGTATATTGGTTAGTCAATTCTAGTGGTTAGATGTCTATTATACTTTATATAAGGCCTCCTGTATACGAGGACAGTAGCGGCAGGGGTACTACCGCTTCAACGCACAGTTGGCTACTGGGGACACACCAAACTCAAGCACGTGACCTAGCGGCAGACATTATTGGAATTATTCCATTTTCGCATGTCAGCCTGCCTGTCCGACTAAATGTTAAGTAAAGTTTGAACCAAAAGGGGAACAACGAACGGAAATATTTGCGGGTGAGAAAGGAAAATGGATATGCGTCAAAAATATCAACAGTTTTGCTACAAACTTTTTTTCATAACCTCAATATATTTCCTTCTATCTAAGCTTAAACAATTGTGATTACATACATATACAGCTCATTGGTACATGAAACCTTAGTATGAAACTACAAGTCAGTTTTTTTTTCACATATGTGTGCGTAGTAGTAAAATAGACAGAACACGCAATGAAAGAGAATTCAGTATATACAGAGTATGTAGACAATTAACGCAGTTAGTGATAACAAATCTAATTTATTACTAATTTCAGTTGTTGAACAATATTTAAACAAAAATAAAAGTAAAAAGAAAATATTTTATAAACTTGAATGAAAAGTGTAGTTCAAGTAAAAAACCCACTTGAAAACGGAATTTAATTTTTTTATAGGATATCTAAAGGTGATGAGGAAAATACAAAAAAACACCCTTTTCTTCCTGTTAAACACGGCTTACTTCTCTTCGTGTATATAATAATATATAAAATCTTTAAAAAAAGGAGTGTAAAATGTCTTAATTACTGAATATATTGAATGCAGCATTTAAACTTCTCACTCATTAGGAAACACTTGCTTGACTGTTTTTACAAATTTATTCCTACACAGGAATGAGGAGAAAGAGCAGTGGAAAATTTCTCTCAAAAATAAATTTACCTTCTCGACAATGAAAATTTAAGGTATAACATTCATTTTCGTTTAAATTTGACGTAGATTTTTGTTTTATAGTAATTGTATACGAATATTACTTACCATTAAACTTCAAATTTTGCAAATCGGAACTCGAATCAAAGAAGATGTGAAATTTAGGAGCCTATTTTTGTTTTTGGATGAATGTAATCATTTTTTTAAATATAATATAACAAGTAGGTAATATAACAACTGAGTTAATTGTTTGAATACCCAGTATATACTGAGTTGTATATCAGTGATTGAATTGTTAACAATTCTGCGTATTCGAATTGATAACAATTCGCTTTCCATTTTAGGAAGGATCATTTAATCACAAATTATGCGAAAACTATTGAGTTTATGAACAAATTTTTCAAACAAAAGTTGTTTATTTTAAAAAGAAGAAGATATTTTGTTTAACATTTTTTTTCTATCTCTTTCGGTTTCAAAGATGTATATTTACCCCTCTGGGGGTGAAGGAAAGTTCCGATGTTGCCAATTAACGAACATGACCTCACTATCTTGCTATAGAACATATATAGCAAATTTCAGCTCGTTATCTCTTTTCGTTTGTGACAGACAGGCGGATTAGCCGAATCGGCCGAAGTAAGCCATTTTATGAACACCCATTCCAAACATTTATGTCAAAGTTTAATATTTTCAAGCGTTACAAAGTCGGGACTAAACATAATATACCTGGTATAATTTACATATGCTGGGTATACAAACGGTTTTATTTCCACAGCATAATATTAATCTTGTTAATTTATATCGATAATAATCATTAAACACATATAATTATTAACCGGCCATATCAACCCTGTTGTGTTTACTTTACCTGTATCAACGTCTGGTTATTTGATATAATTTTAGCAAGTGGGTATTGGATAATATTTGGGTAGGTCTATAGATACATTTCAATATTAAATTAGTTATATGAATAATGACATTAACTTATCATTTGATTTTTAATTAAATACTGATATGAAAAAAATAACTCGTCAACCAGGAATCGAACCTCGGGCCTCTGGATATCTAGTCCAGCGTGCTTCCGCTACACCAAAGACGACTGTGACGTAACAGCCAACTTTATTATTTTTTCATATCAGTATTTAATTAAAAATTCAAAGACATTTGTCTATATAGTATACGCTAGTCTCCAACAGTTTGTCTACGTAACCGAAATGGAATTTGGACAAACATCGTATTGTTGACGCTTATGTATACACAAATAAATACTTATGAATTATCATTTGATCTTTACAGAATTAAAATTTTGTAAATAAGCATATTGTCGAACGAACTTACTTAATATATACAAATTGGTTCCTTCTGAATTTAAATGAATACTTTGTTACAGAAGAAAATCCATCATTTCGACTACATAGTAGTCATCATCAATATAAATTAGCTAGTCAAAATATAGATAAATAGACAAAAATAAAATAAATAAAAAATTAAACAGAAAAAATTAAAATATAAGAAATTTTATTGAAATTACTCTTGTTAAAATTACTTTCATTCAATTACTCTTGTTAACATCACTCTTCTTAAAATTACTCTTATATTGTCTTAGGATATGTTATTCGTTGATTATAATTTGGTGGCACTTTCGTGAAAGCAACGAATATATCCTTAACAAGAGTAAATCGAATGAAAGCAATTTTAACAAGAGAAATTTCTAATTAAATGCTGATATGAAAAAATTAACTCGTCAACCAGGAAAGAGTAATTTCTCTAATATTTATTATATTGTAATTTATTTTGTTTAATTTTTTATTTTTGTTTATTGATATCTATTTTGATATCTATTTCTAATTGTCAAAGAGTAAATTACGACTAGATAGATAGATAGATTGTAGAGGCTGCCCTGGACGGGCTACACTTCAATCATAAGGTCCATTGTGATGACTAAGGATGTGAAGATGTGAGTGGAGTGGAAGGAATTTGTGAGTAAGCCTAGGAATTGGCAGGATATGCGGCTGCATCTGACTCTGAAAGGAACTATGCCGATATTCATCTGGAGTTCGTGAAGGAAACTGCAGAAAACCTTCTCAAGCATAGCCGGTTACTTCGTTCTTGTCCATACGCTGACAGTTTAGTCAATTAACTGCCCCCTGTTTTCTTTTATTTTTATAACTGACAAACTGCCGAAATCGGGATTCGAACCCATAACCTCCCAGTTTCCACTGGTAACTAGATCTAAATCTCATTAATGTTCATGGCGACCCGTGACCGCTAGAGTGGCTACAGACACATATATAACTGTTTATATAACTAAATTGTATATATAACTGTTTATATAACTAAATTGTATATATAAGTATATATAACTAAATTGTATATATATAACTATATTCGACTTTGTAGTCGAAATACGTATTTAAAATACAAATATAGATCTAGGTATTGGGGCGAATTTTAAATTTTATTTCAAAAATCTTAGGTTCTCCTTAATTATCATTTGATAATCTATTATCATATTATGTAATAACAAATTAAAATTTATTGTAAATCATTTTTATTTCAACGATTTTACAAATATGAGACTAGATTTACCAATCAACATTCACAAAGTTCATTTCATTAACATCATGTTACAAAATCGTAGTATGAACAGCAGCAATGGTGTATAATCGACGCTGTATTTAATCATTTATTTACAAGGGTAATAATTTTGTCGCGTTGATCACCTTAAGCGTGCAATCTAATATTCATTTAATTAAACATCAAATCAATATTGCATTGCATATATTGATAAAATATTATAATAAGAGCAATATTATTTAGTCATTGAAAATTGAAATACACCTTGTAATATAATATTAATGTCATTAATTATAAGAGACAGAAGAACTGAAATATTTAATTATTTTCAATTACTCTCTAGTGATCAAAATTATAGTCTTATCAAAATTTTAGTAATTGCAAGGCCAGTTACATTAGAAAATGCCATAGATCAAGGGGGAAGGTGGGACATAGAGAGAGAAGAAAATACAAAGTCTAAAATATCTCTCTAGCAAATATCAACAATTCAATACTTAATCATTTTTCTCAAACTCTAATGTGAACTAATAAGAATTTAAACGGGCAATTTAAATTGCAAATATTAGTGTTACAGAAAAAATGATAAGAATTAAAATTATAGTAGAACTAATTTTCCACAACTTTATTTCTTATAAATTTCTCGATTTTTCGATTAATAAGGGAGACATGCCAAATTTTGTGTTTCCGCTTCCTCTAAAATCCACTTTCCCCTTGTCCGATTTTACCCATTAACAAACTCAAATATAAAATTTCATTCGGAATAAACCTGTGACCACTAGAGAGTCCACAGACACATCAATATATATATACATACATATATATATATATATATATAATATATATATATATATATATATATATATATATATATATATATATAATATATATATATATATATATATATATATATATATATATATATATATATATATATATATATATATATATTTATATAAATATATGTATATATATATATTTTAACTTTGGTTATTTTAAACATCTAGTAGGTAGGAGTGATGGAAATTTTTACGAAATTCCGTCATCGGTACAAACACAATAGCTGCCTGCATTTACTTTGGAGAAAATGAGCTAAAAAGCGAGAAATATGGTTTTTAAGGAATTTTATTTTAATCAAAATCTATACTTACAAGAAATAGAAACAGAATGTATAATTTAGTTTCATTATTCTAATTTTCGGTTGAAGCTTTCTTTTAAATGAAATTGAATAAAGTTAGGTTACACATAAATTTATACAATAAAATATATTCGCCATTTAATATATTTTATTGAAAATACAAAAATAAAAATCACTACTTCGTACATCTAAGTAAGGTTTAATCAGTCGTATGAGAGAATATAAATGAGAGCGAAACAGAAAAAAACTAAATATAATGGTTAATAGAGAGGTTAAGTTGTATTCAGGTTTCTAGTTATCAACGAGATTAGATGTAATATAATTATAAAACATTTCACAATGTAGATACTTCAGCCACTTTGAGTATGCAAAAAATATTATATTTTCTACATTTAAAACATTTTTTATGACAATTTATCGTCTCAGTTTACAGCTTAACACCTTCAAAAAATGTGTACAGCAGATGAAAATACATAGAAAACACTTTGGTGCAGCCTTGGAGCTCAATCGGCTACCAAAGTGTCATAGTCTCCGGAGTGTACTTCGATTCGAGTCAGAAGTCTTATAAAGAGATTTTGACAGTGACCAATTTGATCTACTAGTCCAAATAAAAAGGTCTTGATAAACATTATGATTTAACAATTGTATTTTTTCATTAATTATTAATAAAATTAAAAAAAATTTATATATAAAGAAAATGACTGTGACGTCATTATATCCGTTGAGGCTGTGAGCGAATTGGAATCATGCTTTACACTTGTACAGATCACCATGTGTCAGAACAAAATAGTCTAATCTCTGGTCTCTCTCGTAAACATAGATGTTTTTATCATATCTCCAGACGGTGGCGTTACTAAAGCGATATAATGACGTCACTGGCGTTTGAATGTACATTTTCAAAAAATAATTTTTAATTGTAAAATTACATGAAAATAAATTGTTAAAAATATTTTTTTTAAATTTCTCTTATTAAGTTTTGGTAAAGTTTTCGAGAGAAAAAAATTACAAAACATGCAAGGTTTTTGTGTTGTTTTAACAGGAACAAATACCTACATAAATGAACATAATAATTTATTGATCTATAATAAAAATGTAATACAGAATGTGAAATCTTTAATATGCCATCATATTGATTAAGGGATTTGGTAATATATAGAAGAAATAAACGTGAAAAATTTATCAGAAAACTATAAAGTTAATTTAGTGTGAAATACCTGAAGAGTGAATAATTAAAACAATAAACAAGTAAACAAAACACATAAATTTTAGATAACATGAATTATTGATTTACCTATTATTATAGTAAGTAGGTTATATATATATATATATATATATATATATATATATATATATATATATATATATATATATATATATATATATACGCCTGTAATATGTATACATTATAAATGTGTTGTTTATCTATGCCATGAAACGAAAATGAACAACATTATTTTGGATGTTGGTTGGTATACGAAAAATATTCTATTATATTTACTAAAATTTCAATCATATTGAAACAGTACAGGGTCTTCATGAATTAATTATTTTATCTAATGTACAATAATGTATTTGGCGCATAACTAGCATAACATACGCATAACATATGCAGATATTCAACTAGAGTTCGTGAAGGAAACTGCGCAAAACTTTCTCAAGCATAGCCGGTTACTTTGCTCTTGTTCATACGCCGATAGTTTAACCGCCTCCTTTTTCTTAATAATTGACAAACTGCCGATGTCGGGATTCGAACCCATAACCTCCCAGTTTCCAAGTAGGCATACTGCGCAGACTGGAATTGTTTATATAACTAAATTGTATGAAATATCCACCTAGTGCCAATTAACTTTTTGCAATACAACAGTAAGCAAATTCCAATGTTATTCGAATTTAACATGACTCTTGCACCAAAATTTAAAAAAGTGCCATAGTTTTTGGAAATACCGGGTAAACCAAGTTTATTTAAACCCCCGGGGTAACAAGGTTATCGAGATTGTTTTGAGTTTATATGTTCCTTTCATATATTTATGTATGGAAATGAATGTATGTTCACGTTCATATATATGAAGTTTCTCAGTGTATATTTTAATGGTTTGTGTGTTCTTGAAATAGGTCTATCTATATATATACTGATATTTCGATGTAGGCACAATTTATCATTTATTTATATCTTTCATTACTCTAATCATCGTAGTGATATATTTTTAAGTTAAATCTAATATACCGTACATTGTTCAACATAACCCTAAACAATATTTTGCTTCTCTTCAATTTTCAATAAGCTTTTCTTAAAATAGCTGTTTCATGTATAAATCATGATGAATGCGAAGTTATTGTATTGGAAAGAGATTTAGAAAATAATTTTTTGAGATTCCAATGCATTCATATGCATATACGAATTCTGAATTAGTTTTTATTCTGAAAGAAGTATTTGCTTTGTTTGGTTCTACATGAAAAACAAAATATTAATTATAATTAATATTTGAAATAGTTACACGTCGAAAACAAAATAAACTAAATATATTATTTTCAGTAAAAATGAAACAAACAGTTAATTTTAAAGAAGTGAAAATAACAAATAACTGAGTTAATTGCTAAAATAACTTATAAAATTACTATATATATTATCCAAGCGTGAACCAGTTCAAGTGGCCGAACGGTCTTAGGCATTATGTGTGCGAAGTATGCCTATTTGGAAACTGGGAGGTTATGGATTGGAATCCCAACATCGGCAGTTTGTCAATTATTAAGAAAAAAAAGGGGTGGTTAATTGACTAGACTGTGGGCGTATGGACAAGAACGAAGTAATCGGCTATGCTTGAGAAGGTTTTCTCCAGTTTCCTTCATGAAATCCAGATGAATATCAGCATAGTTCCTATCATATCCTACCAATTCCTAGTCTATACACAAAACGTCCTTCCACACCACTCACATCCTCACATCCTTAGGCATCACAACGGACCTTATGGTCGAAGTGTAGCCAGCCCAGGGCAGCCTCTACAATGTATCTATCTATCTAATTGCCCTATACAATTACTATATATATTACCCATGCGCGAACTGTTTAAAAATGTTTTGTCTTTTATATGATCGGACTGAGGTATTAACTAAGGGATTACCTGTGTTAACTAACGACCTAATGGATTAAATGTGTGATGAGCAAATCAGTTGCGTCGATTACCAATAATCCTTTTTGACCATTCAGTCTTGTTTGTGTCAATAGCGTTATGATGTCATATCAGCTGACTATGAAATTTAAGTATTTATTTCCAATATTCATTATTTGTTTTCTGATTTCAACTGTTTTAAATTATATTTGTCAATTTTGTGGTTGTTCTCAATTCCGTGAGCAACTATTCACGATTTTTCTGTTCTCCCAAATTATACATGAGCGAAATGTTCTTTGATTCTAATTCCGATTTGGCGACGACTTGGACCAACATAAATTTTCAAACAATTTTGACAACCTACACTAAATATATCTGATTCTTATGTTCATTAATAATTTTATCCTTTGGGTTTCCAAGTAATTGTTTTATTTTATTTTTACTAATAAGCGATGTTTTTAAGTTATGATTAGTTAGTTTTTTTGTGATTATATTTGTGCATGGGCGGAAATACGTTAATTTGCATCATTTCTTTTGTTCACCGTTGTGATGCACTTGTATCAATACGGTAGAATTATTTCGTAAAATTTTAAATTTAGTTTTGCGGATCTAGTTGTAATTCTTTGAAATAGTATTTCTTTTGAAACGAAAATTTTTGTAAACTACTTTTTTTAAATTTTAATTTCCTTGCTCAAGTTCCAATTGTCAAGCTTTTGATTAAATTCCAAGGTTTTTTAATGTAATATAAACCCTATTTTGACAAAATGGAAACCCGACTTCAAAAATCAAATATTCTATACCAAAAATGCACTAAAAAGTAAAAAAATAATTGCATATTCTTGTGCCAATTTTAGTTCACCTAAGCAAAAATTTTTAAATATATATGTACAATTATTGTTATTTTTGGAGGCGGTGTCCAAAAGTTATGTGAATTTCTCTATGCTAAAAGAATATGCAATTATTTTTTTACTTTTTAGTGCATTTTTTGTTATAGAATATTTGATTTTTGAAGTCGGGTTTCCATTTTGCCAAAATAGGTTTTTTTTAAAAATTTTATGTAATTTAATTTTTATTTGAGGCACTTGGATGTTAGTTATTTTATGTGGTGAAAACATTTCGTCATACTTTGATAATGGAACTTTAATCCATTTTGTATTGAGGTGGACTGTTTGAATCGACTGTAATGTATCGTTCAGTGTGTATGTGTGAGTACAACTTTGTAGTCGAAATACGTATTTATAAAATACAAATAATTGCTCTAGGAATTGTGGTCAAATTTGTAATTAAATACTATCTGAGTTTGTTTCAAGGTAGACCGCATGTTATAGCTCCCCCCATTGACCTGTATTTTTTTTGTAAATAATTTATGAACATTTACATTTTAACGCTCATAGAAATTAGTACACATTAAAATTCCAAATAGCTGAAATAAGTGAAGCAATAAGTTTTATAATGAATAATGTTTTAAATCTGTTTAAATTGAAATATAAAACTAAAAACTAATATAAATTCTGTGCTCAAGTTGTGTGTATGTATGTATGTATGTATGTATGCATAGATAGAAGAAGTAACTTAGATATTTCATTTAATATGATAGTAAAATCAAGTTTTAGTAGCTTGATTGTGCGAGGGGGAGAGGAGGACACCCTGTACACACACGTGTAGGTACATATATATTACGTAAGTATGACAATAAAGTACATAGTCTGGTGGGAGGCTATAACAACTTCATTTAGAATGCTGTTATACCAAACAAAATACAAACAAACTCCCAAAATTCATATAATATATACAGTCAAGAGAAAACTTTATTATCATTTTATAGTTATAGAGTAGTACGTACTACAGCTATTTTAGCCCAGCACTACCGTTGTTAGTCTACCTTTAAGTCTTTTCACAATTGTGTATACCAATATTTTTATCGTTTACCTACTGGTTGAATCTATGCACCTACCACGGCCTTTTTTCGTTAGAAGAAACATGTAAAAAAAAACATTGAAGTATGCAAATGAAAACACACGTGATATATTTAATAAAAACTTTGTTACGCAAGAGCTGCATCAACTTTTCAACTGCGTCAACTGCGAATTTTCTGGGAAAAAATACATAATGTCTGGAAATAAATCTTAGATAGATAGTTTGTAGAGACCTGGACGGTCCATTGTGTTGCCTAAGGATGTGAGGATGTGAGTGGAGTGGAAGGAATTTTTGTGTATAGACTAGGAGTTGGTAGAATATGATAGGAACTATGCCGATATTCATCTGAAGTTCGTGAAGGAAATTGGTAGGATATGCGGCTGCAGCCGACTATGATAAGTTCATGAAGGAAACTGCAGAAAACCTTCTCAAGCATAGGCGGTTACTTCGTTCTTGTCCATATGCTGACAGTTCAGTCAATTAACCCCCCCCCTTTTATATAACCTGCCGATGTCGGGATTCGAACTCATAACCTCCCAGTTTCCAAGAAACCATACTGCGCAGACATAACGCCTTAGACCACTCGACCACTTGGATTGGTAACTAGATCTTACTAATGTTCATGGCGACCCGTGACCGCTAGAGTGGCTACAGACACATATATAAATAAATATATTTTCGTATCTGATATGCTTTTGGTATTTCAAAGGCCAAGTTCGTTACGGAATAGAATCGATCAAGGTCAAGGGGTGTTTAGAGAAAGAAGAAAACACAAAATATGGAAAATCACTCTTATTAACAATAGAAAAATTTATTTAAATTCATTTTAAATATCAAGTAACCATGGTGATGCATTTTAATATTCATTATTATCGGTATTGTTTTGAAATTGCAAATATTTCTGTAAATATTAGAGTAACAGAAAATATGGCTAGATAATGAAATGTAGTAAAACTGATTTACTACAACTTTACTAATTATAATTTTTTTTCATTTGACTAATATTAAGCGGGAAATTGAAGACTTTAGGTATTTTATTTAAATTGTAATGATTTCTGTAAATATTAGATCTACAGAAACTATATTCAGGTAATAAATTGTAGTAAACTTTATTTACTATAACTTTACTCCTTATAAGTTTTTCCGTTTTACTAATATTTACGGTACAATAAATATGGGATTACATAAATTTTGATCATGTTAAAACTTAAAAAAAAAAGAATATAATAATTTGTTCAATGAAAATTCTATCAATAGTATTATAGCAAAATTTATTTTCCTGTATTTTTTTAAATAAAACTTATAGCATTAAATTGATTTCCAGTAAAATTTTTTAATAAAATAAAATACTGAAAAGTCCATTGAAGAGAGGGAGCTATTTTGTTAATTAAATTAAGAATGATTCAATTATTAATCATAATTACAATTTGTATACGAATATGAAGCTAATTGAGCCTCGAGATATTTTATGTTTGTATTGAAACGACTATTATGATAATAAATTGTTCAAAATTTCCATTTGTTTGTTGCAATTGGTTCAAAAATTTCGTTTATGAAAGTATGGCAGTAATTTACCCTCTGGCAACATACAATCTTAAAATCAGTACTACATGTTGAAGTGAATTGCACAAAGAAATTTTGGTAGAATAGTTTCCTGTACTCATGCGCTGATTCGTACTAGACTTAACTATAAATAATAATAAATGAATTTAATTTAATTTTTTGTTATGCACACCCTTGGTATAAAGCTTTACAAAAACTATACATATACACACATTTTTTTCTCGAAATAGTATCTTAATTTTTAAGTGGAGCATATTGGACTTGCGCTCTGGGGGCCCCTCATACCCAGAGGCCCTATGTATATATATATATTATATATAGACTGTGTTGGAGTGCTTTTCCAATAGACAATCAATGTTAAATATTATTTATTACTGGCATGCCGTCTGGTTACTCTGCGGAGTCATGTGTGCTGTCTGACTCCGCACAGTAACCAGACGGCCTGCCAGTAATAAATAATATTTAACATTGATTGTCTATTGGAAAAGCACTATATATATATATATATATATATATAGATATATTTATATATATATATATATATATATATATATATATATATATATATATATATATATATATATATATATATATATATATATATATATATTAATGCTATTTATTTAAACTAATTCATGAATTCAACTCTTCACAATAGAAATTAAAAACATAATTAGATTTTTTTGTTATATATTATATTAGTATATGTTATCTAGTTTTATTATAGTTTATTATAGTTTTTACTATAGTTTTATTAATTATAATGTTAGGTAATCTAATATATATATATATACTAAAAAATTTAATATATATTGTATACATCTAAATAAAATAAAGTATGCTCACATAAATTTAATTTTAGAACCGCAAAAAGTTGAACAACTATAAGTACACTTCATTAAGGTATTCGTAAAGTTAGATACAGAATTACTGATATTTAAATTTTGCAGTTTTGCGTTTAAAAATTCATAATAAAGTTCAAAATCATTTTTAATTATGTTATTATTGTAAATTCAAATGATTTATTCAAAGGATAATTCTAAGAATCAAATTTAAATGAACGCATATCATTTTATATCTGTTTCGACTGAAAATAGACTCAACTTTATTCATTTGAGTTAAAATTCTATATAGTTTATACAAAAAAAATTGATAGATTTAAAATATCTCTATATTCATTGCCATGCATCACAAAGCAATAAACCATTGCTGCATGTGATGCGAGCAATTAAAGATATAGGAAGTAGGGTCATTCATATAAAGCTGCCGATGGAATATTTGTAATTTTTTTGAAATTTAGTTCGAATGTTCTACTAATAGTTCAAGAATATAAATTTGTTGTTATTTTAGTATCGATTGGTGTACAGACTGCTAAATCGTGACTGACCTTGGCATAATCTAAAAACTCAATTGAAACAGTTTATTCGAGTAATCCTTATGTTGCCACATTTGGAAGCGAAAGTGAAATATATTGTGAAAATCTATAGCGAATAGCACAAATTGTTTCATATTATACGAGAAGATTCAAACAGTTCTTTTTAATCGGCTCCCATTACAACGCGAAACACATGAAGTGACGCTTCATGAGTAGATGTGATTCGCCGGAGCTTACGAGGATATAGATAGCTGTTTAGAATTGTTTTTTTAAATAAGCTTATATTAAAGAAGAAAGAGAAAAATTTCACATTTTTTTGCAGTTTTAAAAATGTGAAATTTTTGTGAAAGTGCATTAATCGATAGGAAACCAGTCCAAGTAGTCAACCGGTCTAAGGCGTTATACCTACGCAGTATGCAGTACTTGGAAACTGGGAGGTTAGGGGTTCAAATCCCGACATCGGCAGTTTGTCAATTATAAAAATTAAAAACAAAGGCGGTTAATTGACTTAACTGTCAGCGTATGGACAAGAGCGAAGTAACCGGCTATGCTTGAGAAGGTTTTCTGCAGTTTACTCACGAACTCCAGATGAATATCGGCATAGTTCCTATCATAGTCGGCTGCAACCGCATATCCTACCGATTCCTAGTCTACTCACAAATTCCTTCCACTTCACTCACATCCTTACATCCTAAGGCATCACAATGGACCTTATGGTCGAAGTGTAGCCCGTCCAGGGCAGCCTTTACAATCTACCTCTATAATCGATAGGAATATAACAAAAAATTAAACAAGGGTAATAAATGTTCTTTATCGTGCTATATTGAACATTTACAGTTCATAAAAATCGCAAATGATATCCGACGATAACTTAAGATTTTATATGGAATGACCTTGCAATGTCAAATAAAATTTATATGATGTGTGATTTTAAATTCCTTTTATACAAATGCCTGACACGGGTTTAAAATAAAGCCTTCTTCATAATCGTGTTATATATATATATATATATACTTGTATAATTGGTTATATATGTATATACATAACTATATTTTTAATATCCCTGTTTTTCACATTTATGACTTTTTAATGGTTTTTATTGTCGAATGTCTGGAGAAATAAGCGTCATATTAAAAATATTAATATACCTATGCGAAATTTTAAATAAAATTAGTCAAGTAGGACTTTCATAACTTTTCTCGGAGGAAGATTATAAGCGTCAAAACTTGAAAGTAATTATAACTTTTATATATATATATATATATATATATATATATATATATATATATATATATATATATATATATATGTATTTCAATCACAAACTAGTCGTCATCAGTAGTTAATCGTAACTATTATCTTCGGTATATGGAAACAAAGAAATGTTACTCATTGCTAATTTGGTGCGTGTCTCACAATGATTTAAAAATTTAAAAACCATTTTGTCTTTTATATGATCGATTAACATATCTTCGATTCCGTATTCCGGAGATTTTTACGAATAGCTAATTCATACTGATGATGGTTACTTTGTAGTCAACATACGTATTTATAATAGAAATTCGGCCAAAATTTGAAATTTAATTTCAAAAACCAATAGTTCTCTTTGATTATTTTAATAACTATAGTATTAATATTTATTTTCTATAAATATGATCATTATACATTTGTCGATTTAACGAATATCATCGACGAGATATTTCATATTTTGTGTTCTAGGCCCCCATTTCACCTTGACCGATATTTTCGATTAACGAATGTGACGTTTCAAATACCAGTAGCATGTCACATAACAAATTTCATTCCACTCGGACCAAAGTTGCGGTTTCCAGAGCACTTACACATACACATTACATAATTCATTCATCTTTAAAGAATCCATCTTTGAAATGGTAAGAGTTAGAAAAAACAATTTAAAGACAAAAAATGTTCCTATCTTTAAAAATAACCCAACTTTTTTCATACACTCAGTATATTGTCGGGTATTTAATATTATTTTCACTTTATATTAAATACTACTTTATTGCCATGCCACTCTTTTTACCGACGAGAAAAGGAGGTACTCAATTCAACCTGTATATTTTTTTTTAATGTATGATCACGCATAAATTTTTACAGAGTAGTCCGATTTCAATAATTCCTTTTTTATGCGATAAGGTATACTACGAAGTTGTACCATAAAATTTGAAAAAAAAATTTCGCCTTTAAGGGTAGAAAATAGGGAAAAATGGATTGTTCACTCACTGAATTGTCATCTGTGAACTGATTCTGTTGAAACTTGTCACACTTAAGAAGTTCTAATGACACTATAACATGTATGAAAAAAGAATGAAACAGAAAAGCAAAAAATAAAAAAAAAACCTTTTTAGTCTAACCAAGTCTTACATGAATGTAAATACCTAAATAATTTTGAGTCCGTGCTAAAAAATCTCCATCGAAATGGGCGAAGGGTGAATCTTATTTTTAATTTTTTGTTTAAAAGTTTTTATTTTTTGGTTTTCAGTTGCTTTCTTCTTTCGTCAGTTCTATTTTTTGTTAAAAAGTTTTCATTGTATTCTATCTTACAATGTTTGAACACGCAGCGATAGAGACTTGTATGCAAAATTTTTACTTATATGTTTTGGGATTATGGTGTTTCTTTAGAGTAGAGAGTACAATAGATTACATTAATGATAATTAATGATCGGTGTAATTACCACATGAATTGGAAAAATAAAGTAAATTTGGAAATTAATCAAACTTTACAATTAATTTTGGTTCTTAATACCGGTGTTGTATTATATATATATATATATATATATATATATATATAAATATATATATATATATATATATATATATATATATATATATATATATATATATATATTTATATATATATATATATATATATATATATATATATATATATATATATATATTTATATATATATATTCTATTTTCCTGATTCTGCATACGTTACATATATATATATATATATATATATATATATTTATATATATATATATATATATATATATATATATATATATTTATATATATATATATATATATATATATATATTCTATTTTCCTGATTCTGCATACGTTACAATATCAACAGCCGTTCAATTCACGTACTTTTGCTAAACGTATATGTACTACATCATCCCTAATACTTACTACAAATATAATCTAAATGAAGCTACTAAACTCTTCTAACAACATCCGATACAATGTGCAACAAGATCGATTTTTGCAATTTTTGCATTATTCCGATATAACTTTTTATTTTATTTAAAATAATTTGGCAAGGGCCATAAAGCCATTAAAGCCAGATATAACTTATTGTTGATTTCCCTGCGTATATAATTCTTGTAAAATTCAACCACTTGAATGGGTACAATATACCTTTGACTATCTGGGTCGACGTTGTTTTCCCACTAAGCTATGATTGCTATGATATTTGTATTCAACTTGCATGTAGTTATGTTTGGGGAAATCCTCTTACAGCCCACGAATTAAGTTATTCTTTTTAAACGTACCTACGAATACCAAGTTAAGGTTAGAATCTAATATACCAGTTCAAGTGGTCCCGTTGGTTAAGGGACTCTTCTCGGAACTAGGGGGTTGGTTGCTGGTTCGATTCCCAACGGCAGCAGTTTATCAATTAAATTAATTTCAAAAAATGTATCAATAGCTCGCAGAAGTCTACCTCGTACTGGAACACCCTGTATATTCACCTACGTAAAAAACAACGTTATTAATTAACGGATCAAAATTAATTCAGACAGGTTTAGAATTTATTTTATGGCCTTAATATTATTTGGGAAGACTGAGTTTGTATGTCTCTAACCAAGGAATCATAATTAGGTGTGCAGCCTGACAAAGACAATAATAATGAGTCATCAGTATGGGAATTAGTTAGACAGACCTTGGCTTAGTCTTCGTTAACTTTAAGTATGAAATCGCCGATTCACACAGGCAGGTATGTAAATCCGAAACAAAAATAAATATATTCGCTACATTTGATGATATTCGGGTATTTTACTCAGTTGACGAATTCCCAAAAATCTTTTTCAAATATTCTGACTTAATTTTAAATAAGATTTTTCTGATTAATTTTAATCAGTTTGTAAAATTATAATTTAATTTTATAATGCTTTTTTCTTTATGCTTTATTATTTTTTCAATATCTTGAAATCTATCTCAAATTCTCCAATGACTTTGCTGTCAAGATTGACTTCGCGATCAACTTATTGACTACCCCTGCTGTATAGAATCTCTTTAACCTGTGCTTTAATTCTCTATATAAATATAATATATATGGTCTTTTCTTATGTTTATGCGATGAAATCTGCACTCACACAGAAGTTTAGATTTGTGTTTTTGTTTCATCACTCTCCTCTTCTTGTTATTGTTAAATTGGTAAATCTCATACGAAAATTTTGATGTAGAATTAAATTTATTGGACAGTGAGACGACAATCATCAGCGAGAAAATCTGTTAACGAATGTAGTAGATAATTACATTTATTGACTTCAGCTGGGGATATTACCAGCCACACCTGCGTCTCACAAACTGCATGTATCAGATCTCGTACATGTGATACATACAGTATATCTATATAGTCTACACACACATATATATACATACCTATATTTACAGAACTATCATACTTTATTATTCTCCCGGTGTAGAGGTCTGCCAACCTGGAACCCGACTATATCGGGTTAGCACCAATTTTCAACTGAATAAACTACATGTAGCTTTTGTAGTTTATTCAGTTGAAAATTAGTGTTAACCCGATATAGGGAATATGTATGAAAATTTTTTTTCACATTTATTTTCAGAATATGAAAATACTGTTAATACTATAATAATATTTAAAAACGAAATTAAAATCCGACAAATATCAAGGAAGCTATAAGCTTTTAAAGATTATTATCTGTCTCTTTCTTGCAAAAATACTAAAAACGGAGTTTTACGTGTACTTTAAATGGTGAAAGTGTAATATGACGTTACATAACATATCAAGAGGGCTATCATCCTCTTTGTCTAATCGGGAATTTCAATCATTCATATCTCGCTTATTTTTAAAGTTATTTAAAAAGTAATTTTACCTTGATATTTGTCAAGTAAACATGCTTCAATTCAAGTGAGAAAAAAATTTTCATGCATATTCCCTATTGATTGTAGTAAGCTTCATTTTTTTGTAGTAACATGATTCATCTAACTAAAACAATTAATTGTGTTTATTAAAAGATAATGATAGTATCGTGAAAAAAAACTATTGGAATCTTTTTAAAACCGTATTATTATTATTATTAATTTATTTGATATACCTATTTGGGTTGATCAACAATACAAATTCATATTAAATAAAAAATATTTAGAGAAAATGGAAACCCGACTTCAAAAATATTCTAAAACAAAAAATGCACTAAAAAGTAAAAAATAATTGCATATTCTTGTGACAATTTTAGTTCACCTAAGCAAAAATTTTTAAATATATATTGACAATTATTGTTATTTTTGGAGTCGGTATCCAGTATAGAGAAATTCACATAAATTTTCGACACCACCTCCAAAAATAACAATAATTGTACATATATATTTAAAAAATTTTTGCTTAGGTGAACTAAAATTGGCACAAGAATATGCAATTATTTTTTTACTTTTGAGTGCATTTTTTGTTTTAGAATATTTGATTTTTGAAGTCGGGTTTCCATTTTCTCAAAATATTTTTTATTTCTCGCTTTTTAGTGACTTTGAAGTTGTATAACTTATTTTATTTGTCTAAATATGGGTAGACAAATTTTGGAAAAAAATTTTTTTGAAGTCGGTTTTTAAAAAAAATTCTGATACTATAGTCCGCCATTAGCACCTTTAGAGCATACATCATCGCCACTCTGAGGGGGGAACTGAGAGAGGAACTAAAACGTAGCTCATTGCGCTTGCCTGCCCATGACATATTTCCCCTAGTTATTTTTTTCCCCTCTAATTACATACATATTCCCGTACTTAGATGTTTTCTGGGGCATTTAAAAATAATTTTTTGTTGTTGATAAAACTACAATAAACTACATACGATTCCAGAAATACTCCAATAATATTTTTCACGATCATTATCTTTTATTTGAACACAATTAATTGTTTTATTTTACAAGATTCATTGTGACTACAAACAAATGAAGCTTACTACAATCAATTGTACGGTTTGTAGTTTATTCAGTTCAAAATTGGTGTTAATCGGATAAAGCCGGGTGCCAGGTTGACAGACCTTCGGTGTATAGTCTATAGATACTACATACCCGAACTATGTTTATACATATAGTGCTATATATAACTATCTATATACTACGTACGACGTAGTATCAACTAAACATATACTATCGAATTTTACATATCTGGTTTAATTATTTTAAATAAATTTGTACGTTTAAAACAGATTTAATTATAATTTGACTATTATGATTTGTATTAAAATATATATTAAATAAGAACTTGTAAGTAATATAATATTATTTATATATTGAATAAAATTGTCGTAATTTAAATATTTCATTATATTTAATTATTATATATAACTTTGAGAGTGAATTTACCACACATCTTTATACCCATGTAAATACCGTTGCTGAGAAGCGTTCTTCACATTACACGTATATACCTACTTCTTTGTTTTGTATGTATTTAATTTGTAATTATTATGGGAGCGTATTAATACCTACCATTTTGTGATGCGTAATTAGTAATAAAAAACTAATAATTATATTTAATGAATCCCATAAAAAATAATTTACTATTTATGTTAGATTTCATTATAAATTAACTATCCTACAACAATGTTTTTCCATCCTTTTTTTTATGTACATAATTATTTCATTTTAATTATCTGAATTATTTTTGATATAATTTACTATTTTATTTCTGTTTATTAGTAAATAAAGCATAAAGTTTATTAATAAATATACATTTTAATTTGTCCAGCTTTGAACTTTATTAAATGTAATACTCATATAGTTTTTTAAATTATGTTTTTTTGTTAACTAATGTCTATTTATATCCATTGTTAGTATGGTTGCCTTTCAGTTATATTATACTAACGGAAGTGACTAGCGTTTACTTAGATAGATAGATTGCAGAGGCTGCCCTGGATGGGCTACACTTCGACCATAAGGTCCATTTTGCTACCTAAGGATGTGAGGATGTGAATGGAGTGAAACGAATTTTTGTGTATAGACTAGGAATTAGTAGGATATGCGGTTGCAGCCGACTATAATAGGAACTATGCCGATATTCATCTGGAGTTCGTGATGGAAACTGCAGAAAACCTTCTCAAGCATAGCCGATTACTTCCTTCTTGTCCATACGCCGACAGTTTAGTCAATTAACCGCCCCTTTTTTCTTAATAATTGATAAACTGCCGATGTCGGGATTCGAACTCATAACCTCCCAGTTTCTAAGTAGGCATACTGCGCAGACATAATGCCTTAGACCGCTCGGCCACTTGGACTGGTGAGCGTTTACTTACTTTGACATTTAAGTAATAGGTATGTACATTGATAACATTCTTTGACATCAAATGCGTGACATGAAAAAATATACACATATAGAAGAAGGAGTCAAAAGCCCGTATTCATAGTCCGGTCTTGAGGCAAGCTTGAAAGTTTGATCTTAGCTAAAATATGTGTGGTTAGATAAATATTCAAAGTCATAGCTCAGGGCGATATCAAGACCAAAAATTGAAAACTGTTGATGTATGCACAGTCAAATAAGACAATCTTATGATAGACATTATCCTTACTTTTTATTTTTATTAAAAAAAGAGGATTTTCTTTAAGTCAGCATTTTAGTAGACTTAAGACACCCTTAATAACTTTGTAGTGAAAAAAAAAGTGAAGATATTGAATTTTTTGGGTTTACATAAAATCAATGTTGATGATAATATTGATATCGATTTTGATTCTGACGATGAAGACATAGTTATACGTATTCTTAAACGCTATATTCGAGATATACAAGATGCTTTTGATTTTTATTCAGACATCAAATTTAAAAAAAAAATTTAGATTCGACAAAATCAGTATTAAATTTGGAATATTAGCACTAAAATAACATAATTTAGCTAAAGTCAACCGCCGCGGATTACCAATTTCACTAGTGTTCGCGATTTTATACATGCGCTAGTGTTCAGGTAAATATAAATTATTATCACATGGAGTATTGCTTCAGAATCTGAAGAAAATACTTTTTTGTCTATCAAAGTATAATTTTCACTTTAAACTTTGCCCGTCATATTTTGTTTTTTACTTCAAAAACAATTTTTTAGCTCGCTACTTTTATGTACGGTCTTATGAGGTTCTGTTTGTTTACATTTGTAGAATAATATTCAGTATCACTGACAATAATATGATACATTTCTCAGCAGATCTGATCATCGAATACATGAGAATTATTTCGAAAAACTAATCTTAAACCGTTTAAGAAAAAAGGACACTACTTCTGTGGCCCCATATACGGAGTATCCATCGTCAAAAATTAACCACAGAAAAGAATAATCAATGTTTTCCACATCCACTTTGAATATATCTATAATCGACTTGTAGACATGAGTGTTTTTACGTCAGCGAGGAACGGAGGAAACAAAAACGTGAAATATTACTCTTACTATAAGTTAAATAGAAAGCAACAACTAATTGAGCTAATCGCTTAAATACCCGTTACATATTGTGTTTATGCCAGTTACGCTTTCAGAGATAGATATTTACCCCTTCGACGAGGGAATATTTTGCCAATTCACGAACTTGACCTTACTTTTTAGCCTTTCTTCTCGAAATATCTTCATCATTCATAGCTACCCACCTACACACTTGTATTTTTGGAATCTAGCTTAATGAGAACGCGAAGATCCATCCGATAAAATTTCAAAATTTATATTGGACCCTGAAAATATACTCTTTATATTACATATTGCCTTTTTGTAGTCTGTTTTGGTAAACAGTTAATGGCAAGCTAATATTAATAATTTAATAAAACAAATATTTGAAATTTTCGTAAAATCAATGATTTTAAATATTTGTTTTATTTAATAATTATAATGGATTTTCGTCAAGGAACAACCCATTCAACACTAAAAATTATTTCCAGGAACTTAACGATAATGCTACCAGCCCAGTAGACGCGCTTTTTAAGGCGTTGTGTGTACTTGAAATTGGGAGGTTATTAATAAAAATAAAAAAAATGGGGCGGTTAATTGACTAAACTGTCGGCGTATAGACAAAAAAGAAGTAACCAGCTATGCTTGTGAAGGTTTCCTGCAGGTTCCTTCACGAACTCCAGATGAGTTATATCGGCATAGTTCCTATCAAAGTCCTCTGCAGCCGCACATCCAACCAATTCCTAGTCTACACACAAAATTCCTTGTCCTCCACTCACGATCGAAGTGTGTCCCTTCCAGAACAACCTCTACCATCTATCTATCTATCTAAAGATAATGTTAATATTATATTTACAATTTTTTTTATAGAAAATATATAAAAACGGATGTATACAAACATGTAAAATTGAAACTATTTATTTTAGTTTCGCTATATAATAATGTAAAAACATATAAAATATAATAAAAAAAAAAATTGAATATAAAATATGTATCTCTCTCTACAGCAGCATTGGGGACATTATTTATTAAAATGTGTTCACATAATGAGATCATATAGACCAACTGGCGTTTAATGTGTATTTACTGCCTAATAAACATAAAACCAAATTCAAACTCAGATTTCCCTTCGTTAAATATTGAAATTCAGTAACTACATCATTTAATCTATAAACAAACAAGGAAAATGAACGCCAAATTTATGTAATAGTGAGATATACACAAAAAACAAAAAGTTTTTGTCCGTGTTTTATTCAAAAATATGTATATTCTGTTTCAAACGAATGTTTTTTTTTTATATATATCTATATACTTGTCACTGTGACTGCAATGTAGTAAAATAGAGATGGTTTTCGATTTCGAATTTCTCATCATCGTTGAAAATACATATTTTTTATTTTGACATGTTCGTGTAAATATAGACAATGGTCATTTTTAAAAAACAAGTGAAAATAACAACTTACTGAATTTATGTAAAAAAGTATGTAACAAAAGTTGTTTATTTATTTATTTTTTGGCCTGCTAATTGTGATATTTACTGTCACTATTCATTTCTCAACAGCACTTTAATTTTTTCCGAATTAGTTTATATTATAAACGAAGTGAAGATATAAACAAAGTGTCTATAAACCATAAAGTAAAAAAAAATGATTAAGACCCAGTTTATTGTAAAATTATCATAATTACAGTTCTATTACCTAAGGACAACTCTAATTTTGGTGTTCAGTTTTAAATTCACATTGTTTTTTATTGTAAACAACTATTTGTTTATTTTATATATTTGTAAATATATAAATATTTTTGAGAATAAATTATGATTATTATTATACACCACTTTGTATTTTTAAACATCTGTGCGTGTATAAAAAACATCATGCGTGAAACATCAAAACTATTTTGTATAGAAAATATTCATAAAAGGATGTTTTATTAAAGGAAATAAATATGGCATAATCAAAATAAATGGCATAATCAAAAACAAAATATTCAGATTTTTTTTTTAAAGAAAAATATTCTTTATTTAAAAAATACGTATTAATTTAATACCAAAAAAATAAAAAATTAAATAATTTCATAGAAATTGAGACAGTTCCATTCTTTCAATCAGTTACTTAAACTATTATTATTATTATGAACTATTTTGTAAAGAAAATATGCATTGCCACCTATGAATGAGTTTTTGAACCCGTATATGTACTGCCATCTATCAGCATTATTGTTAAACTGATTTTTTATATACTATATCAACTATGAACAACTTGTTGAACGCGTGGCGCGTTAACGTTGACGGGGAAAAGTTTCATAAATAGTTCGCACATTGATAATAAACTCTGTATATACCAGGAATTTAAGCAGTTCACGCATTGAAAATGAAATCAGTTAGTTGTTATTTTCACTTGTTATATCAAGTTTAGTTCAAGTTTTTATATTAAGTTTAGTGTCTACTTTGTACCGCTTGAAAATATTGATCGCAGGCATAAATGTTTGGAATAGGTGTTCATAAAATGAACTAATTCGGCCATTTCCGCATGCCCCTTCGTATGTGGACTCGATACTTAAAAACTATGAGAGATAACGAGCTGAATTTTGAATGTGCGTGTTCTAGAGCTAAGAAGTACGGTTCGTGAATGGGTAAAATCGGATCATGTTGGGGAAAATGGGCAAAACTGTCCGTTTTTAAAACCATAAGAGATAGAACAGAAATTTAGAGACAAATAATGTTTCTTTCATAAAAATAAAACTATTTTTTACATACATTCAGGATATACCGGGTATTTAAGCAATTAACTCAGTTAGTTTTTATATTCACTTGTTTTTTTTTTTTTTTTATAAATTCATAAGAAACGTGGGTTTACGAATGAACTACCTAAAGTAATCTTTAAAAAGTTGTCATTCTCACTTGTTATTTTAAAATTATGGCCAGTGCCGTAACTAGGCTTTTATGCGCCCGGTGCGAACTTCTATAACTGCGCCCTTGAAAAATTTTCGAATCTTACCCGGTTCTGACAATAAAATGGATTATGTTTATAAAAATAAATCTATCATTTAAAAACCACATTTTTGTATACTTAATTTTGAGTACTTGGTAGAGTTTTAAATAAGGAAGTATTTTTAAATAGCGTTTATGAATTAGCTGAAAAAATTGTTTATTCAAAAATATTTGTCAAAACTCCCAATTATACAATACACAAAATGACACAAAATACTGATTAGTAAACTTACTTAAAGTTTCACTTTACGCGCTTTCTTCATTGCGAAGATCTTGATTACATTTCCATACGACAGGCGTCGTGCTATGTCGCGTTCAGTCGACAAGATCGCTAGGCCAGACAATCTTTCTTGACCCATCGCAGGAAGCTACACTTCGCAGGAAGCTACTAAGTCACTGGCATTGTTAAAAAAATCTTTATAGCGACTACTACATTGGGAAACATTTTCTTTAAATCTAGTTCCACTATAGCTTCAAGAAGACCTAGACTTGACTGACGTTCACATTTATCAAATCATATAGTCGCTTTAACTTGACTCTTCAAAGTGTCTAATTCCGCCCAAAATTCAGTAGCATTTATATCTGCAGAATATTTTATACTCAAATTAGCGCCCCTCCAGGGTCTGCGCCCTGTGTCTGGGCACCGCTGACATCGCCCTAGTTACGGCACTGATTATTGCAAGGAACTGAATTTTTTTTTGTAATTTTACCTGTAGGTAGAGGTGATTTACATAATTCACACCAGATATTTATGTACTACGTAATGCACGTTCCAAATTAAAAGATAGTGATGGTCACGTCTACTTTTACTCGTACCTAATTAATTACATCATAATGAATCCGTGTTAAAATTATTCTCATGTAGTAGTGAAACTATAGAAAATAATGGATAAAAAAGAAAAAATAATGTGACAAACCTTAGAATGGGTAAAAAGCGTTTACACTAGGGAATTTACATGATTAGCTTATTTAATTGAATAACCAGATAACGCACAGTGATTATGAATCGCATACAACTTAACTGCGTATATTACTAACTTAAAATTACAATTAATTCAATAACAATAAAATCCAAATCATCAAAAATGTATTATTGATGTTTGAAAACAGTTAGGTAAAACATTGAGCCAATTGTTTGACATGCGAGTTAGATTTTGATTAGGGTGTTATGTGTTTTTGAACATATTTTAATTGGAAATGGTTAAATGCTCTCAATATACTTGAAATGTAAAATAAAAGATACTTTTTTGAAATGGTTTACAAAATGCTCTCTTAATATTGGAAGATACTTAGATTAGATTAGATTAAATTCTGGGATCTAAAAGTACTGCACTTCGACCTTATGATCCATTTTGCTGCCCCTTCTACTTAGTCTGACGAGATTCGCTTCTCCCATATTTTGGAAATAGCCAAGAGCTTGAAGGTCTTCCTGTAGCCGAATATCATGTATCTGCTGTCACCTAGAGGTTCGCAGTTAAAGATAATGTGGGCCTTCAACAAGCTCTTGGCTAGTGAGGGTTAGCAGCATCGAGAGTTGCACCTTTTCGGAGTCGTTTTTAACCTCAGGATCCCCCGCTGTGCAATTAGAAGACACAGTGCAATTAGAGTTAAAAATCACTATAAAAAAACATGCTTTTATTAGAATATGAACTAAAAATGCAAAATAATTTCAAATAAAATAAAGAGATTGACAAAAAAATTAAGAGAGCACCCCATGCTTTTGTTTACATTAAAGTTAATTTTGTTGTCTTTATTGTATTCTATTTTATTCTATTTTAAATTGTTTTTTAGTCTTAAAACAAAATTTGTGTGTATGTTGTAATTTCATGCTTCATTATTATTCTCATGAATGATGGAATAAATCCAATTCTTACCAAAGAATTTATATATTGAATTTAGCATAGGAAATTTATGTCATATAGTAGGTCATTTCTATATTATAACAGTTGAAAATGTCATTTTGTTATTAAAATTTTGTTGATGATATTTCTATAGAAATTATAAACTAAACTATAATCGTTTGTATTTTGGCTATTAATAAATTTTATTTTTGTTTTTATTGAATTTTTTTAAATTCTTATTGGTTTTTAATATGTCTGCAAAATTTCCGATTATTCAGACGTCCGGAAGTGGGTGAGAACTTTTATTACATTCATTCATATATACGTAGATATATAGATAGTTACATACCAGTCAAGCTAATAAAAGCATGTTAAAAATGGAAAAAACGGTTATTTTCTTAGATATAAACTGATAAATAGATTCCTATATTTCCTCCTACCAATTTAGATTTTCATTTTCCAATTTATAAAATACAATTGAGAAACATCTAACTTCACTACCGGACAGTTTTCTTTCGCGTCAGAGTTTGACGTGAACATAGACAGATAGAGATAGATTGTAGAGGCTGCCCTGGACGGGCTACACTTCGACTATAAGGTCCATTGTGTTGCCTAAGGATGTGAGGATGTTAGTGGAGTGGAAGGAATTTTTGTGTATAGTCTAGGAATTGGTAGGATATGTGGCTGCAGGCGACTATGATAGGAACTATGCCGATATTTATCTGGAGTTCGTGAAGGAAACTGCAGAAAACCTTCTCAACCATAGCCGGTTACTTCGTTCTTGTCCATACGAAGTCCACCAGTTTAGTCAATTAACCGCCCCTTTTTTTCCGAAAAATTGACAAACTGCCGATGTCGGGATTCAAACCCATAACCTCCCAGTTTCCAAGTAGGTATACTACGCAGACATAAAGCCTTAAACTGCTCGGCCACTTGGAGTGGTTTTACGTGCACATAGTCATAGTCATAATCATCATAATCATAATCATACTGCAATCATCTTAAATATTTATATTTATTAATTTATATATAGAACATGGAAGTAAAATGAACAATTTCGCAATATTTTATAAGCATTGGAATTGTGTATGACTGAGTAGTAGAACATTTTGAACCAGGGGTGAATCATTCATTTATAGGTAGGTATATATGTACCCTCCATAAAAAAAAATATTATCTAGAAAGTATAACGAAACTTGTTTATGCTCATTAAAATTTTATGAATTTATAAAATTTATGAAGGAATGTTAAATTATAAATGTAAGACGTTTATGTAGAAAATCCTAAGAAACGTAAGAGAAAAAAAAATTTTCTATAAAAATCATGCAATTTTATATAACACAATTTATATAACAAAAAATAAACATTTAACAACACTCTGTAGCATAAAATATGAACCTATAAAGAGTTTATTAGATTCTCTATAAGATATTTAAATTATAGTTTTCTAAGTGTTGATTGGTTTTGATAATTTTTGAGGAAAGTCCTGATTTTGGAGGTTGGTTGTTCGATTTCGGTGGGCAAAGCTCTGGGGCGAATACTAGTAAATTAATAAACCTGCAAAATGTTAGTTTGATCGCTCACGAAAATTACAAAAGTAAATGTGTGTTTATTTGCACATCACAGTGTCACATTTAGACTCTAAACTACTGAACCGATTTTGATGAAAGTTTTACAACTTCAAAGGATATCAAATTAAATTAAACGCAACAATACATTTCACATTAAATAATTTTATTTAGGTGCTTACTTAAATTACAAATGACAGCTAAAGTTTCTTTTTCGCGAAAACGTTGATAATTTCATCGATATCCAGGTTCACATCTTTGTGTATATTTAGGAGAGCTAGCCCGGATAATCTCTCATGTGCCATTGTATATGTGCATACAACACACGCTTACTTTTAAATTAGTAGACGACTATGTACTTTTAAATGAGTAGATGACTATGTGCACTCAGCGAATAATTATCCTTTTTTCCAATACAAGTATTCATGTGTCAGAAAAAAACAGATCATATGTTGTCAAATATGTGACATAACGTGTCAGCATATCGTCTATGATGACTGAGTACTTCGCTGCGTTCCAAATCTCGCACGATTCATTGTTTTTTTAAATTTTAATAAGGCATTGGATATATCAGCTTATCAACCTCAATATACCGTGAAAGTGTGACGTCAGAAGTCCATTAGGGTTGTGGGCGTGCCCATGGTGCCCACAACGGTGGATCCACGCTTGTCGGATACATGATAATTATTACGAAAAGCTGATCTAAAACCGCATAAGACAAAAGGACACTACTTCCGTGGCCCATATACGGAGTATCTATCGTCAAAAATTAACCACAATAGAATAATCAATGTTTTCCATCTCCACTTGGAATATATCTATAACCGACTTGTAGACATGAGTGTTTTTACGTCAGCGAGACACGGAGGAAACAAAAACGTGAAATGTTTCTTTTACTATAAGTAAAATAGAAACTAACAACTAATTGAGCTAATTGCCTAAATAGATAGATATGGAGTGGTTATTGACTAAACTGTCAGCGTTCGAACGAGAACGAAAATAGCCGGCTATGCTTGTGAAGGTTTTCTGTAGTTTCTTTTCACAAACTCCAGATGAATATCGGCATAGTTCCTATAAAAGTCAGCTGCAGTCGCACAAACTATCAATTTCTAGTCAACATACAAATTGTCCTTTAGGAGTCGGTAAAAAAGGCCTAGAAACTCTTACTTGCCGTACTTTTTTCCTCCTTTAAACCCCCCTTTCCATTTGTTCTATTTTGCCCACTAACGAACTTGTCCTTTCAAATACGAAAAGCATCTCAATTTCCTTCCGATCAAATGAATGTGACCGTTAGAGTGATTACAGACACACATGAATATCTGAAAAATTTTTTTCCAAAATTTTGAAGTCGGTACGAGTCCAATAGCTCTATTTCCTTTCAAGAAATTCGCTAAAACTACAAATGAGAGAAATTAATAGTATCAATATTCAATATATTTTACCTTAATACCAGGATCAAACGACATTTGTTACATACAATAATATGTCGTCAAAATCGTTTCACATGAAAGGTTTATACAATGGTACACAAATATGAAAGATACACCATTAATGTTAAATTTATATATTAGAGCCAGATAGTTTTCGAAAGTATGGAGAATATGAAAGGAATTGAAGATATAAATTTTAATAACATTGAATTTGTATTTGATGCAGTTATAATGAATTTGATCCAGAATAATTAATGGTTGTAGAATACATAACAGTTACAGATAGTCGAACATTACCAAATAAACAAGAAACTTAACTACGAATAATTGTTTTAATACCCTGAATATACTTTTAATCATTATAAATGCATATATATAAAATCATGACTTATGGTGTGTAGACCAAGGTATCTTATACATGTGAATGTATCCTTTTATGTTGATTACAAGATGTTTGAGCTGCAATTGTGGCAAAATTATTCAAACTTTGTATTTAAATTTTTTTCTAGCCAGTAGAGGTTTACAGATATTTTTATTCCTAGCGAGGGAATAAATGAACCGACATTTTATGAATCTTCGAAATTTCATGTTTCTAGCTTCGATAGCCTTTGGCTTGGAGGTGATGAATCAGTAAGTCAAGTAGGACATGTCCTCCCTTATATATATATATATATATATATATATATATATATATATATATATACATAAATATATATATATATATATATATATATATATATATATATATACATAAATATATATATATATATATATATATATATATATATATATATATATATATGTATATATTCTAAAATTAAAATTTAACATCAATATCAATTTATGAATGCAAGAATAATAACAGATTTTTGTTGCTTAATACATGTTTTCCTAGTACTTTACACTGTATATTTGTTGTCCATCGGTGCCCTGGTTCCCAGATTTGATTATTTATGCGCACATTGTTTTGAGTGCTTTGGTATTTGCCGTACCTTTGAGCCAATCACGCGTGGTTTTCGTTTTGATTCAATTTATCCACTTCTATTGGATGTTGTTGAAGAATGCGATGATCGTGAAAGAAATTGGAGGCGTGTGCTACTATACGGCAGGGTCGATTCACCCTATATATATATATATATAGGGTGAATCAAACTTGCTCTAAAAATCACAAGAAATCAATCAATCAATGCAGGTCAGTGTTTAATATAAAAAAAACAAGACAAGGTGACATTGCAAAAAAATATATTTATAACATTAATATTAGTGATCTTCGAACATTACAATATTAGTTGTGCACAATCTAGCATCAGCTGATTTGGCGCAGTGAGTTAAGGCGTGTCCATTTAATTGAATAGTGTCTTAAATCAACGGTTCGAATCTTACGACAGTAGTGTTTTATTTTTTTTAATAAATTCTGGTTTTGTAACTCCTGTTTACTTCCATATTTAAAGAGCAAACCAATCTCATTCGATACATATCTCACAGTTAATTTCTTCAATAATTTGATTTCCAACAGTCATTTTCAAAACATTTTCGAATACCAAAAATTATAAATTAAATTTTATTTAGTATTCATTGGAAATAGTAAATTAATAAAAAAAATTATAATGGACTTGGAATCGAAAATTGATATACTTATTCTTCAAATGACTGAACTAAATAATAAACTAGATAATACAGAACAACGAATGATTCAACAATTGACCGAAGTAATACAAAACAATCAAGGGGAATTAAATGCTTTGAAAGAAGAAAACAAGGTTCTGAAAGAAAAAATAATCGTACAGGAACAAAAAATCAATAGTTTAGACAAACAGCAGAGGAAAAACAATATCGTAATATTTGGAATAAATGAAAGTGAAAATAGTAGCCTTGAACTGGAAGAAATTGTAAAAGAAATTGTTCATACTAAATTGAATATTAATATCTGCAATAATGATGTTAACTTTGTATCAAGAATGGGTAAAAAAGGGGAACGCGTACGACCAGTGTTAGTGGGATGTACTACGTGGCGGCTAAAAAAGGAAATTTTATTCAAAAAGTGGATGCTCAGAAATTCAAGTATTGTTGTTAAAGAAGATCTTCCCAAGGAACTAAGAGAAGAGAGGAAACAACTAGGAGATGTCTTGATGCAGCTTAAAGAAGCCGGAAAGCAGGCTAGCATGAGAGGAAATAAAATTTTGTGCAACGGGAAATTTTACACAATAAATGAACTAGCATTATTAAGAGAGGAAGCTAACCCCATGCAAGATACTACAAAAAGTAAAAGGCAAAGAAGCGAAGAAGAAAATGAAGAAGGACAAGGAAAAAGAGAAAAGCAGGATGTAAGAGGAGTGCATAAAATTCAAGAAAGCGGAATAAGAGACCGACAGGTGCAGGATAAAATAACAACTTTTTTTGGGACCAGTCATTCATCCAACACGAGGAAATTCAGTCAACAAAACAGAAGCACAGAGACGATATCCGGTGGAAGGTAATGGCAACCCACCATTGTACACTGCCCAGGACGACCACTGCAATGAAAAAGGTTAATGAGTATTTACACGAACAAACGAACTGTACTAGTAAAAGAAAAGTAGAAGATTGTGTAAAGATAGCCACTTGGAATGTAAGAAGTCTATATAAAAGCGGAAAATTAGAAAATTTAATCCAAGAGCTAAGAGAATATCAAATTGATATAGCAGGTATTAGCGAGGTTAGATGGACAGGGAGCGGGAAGATAACTAAAAATGGATATAGTGTGTATTACTCAGGTGGTTCTTCGCACGAGAACTGCGTTGGTATTGCTATCAGAGAGGAAATAGAACTCAAGGTGGATTTTTGCATCCCAGTAACAGAAAGAATTATAATTATGAAATTGCAAACTAATGTCATTAAAACGGCTTTTATCCAGGTCTATGCACCCACAACCACACATATTGACGAAGAATGCGAGGAATTTTTTGAAAAATTGAATAATACAATTAAAATGGTCGGAGGTCAAGAAAGACTAATAATATTAGGAGACTTCAACGCAAAAATAGGAAAAGGTAGTGATCAAAATATAGTGGGAGAGTTTGGACTTGGAAAACGTAATAATAGAGGAGACATACTTATAAATTTTTGCCGAGAACACAATTTAGTTGTTACAAATACGTGGTTCCAACACCCTGAACGAAGGTTATATACATGGAAATCGCCAGCGGACTCAGAACAACATGTAGTTCGAAACCAAATCGATTTCATATTAATAAACAATCGTTTCAGAAATAACATTGTAAATTGCAAAACATATCCAGGCGCGGATGTAAATTCTGATCACAATCTTTTGGTGGCCACTATGAAAATAAAATTTAAAAACATTTCTAAATTAAAAATGCAGTCCAAGCTACCGATAGAAGAACTAAAAATAAAAGAAAAGAACGAAATTTTTAATAAGGAGTTTAACAAAGAAAATTTTGAAGTACTTAATGAACAACCAACAGAAGAGATGTGGTTAAATATCAAAGACCGTTTAAAAACATCAGTAGACGCAACCTTGGTTACAAAAACAAATGTGCAAAAACAAGATTGGATGACCGAAGAAATTTTGAAGATGATGGAAGAGAGAAAAAAATACAAAGAAACAAATGAGACGAAATATAAAGCATTACATAAACAAATCGAAAAAAAAAAAAAGAATGGCAAAAGAAACCTGGATGACTGAGCGGTGTGAAAAGATAGAAGAGATGGCAGCGACCCACAATGATCAAAGACTCTATCAAGAAATTAGAAAGTACTGCGGAATCTACAAGAAAAAGACAAACATGGGATGCATACGTGATAAAAACAACCAAGTTGTACACGGAAAAGAGCAAGAGAAAAAGGTGTGGGAACAATATATCGAACTATTGTATGGAAACACAGAAGCTGGTGAAAGGCCATCACAACGAATCAAAGCGACAGAGCATGAGGAACTATATCCAATCTTGGCAGAGGAATTATTAGTGGCTATTGGAACGATGGGGAACGGAAAAGCTCTGGGGGATGACAAAATACCTGCTGAGGTTTACAAAGCGCTTAACAAAGAAAATCTATCTTGCATTCTTACACTTTTTAATAAAATATATAGCACTGGAGATCTACCACAGGACTTTACTAACTCCTTATTTGTTCCAATTCCAAAGAAAAATAATCCACAAAAATGTGAAGAGTATCGTATTATAAGTCTGATAAACCATATAGCAAAAATTTTTCTAAAAATAATTTTGAATAGACTCCAAGAACCTTTAACAAAAAAAATTAGCGACCTACAGTTTGGTTTTAGGAAAGGCATGGGAACGCGCGAAGCTGTTTTTACCCTGGGAACACTTGTGGAGAGAATGTTGGAATGCAACAAAGCAATTCATGTATGCTTTGTTGATTATGAGAAAGCATTTGATAGCCTAAACCACAATCAGCTTTTTGAAATTCTAAACGCAAGTGAAATTGATTCGAATATAAAAACTATAATTGCTCAATTATACGAAAGACAAAAAGCTGCAGTGGTAACAACCGGAGGAAAATCAAATTGGTTAAATATAAATAAAGGTGTAAGACAAGGTTGCATACTATCTCCACTTTTATACAACATATACAGCGAAGTGATAATGGGGGACGCATTAATTGAATGTGACGTTGGAGTGAAAATACACGGTCAAGTACTAAACAACATACGTTATGCCGATGATACAGTCCTATTGGCTGAAAGCCCGTCAGATCTACAGATCCTAGTGAACAGAGTGGTTAAAAGCAGCAAAAAGTGGAATCTAAATATAAACTTTAAAAAAACCAACCTAATGACCTTTTCTCGAAAAAAAGTTAGTGATGAAATAAAAATCAAATTAAACGAGCGTGCGTTAAAACAAGTCGAGGAGTTTAGGTATTTGGGGAAGATATTTCATCATAATGGCGGCCATACAGCGGAAATTAAAGCCAGAATAGGACAGGCTAAGAGTGCATTCCTTAAACTAAATAAAATCCTAACAAACTCAAAATTAAAAAAAGGTGTACGTGTGCGGTTTTTTTAAGTGTTGTGTTTGGTCAGTTTTTCTGTATGCATGCGAAACTTGGACGTTAACGGCTCCTATTATAAAAACTATCGACGCCTTCGAAATGTGGTGCTACCGTCGCATGTTGAGAATCTCGTGGAACACCTATACCTCTAATAGTCGTGTACTTAAAATTATTGGAATAATGCCTGAACTTACCAAAATTATAAAAAAGAGGAGAAGCTATTTTGGTCATTTCATGCGGTCGGGAAAGTACGACATTTTAAAGACAGCACTGATGGGCAGAATAGATGCAAAAAGAGCAGTCGGCAGGCGAAGAACTGACTGGATGGACAATTTAAAAACCTGGACTGGAATGGATCTGAGGGAAATCACCAAAACCGCAGAAAACAAAACCGCCTGGAGAAGAGTGGTCTCCAACATCCCATAAGGGGATAGGGAACTCTATATATATATATAATGCAGGTCAAGGGGGGCGCTTATTGACCTTGAGGTCGAAGTGCAATACATTTATATACCTCAAAATATATCTATCTATCTATTTAGAACTGAATACTCTTTTTTGGCAAGACGTTTAAAAAACACGCGAGAACATAGCCCTGTTTTCCAAATATATGTTTTTGTTAGGTTTATATTATTCCATTCGTTAGATAAACTAAACTAAATATAATATATATTGTATGCATTCTCGATTGCAATTCAATAGACTTTGTTAGATATTCATTTGAAATGTGCGGCGACTAACAGTTTGTATAAGTTTTGAAGTGGCAAACACTTGTTTCTCTCGAGTTGTAGGTAAGTGGGTAGGTAGGCCAAAACCAACCTCCTCTTATTTAATAGAAGTGTGTAGTGTATATAGGTTGATATTACAATATTGATATAATGTGTGGGTACCACTAATAGTACTCTCTTTCCTCTTAACAACCAGTAAACATGATGTATTTATTGTAAACAATATGCTTCATAGTCGTAGTCACTACCCCCACCACCACCACACCAACTCATAAACATAATAAACACATGATGTGTTTAATCCGGTATAATTATTCAACATTTTAATTCTTTTAAAAATATTATGCTACACATAATTCATGTTGAATTATTAACATAAAAAAACATATTTTCAAATTATAATTTATTAATTTGTTGCAACATTTATAAATACGTTTTTATAGGAAAACCATTTAGTGGATAACTTTGTTTAAATATATAAATAAATAACGAAAATTTATTATAAATGCAGGCGTTGGATGGAAATGAGTGTTGAGAGACCTAGAAACGGATTTTTCTTTTCGGAATTCTAGAGGAGTCATCGAAATTCTGAAAACGTGTGTTGTCGGATTTGGATTTGATAGCTTTACCTACACTAATCCTAGGCCTGCGTGGGAAATCGGTATTCATCCGATCGGCGAACATATTTACGAAACTACCATATAACGTGCTTTCCGTAAATTTTGATGTGAAACATTTATTGCAACAGGTTAGACCGTTTGTTACCTTGCAACGGTCTAGCGACGTTTTCTCACCACGGATCAACAAGTTGTTCATAGGTGATATTACAGATACACAAATAAGTTTTAAATAAGATGGTAAAAGATGGCATAAATAAATAATATTATAATTATTTATTAAATAAATTATTAATATTATTAAATAAAGAATAATTTTTTTCGTTTAAAAAAATCCGAATATTTTGTTTTTGATTATGCCTTTTTTTTGATTATACCATTTTTATTTCCTATAAACTTAAGACCTAGATATTCATGTTCGGTCGTTTAAACTAACATATTATACCATTAGAGAATACCAAATCCAAACTTGGATTGAAATCCACAGACCGGAAATAGTACGTTTTAGACATGTATTTTGTTTTTGATATATGTTAAAGCCATTTGTAAAACTCTATATATAGAAGTCGCATGAGTGTTTTACATCTTATTTAATATAGAGACAAATTTATTTTTTGACAAATATTTGTTTAAGTAATAAATTCACTAAAATTAATGATAATAATCAACCAATCTAGTTTGGATTTAAAACTATCTATCGTCACGTAGCGTCTAGTATCATTTTATTTTTGTTTCAGAGTGATCGTATTCCCATGCTGATCGAAATTCGAACAAATTTCTATTTTTATACACGTTATGTCAATTTCATCAGTTAAATCACCCAACGCCTTTTGGGATTCTAAAGTTTATTCGTTTTGCTTCCAGCAATTGTTATGTTCAAATCTATTCAGCATTGTATTTAATAGTATTCAATAAAATAAAGATGTACTGAAAGAATACATTCGTGTTGTTTCTTGTGAAACTTTTCCAATTTGTCAATTGAAAGAATTCGACAAACGATTTGAAAGTGTACAGTACGTGTAAAAGTTTTTTTTCGCGACCTCAAAAATGTTAGAAAATCGTAGTTAGTATTGTGGCCACTATTGGCAGAGCGACTCGTAAAGTACCTTGTTCGAGAGATGGCCAAGTAGAGGAATGAGAGAGGAAATAAAGTTTATGAAGATTAAAACTAATATATTTTTCATGAAATCAAAGTGATTAACTCCTATTGAAAGCTTTTAGTATTGTGTTTATTTAGAACACCGTTCTTCGAATATCATAGATTGGCTTAATGGTATATAAATTATTTGTTAATAACCTGCACTAATAATTATCAATATTTTTTTAGTAAATATGATTACAATAATAAATATGTTGTATGTACTATGCGCAATACAATGAAAAAAGTTTTTATAAATAAAAACGATTGTCACGTATGGATTCTATATGAATCATATTCAAATAATAAATAAAAATTCTACAGAAAAGCAGTTGATATTTATACCTTACTGACAAACTGATAAGCGCATATAAATAACATAGTTTTGATGAATAACATAGTTTTGCTCTTTTGGTGTGCGTTGGCCCTTAATTTTGTTAGATTAAAAAAGCAAATTATGGAAACAAGTTGATAATGGTCGCTAGCCTGTAAGAAAAATAACATTCTTAATATTAAAATCAAGTAAAATAAGTGAAAATAACAACTAACTGGGGTACTTGATTAAATAAACGGTATATACTGAATTTATGAAAAACAGTTTACAATAAAAGTTGTTTATTTTTAATAAAGGAACATTTTTTGTCATTAAATTTTTGTTCAATCTCTTACGGTTTCAAAGATAGGTAGTTTTGACCATTATGACCAAATATGGTCAAAGAAAAAATGATGTTCATGTTTTATCAAAAAACATTAACATATTTTGAAAAGAATATTTAAAAAATTGAAAATGGTTCAACAGGGTAACATTTGTAATAATTCGATTGAAAAATGGTCTGGGTCAAAACGGCACATAGTGTCATTTCAGGTTTAAGAGAGATATACCTAATTTTATGTTCCGCCTACCTCTAAATTACCCTTTGCCCTATTAACGAGCTCAATAGCTACATTTTCTTAGAAAATTGGCTAAACGTAAACAAATTGAAATTTATGTTTATCTGGTTATTGATGATTGTCTAATATCTTTCACTGCTGCAAAATCTCCACAAGTCCTGGCAATGAATTTTAATTTCAGTATATATAACTCTTACTTTCCATTTTACCAGAATATAATATTGAAAGTAAAATCTTTGAAAGCCGCAATTATTTCGGAAGAGGTACAATAATCATAGTAATTTTTAACCCCCGAAAGAAAACAGGGATGTTATAAGTTTGAATTGTATGTGTGTCTGTGGAATCGTTGCTTTCAAATATGTGGACCGATTTGAATTTGGTTTTTCTTACTTGACAGCGAGTTTCCTTGCGGTAGTTCTTAGCTGTTTTGATAAGAATCTGTTCAGACGTTTGCAGATTATCATCTCTTTTCCAAGATGATGTATAGAAAACGTTTTTTGTTTTGTTTTACATATAAAATTGGTGGAGGGAACGGGAAGTTCTTATTATATATCATATTCTTGTGTTGGAGGTTTTTGTAAATTTTTAATTTTACTTATTAACTGAACTGTAATGGCCATAAACATATTCGTAGAAGAAAATCTCTGCTTTATAGATAGATATAAAACATAATTACAAAACTTGTTTTTTTTTCGTTTATGCGTTGTTTAGTTCATAGTTTATGTTACAAAATATTTGTGACCTCTATATAGAGATTTATTTTCGATGCTGCAAATCGACCATAAAATTTCAACGAATCTTTGAACCCATTTTCAGCCATTGGTGGAATGTTTGTATGTAAGTATGTATGTCCATTCGGACGTGTATCTGTGGATTCTTTGTTGATATCTCAAAAACGGAGATAGTTAGAGTTATGAAACTTTAAACTTTAGTATGTATTTCCACGTCAAATCACTGAAATATTTTGGCGGAAATAACAAAATAAAAACATGATATTTTATATATTCCTAACATTTTTTTTATTTTTAAGAAGTTCTCGAAAACGACGCTTTTCTTTAAACTTTGTACCATGATTTCACCTTCTAAGACCTACATTTTTATTCTTATTTTGATCAAACGTGTAGTTTACTGGTGAGCAAATTATAACAAATTTTTGATTTAATTCGGACGGTTAATTGACTAAATTGTCGGCGTATGGACAAGCATGAAGTAACCGGCTATGCTTTAGAAGGTTTTCTGCAGTTTTCTTCACGAAATCCAGATGAATATAGGAATAGTTCCTAGCATAGTCGGCTACAGCCGCATATTCTACCAATTTCTAGTCTATACACAAAAATTCCTTCCAGTCCACTCACATCCTCACATCTCAATGGACCATATGGTCGAAATGTAGCCCATCCAGGATAGCTACTACAATCTATCTACCTAAGCTCAGTTTAAGCTGTCAAATTTAGATACTTTGTTCAAATTCAATTTGGATATAGTAAATCAATACCATCATGTGTGTATATATTCTACAGCATTATTGAATTCAATGATCTTTTAAATTCTGCTAAACTGTGTATATATAAAAGTCGTGTGATTGTTTCACACCAGAGTTTCTTTGTGATAATAAGATAACTGTTTAAAATGTGAAAATCCGCTGAAATACTCACACATCATAGTTTAACAGTAAAACAACATCTCTGTATTACATAGTACTACTAAATAATACTATGTTGTTACTTAGTTAGTTAGCAGTCTGCAGTATATAATTTTAAGGTAAAAATAATAGGTCATGCAACATTTAAAAAGTATATAATGCATATTACAACGTGTTAATAGTATACGTATATAAAATTAAACGAATAGAGTTATAAAACATTATTAAAGAGTTATAAAACATTATGAATTAAATATATAATATGCAAATTATTTCGAAAATAAAGTACGTAAGTACTACATTTTAACAACATCGTTATACCTGTGTTATTCATTCAACTTGTTTATTTAAACTATATATGTAGGTACCAAACGCTGCCGACTTACGGATGCATAAAAGTTTACTAAATAGATGAACGTAGCCTGAAGTGCAAGTGACTGGCGCTAAGAATATCGAACGTAACAGTTTGAAGCAACAAATTTTCTAATTTTTTTTTTTTAATTTTGGAATATTTCTCAGTTAAAACAGTGTAGCTGGATATTTATTCAAGTTGTTTTATTGCTTGGCATATGGGTTCATAGAATGGCTAAATTGGGCCATTTCCGCATGTGCGTCTGTCCGTCTATCCGTCCGTGGACACGATAACTCAAAACGAAAGATAACGAGCTGAAATTTTGAAACCATAAAATCTACCCATCTTTGAAACCATAAAAGATAAAAAATAAACAACTTTTGTTATTAACTTTTTTACATAAATTTAGGATATACCGGGTATTTAAGCAATTACTCCAGTTAGTTGTTATTTTCACTTGTTTAAATTAATATTATTACAATTTTATTTCAATAGCAATTATTTCGATCAAAACCGGCGAAGAGATGCAACTGGAGCACTTTACATCCGAATAGTTCTTTAAATTAATAGCATCATCGTCGGAATTGACCCACAAGAACCTCATACCAGCATTATGTTCCAAATTGAATTTTTGAACAAGAGAGGAAACATCAGATGAGGCGGTTCATTTGTTTTGCGTACTGTGGTATTGAGTTCACATTACGTCTATAGCAGTGCCAACCATCTGGAATACTCAGTCTTTTACCAAGAGTCCCTGAGTTGTACAATATCAAACAGCACATTAACTCCATGTTGAATCTATTAACATATTTCACTGATTCATATTCAAGTGTATATCGTTACCAAAATTGGTAGTAGGTCTATGTCAAATACTCCACATTCATATCCTTGCCTTGTTCAATCGCAAAAATTATGAAGCTACACCTCTTTACAACTCCCTGTATAATCTCGAACGATAATCAAACATAGACAGTTTTCCAAGGACCCGCCATTTAATCGTCATTGCAATTCTCGTCAAATATCTGCATGTCTGGCGTAACAGCAAGTACAGAAAAAATATTCATTCAATGCCAGAAAACGATATAAGAAGGCATTTTTAGGTTTTCTACTTATGAAAAAAAATTTGTCCCAGAATTACCAGAACTTCAACATGACAAAAATTAGTTATTTTGGCTTAAAATACTATTTCATTTTTTTCTTCAGTGTTGTCCCTTTATAGCTCTCTAAAGGATCGTAGAGGGTGAGGTTTGCCACTTAAATGATAACCGATAAACAAACTTGTGTTTCTATGATTGTTATTAAAGAAAACTTTACAAAATTTAATTTAAAAAAATTAATTTAAAATTGATGATGTATATCTATATGTGAAACTATTACATTACCATACTAGGTGAGAAAATAATATACTATTCAACATATATATCCTGTTTACAACCACAGTATGACAATGATATCAATTTGATGAAGAAATTTAAATACTATTAAGTTGTTTGTTAGAGATGTCTGCACATCTTAGAAAATTTGTTTTCACATACAAGATGATTGACATAGATAAACGATAAATTCATTATGCCAAAATACGAAAAAGTATATAAACAGAGCTCTATTAATCCTTTTACAATTATCTACAGGAACTATTCCTTAAAAACAGACTCTTTTCACTTTATTTGATGCTTATGGATGTGGTTGCTTATATTTCAATTAAACAGACACCTTTTAATCGATAATTGAATCCGATTTTGAACTAATGTGTGTATAAATGATCACAATAAATGGTAAATGAACGATGTAAGCAGTAACAAAGATTCAAAATCGGATCATGGGATAGTGAAAAATCTTCAAATTTTATAATTGTTTCTACGATTTGTAGACTCCCCCCCGCCCAACTTTATTCTCAGAAAGAAACTTCAATGTTATTTATTAGATAGATAGAGGGATATATCTTGGGGTATATAAAAGTATTGAATGTCGACCTTATGGCCCATTGTGCTACCCCTTCTACTTCAGTTTGGCGAGATTCGCTTCATCCATATTTTGGCAATAGCCAAGAGTTGCTTAACAGGTTTTCCTGAAGATTCATATATTCGGGGTGAGATGCACCGAATATCTTGTGCCTGCCGTAACCGAGAGATGTGCCGTAAAAGATTATGTAGCTGGTTGTTATCTCCTTCTCCCTGCACAGTGTGCACATAATGGATCCATTATGGAGCCTATAAGTCGGTCATTTTGGGTTTTAGGCCCTAGTTTTTTCCTCATGCTCTCTAGCAGAGCGTGATATTAGAAAGATATCAATATTTAACGAAAAGTAATAACTCGTTTGGTCCAAACCGTTTTGGCAAAAACAAAATTCCAATCTATCTGAAGGCTCAGTTAATTATTTTTATTCCGCAATGAACTGGCCCACTGATATTTTCAGGGACAGTGGAGAGGTTGATGAAAATTTAAAACCACCAATTTTTTAGTTTTTATATCCGGCATATAATGTATACCCTAGCACCAAAGGGTCCTTTGTGCCCTTCTTGAGAACAACCTGTCACCCGAAGACGAGGCGTCTTATATAGGGTATATTAAGTTTAGTTCCTTTTTTTGTAACGGTTGAAAATATTGATCACCGGAAAAAAATTTTGGTATAGATGTTCATAAAATAACCTAATTAGTCCATTTCCACAAATGTGTCTTCCCGTCCTTCCGTCCGTCAACACGATAACTCAAAAACTAAAAAAGATAGAGCTAGAAGTAGGCTCAGGTTCGTGAATCGCCACATCGGCAGCGTCTGGCAAAATGGCCAAAGCAACCTATCTTTGAAACTGGAAGAGATAGAACAAAAATTAAAAGGCAAAAAAATTCCCTATTTAAAAAAAATTAATTTTTTTCCATTATTCAGTATATACCGGATATTTAAGCAATTAACTCAGTTAGTTGTTATTTTCACTTGTTTATTATGATTTTTTTTTACATTACTTCCTCTGTTGTCATTACTTTTGTCTCCAGATGGAAATTAATTAACAAAGTGGGAATTAATTTTAGATCGCGTGTATAAAAGACGTTTTTGCTAAATTATTATTTTTGACGTCAATTCATTGAAAATGAATACACTTTATTTAACATGAAACCTAATAAGATAATTCTTGTAACGCGTATAGATGTTGTAGTTAACGTTTGATTCTGAGTTGAAGATTGAAGAATGAAAGCCACGATACGACACTCGCATTACGTGTATTACATAGTACGGTGTAGTGTATTGTTATATGTATTATATTACACATTACGTTGCAGTCTGTGTACAGGTGTAAAGACGCTAAACGAAACCTAACATTTTAACAATTTTATCAAAATTGTTAGATCAATCAATCCCCCGCCCCCTCCTCAAAACAGATATACAACATATACACACATTCAAAAGCACTACATTAAAACATTTATATTTACACATATAAGTACAAATGTATGTACAAAAATCAATATATACGTAAACAAATTCCGTGAACTTAGCCCCCCTACCCACTTGACATTTGAGCTCTATTTTCTCCAATATTGTGACAGGGAGACTTCTGCCAGTATTGGATTTCTATCATATTGCTGTTATTATACCCGGTATGTATAATATAGTTTATAAAATACAGTATGTATATTATAGAGGGAATTTTAACTTTAATGCCGGCTTTGTAACGGATGAAAATAATGAAAATAAATAAATACAGGAAAAAATTTTTGGTTTAAGTGTTCATCAAATGACCTAATAAGATACAAAAATCAAAAGTGAAAAGAGATTACGAGCTAAAATTTTCTGTGTTTATTCTACAGCAAGGTCAAACTAAAACAAGGTCAAGTTGACTCCAAGATGTAGAAAATGATTCACATTATAAAGTAGTTCTAGAAATTTCCATTCGAAACTCGTAGTCAAACAAACAATCGATTTTCAGTATACCTAATGGTACGAATACCATAGAGCAACCAGAATAATCTCTTCAATAAGTTCAAGATTCGGGTGTTTTCCATAGTCTCTTTAGATTTCATACGGCAGTGTCTAACAGAAATGGGTAGAAGCATTGAGAAGAAGTTGAATCCAAAATATTTCTTATGTCAAATCCAAACACAACAGTTTACAGCTTACATTTATATATTTTTCTCAAAGATTAAGTTTTTCGAGATGAATTTATCTGTATACTTCCAACGTGATAGTTACTGATAGCCGATAATTTACGTGACAAGATGGAAGTTCTCGTGTTCACCAAAGAGTTTCACTGGAAATGCACAAATAGTTAAGTACTACAGACAAACTTAAGTAACATTTAATGATTTCACAATTTCTGAAGTTTCATAATGTACCAATCAATTAAAATTTCATATTTAAGATAGTTCCAGCGCTGTCTTGTATAATCAGGACAAAAACCGATTTGCTTTTATTAAAGAAGAAATACATACACACACACACACTCCCATTCAAAATAAACGAACATACCTGAACCGAATGAGTCTCCACTATTTTGATTATTCTTGTAGTAAATGTTTTTGTTTACATAAACTGTTTACATAAATAAAAAACATAAAACTTCCATTTCTTTTTTCGCATTTAAAAAATATATTACTTATCTTTGTTTATAAATAAATAATATACAGAGAGTTTCAAAAGTGAAGAGTTTCATGAAATGTAAGAAAATTAACATTCATTTTTTTAACGGGAGTGTACATATATTTATATACAAATTAATGTAATTTTGATAGAAAATAAAAATTTTAAACCATTATATTTCGAAACCAAAACGTTAAAACGCGATTTAAAAAAAAAATTATTTCATAAATATTTATCTTTACTATCCTAGTTTTTTTTTTTTGTCAAGTATTTTTTTTAATCCAACAGATAATAGTTGGGTGGGCATAAAGTTTTACATGCTTCTAATGAGAGAGAAAATTCAGAAACTTCGTGATTTATTAGAAAACATTATTTGTAGTCTGTGAAAAAAATGAACAAAATCTGTCGAAAAGTCATTTCATGCTGGAGCTCCCTTAAATAATTTTTATTATCCAATCAAAAAAAGCTTAGTATTGGATGTATACTAAAAAAATTTATTTTTTCTTCGATGAAGTCGGGATTAAACTTATAACAACCAATCAATAATTGAACAAACTGACGGCATTTGGACAAGAACGGAAGTAACCGGCTATGCTTGTGAAGGTTTTCTGCAGTTTCCTTTCACAATGAATATCCACATGAACAAAATACATTAGAATAAATTCGCATTTGTACCACAAAAAGTGGTGAATTTGTCGAATGTTGACTATGACACCCTCGCTCATTTATCCATACATCTTTTAAATCATGCAATTTCCTGGTCGGTATTGAATCCCTTGGACAATAATCAAAAGAGAAACCGTTGCTCGCAATTAAAGCATACGTAATCACACTCACCGCCTTAAATATTTAATTAATAACAAACGTTATCTAGAGCATGGTAGTGCGATAGGCCGAGTTTAAGGGGTTTTTTGCCCTCACGCTTACAGTACTATTACAAGAAAAATCAGAGCCGATTTGATCCAAAATAACTTTTGAACGAAAATAGCTACAGTGCTGATTTTTCAAATATAAGCTATTTAGGGAATTGTAAGATAACAAATTTTTGCTTTTCGTTAAGAAATAAACGGTTAAAAAGGTATGTCGGTTCAAAAACCGTGAAATAGCGGGAACGCCCATAATTTTTGGGAACATAATCACAATTCCAGGGCCTACACCATAAGTATTTAAAAGTTGATATTTGGCATACAGTTAGATATAGTGCCCAAACCGAAAGGAAAATTATCAAACCACGAAATTTATATCGGGAAATGGATACAATTATAACATTTAAAATAATATTTCTGTTTTCAAGACATCTCAAAATTGTTTATTTCATATTACACACAATATACTTTTTCAGAATTATAAATAAGTCAGTAGGTACGTACCCTGTTGTATCTGGGGACATTTATGATAGAAATTTCTTCTTACCTGTAAAAGACAAAATAAAATCATATTAAAATGTATATGTCAGATAGAAGTTTTGATTTATACATAATTTTAATGAAAAACTAAGAATTAAAACGTGCTCTCGCATGTCATCTAACCAAAATTTTAAGCTGGCATTACAATTTAAAATATTTCTTAAAAAATATTTGTTAAATAAAATATAAAATATTTAAATATTTGGCAAAGATGTTTGAGATTGTAATAGGTCGACTTTTTTTTAAAGATTTATTTTAGAAAATTTAAAAGCTTGGTATTACTTTTTAGAAAAGAATTGAAGGGTTTGTGTGTCGCATTGGCTGCAAAATATCTTCGATATTGGCTCTAAAACCAAGTAACTTGTTAATGCAAATGTGCAAATGCAAAACTTTTTTTTTTTATAAACTTTTATAAAAAATATGATAAAATCCAGTATAAAATATCTTTGACAAATATATTTTACAGTGTAATACCCGCCTTAAAAAAGTTCAATCAATATTGTTGAGATGCATTCTATAATATATTAGTATCTAGTTTAAAAATATTATATCATCCCCCTCCCCGCCCCCACTCGTTCAATGATTACAAAATAGTGTCATTGATACAACAACGAACGATCCAAACAAAAATAGTAAATGTAAATTTATTTTTTTAAACGCAAGAAAAGCTTTCAGAGAAAATAAACTGCAAAAGAGGAGGAACACAACGAGCATTTTATAGAGATAATATTACTAGAGAAAGTTTCTTTACTGCTTTATGATACCAACAGCTAGCTAGCTACTAGTCTAGCAGCTCTATCTAACAGTAAGTTATTACGATCCGTCTGTTTGTCTGTTGTGTTATTTTAGAAGATCCTCTATGTTCTTCTTTTTACATATAAAACTAACAAACACCTCCATTTTTAACCCGACTTCAAAAAGGAGGATGGTTCTCAATTCGTGTGTACTTTTTTTTTTTTTTAATGTTTGTCACCTCAGAACTCCGTCATTTATGAACCGATTTTGAATTTTTGTTTTTGTTTTAAAGGCGGTGTCCAAAAGTTATGTAAATTTCTCTATGCTGACACCGACTCCAAAAATAACAATAATTGTACATATATATTTAAAAAATTTTGCTTAGGTGAACTAAAATTGGCACAAGAATATGCAATTATTCTTTTACTTTTTAGTGAATTTTTTGTTACAGAATATTTTATTTTTGAAGTCGGGTTTCCATTTTGTCAAAATAGGTTTTATCTATTTCATTCTAACACATGCATATAAGATTGTTCTGTTCTGTGTACACACACACAATATTTTGTCTATATATATATCTGTCGTATGTATAAGATGATATATGTAAATAACATGTAATTTACTATTATTATTATTTTCCTTCGTACTTGTAATAGAAAATAAACGTCACACTATAATTATTTCAAAATTAAATGTGTGGGTTTTTCATCATATTACCTCCTACCTTAAACAAAATAATTCTCACTAAGATTTATTCACATTGCTTGCGGTATGCTTGCACAAAATTACTCATGTTCATTTATTTTTGTTTCTAGGAAAGTTTAGACGTATCTCTTTCTTCAAATACTATTTTTACCTCTATATACAAACTACAACCAGTTGCGGATTTAGGTTCGATGTCGCTCTAGGCCCGCCCGACCGATATGGCGTCCTATTTGCTTTCTGCTAGTGATTATTATCATAAAACATTTAATATAATATTAAATGTATTGTATTTTAACGATTTATTTAACGATTTCTCAAGTTTTAAGTCGTTCTTCTTAATCAGAGATGGTACTTTAGATATTTTTCGTCATATCATTAGCTCTAGGGTGTATCTGAAATATGACTACACGGGTAGGTCCGTGTGATCATATATAGTGCCTAATTAAAGTCGAAGCGGATTTTGGTTTGAAACGAAGCAATATTTTTTTCCCTAAAAGTATAAGGTCAGTAGAAAAAGTAATCTATCTGTTTCAAGTTTCTATATTTTGTAGGGTGGGAGATATAAGTTCCTAAAAATGACAAAAAAATTGACTTTTTTAAATTTCTATCAGTGATTCTCAACCTTTTTTTGTCAAGCACACTTTTAACGATTTCAAAACTTGACGGCACGCAAAGAAAAAGATAAGTTTAAAAGTTATTTATTTGCCTATAATACACTGTGTAAAATAGTTTATGAAAATAATTTTGAATGTAAAATAAAATAATATGTACTACAAAAACAACAGTACCTACGTTTATTAAGGGATTAATGACAAGCTAATAATAAGGATACTTTTAATGAGAAATTTGAGCTTGATGTGTTTTGATAATTTCATTTATATTTGGTCGTAAAAATGGCAATGTTATTCTCATATCGTCTTCTACATTTAACAGTCTCGATCTTCTTTTCGTTTTTATGTTGGTTAATACTTTACTATATACATTTCTAAAATTTGGTAGTGCCGCGGCACAGTGGTTGAGAATCACTGTAATAAATCTATAGCCACTAGATTGCGATGGAGGAAGCTCAAATTTTAAACCCAGTGAAATCCCAACATAGATTTTTGACATATTATCTGTATAATATACAAACTGCGTTCTAATCTAAATATGGAGGTAAAATTATAAATTTAGAATATAAAATGTATTAAATAATGTTATTCTCAATGAGTTTTCTCAGTAATGGAAATTTTAATTAGTTTAAATGCAATGCGTAACGTAACAACATCAAGTCTAGCGTTAACTTTTCCTCGTCAAGCAGAACAACTATTTCCAAAGCCTTTCTCTCAATTTAAAATTATAAAATTATCTTTGTGATAGGTACCCGAATGATAAATTATTGTCGATTAATTGTTCTCTTATGCCAATTGTAATTAATATCTGGCCTACTCAGCGAAGTAACATGCCGTTCTTAAACATTAATTCTTTAATTAAAGATATCCCAGCTTGGATATGTTTGCATAAAATGAATATTTCATATTTAGTGCTGCAATATCATCTACTGCTGAATTGTGCATAAAAACACCATAACACCATCTCACCCTAATTCCTAGGTCATTTTATTGTACTTTTTGTGCAGTATATTGCATAAAATTCAATAAAAGTGAGTCCTCTGTTCACTACCCCTGCGAGTTTGGAATACCGATCCCTGATTTCTGTTTTTAAATTTTTACTTTGCTATAATGATACAGTTCTTTTTTTGAGTATATTCGATGTTTGTGATAAACTTGAAGCTTGTAAATTACCCTACGGTATTCGTTACTATTTTCGATAATTTGATTTAAAACTTCCTTTATGTGGTCGCAAGTAAAGAAGTCTTCTTTGTAAAAATAAAAGTACATTTCATATCTAGGATCAATAATCCTCATGTAGACGAGTTCATAAACAACTAAAAGTCTTTATATATATATATAGGGATGAAACTTTATATGAACTTTTTCTGGCGACAGCAGTATTGCCACTGTTTTTCGTGACTGTATCTAGAAGTTTTTCCCGACATCCGATCGTGTATGAACGCTTTTTATACCCGGTATATTGATATACCTTTTTAAAAAATAAACAACTTTTGCTTGAAACTTTTTTTCATAAATTTTTTTCTTAATACAGGGTATTTAAGCAATTAACTCAGTTAGTTGTTATATTCACTTTTTCTTTATTTAAAGAGATTCTATCTCCTAATAAAATTTCTGATGCCATTTCCTGAACTCCGTGTATTTGCTTCAAAAATTATTCATCCCCTTTGTGGTGTTTGTGATCTGTTAATGACAATAGACTTGGCGAATATAAAAAACACACAAAGTCGATGAAATGGAAAATTTTCTTTCGTATATGAAATATTTTATTATTAAAGTTTTTTGTTTTTATGCCATTGAAGGTTTTTTTTTTAAATTAAAGTTTTTTTTTTTTTATGACTGAAGAAAACCAGTTAATCTTCATTGCCATGGATGATGGTTTTAGTGGTAAATGAAGGGTGATATATGAAAACCAAAATTAAATTGGTTTATATATTTTCAAATTTATAGTTGAATATCAAAATTAATTGTTATGTCCACAAAAATATTTTTGAAAAATAGTTTTTTATTATTAAAATAATATACTAATTCTACTCTACTGGAGTCCCATAAAATAAACGGAGTTGTTTGAAATATCTCTCTAGGACGTATGCTCATTTACAGTTAAAATTTAACGTTTTCATTGATTTTATACAAATAGTATAAACCTCGCTTTCGAGAAGCGTCCGGTCTTGTAAGTTCTACACCAAGAAGCAAAGTTTTGATATTTAAGAAATAAACCTAAGTATTCTATAGCCCACTTCCTGGACTATCGAAAAGAGTGACATGCGGGCTTTTGCTTGAAGGAAAATTTTGGCATTAGTTAGAGCTTGACGAAAGCACTCACAACTTTGGGTTTGTATTATATTTATACTAAAATAACGTATACAGCTTGTTTTATAAAATACACCCAATCTGGAATACTGTATAGTGTATCAATCGCTATCTATATGTAATGTACTGTGATATGGTTTACTTTGTCACACTTTAACAATCAGTATTGTATTATAACATAAATAACTATTATATTATATTTAACACTTTTAACTACAATCATTTATATATAATTACATCATACTCGTGCATGTATACATCGTCGTTATTGTCCGTCGTGTGAGTTTAACATTATATCATGGCATAATATGCATAGACAGTGATAGATGCACTACACAATGTTGCTATTGGGTCTATTTTAATTTACGTAGTGTATACCTAAGAAACAGGACTTCTCTTAAGTTTTGTTATTGGGTTTTTCATGAGATTTTTCTCTAGTCCCCGTTATATGCCCAAGTGCCCTTCCGATTTTCCTTTGATAGTAAAAACACGACTAATACTTATCTTAGAGAGGTAATAAGTTACTTTCAAATAGATTACCGTCTAATGTTTTCGATTCATTCAAATTTAAGCCACCTTTAGAGACATGCTGTATCTTGAGATAAGTATTTAAATTTTAGAAAACTAAATTTACAACTATTTATCATCTGACAATTTTCTCTGTAACTCTACTACGTACAATTTGCATGTTACAATAATTATAATAATTAATATTACAAGTATGGTAATTTAATTTGATATTCATTAGGAATTCTTCCTCTGAAAAAGTTTTCTTAGACAACGTTGCTCAAAGTTAAATAGTTTGTATACCCGGTATATAATATATACTAGGGTATATTAAGCTTAGTTCTGTTTTTGTAACGGTTAAAAATATGGATCACAGCCAATGGGCCTAATTAGCTCATTTCCACAAACGTGCCTGTCCGCCCGTCCGTCAACAAGATAATTCAAAAACGAAAAGAAAAAGCCAGCTGAAATATTGTATTTTTGTTTTAGAGCTAAAAGTTAAGGTAAAGTTTGTGAATGTGCAAATTGGGACTATGTTTGGGCCAAATGGGCAAAACTGCCTGTTTTTGAAGCCGTAAGAGATAGAAAAAAAATTTACATACAAAAAATGTTCCTTTTTTACCGACGAAAGAAGGACGTACTCAATTTAACCTATATATTTTATTTTATTTATTTTTTTATTTCCGATCACGCATAACTTTTTACAGAGTAGTCCGATTTTGTTAATTCTTGTTTTGTTGGATAGGGTATACTTCAAAGTTACGTTTTTACAATTTTGAAAATAAAATTTCGAATTTTAGCCACAAAAATAAAAATAACAAATAAGACTTCCCAGCGCTTCCACTAAAAAAAACTATCATTAATATCATAATATACATTATGTGTGCAAACAGTATTTGAAAGCACTCAATATCTTTGCGCAGTTTGAATGTTTATTTAACCGACGAAAGAAACGATGGAGGTTCTCAAGTTCCCCTATATTTTTTTTTGAATGTATGACCACGCATAACTTTTTACAGAGTAGTCCGATTTCGATAATTCTTGTTTTATTAAAAACTACTATTGTTGGAAACTTTTTTTCATAAATTCAGTATATACCGGTTACTTAAGCAATTAACTCAGTTAGTTGTTATTGTCACTTGTTTTTAACATAAAGTAAAAATATAAAAACATTATTTTTTATAAAACAGTCCTATTAACAGCCAGTTCCATGAACGGTAGTAACATTGTAGTGAAACGTAATAAATAAAATTCAAAGGTTCCAAAATGTAACTGTTCTTAAATAATATTTGCTAAAAAGAATATTACATTAAAATTATATTTTTGATAAATAAATAAAACGCTACAATTAATAATATTATTTTTGACTCTTTACACACTTTCTTCATTTTTGAAGAGGGTTATTTTATTATTAATATTCTTAATTGTACAAAACGTGTATAAACCTTATCCTGAAATGGCTTGGGATTACCGACAATCACATGTATACTAAAATTCGATTACAGCTAGCTAGCTAACTATATATACTCATGCATACACGTATATCCATATTTTATATTCAAAATATTAAGAAAATATTAAATATATTAGAAAATATAAATTGTACATGTTAATTTCATTTCACGGGGTAGAAGAAGCAGGAAGGAGATCACATAATGTTCTTTACACTCGAAAGTTTTTATTTTTATTCCTTTGGTTGTTCTTGCAAGTTTAAAACATGCAGAATCTAAGAATTATACACTATATCCAATTAAATACTAATAATAACACTAAAATTTAATTTTATAAAATGATAGTAACTTTTTGGTATAGATGTAGATTAAACATACATACAACTGGTTGCTTGAAATATATAAAACTTCTAACATTAAATACTGCTGCTGCTGCTTCGTTAGTTCGTTAATACAATCCTAGTCAATAAAATTACACCAAACTAAAATAAAAAATTGTTTATAGCTTTTGTTTGACGTACATAAATTTAACTAGCTTAAACCAGTGGCTTTGTACGCGTTTGTTATAGTTCCCGTAACGAGTTAAAATACACATCAGCTTTTAAATGCAAAAAAGTTTCATCAAAATCGGTCCAGTAAATTTTGCGTGATGCTCGAACAAACAAACAGGAATTTACAGTTTTATAATAGTAGAAATAATTTACAAAGCAAGGATAGTAATCATCATTGACATAAAAAAGTGGTTTGATCAGTAAATTTCTTTGATAGCATATATACGTGATTTTAAATAAGATTATTGGTTCCATTGATTATTGACTATTGAAATTGATTTTGTATTGGCTTAGATAATTCCATTTTTTCTCAAATATATGTTTTTATCCAAGAAAAATATACAATGATTTTGGCAATTTCTATCATTGTCAAAGCAATAAATTCGATTTGTCAGTTCATAATGTCCGATCATCCAAAACAATTTTTGACTTGCTAACCTGTGCGGCCTCGCGTGTAAAAGAAAATGTATTTTGAATAAATTCAGGTAAAAGCAATTTTTTTGTATTTCTTAAGGTTTTAAAGTTAGATATTTCCACACCCCCTGGTGGGAGTGGGTGTTTAGGTAACAACGATCTACTTTGCTAGTTACTTATTTGAAAGATAATTTTTATTTTCTTTCAAACCTAATTCAGACTATAACGAACATTTTTTTTTAAATTTGCCAAATCGGTCCAGCCGTTCTCAAGTGATGCGGTTACAAACGGATAGCATTAAATTTTTATTATATAGAAGATGATACCTGTCTATGTTGGTAAAAAAAAATTGTAGCAAAAAAGAAACCAAACTTAGTGTGGGGTATTATCTTTTTTACAGATAAAAGAGAAAATATTGAATTGTTTGGGGAAAACTTTAGGCGATAACAATGAGTAAAGACCCTAGCTAAATTTTCTTTACAAATCCAGACAAACTATCAGAACAAAAATTTACAGCTGTTTTCTTTCTTTTCCAAAGTTATAGGTGCAAGTGAAAATAATAAATACCTGAATTAATTGCATAAACACCCGGTAGTGTATATACTGAATTTATGAAAAACAGTCTCTTACAAAAGTTGTTTAGTTTTAAAAAAGGTACATTTTTTGTCTTTAAACTTTTGTTCTATCTCTTACGGTTTCAGTTTTGCTCAGTTAGCCAGCCCATACATTGTCCGATTTTGGCCAACATGAACTTACTTTTTAGCTCTAGAACACTCATACAAAATTTCAGCAGCTGTCTCTTTTCATTTATGAATTATCGTGTTGTTAGACGGACGGACGGACTCATTTGCGGAAATGGACTAATCAGGTCATTATATGAACACCTATACCAAAACTTTTTCTGCTATCAATATTTTCAACATAAAACTCACTCAAATGTTTGAATTTTGTATCATGATTGTAGCTAGGTTGAGTTTTATTGTGAATGATTGTACATAGTACTATATATAGTATAAAGTGCTATATTACTAGCACATAGTGTAATAAGAATAATGTATTTATGATATATATATATATATATATATATATATATATATATATATATATATATATATATATATATATATATATATATATATATATTAACACAAAGATTACTATGTACTGTAAATTTGCATGCAGTATGTACTAATGAAGATCGCATGTAGTGCTGGAATATCTGTATCGTTTTCATACAAAGTGTAGCCAGTTGATTTAATGGAAGAGTTAAGCATTAATATTTTGGGTAAAAGTTGTCACGTAGTGTTGCATAGGACACAAGCGTTCATTTGATGAACTGTGAAATAACGTCTGACTGGAAAGATCGGGTCAACAAACCGAGAAGTGGACTACTACTCAATATTTTGTATCATATATAAGAAGAAATGTAACGATATTTAATTATTTCAAGATTCCACTTTGTAGGGGATGTGAGCGTTATTAGATTTTCATTAATGAAGAGTAGTATTTACTATATGTTGGAGGTTATTTTAAGGTCACAAAAGAAATTTACTTTCTTAATTAATTTTTATACCCGGTATATAATATATACCGGGGTATATTAAGTTTAGTCTCAACATTGTTGAAAATATTGATCGCGGATAAAAAAATTTGGTATCTTTGCGCAAATGTGTGTTTCCGTGCGTCTGTCCATTATCATGATAACTCAAAAAAGTTAGCGAGCTGAAATTTCATAAGCGTGTTATACAGCTAAAAAGTAAGCGACCATGTTTGTGACCATGTTTGGGAAAAATAGGCAAAACTGTTCATCCTTGAAACTGTACGAGATAAAATAAAAATTTAAAGACATAAAATGTTTCTTTTTTATAAATAAACAACTTTTGTTTGAAATTTTTTGTCCTAATTCAGTATATACCGGGTATTTAAGCAAAAATCATGACCACGCCGTCGATTTTTCTTTATACAGGATCAAAAATACAGGGTCTACAACATAAGTCCTTCAAGGTTGATATTTGGCATACAGTTAGTTCTTGTGCGCAAACCGAAAGGAAAATTATAAAACCCCAAAATTTCTATCCCAAAATAGAAAATTTTTGCATATTTTGTTTTGATAAATTTAAGATTATAAATGCATATAGTAATATAAGGCTTTGCGATTGGTTCAATTTAAATTCATATTGGTGGAGCTTAAAACTTTTGTATTTTTTAGGCTCCAGAAGATTTAGACTAGGACTTTCAAATTATGACATTCAAATTTGAAATTCAATACACCAAAATACCATGTTTAAAAGTTCAAAGGGCGGGTGTAATAGTTGGAACGCTTTTGTACATCGAAGAGAATATTTCTATATTACATTGTACATTTCCATATGGGTTATATCGCTTGGTACATGTAATAAAGTTAAAAATTATTTCTATAAAGATATCCTTAACAATAAAAAAGCACAGTAAAAATAACAATAAATAAAAATAAAAACAAAACATATGGGTCATATATTTATACAAGTTGGTAACATTCGGTCACATATTTTATATGTAAATATCTTCTTCTAGAGAACATAGATTCTAGCTCCGTGTTTATCCTTTACGAATACTAGATCGCGGACCATATTCACATATACATTAAAAAACTTACGAAATTTTATCCATCCAATTCGTTTTGATAGTCTCCGATAAAGCAACGCATAGTACGGTTCCTTTGAAACGACTAAAAAACCTCCAGACATGTGAAAATTAAACATAAATGTTTAAATTAATACAATATACAAAGAGATTGATTTAAGTTTTTTGATAATTTACTAGATTTGTTTCGGAACTTTTGTAATTTGATTAACGATGGTGCTAGTACCGACAAAACGATTTTAAAGATGTCTTCAAATATCCATCGAATCAACCTAATAAATGTCGAAAATGATCATCTGTAAAATGTGATTGTACGCGCTTGTAAGGTGAGTTTGTTCCAAGAAATCCAAAGTAGTAATCTCTAGACTCCGTATTTTAAGAAAACATTTATTTAATGAATATTAATATTATATTTTGTGGTTTATTTATTTAAATGTATTAATAAATTTCTTAAAATTAAACAATAAATACATTTTTTATGACTTATCACATATCACATTAATTAATTAATTTTTTTCTAAAGCTCGCTCGAAAACATCGATTATATCAATTTTCTGCACTAATTTTGCTTCAATAAAAATAATGTAAGAGCATTAAGTCTACCGTGATCCGTACTTGCTCGCAAATAGCTTTTCACTCTTTTAAGGGTGGAAAAAGATCTTTCTCCTGAATAATTTGTTGCTGGAATACATAATAAAATGCGTGAAGCAATATCTACTACATTTAGATAAACATCGCAAAGATTACGTGACTGTAAAATATTGCATTGATTTAGTGCCGAATGTATATTTTCACTATACTCTAATAAATCTTTGAGTTGATAATAAAATGGAATATTTGGAATACTTCACTGAAATTTGTTCATATATTCATAGCAAAACTAATTCAAATTGATTTTTAAATTTGATACGTTCATTGAAATTTTTTTATTTGTAAAATTGAACTATCCTTAACAAATTGGAGACTCTAGGTCCGAAACTCGCGGGTCAAAGCGTAAATCTACCGCTGACTGTGTCCATTAATTGGCTAAAACCTACGTTCCTTCTTCAATGTTAAATTTTCTTCTTTTTTTGTTCCTTAAATTTGTAAAAAATACAATAAATTATGTTTCAATTTATTTTCCACTTCAATCGGAATAAAATTTTCGACGTGCTGGTTAACGACGTGCTTTTGTTATTTGAAAGGTCAAGTTTGTTTATGGGCAAAAGCGGTCAAGGGGAAAGAAAAGCTTGGACCAAAAATTGTGATTATCTCTCTAAATATTTTTAAAATGAATAGGTTGGTCATGAGTTAGATAGATAGATTGTAGAGACTGCCCTGGACGGGTTACACTTCGACCATAAGGTCCATTGTGATGTCTAAGGATGTGAGGATGTGAGTGAAGTGGTAGGAATTTTTGTGTATAGACTAGGAACTGGTAGGATATGCGGCTGCAGCCGACTATGATAGAAACTATGCCGATATTGCAGAAAACCTTCTCAAACATAGCCGGTTACTCCGTTCTTGTCCATACGCCGAGAGTTTAGTCAATTGACCGCCCTTTTTTTTTCTTAATAATTGACAAACTGCCGATGTCGGGATTCGAACACATAACCTCCCAGTTTCCAAGCCACTTGCACTGGTTGGTCATGAGTTAACTTGTAGTCTATAAATTTTACTACAATTTATCACATGTTCATATTTTCTGTAATATTTACACAGAGATTTAAATCTATAATGTTCAAATACTAAATGGATAATACTCAGCCATCATGGTGATTTGATTTCATTATGATTACATCTTCAGAGAAAATTTGCTAGTCTACGTTGTTCCTTTCTACGTGACGAATTTTTTATTTTTCATGTAGCAGAAACAAATTATTTGATATGTACATATGTATATGTAAGTACCTTCTTGTTCTACATATTTATTGTGTTCTGAATCTAATAACAAGACTCTCGTCTCATTTTAAAGAAATGAATTTAGAAGAAAAAAAACACAACACAACATAACATAACGTAACGTAATACATGAAAGCATGCATGACCTAATTTACATTTTCAAAACAAATATCACTATCATTACGTATTACATATATAGATATAGGCAAAAAAGGCAAGTCGTACTTTGACATACATTAAAAATTTGATCACACACTCCTTTGACTTCCGAATACAGACGGGTATAATCAAAAACTTAAATTATTCATGTATTAAGGACGTTCCCAAGAAAATCAGTTTTCTTACCATTCTTCTGTAATTTTGAATATATGGAGTTAAAAGTATCTTCCAGACGTAGAATTTTTTTAATGGTCCTTACGATACTAAATTTGTAAATATTGACAGTTAAAATTTGTGTGTTTATCATATAAAACTTACCCCGATTAATGTTGTCACACACGTTTTATTAAATATCAATAGTAATTTTCTTACGTATCATTTAAAAAATTGAGAATAAGTAATTGAAAATAACAAAAACAAGCGGTATTAGTTATAAATATTGTTTAAGTGCTTAACTTAAAAAAAATACCATTATTTAAACTACAATAGATCAAATAAAATATACCAACACTGCAGCAAAAAGTAACACTGTACGTCAACTATATTTTATTTGATCTATAGTAGTTTACATAATGGCATTTTTTTTAAGTTGAACACAACTGCTCTTTGGGAACGTCCTTAAATAAATAGAATAATATTAATTTGGTTTAATACGTGAGTAATAATATTTGAGTATTTATTTCTGATCCGAAAATCAGTGTTGCCAATGTGCGAATAATTACCCGTTTTTCGGATAATGTAAGATTTAACGGGTAAATCAGCAAGTAATGTGAATTATCGGGTAAAAGTGAAAGTAATTTTTTCAAAGCTGTAGCGTTTTGAACACGAAAATTTTGAATTTAACACGCAAAAAACATAAAACTAATATGAAATACAAAGTGAGAAACCTCGTGGTCACTATCATTACAATTTAATGTAAGTTTCCGCTAGCCTAAAATCAAAGATAGAAATTCAATGGTACCTCATATTATTTGTAGTCACACAGGTGTAATGTACACACAGGTAGTAAGCTATGACGTCATACGTATTCTTAAAACATTTACAAATTGTGGTAAAATAACTGTTCCTGTATTTCAAGTGCTAGACTATACTCACAATAACTGAGCCACAAATTTGTGTTGAAAACATTTGTCCGATATACGAGCATTACCCGTTGCCGTTTCACCCGTAAAAATTGTAATTGTAAGGTCCTTATAACTAGTAACATGATATGTCTCCCCGTCAAGGATAGATTTTCTAAAACCGCTGTGTTTCGTTATTTATAATTAATAATGATCTAAAAATCATATTTCATCTTATTAATATAAAATAATAACCAAAACAATACAAATATATCATCCCGAAGCATTTCTTTGTCTATAACGAATAGCCTTGGGATAATTATAACTAATAGCCTTTTAAATACCAATTACCATGCTTCTAACTTCCGAACGAAAGAGATCCTAAAACATATTTGTGAGCCCTATTTTCCCTCTTCATGAAATTTATTTATTTATATTTGAAAACTACAAAACTCAATTCAATTTACCACCGCTTCCACTTCTTTAAATATTTATCAACTCTTCCACCAAATTTCTATTCTAGAAAATATTTTCGAATTCCATCTATATAGAATGAAACTAAATATATCGTTCCATCTTGTATTGCCACATGGTTTATATAGGGTGGCGCATAAGTAACGTTAGGATTATTTAATGAATAACTTAATGAATAATTTATTATTTCTGATTTTATTTAACGTTCGAATTTATTAAAATTAAGATTACAGTTTGGAAATATGGTTCACATTCTGTTTTGAAGATAATATCTTTCAAATGGTGCCCATTGTGTGCTTCGACCTGACGTGCTATTTCCAGAGCATTTTCTTTACTTATGCGACACACAAGTGCGCAAAATTTCAGAGCTCTAGCTCTATTAGAACTCTTCGAAATATTGATTATAAAATTTAACCTAAAGATACTAACAAAGCAATTTGAATACATACATACTTATAATAATGATAAAGAAAGGAACTTTCTTTCAACTTGTTAAAAATATTTTTAAAAAAAACCTATGAATAAAAAATAAAGTTCCCCTTAAGTCAATGTACACTTGGCCACAAAAGTTGATGTCATTTTTTTAAATTTTTATAGTTGATTTGTGCCTTATTCATTCCGTTTTCGAAAAAAAATTTTAAATAAAAGTTGTTACTCTGTTTTGAATGAACAACTTTTATCCGAAGCATTTTCTCGAAAACCGAATGAATAAGGCACACATCAATTATTAAATTTTAAAAACTAACATCAACTTTTGACGCTTATTGTACATTGTTCAATAAAATTGAACCGACCTGAACCGAATCAGTCTCTCACAATTTTGATTAGTCTTGTAGCAAATGTTTTTGACAGATACAACATTTTATTTTAATGTATAAAATGGAGATATAACACTGAAAATGTATTTACATTACATATTCTTACTCTATCACTGACTTGTTAAAAAATATAAAACATTTCTTTTTTCACATTTAAAAAATATACTACTTATCTTTGTTTATAAATAAATAATATACAGAGAGTTACAAAAGTGAGGAGTTTTATGAAATGTAAGAAAAATAAACATTTCAGGTTGGTTCAATTTTATTGAATCAGCGGGAGTGTACACGTAAATGAAGTGATCCTTACTAAGCAACAGAAATTTGATAACAATAATGTTTATTTTGGATGAATGGATGCCAATATGTATGTAAATATGTGTAGGAACAATTACACTATAACAACAAAATATGAATAAAATGAATAAAAAATAAAAAGAAAGCTATCATTCGTTTTATTTTTATTTTAAAAATAATAAATAAAAAAATGGATAAAAATAAAAACAGAAAAGTCTTGATGGTTTTTAATGAAAATATTCAAATGAATTTATTTTATATTAAAATAAATAATTCATAAAGCTCTACCACCATCATTAGTAACAACGTTCAAACGTTGGTTCGTTCAAACACCACACAACACCACACCATATCTTCATACATGATGATGGAACAGTCAAATTTGAAGCAGTCATCTATGAAACAATAACACAACACCACACTTACAGACACTTATCCACACACACACATACACAATCCTACACATACACGCAGGAACGATCACGCACATTGTGGTGAAATTATTTCTGTGATGTAACCAAGTAGATATTATGATTACGGTCTTCACTAAAAAATGATTGCTCTGTATATATATGTATAATATAGACAATGCGTTTATAGGACTTTCCTTATAGAACTAACAATTTAATTATTGACTGGTTTTTCGTTCGTTAAAAGCTGTTTATCTAGATGAGAATGAAGTAGTGTTGATTTTATTCTTAAGATAATATCATCAATACTGTCATGGGTCAAAACAACATCCGTATTTTTATATGAGTGTATTATTTTAAACGGAAAAATACTTGTTTGCACTTTCGGGACTAAAATGACAACTTTACTCCCTCCAAATAGGTACTAAAGTAGTACTTTTTCTCTCATTTGGTAGAAAAGTACTACTTTAATACCTATTTGGAGGGAGTAAAGTTGTCATTTTAGCCCCAAAAGTGCAAAAAATAGTATATTTACCGTGGGACTAAAGTGCCTTTAATCCCTTGAGTGGTTGGTCCTTCAGCCGGAGCCCTCAGGAACAAACTCCACTCGCGGGAATAAAAACTCACTTTAGTCCCATGGTTAATAATATATTATTTTTAAATATCTGTTATGGGTTAATAAAATTAATTTATTTTGAAATTGTTTGAAATTAAAATAAGAACATAAGTTGCCTTATGTCATTTTTTCATGAAAAAATATGGCAACACTGTATATAGCAAATAACATACATTACATATAGATAACTGCATTTCCATCATAAGCATAGTTTCCAATCATGCCACAATACGGCGCTTTAGTTAGTTTTAAAATACTCAAATAAAAATGCTAACATATACGGATTATTCTATAATATACAAACCATGCAGTTTTCATTTGGATACAGATTTGGATTCGATAATGGAAAATTTTGTGGCATTCATGTACATACATTATAGATAGATAACTGTATTACCATCATAGCTTTAGTTTCCACTCCTGTCACAGTGCAGCGCTTTAATTAGTTCAGATGATTCGATTTAAATAGAGAGTTACAATGTTTTGCAATGTTGTTTGCAACGACAAATATGGTGCACATAAATTTTGGTAATTTTAACGTATAAAATCATACGTTACAACGTTCTTAGTTATAAAGACTATATCATCGAAGAGATAGAAGATCTGAATGACATCTGAAATATTTTAAATATATTCTGGTGGTCCTAGAAAGCAATTTAGTAAACGACAGAAGATTCCCAAAACCAGAATACATGCTTCAAATAAACACACGTTGACTCCATCAACATTAATCAAAAAATTAACGCCTTAGATGAATCGAATTTGTTTTTTCTTATACATAGAGAACGCCTTTGGCTGAAAAAAATCACAAGTCGATCATCATCGTACCCATTTTATCAATCATTTCAAAACAATCTTGTCGTAATTGACCCCTAAAATAGACCAACATTTTTAAAACAAATTACACTCTAAACAATTTGCAATTAAATGCGTTTCGATAGCGGTGTCTGGAGGTATAAGATGACGCAAGAGGAACGGTTTAATCTTGAAGTACAAAGTGTTTAGTGTATATTATAAAATCCAAAGGGTGAAATAGTGAATAGCGCGTATATAAGTTATGACGCCTGATACCTACTATGAAAAATGAACATAATCCATTAATTCGATACACAATTATATCCGAAAGTACAAAAGATTCAAAACATTGGTGTCTATTCTTTTCGAATATTCTGTAACAGAATAATATATACTATGTACTAAATATTATAAGAAAAGAAAGTATATGGTTGGTTTTAATTTACACAGGCGGTTTGGCGCCTGACTATTACTTTAAAATTGTTATGACTCTCATTCAAACAAAATAGAATTTATGATTACTTTAAAATATATAGTACGTTCATTATTTAGAAATGTAAATATTATACAAAAAAAAAAACAAAAAAAAAACTTTAATATAAAATAACTTTCACTTTATTTAAATAAAATTTTAAACACAAACATTTTTAAACTTATTCTGAAGATTCATAAGTGGCAGACTTTATTATTTTAAACAATGAAGTTGTGCCACAAATGTTCTGATAGCTGGATAAATCGATTCCTAGAACGATATATAGAGATTGGTTTGAAACGCATATTTTTCTAGTACATTTATCTGTGATTCATATTTTCATTGTATTTTTAGCAAAAACTAAAATTCTAGAATCTATATATATATATATAAATTTAATGTTCGTTTGTTTATAATCTCAAATCTCCTAAAGTTCTTTACCAATCGTTTTGAAATGTTTATTCTAAAAAAACACTACCCTTACAAGGGGGATGGAGGAGGGTTGAATTTTATCCACCGCGACTTCGCCCGCATTATATAACGATTCACAGTGTTAGTGTGCTACTATAGTTTATATTTACTATGGAAACGACAATCAGAATTGACAGTTCAATAAAAAAATTTCTAAATTTCAATAATATAATTTTATAGTTATTTTTTAGAAGTATAGTTTCTGTGGAAATGACAAAATCAACAATAATCTATATAAATAAAAATTTAATGTTCGTTTGTTCAAAATCGCAAATCTCCAAAAGTTTTTTACCGACCTTTTTGAATGTTTTACAACACGTTGTATTCGTATAGGGGAAGGTTTTTATAAAAAAGAACACAATTCCTAAAAGGGGGTGAATTTTGTATAAAACTTATTATGTCGTCCAAACTTTGCAGAAATATTGTTTATAACAAATAATTAAAGTTTGCATATTTGTTTATTTAAAACTACACCTAAAAGGGGTGGAATGGGTTTGTAAAGATAATATGGAGAAATTGTCTTTATGAAGCTGAAATTTGGGATGTAGGTAGTTTATAGACAGTTAGCTAAAAAAGGATTTCTGAAAATTCACATTTAAAGGGGGAGAAATGAGAAGGGGTGTTTTATTCCTTAAAATATAGCCACAGCAATGCGTGGCAGGGAAAAGCTAGTTCTCCATAAAATTCTAGAACTCGGGGACCCAACTGTTGGTTTTCGAAATAGAGCACTGCTATTTATTTAGTAAAACCACTTAAAATAGTTATATGACTAAAAGCGGAAATAATTACTTAACTCCGTTGATTGTGTTTTAAGATTAGTTTTTGTATATTTATTACAAAGATATAAACCGAAGCTTTGAGATAAATAACGCATTCCTTCTCTGAACATATCATCATCAATATCAGATGCATAATATACAAGGAAGTTCGTAATAGAATATGGATGTCGAAATTTGTAATTATCTTAGAAGTTAATAGAGCCGATTAGAAAATGGTGCACTTATAAATACTGGAAAATGTTATTGAGGATGAGCCTTACTCATGCATGAAATTTAATTTCGAACAAACTAAAATTGTGACCAATAATGATTTTATTATTTCTATCCAGTTTTTTTTTTTTTTGACACTTGTGTCTATCAATTCGAAATGTTTTTAGTGACATGTCAAAAGTGTAAAAACACGAATTTTTACCCTCAATAAAATGTATTCCTTTTTATAATTTGAATGTATTTTATATCTTCCTATACATAACATTGTAATGTAAGACAACGTCGACATGGATTTATGAGGTCTATCTAGTATAAATTGTTAAATAATTAGTCAACTTCAAGTATAGAAAATGTTTTTAAAAAAAATGTATATATATTTATTTTATATACTGAACTCATGTGTCAGTTGACATATTAGATGTATTAGTCAAAACATACCAACCTTCTCTTGTTTTGTGAAAACTTTAGTGTAGAAGTTGATCCGCATATGATAATTTGTAGCGTAAGATTATGTTGAAGAGTATATTCAAGTGCTACTACCTAAGAGATGGTATATTGATGCCTCAGTACATATCCGATCCTTTTCTATTTTCTATTCTTTATAAGTTTATTATGTTGTATCCTAATCCAAAGATCTTGATTGGATATTGCATCTGACAAGAAAGTTCTCTGATTGTTTCCCTCAGATATGTGGTGATGCTTTTCAGTGATTTTCTACCAAATGCCTCCTGGTATGCACGTTGACGTTGCTGAATCCACGATGCCATTTAATACAAATTGCTCGTCCAAAGAAAATTTTGAATAAAAAGGTTTGTTTTCAGTATAGAAAAACCAATATTAAGAAGAATCTTACCAGGTTTCAAGCACAAAAGTTTTCCAGAAAATGAAAACTTATTTAACAACGCTTCAAAATCTAACATGACTGTTTAAGCAAGAGAAACAAGAGAAATCTAAAAACTAAAGCAATACTACCTTGAAATTCCAATACTACCTTGAAAATGTTTTACTAACGAATTTTTATTATTCGCTTTGGAAAGGGAATAATAAAAAGGCGATGTATGATTGATTCGAGAATTGAGACTAGACGATATTCGATATTTATTATGTGTCGAGAAAGATCTTATTTTCGTTTTCTCTCGCTTTTCGACAGCACTAGTATAAAATCTTTACATACATTTTCGTTAAAATACCTTTACTTAAATTTTCAGTGATTCATAATAATTATTACTTGAGGCAGTAAAAATCAATCAAATAAAAATTACTGAATCATTTTACTTTGTTCATTTCGGTTTGTTTACTAATTTTACAGTCTAGTAAATATGTACATTGAAAAAAAAAACAATTCGTGATGGATTTGATTCATGAATTATTTAACGTCGATAACAAATAAAATTATGTACTGTATGTTCCAAGGAAAAGACAACGCAAAAATTCAATAAACATATCGATTCTCTCTTTTTCTTTAGTACTAATAAAAGTCCCCATTTTCCCCATAAAACTATTAATTTCGTTGTTAAATTTCACTGAAATTTAAGTTTTTTGTTATTTCTAAAGTCTGTGCGCCTGGTTCAATACATATGTAACGATAAAGAAATATCTGGTAAACGGAAACTGTTAAAAAAATTTAAATTGAGTATTTGAGTTTATAAAACCAAAAAAGCGATTTATTTTAAAAGTTTTTAATATTCTTGCATTTTCTTGTATAATATAGAAAAGGATATTATATAAGTACCGACGGTTGACAATATCGAACGGTTTAAAAGCAATTTAGGTAAAGATTTTCATAAGAAAACCTGACTAGTCCATTTCTGTATGCCCATTTGTCTGTTCACCAGTTCGTCAATACGTCTGTCAATTCGATAACTGAAAAACGGAAAAAAATTGTTATTTGATTTTCTATATGTGTTGTAGACCTAAAAAGTGACTTCAAGTTCGTAAAGGGATAAAATCAGTCTGTAAATTCTCCCTCTAGGGGAAAATCTCAAACGCGTTAGAGATAGGAAAATAAATAAATAAAATAAAATTTCAAAGACAAAAAACTTTTGAAAAAGTGTTGCTGAATGTTGGTGAAAATTAGAAATAAACTACCATTTTAAATTTGAGTAATTCGAGCAAAAGTTTGGTGTTGTAGTCTATGAGGACATAAAACCTAAGTATTTTAATGTTCCAGATAAAAGCTAGTTATGTCAACGGCTACTACTTTTAAAAATACGTTTCAGGACAGCAAATTCGAAACTTTTTTCAGAAAAATACACACATAAAAATGATTTATATACGATTTTGAAATGTTGCTTCAAAAAGCATTTGATTGACACCCCACACATTAATTTAGTACACAATTTTTGTATATTTTCTTTTTCAATCTCTAAAATTAACCCTTTTCCATAACTCTTTACTCCAATTCTAATAATTTTCCCATGTTCTTAATCTGTACCTTATTATGTATATTCGTGAATTTATGCACATTTTTTTTCAGAAAAAAGTAATTATTGCTGCTTTACCCGTGGAATATTATTTGTCACCAAAGTTTTGATTACATTTCAATTTCATTTTATTCCCAGCAAAAAATGGTAATTATATATTAATCGTTTTATTATATCAAATATTATAATACCACTGTCGATCATTTAGTGAAATTTTTTTTTTTTTTTTGCTAATGGTACTTTTTATCACAATTTTTTCTCACATATTTATGCATATTGTGTTTAAACACAAAGACATATAAAAATTGTATCCCTAAACTGTTTAACCATTTGGCATCGTGAAAAAGATAAAACGGTAGATTTACAGACAGCAGGCAGTAGCAGTCGTCCTATATATTTCTCTTTCAAACATATAACTAAGGTATTCAGTCGGTTAGTTTAGTGGTTTTTAAATAAACGATATTTTTTATCAATCGAATATATTCAATATTGCAGTCAAAGCGTGCCGTGCCTATCAAAGATTTGAATAAAGAAATATTCGAATAGAATAAAAATAAATTAAATAAGCATCAGGCAGCAGCAGAAAAACCTATGTATGTTCTATAATAAAGCTCAATGAAATGTAAAAATAAATCATTTATAAAATATAATATCGTTAAATTGAATCGCCTCACAGTTTAAGTTTGTAGGTAATAAAATTTTATAGGCACAAAAAAAAAATTAAATATTTTTTTATCCTATTTGTAGTAACAAATATTGAATGTGATAATTGCTATATTATGACGCACACAAACACTTAAGGAGCATTTTTATGCTGACGCTTAACGCTGGTTTCTAGTGTCAAATTCGGTCATGTGATGAGAATTTAACATGCGCGCCATCTAGAAAAAATGTAGCGATTAAGCTAAATTTAGTTTAGCTTCACTGCCGGGTTATATTAGCGTCAACGTAATAACTCGAACAATCGCATCGATAATAATCGATCTTTTCAAAACAATAATCAGCTGTTATTTGGTGATTTTATAAATATAGCGAGTATTTATAAAAATAAATACTCATAAATATTAAAAAATATCAGATACAGTTTTGTTTTACTCCCAATTAGATACGTAACCTATAAAGTCTAGTGGTAACAACATCGATACATCGACTTTCGATACTGTTGTCTAATTTGACGCTAAACGCTGTAATTTTTCGCTCAATTATTTCTAGATGGCGCGCATGTTAAATTCTCATCACGTGACCGAATTTAACTCTAAAAACCAGCGTGAAGCGTCAGCATGAAAATGCACCTTTAGTATCGCTAGTCTCTATATAACTGGACACAGTATGCTTTTATGGGTCTAAACGTGAAATAACAGCTCCAACTTAATGATAGCCAGTGGGGTTTTATCGATGTAAATGTTCACCCAGTGAATTGGGAGGCAATGCAAGCTATTCGACATTATTGAACTCGTTTGCCAATTAACTATACATCAGGGTCCTAAAATCATGAACTCACCGTCCAAGTAGCCGAGCGCTCTAAGGCGTTATATCTACTTGGAACTGCGAGGTTATGGGTTTAAATCCCGACATCGGCAGTTTGTCAATTATTTAAAAAAAAGGGGGCGGATAATTGTCTAAACTGTTGGCGTATGGACAAGAACGAGGTAACCGGCTATGCTTGTGAAGGTTTTCTGCAGTTTCCTTCACGAACTCCAGATGAATATCGGCATTATTCCTATCAGGGTCGGCTGCAGCCGCACAACCTACCATTTCCTAGTCTACACACAAATTCCTTGTCCTCTACTCACATCCCTAGGTATCACAATGGACCTCATGGTCTAAGTGTGTCCCGTCCAGGACAGCCGCTATAATAAAATCTTACCTTCTGTAACAGAAGCTCAGATAACGAAAGTTATTATGAATCTGTTCTACAAACGATTGAATATTATTTTCAAAGATATGAGCTGTAAGAAAATACTACATATGCTGCAAAACATTTCACATACTACTGAAGACAAAACAAAATACACTTTAAACTGTACTTATTCACATATTGTTAGTTGAAAAGAAAGTTAACGGCGTATTATTTATGACGGAAATGTGTTTTCTTGTAACGCAACATTTAAATAATAATTACCTTTTACTTCATCAGACCTAAACAAGTAAAAATATTATAAAATTTAAAAAAAAAAAACAAAAACTGCGTAAAAAATAAATATATTTTTCTAAAGTAGCTCGAAACGACAATTTTTTTAATTTCAAATTTCAAATAATTATGCTTACTTACCGCTATACCAAGGATGATTCTGGCTTAGAAGTCAATCTTCTCATATCGTTGACAGTATTACGTCGCTGTCAAGTATCATCTTAATATTCAAACATTATTATTTGCGTATACCTACGCTTCACAATACAATGCGTATGTCAAATTCCATTAAGCTGACGTAAGACATAGTACGAAGAAACTATTGTATACTAGATAGATAGATAGATAGATACATCTTGGGGTCTAAAAAGTACTGCACTTCGTTCCGTATTACTTCAAAACATACCTTTTTTACTTACTCTCACCCAGCTTATAGAGAGTCATTCGACTCCGGCGAGTCCGTCTGCGCCCACCTCTGGACTATAATTCATAAGATTTTCTTAACACGGAGGAATTAATAATATGTACTACATGATTTGGACATATTGTATTATGTAATAAAACTTAAATCATAGTAATATCCTTTCCCTTGTATAATATGTTAAAGAATAATTAAACAAGTGTATATATATTATTACCTGACATAAATTTAATCCAAATCATTTGTACATATCGACTATGAACTATTTGACTTAGACAGAGATATTTCTGACATTTATAAGCGTCTTCTCTTAGGATACAATCATTTCATGGAACCTATTATTGCTTTTAAGCTTACATATTGTTCAAATCGGTTTACCTACATAAGGAATGTATTTTACATTGTAGGGTAGAGATGGAAAATTTTACGCGGTATTATGATGACTTTTTTCCATAATCGTAAAGACACATGTTAGGCACTTTTTTTTTTTTAGATAAGTCATCCTCCTACCAAAAATGATAGCTACGGTTAGTAGATGAGAAAGATATTACGAGGCCAATTTATCAATTCTCATCCTTTTGAGATTTTTTTTCGATAATTAAAAAAAAATTGTATGTGGAAGTCATTTTCATTAAAGAACGGTTACGCATCACGTGTGATAACTTGACGTGTGTTTTTTTTGAAGGGTACCCCTTAGAAAAAAATGAAAAAATATTTTGTTAGTGATTTTAATAAACAATCTTTTTCTAGGGTAATTTGGACCCAAACAGTACGAAGATCACAATCATTATTACGTACGATCAACGCTTTTCAAAATATTCACGTCTCGATTCATACAGTTTTGATTTTTAGCACTATGGAACTGATTTCTTGAGAATTCAGACGTCATCGTTTTCGCTAGTTCTTAATTAGATTAAAACAAAGTTTTTATCCAAATCGAGAACAAAAATTTTGCGATTTTTTTAAGGGTACTCCTTAAAAAAAAGGCGAAAAAAAAATACATTTTGATTAATTTTCATAAAATATCATATTCTAGGGTAATTTTGATCCAAACAGCTAGGAACTCAGGTTTATTTTAACGTCCGATGAATACTTTTCAAAATATTGGCTTCTCAACTCATACAGTTTTGAATATTAGTACTATGCGTCTGATATCTAGACAACCGTTAATCGTATAGAATTTTAATCAACGCCATCGTTTTCGTTAGGTCTTAATTAGCTTAAAACGAAGTTTATATACAAAATCTAGGCCAAATAATTTTCTCTAATTTTTGTAATTTTTTTTAAGGGTAGATACATAGCAAAAATACAAAAATAAATTTTTTTATCGATTTCAATAAAATAATTATTTTTTAGGTTAATTCTGACCCAATCAGTACGGCAATCAGGTTCATTTTAACATCCGATCAACACTTTTCAAAATATTCGCTTATCAATTCATACAGTTTAGAATTTTAGCACAACGGTTGTCAGATATCTTGACAACCGTTAATCATACCGTATTTTAACCAACGCCATCGTTTTCGCTAGGTCTTTATTAGCTTAAAAAAAGGTTTATATCAAAATCGGAAACAATAAAAAATGACACTTAAATGAACTCTTAGCCAAATACATAGAGTTTCGGCACTGAGAAATTGAGCATTAAATAAACTTATTTTTTAGATATATAAACTTTATGGTTTGAAATTAATATGTATATACAATATTGGAGACTAAATTTCAAATTTTGCCCCAATTCCTAGATCAATTATTTGCATTTTATAAATACGTATTTCAACTACAAGGTAGTCATCATCAGTATGAATTAGCCAATCGTAACTATATCTGGGATATGGAGTCAGAGATAGTTACGATTAACTAATTCATACTGATGATGAGTACCTTGTAGTCGAAATATGTATTTATAAAATACAAATAATTGTTCTAGGAATTCGGGCAAAATTTGGAATTTAATTTCAAAAAATCTAGAGTTCTCATTGATTATTTTAATAATCTTTATATTAATATTGGAGACGTTTATTCTTAAAGGCGTGACGTTATCCGACATTCCCTTATATTAAAAGTCATTAAAATGAAGGCTTCTATTATATTAAATATATACACATATGTACAATTTCTGTATAATAAAACCTTCATCTTTCGTTACAAATTTTGTAACAAAATCGACGATACAACATTAACTAACGTTAGACATATTTACATACCTTGAATAGTTTAAAACGAAATTCACTTCGTTAATGGTATTTTAATCGATTTGAATTAGTAATAAAAAATACTTTTGTCAACGGGAAAGCTTTTGCGTGCGAAAATTATGTATATGTGATGTATGCACTACTTTTGCTTTCTGAATTTTTCTTATAAGCCGTTTAGGCTACAAAGCGGGCCAAAAAAATTGTCGGGTTTTTATATATAAGCGAATTTCCTCCAAAGGAAATGTGCAGCTATTGTTTTTGTACCGATGATGTAATTTCGTAAAAATTTCTTCAAATGTCCATTGATCCTACCTACTAGATATTATAACTCACTATCGTTAAAATTTTTATCTATATATAAAAATTAACATATCAACATGTCACAGTTTTATTCTGATTGAAATGAAATTTGGTATTTGAGGCGCTTTTGTTATTCAAAAGGTCAAGTTCGTTAATGGGTAAAATCGAATAAGGGGAAAGGGGAGTTAAGAGGGAGGGGGAAACACAAAATTTGACACATCTCCCTTACTGTTCGAAAAATTGAAAAATTTGTAAGAAATGTTACTTATATAATTTTGTTCTTTATTATTTTTCTGTTACACTAATATTTACAGAAATATTTACAATTTAAGATTGAAAGTTGCAATTGTTAATATCTCTGTTCACATTAGAGTTTGAGAAAAACAATTGGTTAACTCCTTACACATTTTTCGATTTTTCTAATATTATGAGACATATTATATATTTTATGTTTTCTTCATTTTCTATGCTCCCCCTTTCCCCTTAACCTATGCCATTTAGTAATAAAATTGGCCATGCAAATACTAAAATTCATTTTGATCACACTAAAATTATGACCGCTAGAAATTGATTTATGTATTCTAAGGAAATTCGCTAAGTTAACGTAGCTCCAAAGTACCGAATTTTTTTTAAATTACTTTTATATGTTTTAAGTTTAAAATCAGTCGATTGATGTGGTTTGTACGATGTTTGTTATGAAGCTATTTCATATAATGCCATGAGATAGTTAAAGCGAGCGCTCTATGACTTTTAAACAAACTATACACAAACAATCAAAAATATTACTAATACTAAATTCACCAAACATCTAATTCTCATAAATATATAATTCTATGAATTCGAAATTTCCATGAGAAATCAGTGTTAATATTTCACAAGTATATCCAATCCTTTGTCTATATATTATTATATTGTGATCTTATACAGAAACGGAGAATAATTATTGTAAGATCTTAAAATTAAGTACTCTTGACAATTTAATACCGAAATTCATCTTGATTATGTATAACCTTTTAATACTCTATATATATATATATATATATATATTGTAGGGATATTTGTCTATTGCCAAATCCTTTATATTTAAACACTGAAAATTTATATATCCATATAACAAGAGTAATCTTTTCTTCCTTATACAAACAGTATTAAAACAAAGTTTTTTTTTCGACAAAAGTTTATTCAAATTGATGCAATAAAAAATTTACTGCCAACATATACATAATGATAGTTTTTGATTATATATATATATATATATATATATATATATATATATATATATATATATATATATATATATATATATATATATGTATAGAATTTCTTCGTAGAAGTAATAAAAAGTAGGTTATGTATACAAGTTTTTTGGAATAAATAATACATTTTGATACATTTGTATGTCATAGTTTTTAAATAAAACATTGAATTTGTGCAATTTTTTTTATATACGTCTATTTTATTCGGCATTGTGGTATCTCCAAAAACTGCTTTGAAATCATTTATTGTAAGTTTGGTTCATCGTAAAAATTGTAAGAGAGTTAATTAATGAGAATTCCGAATTTACAGTATAACCTTAGTATAACGAACCTCAATATAACGATTTCCTCAATTTAACAAATTCTTAAAAATCTCTCAGAACTGGCCGTAAGAGTTATTGCAAAATATACCTTTACATTATGAATAACTTTTGTAAAAATCTCTTTATGACGATTTTTCAATCATTGCAAAACATAAATAGAAAGTATAATTAACCTCTGCATAAGGTATTCTACTAATCTATCTAACAAGAATTCATGTCTTAACAGGTTTTTAAGTTTGCTTATCTTGCTAAAACGAATTTTAGGCCAATCTAACCTCTATATAACAAACCTCATTGTAACAAATTACTTGGTATAACGAATATTTTCTAATCTCCTTCAGATTTGTTATTTCAAGGTTCCAGTGTACTATGTGTACAGTGTACTATCATAACATAGATAGTTTATAAACACTGTTATAGCAGCCATCACAGGTCAACAACATTATTTCAGACAGAGCAACACGACAATTGCAACTGTGAAGAGTAGGAATAGACGATGACTCACCATCTCTGTCACTACCTAGCTCTTTTTATGAAGAGACTCACCCTTTTGGGTCAACCATTCTTTGACAACCTCTCTGATCTTAAGTCTACCGGCGTCAAAGCCCTGTTTCTGTATCTGAACAGTTCTAAATGGTGTAAGGAGTGGTGGCAAGGATGTGACAGCCATACTTTAGTATCGCAACCGACCTTATGGTCCATGGGATCGAACCCAAGACCCCTACCCAAGGAGTGTACAGTATATCATATCAAACATTGCTCCAATAACTTGTGCAAATAATGTTACAAATAATCAGACATATTACTTAAATTTAAAACTTAATCACGTCCGTTAGTATAACATAATCGAAATTCAACCATACAGACAATGAATGGGATAGACACAAAGTTAACAACAAAAAAAAGTTTATAAATATAAAACATCTCTATTTATACGAAATTGAAGGATAAAATCATAGGATATAATAGATTCAGTTGATAAAATGCCATTCATTGTACGAGTGTGTGGTGTCCATTATATATAGGCGCAAGATACTAAAATTACGGAACAAAATAAAATATTCAAATATACAAACTTTCAACACAATAAAAACAAACTTTAACACGTCATTTACTGATTAAACAAAATTTTAGTTTTGAAAACTTACGAGATTGTCGACGACAAATCTAACCAAATAAAATTGTAACATCGTCGAGATGATATTCATCTCAAGTCCAATAAAAATTTCTATTCACGTATGATTGTGTATTATCATAATAATAATACTATTTTCTACTATTTTATTTTATTTTACTATCATTATTTTTATTACTATTACTATGATGATTATTGTATTTTTTGTGTGCTTTCTTTGAGATATAAGCACACACAAAAACGTTATTCTTGTCTCTTTTTAATTAATAGTAATAGATAAAGATAATTTTTATTTAAAAGGTCGAATTTATAAATTGCTATAGGGGAGAGTTACCGAAATCGTACCGCCTAAGGGATTTTTGATATATCTAATAAAAACAAAACACATTTTTAATAAAAATTTCGTTATCAATTACACTTGGATCTGTGCAGAAACCTTGTAAATAAACTTTACATGTGTAGAATAAAATTAAAAGGGTGATTTGAGTAATTTAAGAAGATATTGTAAAAGTACGATTTAGGTCTCCCATATCCTAAATCGTGTCTGTTGTATTTCCAAAATCGTACTTACCTTACGTGATAATAAATTCTGTTTTGAAAGAATAATTTTTAATTGTTTATGTTTAATTTTATGTTTAAAATATTGTAAGTTTAATTTTTAAATGAAATAAGATCCAGAAAAATTTTTCGAGTGATTTCTTAAATCGTACCGGAGAGATTTAAGAGCTAGATGAGATTTCAGTGTGATTTCTTAAATCGTACTGGTGGTACGATTTAAGAGTTTCAATTGCCGTACGATTTATGAAACTAAGCGAACTGATAGAAATATTATTTATAGATTATATAAATTATATTATACACATTTATAAAGAGGGTATTTTAAATATAATTCGAAGAAAACGCAAAATGTATGAATTATAATATCAAATGTATCAATTATAGTATTTAATTGAAATTTGTTTTAAAATAATTGTTTAAAATCAAATTTACTTGAAATATTCCGACTTCTACAGGTTGGCCCGAAATTAATCGGGATAACACAATTTGTGTCCTATATATCCTACCCCATAAACGCTTTATATTTTTACCTCTAAAAGTCGCAAACATTAATTGGTTACCAAAAAAATGACCCGTATGATTTAGGTGGCCTGTACGCATTCGGCAACTTTCCCCTATATAGATCAATTATACAGTTCTCAATAATGGCTTGAAACATTAATCTGTTTGTTGTACATATCAATCTAATTAGATGTTGATCAATTTTGTACCAATGTAATATCTATAGTAACAACACCGGTAATAGACCAGTCGCCCCAAATCAGAAATTCCGAACATAGCCGAAAATTACAAGAACTGTTCTAACGGTTGATAGATCAACAATGCCATTTCGGGAGCTCTTTTTCCCAAGCCATAGGAGAAATAATTCGAGTAAAACTCAAAAACCAACAAAGTAAGTTATTATGTAAAATTACAGCTGATTATGAATAATTCTCTGTACAACAAAATAAGGGTATGTAAAAAATCCCTCACAAATATTTATTTAGAGACGTAGGCGGAGTTCCGCACAGCTAACCACTTTCAATCTGAAATAAATTTTGTTAAATTGTAATATAAAAAATTATATAAACAAACAAAATTGTTTCGAATTTTAATTTAATATAATTTGTTCGGGATCTTTTTTTTTTCTATACCAGTATGTGTTTTTTGTTTACTTAAAAATTCAATATATTTATGATTAAAAAAAAAAACGAAAACGCCGCAAATGTCTTACACAAGAGTTTATTTTCAATATCAATAGTTTTGAATTGTTTTAAATAGTTTAGAAATTCGTATAACTTTAAAACCTATACACTGTATAACATTTATAAGTACAAGTTTTAAAACACTTAAACATGAACAAAACAAAATATGTACACATCTAGCTGAGGAAAACTCATTCAACTCTTTAGTAAATATATAGCCTGGAAAAAATATTATAAAACAAATAAACTACAAATCAAGTTTACTGAAAAGTAAACAACTAGTTTAAAAACATGAAAATTATTACTTAAGAGGAAATTGGCACTATCTATCGTTTTTCTTTCACTAGTACATTGATTATTTACAGAGGGGGCATATTTCACAATACACTTTAGTAGTATTAGTAGTAGTAGTAGTGGGGGGGGGGAGGTCGAAGCCTGGCAAGTAGGCTTTTCCAGGCCTTTTATACCGACCTCTTAAGGATGTTCCAGCATACCACCACTTTTCGACAGATTTTGCTCATTTTTTTCACAGGCTAAAAATAACGTTTTCTAATAAATCCCGAAATATCAGAATTTTTGACCGTTTAGAACGAGAGATAATTAATATCAAAGTTATCATTCTTTCTCACTCTCTCTCATTAGAAGCATGTAAAACTTCATGCCCGCCCAACTATTATCGGTTGTATTAAAAAAAATACTCGGCTGAATTTAAAAAAAAAACTAGAAGAGTAAAGATAAATATTTATTATATAAATTAAAAAAAAAATCGTGTTAGCGTTTTGTTTTCGAAATATAAAAGTTTAAAATTATTATTTTTTTCAAAATTACATTATTTTGTATATATGAATAGTGAATTTGTCTATGTGTTGTATATGTGTGTTTATGTATTTGTTCTATAATAAAATCAAACAGGTTTTTTGTCTTGATTGTATAACACAGTGCTGAAACGTCCTTAAGGACAAGGAATTTGTATGTGGGCTAGGAATTGGTACGTTGTGCTATTGCAACTGACTTTGATAGGAACTACGCCGATATTCATCTGGAGTTTGTGGAAGGAAACTGCAAAAAACCGTCACAAGCATAGCCGGTTACTTTCGTTCGTGTCCATACGCCAACAGTTTAGTTAATTAACCGCCCCATTAACTTTTTTTTTAAATAAATATATTTGACAAAATGCCAGTGTTGGAAATCGAACCAGCAACCTCCCAGGTCTGAGTAGAGCGCGTTTAACAACTGGACCACACAGACTGGTTTATTTCTGATTACATAAGTTTATTTTATTTTTATATATCTACAATAAACTGAAAACCCAAAACAAAATAAAACAAAACAAAAACAAATATACGTACTGTTACAATGATCTACGTTATCGAACATATTTTTCAGATTTTATCGACTATATATATACGGTCTTCCAACGTAGTATTTATTATACAGGTTATGTGTTTTGAGTCGAAAATGGATAACAAGTTTCTTCCGGATCTTTAAAGGTTCCTTGGTATCAAAAATATCGTTTTTACACGCTTTATTTATAAGCTTTTATTTAGTTTCACCTGTCCCGGTATCTGTAATGAAATCTTGCAAGTTAAATTTTGCCTACTTCCTCTAATCCTACGGAGTTGAGTTTTTACATGTTGGTTCAGTTTTGATAACAATTCATTTTTATGCTAAGCATGACCGAAATCGGAAAGGGGAAAAGGGGGCTTAGAAGAAGCGGTAAACACAAAATTTGGTATATCTCTCTTAATATTGAAAAAATCGAAAAACACATAAGAAGTAAAGTTGTAGAAAATTAGTTTTGCTATAATTAAGTTTCTTATTATTTTTCGTATTTCTCTAATATTTACAGAGATATTGACGGTCAGCCGCCGCAAAATGGCGATTAATAATTTCCACATTAACCCCTATGGTATGGGTATCAAATGAAAGGTCTTGATGAGCGAAGGACAGTAAGTTAAGTGACGTCATTCTAAATCCAATAAGGCGGTCGTCGCTAAAATGCTATTTATAATTTCCACATTAACCCTTATGATATTGGTAAAAAATGAAAGGGCTTAATGAGCGAAACACAGTAAGTAAAGTCACGTCATTCTAAATCCAATATGGCGGCTGCCGCAAACTTATAAAAGCTTATTTAAAAAAATTTGTATTTGTCTATTTGTGAACACGATATCTCTAAAACGAAAGGCGTTGAATCATTCATTACAGCGCTTGAAAATTATCCTATGGAGTCTTCCTTAATGTGGGACTTAAGTAGGGTGATGAGATTTATTCTAGTTCTTAGCAAGGACTAATACTCGACCATTAGCCTGATTGTATTATTTTAAATGAACGTAGACTAAAAAGACTGATAACAAGGGAAAATAGCAACTAACTGAGTTAATTGCTTAAATACCCGGTTTATCCTGAATTTATGTAAAAGAGTTTATTAAAAAAATTGTTTATTTTTACAAAAGGAACATTTTATGTCTTAACATTTTTGTCCTATCTCTTTCGGTTTCAAAGATAGACAGTTTTTCCTATTCAGCCCAAATATTGTCCAATTTCAGCTCGTTATCTCTTTTCATTTTTGAGTTATCGTGTCCACAGATGGACGAACATTAAATCGATGGACGAACAATATTTTCAAGCGTTACAAAGTCGCGACTTAACGTAATATACCCTTGAATATTTACATATGCCGGGTATAAAAAGAATTAATTGCCTTAAATAATCACATATTTGGTGAATTTAAATTTCAATTTTTCTTCAATAATTGGTTAGATACTTAATTCAGAGGCATATTAAATAATCAACCGAAGACCACAATTTTTCACAAAAATCCCAATTATTTATATCAAACAGAAGTTTTATAATTAATTTTCAATTTTCTATCTAAATACTCCCTATAAAATAACAGCAGATTTTACTAATTTAATTTTGCAAGGATAACAAGAGGTTTAATTCAAAAACATAATATTTTAAAATCTTCAAGTTTCTTGTATATTTAAATAATATAAACGTAAGTAAGTATACCCTACCCTTTCATTTATTTTGAATAAAATTTCGTATTAGTACGAATCTAGGAATAAAACACATTGACACAAAAGATAATCTAACATGACTTGATTATTATAAATAAGGTTTTATTTAATCTACTCATTTACAATAATTCAAATAGGCTGCCCGTAGAAACACTAACACAATACTATTCATACATTCAACATTTATTCAATAATAGAGTAATCCACTCAATAAATTATACCGTGTGTGGTGGAAATCATTGCTAATAGACTATAGAGTATCAATGTTAAATATTATTTACAATAATAACTATACACAATATGCTTAATAAAGAAGCTTAGCATTACTTCTATAACAATTGAAAATTCTTTTTTGATTATCCCTTATTATTTGTATGTGGAATGTTTTTGATAATAAATGATAGTATTCTATTAACGGTATAGCATAAAACAATAATCCACACAAATTAAAAGAAAATTAAAACCCCAAAAGAAAAAAAAGAAAATTCGGACAAAATAAAAGAAGTTAAACCAACGGTTCAAATATTCCTTTATTATTTACTAAACAATATCCGAGTCGATTGTAGAAATCTACCCGGGTATTTTCTAGCACTTGAGGAGAAATATTCGCACAATTGTCAACAATTCTTTGCCTTAATTGTTGCAAATTTTCAAGCCTATTCCGCGAATCATTAGGAGATAGATCTGGCGATCTGGCTGGCCACTTGATGATTCCAAAACCACTCATAAGACGTTCCTGGAAAGTTTGTTCCAGGAACAGCATTTCTATCATGGCATTGTAAGCAGGGCAACCATCTTATTGGAACCATACAAATTCCAGGTCTAAATTAGGAAGAGCTCTAACAGTTGGCAAAATATTATTTCGTAACAAATTCATATATTTTTGAGAATCTAAAGATCCGTCAATGGTGAATGGTCCTATAATATGGTCACCCATATTTCCAGTCCAGTCATTCAGTTTCAGTATGTATGTGTATGTATGGTTTTATAGTAAATATTTTATTTATTTATTTATTTATTGATTCTCTATTAGAAATACTTTTGAAAACGGTCTGTATACAAGAATCTTTTAAATTAGTACAGAAATTTAAAAACGAAATTTTTTAAATAAATATCATTCAATTTATATATTTTCAATTGTGTTCACGGCTATGAACACAATTTTCTTTTGTATGGAACACACAATGCTACAAAATCAAATATATAACTTTAGACATTCGTTTCAATTTTCGCGGATAGTTTTATCAATATATTTTTCAAGACAAATGTCGGAAATATACGGCAAAAATAATAAATAGTCTTGTATTTAGTGTAAATGATATTGAAATTTTTTTCTGTTATTAATATTTTCAACAGTTAATAATAGTTTCAACCAAATCGGGACTAAACTTAATATACCCTTGTATATATGCTATACACCAGGTATAAAAATGAAGGAATATGATAATAATAATCTTTATTCTTTTAAATATACATTTTGTAAAAGAATGAGTCAATAAATTGGGAGTATGCGTCAAACATTGAAATTATATAACAAATAATTTCATTTTTCAGATATTATCACGGAAAATCAAGGATAACTAGGGAAAGAATCATCGCTAATACAAATATTAGTTATTAATATATCTTCATTAAATAAAATTTTAAATGATAGGGGAATGAATTGAATAAGTAATTTTTTCCGAGTTTTTCCGAGATTTGGTGTACTCGGAAAGTGGCAAACAATCGACATCTAAACTATATGACAATACCAACAAAAAAATAGTAAAATTTCTAATTTATCAATATACAGGGTGAGTCGAACCAGGTGGATATAGCACACACCTCCACTTCCTTCCACGATTCCCCCGGTGTGGAGTACTAGTCAAACATGTATTAAGCAACAAAAGTTAGTCTTCTTTTGTTTCAGTATATCGATTTCTATTGGATGTTGTTGAAGAATGGGGGAATCGAGGAAGTAAGTGGAGGTGTATGCTATTATTCACCTGGTTCGACTCATCGTGTATATATATATATATATATATATATATATATATATATATATATATATATATATAAAACTATGAAATGTGTACAAAAAACAAAATTGATCGTATTAATTGTTAGATCTTGATAATTTTGGTTCCATCTACTCTTTTTTCTCGGGTTCATGATTTTTTTCAGATTTTTTTAAACCTCCGCTTGATGGCAAGTTTAGGAGATTGCAATTTCAAACCGTTTTTCATTGTAGGTATTGTTGAATTCATGTTTCAATTGTGTATGTAAAAAAAATAGAATTAGGGTTTAATTTAAAAAAAATTCGGTGTTTAGTTTTTAAAAAGAAACTAAACACTTTATAGAAAATAATTGAATTATGAATTATTTTCATAAATATGAAATTAAGTTAGTTTAGTAATTTTAATTAAAAAGTTATTATGATGTATTTTTAAAAAAAAATAATGAAAACTAAATATACGGTACTTTAGAAAAAAAATCCAAAGCAGAGTATTGTATGTGGAATTATGAAAATTAGAAAACGATCGGTGCTAATGCCATACACGTAAATATAAAAAAAAAACACGTTGAACCGAAAGTCTTTCAATAAAAGCTGGGCCCATTAAAAAGATAATATTGAGGTAGTAAGATCTTTACTATCCAGTAAGTGTCTTAGTTATCGACAAGTGATTCGAATCTGAAAAAAAATAAAAGGTACAAAAGGGGAACAAAACAAATATATGTTAAAATAAAATATATATTTGAAATAAATAATTTCTAATCTAATACACTGATAGTACAACTATCCTTAAAACACTAACATTGGTTGTACAAGTTATGAAAACAAAGATTACGTGAATATGTGCTAAATTGAACTGTAGTAAAAGAAAACTACAGTAAAAAAAAATATGTTCAAATATGTCTGATTTGCAAAAATATAAATATGGATTACAAATTTAATTCAGATACATAGTTGTATATAAAGAGACATTACGCTTCTGTAAAGAAAAAATACACGGCCAAAAAAAAAACCAAGCGTATACAAACAATATAGTTATAAATTGAAAAGTCAATGCATATTCACATAAAATATAAATTGTACACCAAAAGTGTGTATAGAATGTGTGTAATATTTTGCGATGTCTGGCATAAATCTGAGTCAAGTTATTACAAGCTCATAATTATGCGGAACAACTTAAATTAATAAGCCGTTCAACAATATTAGGGTTTTTAAAGAATTGTCAACTTCGTTTTCGTATAATGCGATTTATTTTAAACAATGTTGGAGTTCGTTCTCCTACGCGTATTTACACTCTATTTCGTAACAAATTTGGAGTTTATTCTCCGACGTGTATTTCAACTCTATTTATTTGTAACAATTTTGGAGTTCATTCTCCGACGTGTACTTAGACTCTGTTTCGTAACAAATTTGGAGTTCATTCTCCGACGTGTATTTCGACTCTATTTTTATTTTACAAAAATGTTTCTTAAATTATATTTACAAAAATGTAGGTGAACCAAACCTGTAATCCTATTGGTTTTCGCATAAAATTATAAAATGCGTCTATTGGTCACTAGACGTGTATACTCCTCAAGGGACGTGTATACTCCACAAATTTCCAAACATATGCTTTAACTATAAAAAATACCTTAATCTCTATAATAAAATAAATATCACGAAACTCCGTTAAAGTTTACAATCAGCAAACATTTGGATAGAAAAAATACTTAAACTAAGCCTTAAATTAAACAGTGTCCTTTCCCAAATTTTTATGATGGGAAATTCCAAAATGTAAAGATGAATTCAATAATATTTCAATACACACACTAATAACTATAAATATGATATTAAATTAAAACTCGTATAACCATCCATATGAACACACTTAACGTAATATATGTATAGTAAGATACTATACATAAAATCCCTTATATAAAGGGTCTTCAAATAAACATTGTACTTTCCCAAATATTTGTGATGGGAAAATCCAAAACGTGAAATGCAATAATAATACTCAAAACTGAACATCCCGCCGGCCTTGAACGGACCACGTTCAAAATTACGAATAATTAAATATAATGTGAACATTCTATGATTCCTTAACTATGCTGATAGGAAAATAAAAATATAAAATTAAACAATATAACTTAAACAATCAAATTAAACATAGAAAATCTATAACTTATAAATTATTTAGTGGCAGAGGTGCCACACGTGTGATACAACGCTTATAAATTCCCGAGTGAGACTTTACAGTTACCACTCGCGTTTTGAGAGGCCAATGAAGTGGTGGTGTGTAGTCTTCTTTCAATAGAACCATGGTACCAATTTTTACTTTGCCCGTTGTTTGCAGTTGCCATTTTGATCGGGTATTTAGTTGATTTAAATACTCCTTGTACCGTAGCTTCCAAAAGTGTTTCATACACTTAATATGTTGCCAATTGAATAGACGATTAATAGATTTGTCCGTTGACTCTAAATCAGGCAAGGCTGTGAACGTATCCCCTATATGGTGGGCAGGAGTAAGGACACGGAGGTCGTTTGGGTCTTCAAACAAAGGAGTGATAGGACGAGGGTTTAAAACTGCTTCGATTCCAGTCGTATAAGTTTCTAATTCTTCATATGTAAATAATTTATCACCTATTATTCTATGATAATGATATTTAAGTGATTTTACTGCCACTTCCCAATGTCCGCCGAAATGCGGTGACCGTGGGGGTATAAAATGCCAATTTCGCGAAACAAACAAATATGGATACGTGTACTTTAATTTTCTACGATTACGAAATTTATTTTCTTTTATATAAAACGGACCACAATAATCAATTCCAGTATTCAAAAATGGACGTTTCTGAGTAACTCTGCTGCGGGGAAGATCTCCCATGAAATAAGTACAATCGGGTGGCCTTACTCGAAAGCGTATTATGCATTTTCTTATAATCCTTTTAATTTTGTTTTTACCCTTAATAGGCCCGTATTTCAATCGTACCCGATTCGCAACAAAGGGTTTTAATAAATACGGCTGCGTGTTTATCCGTTGTAACGTTATTGACGAATCTGACCATAAATATACTTCATTAATTCTTTTACGAATCGCATTTAAAACTATTTTAATTAAGCCAGAAAGTAATGACGCTGCGCATAATTCTAATTTTGGCAAGGATATTGTTTTTAAAAGAGCAGTTCGATTTTTTGAGCATAACAAGTTTGTGCAGGCACCGTACGCCTTTTCACTCGCGTCACAAACCCCGTGTATTTCTGTACGAATTTCATTCTCTATTATTGTGTTTCTATAAAATTTGATTTCATTTAGTCTTGTAAGCTGCCCTTTTAGATCAAGCCACGATGTGTAAATGGTTTGTGGCAATGACTCATCCCATCCAAAATTATATTGCCATAAACTTTTCATTAAAATTTTTGCCCTAACTACTAATGGGCCTAACAAACATATTAAATCGTATAGTCGAGCAATATTTGATAATCCACTTCGTTTAGTGATTTTTGAATCAAGTTCCTCTGTGATTTTATATGTTATCTCATCGTGTAAACTATTCCTAACCTTAGTCGTCAGATTTGACTCCTTCACTACAGGATGATATGGCAAAAACCAATGTTCCTTTTTTATCTCACGTGCATTAACTTCTAACATGTGTGCTACTGTAATAGCTTCGCGCATATTTTCAATAAATTGTGTTATTAATTCATGATTTTTACCAAGTTTTCGTTCTAATGAATTAAATTGCCTTTCTGTTTGTTTGCGAGATTCTCCTAAATTTTTTATTTTTTCATTAAATGGCAATCGAACAATACATTGCCCATTGGCTGAATCGCGTTTCGTATTTTGTTTAAAATGTTCTTCGACATGAAATTCTTCCTCTGGTAAGAACGTTTTGTTTTCTATTTCTTCAATTTCCCAAAATTTAGTTATGCTTTTATGCAATGAATTAAATGTTAACATGCAATTACTCTTATTAGTTAGCTTTTCATTGTTGCCTACCTTCCCGGAGATAATCCAACCTAATTTCGTTTTTTGAAATCGAGCTTTATGACCTGGTATTGAAATTTGACCTACACATAAGAGGTCATAGAATAATTCAGCTCCTAACAACGCATCAATGTCTTTAGGCTCGTTAAACTGCGGATCGGCAAGGTTTATTTTTGGAGGAATTTTTAAATTTCGTTTGTCAATTAATTGATTCGGTAAGTAATTGCATATTTGTGGTAAAACAAGAAATTCTACCTTTTCACGATAGTCGTTATAGTTTGAATATATTTCTGCATTAACAGAATATGTTATCCGCGTTTCTAATTGATTTAAACCCTCCACAGGTTGATCTATATTTTTGAATGGTAATTTTAAACGATCAGCAAAACTTTTTGTAATGAAATGAGATTGTGAACCATTATCCAATAGTACACGTGCTTGGGCCATGTCACCATTTTTTCCTTGTACTTTTATCAATGCAGTTGACAATAGTACTTGAGTGTAGACTAACGCGCTATGTGCCTTAATGCTTTCTGCGTTAGGATTTGATTCTGTACTTTTTTCGTCTCGTTTTATATCGTTTTCCTTTTCGAAATGAAGAAGCGTATTGTGACTTCTTCCGCATTTTTTACATCCTGACCATTTACATTCGTTATTCCTATGCCCGGAATGAAAACAATTAAAACATAAACGCGCGAATTTTATTTTATCAGTACGATCCTGAATTGTCATTCGTTTAAATTTTTCACAACCGAATATTTTATGGGCCCCATTGCAAATAACACATGTTGTTGATTTCTGAGTTGTTGTGAACGCTTGTTTTTTGTTTAAATTATTTCGCGATTTAAATGGAGTGTTTGAACTATTTGTACTGTTCGTATTTATTGCCGCGACCTGTAATACCTGACAGCGCTGTTCTAAGAATGTCATGAAATCCTCCATGTTTGGCATTTCGGTTCCTGACAGCGATTTTTCCCATTCTTTATGCGTGTATCTATCTATTTTCGAGGTAATTGTGTAAATTAATAATGTGTCCCATTTTTCAACGGGTTCCTTTAATGATTTTAATGCACGTAACTGAGTTCGTATCGAGTCTAATAATTTTCTCAACTCATCAGCAGATTCTCGCGAAATACTGGGTAATTCCATCAATGTTTTTACGTGATTCTGAATGATTACTCTTTTTTTGTTAAAACGGTCATTTACTAATTTCCATGCGACAGTATAATTTTCTGGAGTTGATTCTAATGCATTTATAACAGAGATTGCATCTCCTTTTAAACATGATCTTAAGTAATGTAATTTTTGAATATTGGAAAGACTATTGTTGTCATCAACCATCGATTTAAACGAATTATAAAAATCTAACCATTTATCGTATTTTCCATCAAAGGTTAACAGTTCAATTTTAGGTAAACGAATGTTGTTTGAATTAGTGTTCGCGTTCATGCTCGATTCTGGAGAAATGCTCGGTTGAAACATATCTCGGGCGCGACTTATTGTTGCATAATAAAGTGTTTCAAATTCATCGAATTCGTCTGAAGTCTCGGTTACTAATGCATTTATACTTGTTTGTATCGATTCAAACTCATCTAAAATAGGCTCAACCTTTTCTACGCGTAATTTGATTTCAGTTAATTTATTTCTATTCTGCGAGTTATCTATAAAGTTTCCAAATCTTAAGAGCTTGGTCTTGAGGACGGCTCTTTGTTTCATTAATTGGGACAATTCTTCCGTGTTTGGCATATTTATAAGATATTTAAGAACTAATTATTAATTAAATACTATCTGAATCCGAATAATTATACGACTGAATTGAGATAAAGGGTAAAGATTATATAGAGGAATGGAGAATATTTCACACTTATCTGATTGTAGCGTTAGATGATGATGCTCTGGAGCTCTCCCTGATCTGCGTGCTGAAATGATGATGTGCACTTCCGTTGTTGGTCTCGAAGAAGCCTTAGATTCGTGTACTTCTTTTGTTTGATTTGTATAATCTACACTACATGTCTTGTCTTTCAACGTACTGTTCGCGCACTATGATTTCACTGATTGTATAATTCTTCACAATTACTGAACGTATAATTTTTCACTAAACGTATGACTTTTCACGAAACGTGTAATTTTTCAATAAACGACTTTTCACAGTTGTGATGAACAAATGATTTCTCAGATGAATAGGACGTATTCCCAAATTGGCTTCCGCTTCATCCGGTTGTGTAATTTTTCATAATTGTAGTAAACAAATGTTTGCTTTTTGTTGAACGCATAAGTATTTTTACTAAATGTAGAGTTCTTCACAGAACGTATAACTTCTCACAGTTGTGATGAACAAATGATTTTTCAGATGAATAGGACGTATTCCCAAATTAGCTTCCGCTTCATCCGGTTGTGTAATTTTTCATAATTGTAGTAAACAAATGTTAGCTTTGTTGAACGCATAAGTTTTTTTTTTCTAAATGTAGAATTCTTCACAGAACGTATAACTTCTCACAGTTGTGATGAACAAATGATTTCTCAGATGAATAGGACGTATTCCCAAATTGGCTTCCGTTTCATCCGGTTGTGTAATTTTTCTTAATTGTAGTAAACCAATGTTTGATTTTGTTGAACGCATAAGTTTTTTACTAAATGTAGAATTCTTCACTGAACGTATAACTTCTCACTGTTGTGATGAACAAATGTTTTCTCAGATGAATAGGACGTATTCTCAAATTGGCTTCCGTTTCATCCGGTTACTAAACGTGTAATTTTCAATAAACGCATAACTTTTCACAATTGTGATGAATGAATGGTTTCTCAGATGAATTGGACGTATTCCCAAATTGGCTTCCGTTTCATCCGGCTCGAAGGACCATGTAATATTTTGCGATGTCTGGCATAAATCTGAGTCAAGTTATTACAAGCTCATAATTATGCGGAACAACTTAAATTAATAAGCCGTTCAACAATATTAGGGTTTTTAAAGAATTGTCAACTTCGTTTTCGTATAATGCGATTTATTTTAAACAATGTTGGAGTTCGTTCTCCTACGCGTATTTACACTCTATTTCGTAACAAATTTGGAGTTTATTCTCCGACGTGTATTTCAACTCTATTTATTTGTAACAATTTTGGAGTTCATTCTCCGACGTGTACTTAGACTCTGTTTCGTAACAAATTTGGAGTTCATTCTCCGACGTGTATTTCGACTCTATTTTTATTTTACAAAAATGTTTCTTAAATTATATTTACAAAAATGTAGGTGAACCAAACCTGTAATCCTATTGGTTTTCGCATAAAATTATAAAATGCGTCTATTGGTCACTAGACGTGTATACTCCTCAAGGGACGTGTATACTCCACAAATTTCCAAACATATGCTTTAACTATAAAAAATACCTTAATCTCTATAATAAAATAAATATCACGAAACTCCGTTAAAGTTTACAATCAGCAAACATTTGGATAGAAAAAATACTTAAACTAAGCCTTAAATTAAACAGTGTCCTTTCCCAAATTTTTATGATGGGAAATTCCAAAATGTAAAGATGAATTCAATAATATTTCAATACACACACTAATAACTATAAATATGATATTAAATTAAAACTCGTATAACCATCCATATGAACACACTTAACGTAATATATGTATAGTAAGATACTATACATAAAATCCCTTATATAAAGGGTCTTCAAATAAACATTGTACTTTCCCAAATATTTGTGATGGGAAAATCCAAAACGTGAAATGCAATAATAATACTCAAAACTGAACAATGTGTATTGAATTGTTACAAGTTTGAGAGACCACAAGTTTCGGAATAGTGAATTAAATAAATTATACAAAAAAAAAAAATATACTTAGATACAATCAGATAGAAACCATTAATTCGCCCATTCGATACTTCAGCACAATCCATAAAAAATATTCAACTTGTAAATTGAAGAAATAAAAATTTTAAATACCATCTGATTAATTGATGTGAATCAACTAATTTTAGTAATTGTCTTCTTTTTGTAGCTCACAGAGAGAAGTAATTTTTGTAACTTCCAGAGAGAAATACTCTTTGTAACTACTTTCTTTTTGTAACTCACTCCATGAGATGAGTTTTTTAACTGAACTGAAAGAAGTATTTTTTGTAACTATTTTTTTATGACTCTACTGAGCCAACTAATTTTTGTAACTACCTCGATGAGAGGACTATTGTAACTGAACTGAAAGAAGTATTTTTTGTAACTGATTTTAAATATGTGCTGAAATATCGAAGTAAGCTTGTATATACGCAAGTCATTTCTGATCTAAGCAAATGCCTGTTGAAACTATGCAAATTCTCAACTAGCATAAACCAATAATTATATAAATTATTTTTCTTTGAATAATAAAAATATGAAAAAATATCAATACTAAATTTTATACAGTGGCGTAGTAAAAAATTATTCTCCACAATAAGCATAACTTTGACGCTTTACCCGATATCATCTCGATCTCCCCGAAACGTGGATATATGTTGAAATTAACATTAAAATAACTATAAAATAATTCTAGTTTCAATTCGACATTAAAGATGTGAGTGTAGAAGCTTCTAGAGAAAATTGTTCAGAATATATATTGTTTGTAAATAAAATATACAATAAGTTTGTAAATAAAATAACAGAAAGTTTGTAACATAAAATACGATAATTTATTTACTCAATTTGATTTTATATTTTAAGATAAAACAGACTTTGAAATAAGGCAAGTAGATAAAACAGTCAGCCAAACAAAGAGTCTTTTCTTACTTCATCTGGCGTTATGAGAAAGAGAGAAAGAATGGTTTTTGTGTATTTAGATGTGTTTATAACACCAAGTAAGTCTCTCTGTCTCTATTTTTTTGCTGTAATATAGAAGAAGACTGGAAAAGTATTTGCATACATTTAAAACGGCATTTAATGGCATCTGTCATCAATATACAATTTAAAAAAGTTTTTATTGGTTACAAATGTTGTATCAAATTTGATTGACTTCATTTTCTTTGTTCAACATTATAACATCTTTTATGTACGAATTATTTTGTTAAAGTTATGTTGTATATTTTATTTATTTATTAGCTATCTGTAATTTACTTTTACTCACTGTAATATCTGTCTATATATATTGTAGTAATAATCCCAAACACAAAACGAATAAATGAAATCAATGAGCTTTTCGGGATCTCATAGATTTTGTGGCTTTTATCTTTAAAGAGAGGCATAGAAAATCTTTTCTTTTTTTAAAAATTCTTTAAAGTTTTCTACTTTTTTAGTACTTTCGTAAATGGCTAATATTTTTAGTACTTTAAGAATATATTTACCTGCATGCAATAGTAACAGTAATAGTATTAAAGGAAAAGGCTTTCGAGACTCTCCAGACAAAATCTTCCATTTGTTTTTGCGGAGTATAGTTACCTTAGTTCATGGAAAGTATAATAAACGGCACGGTTGAAACGTAACAATTGAGTCAGATTTTTGTAATTTTGTTTTTTGGTTAGTTTTGGAACTGGCAATTTTATTTCGAATTTTTTTGGTGTCTTTCAGACCATAAAGACCATAAAGAATTTCTATACTTTTTTTATTGTTTCCGCTACCACTCCTAGCGTATTCCTGACTTAGCCGTCAACTTTGAGTCTTTTACACGCACATTTATTTTTCATTTGCAAGTCTATAAGAGATATTGAGATACGATGACTTTATATGGAGGAAAGGAATAAGTCACAATATATGTAGGTAGTATTTTGGTATTGGGTATTGCGGATGTTAGTTAGAAGTGAAGAAAAATTGTTAAGAATCTGAAAAAATAGGATTAATCACTGGCAATACTCGAAATTTTCGATACTATTGGTGTCAAAATAGACGAGAGCGTGGTGCTTCTTCAGGGTATATTAAGTTTAGTCCCGACTATGTAACGGTTGAAAATATGAACGCAGAGAAAAATGTTTCATATATGTGTTCATAAAATAACCTAATAAGTTCATTCCCGCCGAATGTTCATTTGTCCGTCTTTTGGCATGATAACTAAAAAACGAAAGGAGCTAACGAGTTGAAATATTATGTGTGTGTTCCAAACCTAAAAAGGTCAAGTTTGTGAATGAGTAAAATCGGACAACGCTTCCCTCCGACCAGGGAGGAAAATATTCATCTTTGAAACATTGAGAGATAGAAAAAAAATATAAACTCTGTATATACCGGATATTTAAGCAATTAACTCTGTTTTATGTTATTTCACTTGTTGTTATTTACATTTAATATTAATGATAATTCTCAGAGGTGGCAAAATGGCTACCATAAAAACGAAAACCTTCTAAAAGTCTTTAAAATAAAAAGGGATCTTGAAAAAATTTTTGTTATGTCGGATGATAGTAGAGGTATAAGTTTCTAGAGGATTATTGCAGTAAAAATGGTTACATTTTTGATGGAATGCTACTTACTACTACTAAAATTACTAAGATGCTTCTTGGCTAACGTCCGCTAATAAAACATATGATAAACTATTTTTATTATTTTAAATGTTGTCAATAGTAGTTAGTATTCATCAATGTCGACATAAGTATCTTCTATAACACCCTGTGTTGATATATGGGCCTGAATGTTTGCATTATTGCTAGAACAGGTTTATTAAACAATGAGTTGACGTCTGTGTTGAAGGAAAGTTGGAGGAATTAACTCTATCGCATCCCAAATTATCAACTATAGTGATATATAATAAAATATTCACAACTTATTAAATAAATATTTTATAGGAGTTAGGTGCTGACAGCTTACCCAAATTTCCTCTGTGTGGGTTGAAACCTTAATCAGTCAACTACAGTAAATACTGAATCGTCTACGAGTACTATTTAAAAATATGTTTGTTAGAGAAATAATTTTTTGGTGTCAAATCAATTGTGTTAAAATCTAACGTGTCAATCTCTAACAATCAAAACAGACAGTCTATCAATCGCCTAACTTGCATTTTTATTTATTTACAAAACATATTTTAGCAATTTCTAAGATTTATTGATAGAAATTTTTGCATGAGTCAGAAAATTCGTTTGCGGGTCCATTACTTTTTATGAAGATCGTTCCTCCCTGCCACTTGTATGTTTATTAGGCGTAAAGCCATTGATATGCAAACGTGAAGTATGAGCGTTTGTACCCATGGACTAGTTTGTTGCGTTGCGTTTTGTCCCGTTTTATCACATGTATCGGTAATTATTAGATAGATAGATAGATTGTAGAGGCATAAGATCCATTGTGATGCCTAAGGATGTGAGAATGTTGGTGGAGTGGAAGGAATTTTTGTGTATAATTTTGTGTATATTTGCGAAGGAATTTTTGGGAGTTGGTAGAATATGCGGCTGCAGCCGACTATGATAGGAACTATGCCGATATTCATCAGGAGTTCGTGATGAAAACTGCAGGATACCTTTTCAAGCCTAGCTGGTAACTCTGTTCTTGTCTATACGCCGACGGTTTAGTCAGTTAACCCCCCCCCTCCATTTTTTTCTTAATAATTGACAAACTATCGATGTCGGGATTCGAACCCATAACCTTCCAATTTCCAACTAGGATCGGTAATTATTAATAATAACCAATTTGTCACTTTTACCGTAACATATACATAAAAACTCTATTTAAAAAATTAAAAACTTACATTGTAACATACACCACATATATATATCTATATCAAAAACGGGGAAAGGGACGACAGGCAAGCGAGGTGCAGTAGAATACCCATGTATAAAATATCACAGCTACATCACATTTGCTCAAAAGAACATTTGAATAAAATTTATATATATATCGAAAATATATGAATATTATACATAATTTAAGTGACATTTTGAAAAGGAAATGAAGAAAATAAAGACATTTATTTCTGTCATTGTATTTTATACAGAATGTTTCTGAATGATGGAACATCATACTTTAGTTTAAAAAAAAATTCTAATGAACATGGTAAATGGTTTGTAAACGTTGCTCTTTCTCTCTCTCTCTCTCTCTCTCTCTCTTTAGATAGATCAAATTTTTCCGATATTGTATCGTATGGAAACATTGGGAAATATTGAATCGCACTACCACTGACAGAAAGTGTACAAAGAAAAGAAAAACATGGTAAGCGAAAAATATATTTAATATTCTGATAAAATTTTAGTCAAAACTGATTCATACAAACTGATTCTCAAGCAAAGCCGGTTACTTCGTTCTTGTTCATACGCCGACAGTTTAGTCAATTAACCGCCCCTTTTTTTTATAATTGACAAACTGCCGATGTTGGGATTCGAACCCATAACCTCCCAGTTTCCAAGTACTGCATACTGCACAAACATAACGCCTTAGACCGCTCGGCTACTTGGACTGGTAACAAGAGGTAAATCTTTCCAAGGAATTTTCTAATAAAATAAATGATCCATTATCGTGTAACCCGTGAATATTTTTCTTAATTGCATAAATTCATGAAGTCGATACAATCGATGCTGAAGAATGGCTTCATTTCTTGACTATAAAACATGTTGTGTAAACAAAACTCTCCACTGGCAGGTCGTAGTCGCTAAAGAAAACTGTGCAACTAGCATAAACCTTCGCAGCCGTGGAACGCGTTGATATCGTGTTGCTTCATCTTGGATGCAAAGATTTACTATTGTAGTAATATCTGTGTTTCACACAAACTCACGGTGAGTCACCTCACCACACCTTACCAAACGGTATCTTCACTTGCGCCATGCCTTAATTTGTAAGGTAGGTGATGAGAAAACGTTTTCAAATATGTTTTGTTCTAGAGATTAGCTTTACGAAATTTGTTTTTCAATTTAAAAAAAACCTTGAGTTCTCTGATTATTTTTAATAATCGTAATAGGTTTTCAAATATGATTCGCAATCAGCAGATGTTATTTTTCGTGTTTTTTTTCTTCTTTCTATACGTTTTATAATGTTATGAATCTAGTTGAATATCAAAAGATTATCTAAAAAGGGAGTATTGTAGGCCACACAACATACATTCATTGAAACTCTTTTGATCCTAAACGCATAATATATATATAAAAAAAAAAGTTTGAGGACACTTTTCAGAAACACTCTGCATAATTTTCATATTCTCATTTAAATTTCATATTTTGATGTTTTACAAGTTGAGTGAAGTTTTATTAGTTAGGTAGGTCAACTAACTTATATTTCATATATTCATTTTCATCTCATGTTCATTCATTTCAACTTACAAGGTGTATTAAATATATATATATATATATATATATATATATATATATAACAGGTGAGTCAAAAGTCATGGTGGTTTTTGAAAGTGGGGATGAAATTCTAAGATGAAAACTCCTTGGAAATTATTGCACCTGACCAACCGTTAATTAGATATTAATTAAATAAAGTAACCAATTTGAGAAGCGCGTTAACGGAATAAGAAATGGTGGGAAACGAACGCAGCGGCAGCAGAGATACGTGAGAGGAGCGAGCTTCCCCACCACTACCGTAGAGCGAGTCTTATAGTAGTAGTAGAGTTTTAAAAAACTTTGTAAAAAAAATTTCCCTTTTTTTTGTTTGAAAAATCTAATTAACTGAATTATTCAGTTTTTATTAGATATCTTACGATCAAATTTTACGGTGGCATTTGGCGTTGTTTTTTATAGTTAAGAGGTGATTAGATATTGGATTCGATCGGTACAGTAGTGTAAAAGTTTTTGAACAAATATTTATTTGAAAATTTAATTTGTAAGATTATCATAAAGTAGTCGGGAAAGTTTTTTACGACCTCAAAAATTCAAGATCTAATAAAAACTCAGATATCGATAATCGGACTGAAATCAAAAACTTCCCAATATTTGAAAACCTTCAATTTACTTAACAAAAAGTTGAAAATTAGTCTCAATTGCAAATGATTTGATTATAAAGTATAATTTTCTTCAATATTTGAGTAAGCTAAATTATGGGTGTTTCCTTGCTTAAATTTTTAACGAACAATAAAGGTATAATGAGTCATTCAATTTTCATTGAATAGGTAATATGCATGAAAATTTTTTTTCACTTGAATTGAAGCATGTTTACTTGACAAATATCAAGGTAAAATTACTTTTTAAATAACTTTAAAAATAAGCGAGATATGAATGATTGAAATTCCCGATTAGACAAAGAGGGTGATAGCCCTCTTGATATGTTATGTGACGTCATATTACACATTCACCATTTAAAATACACGTAAAACTCCGTTTTTAGTATTTTGCAAGAAAGAGACAGATAATAATCTTTAAAAACTTATATCTTCTTTGATATTTATCGGATTTTAATTTCGTTTTTAAATATTATTACAGTATTAACAGTATTTTCATATTCTGAAAATAAATGTGAACAAAAAAATTTCATGCATATTCCCTATTGAGAGCTTGATCTCCCACGTATCTCTGCTGCCGCTGCGTTCGTTCTTAGTTACCTCATATGTAATTGTCAGTGGGTCAGGTGCAAAAATGTCCAATAACTTTTTATCTTAGAATTTCATCCCCTATTCACCGTTTCAAAAAACACCATGATTTTTGACTCACCCTGTATATAATATTATAACTAACGTTATATGAAGTGTGATATTACGTTTGTATTTTTTAGTTCCCATACCATCTTCAACAAATTATAATACATATCTTTCTCTGTACTTCACTCAAATATTAGACACACATAATATAATTTTTCACTGTTATGCAATTATTCGATTCAGAAAGTTATTACAGTTGCTTAACAAACTCCTCAGAACTTCCCAGAAACTATAATTTTATTAGATTAGAATGTTACCAACATTGTTATAATGCAATCATTTGGTAGGTGACATTCCAGTCATGAACTGCAGACATATTTTGTTACCTGTCTAAGATAATGATATAAAAATACTCTTTTTGGTTCATCTTAAGATGCACAACGTATATATTTTTTACCCGTTTCAAATTTCAATGTTCAATATTTATTTTGATATTATTAATAGTTTAATACGACTTTATATACATGGTATTTATACGATTTTTATTGTCCTTTTATCATAAATGTGGCTCTCTGGAAATAGGCGTGGCTTACAAAATTGCATCTATAGTGGTAAAAATACACACTTGATGAAATAGGGTCGAACCTCCAGTGTGAACATACATGTGAAAAATAAATTTATAAAAATTTAGTTTTCTTTATATTTTAAAATATAAAATTAATCTTTCAATGCACGAACTTTGTAAATTTGATATAAACCAACCGAGTATGACACGCCTGCCTTTCGACGGTCACACCTTGGTTCGCACCCTGTCTTGCATGAGCAAAATATTATGTTCAATCTAGAGTCAGGTGCGGCATATTTATGGATCCAAGGGGTTCCCCACCCACAACTCGATCTGGTGGTAAACCTTCAAAACAAGCTGCATGACTGCACTTTTCGTGGGGGGGGGGAGAAGTCACGTCTGGTTTTATTTTCCTGGCTGAACCGGGCACATCAAAAGACGTTTATTGTTATCATGATGGGGGGAGCCCCATACAATGCCAGGCACATTTTCTCAACACCTTCAGGCAGGACCTCTGGTGTGCTGGTTGGGCTGTAAAACAGTGGTGGAATTTGAGAAAGCTGAGGGTTTTTTTGAACTATTTTAACTATTTTCATTTTTCATGGTTGTATGTACCTGAAGTAGTGTCCATTCCGGAAAAAGCATGTAAAAATAAAACGGTTTCCCTAAGAAATGAGGGAACTTCTCCTGCTTCTATTTATCTATTTATCTCTCAAACAGTTAAAGCTAGAAAAAAACTTTTTATACGTTTTTTGTAGGAAATTCAATGAAAAAGTTGGTAATTTTCAGGATATTGAGGAAGAACCAAAAAAAAGGACCTACAACTCAAAATGGTGGCATGTTTCGCACCTCATCCCCTCAAATGGGGTTTTTGGATATGTTCTAGAGAAAGGTCCGAAGAACATTTTGGCCAATTTTTAAAACTACAAGTTTTTTTATTTTTATTTTACCTAGATTGACTGAGCTATATGTAAAATAATTTAAATTAAATAATTTCTTATCTTATATTTTTCTAATCTTTCAAACTGTATATTTTTTGCCCACCGGTGCTTACGTTGCCGGATATGATTCTTTATTTTTGTACGCACATTGTTTTGAGTGCTTTGGTTGTAGCTTATATCATGTCTTTGAGTGGTCTTCGTTTTGTTATAATGCAATGTCGATTTATCGATTTCTATTGGATGTTCTTGAAAAATGTTTAAAAATTCGTTTTTGATATTGTAATCAAAGTAATTAAATAATTACTAACCAAAATTGTTATATTATTGTAATAATAATAATTGGTTTTAGTTAAAACTACACAATATATTTCCTTCGCATTTAAAGCTCTGAATATTACATGAAGACTATATGTGATACGATAGCTGTAGGGTGTTGTGTTAATTCTACAGTCCATTAACGTCATAAAAAAAATATCTAGAAAATACACTCAAATAGCAATTTCCAGTGTATAATAGTGTGAAAACAAAAAAAAATTACACAAATATGAGAACTATAGAGAGAAAAAACAATGTAAAACTCATAAATAAAATATATATCATATATCTACTACTACTCCTTTACCTATATATGTATCTATCTATCTATCTCAACAAATACATGTGGATAGGACGACTTCTTGAGTAAGTATATAATATCACATATTGTATGTATGTCAATACACCTTCGTTTATATTTGAATTCTATGTGTGTTTACTCACAACAACATATCCTCTCCACAATACATACTGGATTCAATAGAAGCAGAAAAAGTTTATACACATAACACATGTGAATATACAGGATATATCAAACAAGCAAATTAATAACATCTCTATCATACTATTCTTATACGCATAACTCATCTGCTTACTTTTAGCATACCGTTGCGCATTATATTAACACTTTTTGAGCTTTATAAATACAGTCACATTCAAATTAACGAAAACCAAATGAATAAACAAATTTAAAAAAAACACAACTGCGTAAAAAATAATTTTTATACCCGGTATATATGACATATATATAAGTACAAGGGTATATTTAGTTTAGTTCCGACTTTGTAACTAAAAACGAAAGGAGATAACGAGTTGAAATTTTGTGTGTGTGTTCTAGAACTTAAAAATTAGGTCAAATTCGTGAATGGCAAAAATCGGACCATGTTTCGGTAACATATGGGCTATACTATCCATCTTTGAAACCGTAAGAGATAGAACAAAAATTTAAAGAGAAATAATGTCCTTTTGTTTTAAATAAACAACTTTTCTTATAAAGTTTTCTACATAAATTCAGGCTATACGGTGTATATAAGCAATTCACTCAGTTAGTTGAAATGTTAACTCGAGTTAACTCGTAACGTCAATTTTTTATATTTATATTTAAATAATTTATTTCCAAGTTTTATTTCTATTGACTATAAACTATATTTCTATAACTACTATAAACTCTAAACTATATTTCTATAACTACTATAAATTATATACTATATTAGAGATCTAGGCCGGCTATAACTTTGGAATGATTTGGAATTTTGAACTATTGATAGTTTTTTGTAGAATTGAAAGGAAAACTTACTTACCATGGTCTTGTCTGATTATTATTTCGCCATCTTCTTTAATTTTCTATAAATAGTTCGGCCAAATTTTTCATTCGTAGACACCATATTCAAATATTATACCCTATATCATTCCCATAATTAAGAAGAATCTAACGACATCTCATCTGTTAAAATCCATCAAGCTATTTAGGCTACATACACTCACCTCCTTCTGTGGCACTCGGGTAAAAAGATGGAAGCAACTACCAATAAATTTCAACTAGAAAATTCTCAATAGACAATATGCAACATGCAGACTTTATTTTGTTTTACATATTTTTTGATAGGTTGGTTGCCTTTCGCATGTTGGTTTCCTTCGTTTTTTTTACGACGTCGGGTTTTTATTTCGAAATAACTTAAAGGTTTAATAAAAGGCTGAGTTGTTTTAATTAACTTCACTTTCTTAAATGCATTACTGTTAATATTCTAATATTAACCAAGTATTTCTAGTATCACTATGAATGTTGGAGTATATATATAGTGTGAACGAATTCGTAGGCAAACAACCGATAATAAAAATGAATGGTAATGTATTCTTCAAAAAATGCTTAAAGTGAACTAGATGATTCCATATTTGAAATCACCTGCGTAGCTACAACTTTCACAAGTAAGGGGTCCAGCAATACAAAAATGTAAACTAGTTTTCGCCCGTAACTTCACTCCATAAAAAATCAGAGCACTAAACGCCAACAAAATCAATCAATTTGAACTGAAAATTTTTCACTGTACTATTTTGTAGCGCTGATATAAAAAGTGCATATTCGGCGAAAATTTGTGTTTCTACGTAGTCTAAGTGGGGTGACAGGATCCCCATAACTCCTATCTTATATACGTCCGTGTTAAATTTCTACACTATTAAAATTTCTACACACATTTGTATACAATTAAAATTTCTACACAATTTTTATTGACACAATTTGACTATTTGGTTGTTGTCTTGTTAAATATCTATCAAATGAAAAAAAAGTTGCCATATTTAGTGCACAGAATTACAAAAGAATTGAGTAGTATAAAATATAATATAGTAAGAATTCAACCTGAAACTCACAATGTTATTCACAATATAAATTGTTTTAAAAATTGCATTCTTTGTATACATATTCTTGTGAAGTGAAAAACATGTTATATGTAAATAATATACATTTTTATACGTGTTATTTATGAGCACTTTCTAAATTAACATACTCGTATTTATTACACCTTCTGGGAAAAACTTTAGTCTAATATTTAACCTTCTTCCGAAAATTATGTTAATCTGTACGGTGTGACGAGATAAATTGATAATAGGCTTAAATATAGCGGATCTATTAATTTTATTCTTCGGGTAAATAGAACTTGCAAAAACTTAATTAGGTTATTTAATTTTTATTTCATCGGCTAGTTTATTTTTCTGGGCGCTGAAATTTTTCTGGGTGTGTTCTAAACCTGAAAAGAAAGGTCTCTGTTTGTGAATGGGAAAATTTAGACCGTGCCTACTCTTGCCAGGGGGTAAATATCCATCTTTGAAACTGTAAGAGTTCAAAAATAAACGATATTTAGTTGAAACTTTTTTTTTTCATAAACTCAATATATACCGGGTATTTAAGCGTACTTTGTTAGTTTCACTTGTATAACTAATTTTTATGTGCAAAATATGCTATTGACATATTATGCCAAACAAATCTACGAATTCAAAATTATTTCTCGTAAGAAAAATTTCAAATTACAAATATATAAAGATATTTCAACAAGGTTAAATCTGAAAATTGATCCATGTGAAAAGTTACGAAACCTTTAGTACAATGGTATTTGCTGGCACTTGATGCACAATTTTTTTATATTATTGTTTCCATCATAAACTGATAATATGTATACTTATCCGTTGGAAAAATAAAAACAAAATGTAAGTAACAAAATATGAAGAACATTGTGATGTATAATATTTTTTTAATATTATATATAGAGTGATTGTTAATTCACATTAGTCTTTGGAAATCGTTTATATTACGTTTATAAATCGTTTATATGCGTTTATAGCTATTTTGAAACATTGTTTGACTTTACGAACCTAGGATTGGAAATGAGTGTGTCTTTCTAATGGGTACGAGTTTGTAATCATTTTTAAATAATTGTTACTTTGGACAAAAAACTCGGTAATAAAGATAAAGCCTGTTGGGTCGTCATAAATAATGGGCTACTAGCCATACAAGTTATAAAACAAGTTAAAATTGTGTTTAATATGAAAGCGATTACTGTGAAAAAAATGATTGAACTTGGTATAAAACATAAGTACACTTGCGTTCATAAAAATTGAACCAGTAAGTTACATTCTAAGCGTATATATATTATTAAATATATGTATATTACATACAGTAACACTTGTATTTTTCAAGCGGTTCAATTTTTATGAAAGGGAGTGTACATATTATGTATACTTAGGTCACAATAAAATACTAATGCCAAGTTGCATGAAGGCTAGGAAGACCTAGTACTCAAGAACTGGCGTATACAATATAGACAATCACGCCATTGAGTTTTTATTCAAATATTGATAAGAAAAAATTAACCTGGACCTCTGGATTTCTATCCCAGTATACTAACATTACACCACGCATGATACTGATGAATGAGCCAATTTTTTCATCATATCGTATTACTTTGTAGTCAACGATTACTTTTTTCGAATGTGTTTTTCTCTTACTAGATTGCCAAATTAAAAGTTTTGAACAAACTTCTCAAAATACTGAACCAACGAAGAACAAAAAAACAATGGAAACCACCACCAATTCACGTTAGAAATTTTTCCGATTTGCAATTTTTTCAAATGCTTACATTTGGAACCAAATAATGCGCGGATGTGTTTTACCATAGGCTCGCGATACACATACGTCACTGCTACAAACGTGCCCGTATTAACGCATATTAACGCATTTCTTCCTAGAACTTTAATAGGTAGTAAAATGGGACCAGTCCAAGTAGCCGAGCGGTCTAAGGCGTTATGTCTGCATACTTTGGAAACTGGTAGGTAATGGGTTCGAGTCCCGACATCGGCAGTTTGTCAATTATTTAAAAAAAGGGGCGGAAGAAACCGGCTATGCTTGTGAAGGTTTTCTGCAGTTTCCTTCACGAACTCCAGATGAATATCGGCATAGTTCCTATCAGAGTCGGCTGCAGCCGCATATCCTACCAATTCCTAGTCTACTAACAAATTCCTTCCACTCCACTCACATCCTCACATCCTTAGGCATCACAATGGACCTTATGGTCGAAGTGTAGCCCGTCCAAGGAAGCCTCTACAATCTATCTATCTATCTAAAATGGGATAGGGGCAAATAATATTCCATATTCGTTTCTAGATCAATTGTCTCTAGAATTTATATACATTCTATATATAATATTTTTAAAAAATACAACGTTCTTCATATTTTTTTTATTGATTTTGTATATGAAATTGATAAACTATCGTTTAAAATAAAACAATAACCTGTCATACACCACATCACCATCAACCAGACCAATCCCCCTCCCCACTAGATAGCGAGAGCTCTTCGGCTGGATTGTGTTATCCATAAAATAAAGATTTTATGTTGATGCTTTTTATAAATATTTTATATACTTTACACTACCGTCATAAAATACAATTAATAGGTCATTCCTTCGGCTAGGTCCTACATAACATCGAAGATATAACGAAGAACCTATCAAATAGTCAAAATATCACAATGTATGTAATCTTAAAGTTATACTATTGTAAACCTATGTTATATATCCCAAATCTTGTACCTACACAAAAAGTATTAAATCTACATTATCAAATCGTCGTTTATATTTGCTGCGTCTCAATTTAGTTTTCAAAATTATTCCCAATTTCCCAACGATCGTGATAGTAAAATGTGATTTACAAATTTACACACTTCGACAAATCAACATTCAAGTAAATAAATAATGATTTTATATTATAAAAATACTCGTTATATATATATATATATATATATATATATATATATATATATATATATATAGACTGTTTTGGCAAGCTTTTCCAATAGAGAATCACTGTAAAATATTATTTATTACTAGCTGTCCGTGTAGTTACTGTATAAAGTCAGTCAGTACGAATGTAATGGTTAAATATGTTCATTGAATTCTTAACTTTAGTATGTGAGACACAAAATCCGCCCCACTCTTAAATGACAAACAAACAACCATACGCATACATGTGTATGGTTGATGATTGTACATGTGATGACTCTCATAACATGTGTACTGACTGACTTCATATAGTAACCAACGGACAGTCAGTAATAAATAATATTTAACATTGATTCACTATAGGAAAAGCTGTCCAGCACATACAGTCTGTTTTTAAAAGCATTTCTAATAGGGAATCAATGATAAATAAATAAATAGAATATTTACTATAAAACCATACATACATACACATACTTATTTATTATACTTATACTACTTACATGTGATATGATGTTTGATTGATGTCATTTAAGAGTGGGGATTTAGCGATGCCCACTTAATTTATAATATTGTTATTCATTACATGTGCACACACACGATACAGACTACAGAGTACCCCCACTATTTTTATTTCTTTATGAAGTATTGTGTAATTACTATAGTAAATCATATTTAACATTGATTCTCTATTAGCAAAGCATTCCAAAACAGACGGTACATAGACAACGTTAGATACACTATACATTATTTCCAGATTGGGTGTATTTTAAAATACGGGCTGAACATATATATATATATATATATATATATATATATATATATATATATATCTATATATATATATATATATATATAAATATATATATATATATATATATATATATATATATATATATATATATATATATATATATATATATATATATATATAATATATTTATATATACTAGCTGAAAAAGCTGGCTTTATACAGAAGAGTGTATAGAAAATTTATGAATAATTAATCGTAATAATAATAATTATTTAATCTAAATTTTGACAGCTCAAAACGACAATTTGTTTATTGACAATTAATTTATTTCCAAAATGTTGTTAATGCAGGTATTTCTAAAGAAACTATAATCTATATCAGAGATCTAGTCGCCAGAAAATGTTATAACCGTCAGAAAACGACTGTAAATTTGGAACGGTTCTGAATTTTGAACTTGTTGTTTCCTGGAGTTTGGATAGTTTTGCAATCGTTTTCTGGAATCATAACGAAACTCTACCTAGGATCTTCGCTCATCATTATCTCGCTATCTCCAATAGATTTCTTCAAACAATTCGTGCAAACACACACACACACAACATATTTCATAAGATATATAATACTTTAACCCGTTACGATTTCACTCGCATTTCAATTGTAATTTTAAAGACCTTATAAATTAATAACATGAAACCCATCAAGCCCGGATTTTTTTCATAAACAAAATATCAATATTCATGTATCTAACTTGAAAAAACTGAACTTTCATACAAGTTTTCAGCTCGTGTTTCGCACCCTTGACAGTCCATTTTCTAGAAACTTTGAAACACGTATTTCTTGGTGTATACCAAAATAAACAATTTTCATGTCTCAAAAATGGCAACTTTGACTTCCAAATTTGTACTCTTAATGGTTGTTTTTTAAAAATCGCTTAGACACGTATCACTTTGTTTTTTTATAGCCTAGATAACAATTTTCATGATTCTAACTTAAGAAAAAATAAGAAACGGTACTCCAATATAAAATTTCACACCCTGATGGAGTTGATTTTCGAAAAATCATATCTTAGTGTATCTCCACACTCTCTAAAGACCATATGCCTGCTTGGAAACTGGGAGGTTATAAGTTCCAATCACGACATCGTCAGTTTGTCAATCATTAAGAAGAAAAGAGGGCGGTTAATTGACTAAACTGTCGGCATATGGACAAGAACGAAGTAACCGGCTATGCTTGAGAAGGTTTTCTACAGTTTCCTTCACATACTCCAGATTAATATCGGCATAGTTCCTAGCATAGTCGGCTGCAGCCGCATATCCTACCAATTCCTTGTCTATACACAAAAATTCTTTGTAGCCATGAAGTGTAGCCATCCAAAGCAGTCTCTACAATCTATCTGTCTCTAAAGAACATATCCTTCAAATGTGATGTTACTAACTCTTATAGTTTTGCATGGGGGATGATGAGATATTAGGCCACTTTATCACCCTTTCAACCACTCCCACTTTCATAGAGCTTGCGGTTTTTTTAAATTAAATGGCTTGTTTCAGCCTTTGTATTTAGTAATGTACAATCCCGTTCATAAAAATTGAACCAGTTAAAACATTTTAAGTATTACTGTATGTAAGATAATACATATATTTAGTAATATATGTACGCTTAGAATGTGACTTACTGGTTCAATTTTTATGAACGAAAGTGTTTTTATTCTGAGGAAATTCATTCGTTTTTAAATGATTTTTTATGAAGATTTATGAAAAATTACCTGAGTCATTTGATTCTCATTATGAGAATGATGGATGCATTGTTATCAATAAATAATATTAAATAAATAAAATATGAATCGATTATATTTGCGTTATTTTTGACAAATGACAAAGTTTTTTTGAAAATATCATTCATGAATACACATTGTTTGGGAAAAAAATGGATGCTATAATTTTTAACGAGAATTCAATTATCTACAAAATTGTTGTGATTGTTTTTTCTGTCTGCGAAAATAAATTTTTAACGATCTCCTGAAATAAACAATTAATAGTTCGGTATCATCGATTAGGATTACCGAACATTCTTAATACTATATAAGTGGATATTTTGCAGGTTTGTAAATTTTATCTCGAAACATGTTTCATATTCGATCTGAGATTTCATATAACAATTGAAAATATTAACTTTGTTAATAGAATAATTTTTTATCGCTACAAATTCATATATAAATGAAAGAACAATTCATTTGAAGTATGTTATGATAATTTTTTTTTCATTATTTTATTAATTATTAATAAAAATAAATACATTTTGTATAAAAAAACACTTGTGATTGATTGTGACGTCATTATATCCGTTGAGGTTGAGAGCCAATTGAAACCATGCTATCTATACATTTGTATTTTCTATATTCAGATCACCATGTGTTATAACAAAATAATAGTCTAATAGTCCCTTGTCTCTCACGTAAACATGAATGTTTTATCCTTTCTCCATGCGGTGGCGTTACTAAAGCGATATAATGACGTCACTTGTGTCACTTTTAATTGTAAAATTACATGAATAAGTTTTAATAAACTTTCAAAAAAAAAAAAAATTACAAAACATGCAAGTTGCTTATTGCTTAAACCCGGTATTTCCTGATTTGATGTAAAAAAGATTATAACAAAAGTCTTTTATTTTTTTAAATGGAACAACGTCTTTACATTTTTACTATGTCGTACGGTTTCAAAGATGGGCAGTTTTGCCCCTTTTACCCAAACATGATCCGATTTTCCCACTCAAACTTGACCTTACTTTTTAGGTCTAAAACACATACACAAAATTTCAGCGTGTTATCTCTATTCATTTTTCAGTTATCGTGTCCACAGACGGATGGACATGCGGAAATAGCCGAATTAGGCCATTCCCAATATTTATGCCTGCGATCAATATTTTCAAGAGTTAAAAAGTGGGGACTAAACTTAATATACCCTGCGTATATTTACATATACCGGGTATAAAAATAGTGCTATTTCGTAAATTAAATTTCACTTAACTTTTTAACATAAATTTAAGTAGAAAACAAAACAATAGAACCACGTGAAGAGATTCATTTGCTATTTCTGAATAGCAATTTCTATCAAAACTTCTTTATCTATCATAATTCTATTTCTATCATAACTTATATTTGTTACACGGTTGTTTCAACAATATTTTATTATTAAAATTTATATGTTTCTTTGTTTTACAGTATAACAACAAACTTTACGAACGTAGTGTATGTATAAAAGTTTTAGACGTGTTTAATTTGTTGTTGATACAAGAAGTTTTGATAATGACTTGAATATAACAATATATTATATCCATAAGTGGAAAGGGCTGGAAATGTCTGATTAGAACGCGACAAAAAAAAACTGAAATCGTGTTTACCAAAGAGATGGTATGAATTATAACCAGTATAAAACGAGGGTTAAGCATGAGCGTACGAAATTCCATAAATATGTATTAGGTATAAAAATAAGTGAAATTTAGTATAAAAGTATAAATCGAATTGATTTCGTTTCTATAATTTCAATTTGTAATCTTTTGTTCTTGAACCATGTCTGGCTTTTTTGATACGAATTATACTAGATTTGTGTGACGTTGCTATGAGAGATGGATGAAAATTCATATATATGTAACGCCTTTCCCACATTATCGGCAATAAAAAACGATTTTATTGTTCACAACAAACTATTTAAATATACTATAGGCCACAAAAGTAGCACACATTTTTAAAAAATTTTATACTGAAGCAATTTTTTTGAAAATCGAATGAATTTCGCACGAATCAATTATAAAATTTTGAAAAATGAGCGCTTATTTTGTGGCCGTGTGTACTCTTATTTCATTTGCAGCTTCTTAAGGTTGATCGGACACATGTATAGATAAAATCGGCAATGTACAAAAAAAAGTTCGTTATTTATTAATATCTCGCACATATTAAACTTTTTTTTTTAAATCTGACGAAGGGTTTTCATCTAATTTATCATTAAAAATTGGAATTTTAACATGTTGTGAATAGCAAATGTTGAATGAACGCATACATTTTCGATAATGTTGCTCCACCTTCTATAGATGAAAAAGTAAAAAAATTATACTTTTATAAATTAAATCTCATGCATTACGTTACAATTTAAAAAAAAATAGTCTGACGAAAAGTTTTGTAAATATCTTAATTAAAAATATCAAAAATTGACGAAAATTTTCGTCAAATTGCCAAAATAATAGTCAAAAGAGGATTATTTATTATTTTTAGTAATTAAATAATTATATAAATTCGAATACTAGTGATGTTAGTTGCTATTTAAATTTAAATAATTAATTAACAGATTGAAATTTTTAATTTCTGTTAAAAAGTGTTCCTGTTTATTGTGAAATGTACTGTCTGTCCGGTCAACCTTAAAAGATTAATATCTCATTGAAATACTCTCCTTATTTTAGGGGTGAAAAGTGTAAATTTATAAATATTCAAAGCATTGCATTTTTTCCACAACCCTAACCGAAGCTAACAGAGACCCAAGCCATTACAAAGTTTTAGTAGCTGTTTTATAATTTATGTTGCAAGTTTAAATATTATATACTATTAAAATATCTGGGAGCTTGGTAAGTAAAATATTAAATAGCTACTGAGGAAAACCTTGTAATGGCTTGGTTAGGTTGGGTGTGACGACTGCCCAGGATTTGAAACCCAAATGTCCATTGTCATGTCAAAAGGATTTACCTACTTCTAACGACTATTATCTAAACAAATATGGATGTATCCAATATTTCTGGTGTAAATACAAAATCTATGCCATATTTCAACCAAAACTATAGGATGTATGAAAAAAAGCTTCAAATAAAATTTTTCTGTTTTTATGAGATATACACATTTTATATTTAAACATTTACCATATCTTACACCGTTTAAATGATTTGTTATACCACTCGAGCACGGATGCATGGCACAAAAATATAATTATTGTAATATGTTCCCTTCTTTAAACCCGGCAGTTTTTGTTTCAAACATGTTTCTTGATTCCGCTTAGTTTTCAAGATACTTGACTGGATGAATTAAAATGACTCACCCTGTATATTTTGATTTTTCTGATATAAAGAGAGATGTTCTATATTTTTTGTTTCTTTTATTCTCTATATCTACCCTTTCCCTTTGACGGATTCTACACGTTGACAGATACTAAATTTCATTTTGATCGGACTTAAATAGTGACGCTATCGAGTATACAAATATATCTATAGCCAATCTGGCGGTCACAGTTTTAATCCGATCGGAATAAAATTTATTCTGCAAGAAATTCGCAGTACCTACGCAACGAATTTTCCCAACCATTTCAATAAACAGGTATGGCTGATTAGGGGCCATCCATAAATTACGAAATGGCCACTCGGGGGTAGGGGGGTAGTGTTATTTGTTTATGACTCGTTACAGGGGGAGGGTCTGGTCGAAAAAATATCACGTAACACAAGTAAATTTTAACTTGTTGCAATTATTTTTCAAGTTCAAATTACACGCGTCCTGTATGAAGTACACATGGTACTTGTAGTCCTAAGACCTATCTGAAAAACAAGAAACAATCCAAGTATACTCAAACCTTATTTTTATCCGTTCTCATTTTGAAAATTGTCCTAGTTATCCAGATTCTTTTTGTTACATTATGGTAAATAGGGGAGAGGGATCCCGAAAATGTTATCTAATGTTACATAGGGGAGGGGGTGTTAAAAATGATAGAAAATAGCGTTGCGTAATTTATGGATGGCCCCTTATATGATTTATTCCATGTTTGTATATTGTAAAATTCATAAAGGATCATTTAAAAGAATCATGTTTTTGTATGCGATCATCAATCACTTAAAATATATGTACGAAAATGTTTGTCATCTAAATAAAATTATTTACAGAGAGATATATATATAATCATAAAATATATTGATTTTTGTAAGCATTTACAGACATGTGCTACATCAACCCTTGCTAGCAAGCTAGCTATTGCTGAGATGTATTATAGCTACAATGATATATATACTGAAGATTATATTATTCCGTAATCAAAAATAAGTTTAATTTGTTTTATAAAATTAATTAAAAAATTGTTTGTAGATATTTATATCTGTACGTATAGATATATACCGTGTGGGTTGGAAAGCTTTTCCAATAGAGAATCAATGTTAAATATTATTTATTACTGGCTGGTCGTGTGGTTACTGTGTGAAGTCCGTCAGTACACATGCAATGAGAGTGGGTTAAATATGTTCATTGAATTCTTAACTTTAGTATGTGCATCACAAAATCCCCACTCTTAAATGACAAACAACCAACAGTATACCTATCCACTATCAAGATGTTTGTATGTATATGTATTGTATAGGTGTACTGTATAGTTTTATAGTTAATATTTTATTTATTTATTAAACATTGATTCTCTATTAGAAATGCTTTTGAAAACGGTCTGTATACTCATGTTAAAATATATTTCAAAGACTATTAATTCTGTTTACACACTTTGCAAAGGTACTTTTTTACAAGCCTGGTTGGTATATGAATTTACACGAATAGACTATAGAATCTGCTGTACTTCAGAACAGTGTCAATTCAATACAGAAGTTTCACTCAAGTCGGCACCTTTGTGCATATTAGTATAACTGTTTTCAGTAAAGGATGTCTGTCATATTGCTGGTATACAAATTTGTGATGCAAACAAAAATTAACAGTATTTTTTCAATACCATAATAATTAATTTTATTGAAATAAAATGAAATATAGGCTATTGATTCTGTCTTAATGAAAGGAACTAAGACGTTCACGGGTTTTTATTGAAGGAATCGGTCAATGGGTCGTTTGAGAAGAAACAACCTCGGAGTGCTATTAAATTAGAGGGTGGAAATTGGAGAAAGGGGTGAAAATGCACCCTTTCAGTTATATCAATATATCTCGCAAACGAAGCAAAATTTTGATTTTTTTTTTTAATAATTAACTTCATTTTATAGTAAAAAAAGTGGGCTTTATTAGGCACCAGTACCTCAATACACCTGTGCCAAGTAAACATATATATGTAAAAAAATAAATAAATATATTACATAATTATGGCGATATCTTCGAAAAAAAAGTATCAATATCAGGCTCAAAAAGACGACAGAAGGTTAAATGTAATTACTTGATGGAAAAAAAAAAGATTTCATACAAAAAAATTCAATACGTGCAAAAGAACGAGTCAATATTACATTTCACAAAGAATACTATGAATTTTTATTATTATGAATTTATATTTTATTCTATAAAGAATAAATTACATCTTTTTTGTAATGCATAATTGAAATAAGGCAATGTTTTTTTCATACAATCCCGAGAAAGTCAGTCAATGGTGGTGTTGAGTTGTTTTTGTAATCAAATTTGCTATACACAATACATAAATCAACACAATACATACTATAACAAAATCAGTGTAAGAGAAAAGTATATTATTAATAAGGGAGCTATTAAAAACTCAACCCATATCAATCTAGTCTATCCATTTTCACTTTTCCATCATATTCACCTTTCTAAAGTTTTTAGAAAGGTTATTCCTTTTTTAAAGGCAATATATTTAAAATAAAAGTAGGTATAACAAGTGAAAATAACAACTAACTTAGTTAATTGCTTAAATACCTGGTATATACTGAATTTATGGAAACAAATTTCAAAGTTGTGTAGTTTTAATTTCAAATTTTTGTTCTATCTCTTACAGTTTCAAAGATAGCATGGTCCGATTTTCCCCATTTGAACCTGACCTTACTATTTTGCTCTAAAACACACATACGAAATTTCAGCTCGCTATATCTTTTCGTTCTTGAGTTATTGTGTCCGCAGGCGGATGGACGGACGGGCATACTAAATGGACTAATTAGGTCATTTTATGAACGCCTATATACCAAAATTATTTTTCTGTGATCAATATTTTCTACCGTTACAAAGTCTGGACTGAACTTACTGGTATATATTATATACCGGGTACAAAAATTGCAAATTTCCAATCTAATTATGTTTATTTCCAAGTTATGGCACCATTACTGTACTGTACCGTAGAACTAGTATTATTTGGAACGCTTTTGGAAAAAATTCTAAATTCAATTTGTTTTGCAGCAGCGGAAAATTTTTTCTGAGCTGCACCCGACATTATCTTGAACTGGCAATTTAGTTAAACAGACATTATTCACATTTCACTTGATTTTATGTACACTCCTATTCAATATATTTGAACCAGTAAATTACATTCTAGCGTATATATTACTGAACATATATATATAATATTACATACAGTAAAACTTCGAATGTTTCAGCTGGTCCATTTTTTATGAACGAGTGAACGATCACGTATTGTTCTTTGAAAACAACAGGATTTTCGAGATTATCCACATTTAATAATTAATACATTTTATGCCAATCAACTAAACAATAATAATCAACTGTTGAATAACGGAAAAACAGAAAATATTTTGAAAAAGTGAATGGTTAACTTCTCGCAATTTTTCAACAAAGTTTATATACAAACAGACCGTTTTCAAAAGCATTTCTAATAGAGAATCAATGTTTAATAAATAAATAAAATATGAACTATAAAATTATACAGTACACCAATACAATACACATTCATACAAACATCTGGATAGTGTATAGGTATACTGTATGCGTATGGTTGTTTGTTTGTCATTTAAGAGTGGGGTTTAGCTTGTGATGCACATACTAAAGTTAAGAATTCAATGAACATATTTAACCCACTCTCGTTTAATGTGTACTGACTGATTTCACACAGTAACCACACGGCCAGCCAGTGATAAATAATATTTTACATTGGTTCTCTATTGGAAAAGATTTCCAACAAACACGGTATATATAAAATCTTAGCCTAAGTAGCTCCTATGTGACGAATTGTGTCTTCGAAAAAAAGCTTGAACATTATTTAATAAAATCGAAATATTGCTGAATTGGTAGTGATTTTCTTTTGTACCTTATATTTCTTCAAATTTCCCAGATCAAATACGGCAAGTAATACAATAATAAAATTCTCAGATATCAAAATTGGCGGCTAGACAATGAGAACAACTCATTTTCCATACGACATGATTTTTTCCAAACAGAATGTGTTTTTCGAGTAAAAAATAAGGAATGTAGTTCTAATGATATAAAATATACATTTCAATTTATATTTAAAAAAAAAGTTGTGATTAATTAAGGTAACAGCAACAACACCTGTTTACACATCAACCCACAGCAACAATATTACAATTATATTCTGATAGACATGCATAATGAATAAAAAGGTTTCACAATTCATTACATAAGTTTATTGCCATTGGGAGTTTGAGAATGAATTCCCCTTTATATTAGTTTACAACACCATAGGTAATATTTTTAAATATTAATTACCACTAATTCGTTGAAAACCTAATGTCAGTTCTAAATGCTTATAATATTTTTTTTAAAGTTTAGTAACTATTCGAAAATTGAATATTATATTATCAAATGATAATTAATGAGAACTCTAGGTTTTTGAAATAAAATTTCAAATTCCCCCTTTACCTAGATCAGTTTTTTTTGTGTACGTATTTCGACTACAAAGTAGTCATCATCAGTATAAATTAGCTAGTCGTACTTTACTCTTTGACAATTAGAAATAGATAGAAAGTCGAGATCAATAGACAAAAATAAAAATAAATAGAAAATTAACTAAAGTAAATTAAAATTAAAATATAATAAATTTTATTGAAATTACCCTTGTTAAAATTTCTTTCATTCACATTTACTCCAATGACGAAACAACTATGACGAAAATATCGAAATTTATTAGCATGCCTTTATTAGCTTGACTTGCATAAATATATTTATCTATATATGTACGTATGTATGTACAAAGTAGTACATATAAGTTTTCGCCGTTTTAAAAACGCTGGTGCTGCACAAGGTTAAAATTGTCAGATGAAAGACGACATAAAGTAAGTTTGGTCATTTTGGTCAACAACATAACCTTAAAGTATTATTGACTTCGTATCAGGGAACTTTTAATTCATCGATTGCTTGTCGAAGCATATGATAAGGCTGCTTTAAGTGAGAGAACTTGTCGTGAGTGGTTTCAAAAGTTTAAAGACGGTGACTTTGGCATCGAAGACAAAAACAGAATATTCACGGAAAAAAACTCATGCTGTGTATTTGGTGGGATCAGCTGGGTGCCGTGTATTACGAGTTGCTTAATCCGAGCTTCAACCATTACTGGAGCCCTCTACCAAACACAATTGATGAGATTGAGCTCTGAAGGAAAACGTGCTCATTACTACTCCAGACACGACAAAATTATTCTCCTACATGATAATTCTCATCCGCATGTTGCGGTTCCGGTCAAAAACTATTTGAAAACACGTGATTGGGAAGTGTTACCCAACCCGCCGTATTCACCAGACATTGCGCCATCCGACTATCATTTATTCCGATCGATGGTACACGGTCTGTCTGAGCAGCGATTTACATCATATGAAGATACCAAAAATTGGGTTGATTCGTTGATAGCCTCAAAAAATGAAGAGTTCTTCAGACGTGGTATCCGAATACTGCCTGAGAGATAGGAAAAAGTAGTTGATTGTGATGGCCAATACTTCGAATAAAAGTAATGTAACGTTCTGTCACAATAAATTCCTAATTCTTGTTAAAAAGCGGCGGAAACTTAGTTGTACTCCCTAATAAAATTTTTCAATTGAGTTTTCACCCACTTCCACTAGTTTGAATAATCTGAAATTTTGCAGATTATTCAAAATAATTGAAAATAGAAGATTGTCAATAAAATTAACTTTAATGTAAATAAAAGCATGGGGTGCTCTCTACTAACGTCTCTTCAAAATGGAACTACTTTTACAAGTGTAAGTAGAGAGCACCCCATGCTTTTGTTTACATTGAAGTTAATTCTGTTGTCAATCTCATTATTCTAATTTATTTTTAATTTTTTTGTATTGTTTAGTTCATATTCCAATAAAAACATGTTTTTTAGATTTTTTTAAAACTCTAAATTTTATTATTACTAAAGCACACATGCCACTATCTTATCTTTGAGTGCACCTCTTTTGGAACATAGTTTTTGATTGTACTTGTAAAAGTTGTTTCAAAAGTTTCATAAAAAATTACAAATAGTTATTTTTTGTTACTTCAAATATCATTTTCTCACCATACCATTTTTCAATACGGAAATTGTATTGCTGCTGTTATTATACCTTTTTAGTACAATAAATGCCGTTTGGGAAATACTGATTTCCGTACGCTGTCTTGCACAATAAATTCTTTCAAATAAAGTTATTTGATTTAATGTCTTTTAACAGTAAAAAATGTCAACATACAAAGGAAGTATAAAATTATACTATGACATAATTTATGAATTTACTTTTAAAATATAATTTATATTGGATAGAGCTCACCAAACTAGATAGTTGGAATCAAACCTAAAATCATCCAAAATAATAAATGAGTTTAATAATTAGATACTCTCGCTATTGGTAAACACATAGGCCCGTATTCATAGTCCAAACTTGAGCAAGTGCTTGAGTTTACCTCTATGAAGACGTTTTATTGGTTTTAAGATATGATGAATTCATAGATATACATTAAGATCATCTTTGGTAAGAGGATGGTTTTAAGCATAATCTTATTCGATTAAAGATTAGCTTTAGTAAGACGAATCTTGAGATAATCTTAATTTGTGTTCGTCAATTTCCGTAATAATTCTCATGTATCCGATGATCTGATTTGCTGAGAAATTTAACATTTGATTGTCAGTGATACTGAATATTTTTCTACAAATGTAAACAAACAGACCTCATAGGACCGAAGTAGCGAGCTAAAAGATTGTTTTTGCAATAAAAAATAAGACAAATATGACGGGCAAAGGTAAAAATTAAAATTATTCTTCGGTAGAAAAATAGTGTTTTCTTTTGAAGCAATACTTGCATGTAATAATAATTTATAATTACTTGAAAACTAGCAAATACATTAAATCGCAAACGTATGAATAATTGAGACACTGGTGGAATAGGTAATGGACACAACTGCCCATCTTTGAAACCGTAAGAACAAAAATGTGGAGATAAAATTGTTACTTTTTTTAAAAAATAAACAACTTTTTTTATAAACTTTTTTACATACATTCAGGTTATACCGGGTATTTAAGCAATTAACTCAATTAGTTGTTATTTTCACTTGTTTCTTTTTAACCTAAGGTGTACCAAAGAACAGACAAGTTAGTATAATCTCGAACGTTCGGTAATTCCCCAAACGTTTTACACTCACATAAAAGATGTCGTTTTATTAATTTTACAACTGGAAAAATGAAATTAAAAGGATGAGAAAAACAGTAAAACACTTTTAAAGTATTGAAGATTTTCATTTGGCGACAATTATGAAGAAAAACAAAGAGAGGAGATGTAATAACAATCATTTTTATTGTGGGACATATAAAGAAAACACTTCTGATGGATTGTATTATGCATGTAAATACTGGTCTCATACGAGTCTCATAATCGATTATCATAATCGAGCTACAATATGATCTTTGTCGTAACAAAAGATTGATTACTGTTAATTGGACTAGGTTTTTATTACTCCACCACTCGGTGTTCGTGTTTACTTAAGGACGTTCGAAAGAGAAAAAAAAATGCAGAGAAGTTCCTGTAAATTAAATAAGTCATAAAAAAAGTCAATACGAATTCATTGGTATGCTTCAAAATGTTAGTTCAAATGCATTTTTCCGTTTTTTTTTCGATATTGAAAATCATACATTTAACATTGGGTCTTATGGAGAAACTACAAATTTAATCTTTATTATCGAATAAAACAACGTTTAAAATACAGAGAAGATTTTATAAAACTATTTAAATTGTTGTTAAATAAATAAGGATTTATTTGAGCCAAAGATGAAGGTATGTTCAAATGCTTTTTGGAAAGTAATAATGCATTATATAAGTAATTTTATCATTTTAGAGAAGCAAAACACAAGCTTTTACTATTTTATTTAAACTAAAAGTAACATTACGAGTCATGACTCACGAGTATTATTATTTACCAAATAACCATAAAATATTTAAATCTAGTTTCAACATATACATTTAAACGAATACATTTGGATAATACATTTTTTTATCTTATGGGATAATATATTTAAACTAGCACTGACACAGTGTTAAATATTTTTTTTAAATTGTTTCTTTCAATTAAATAGTATATCTAAACGGTGTTATCGAACGTTAACGAATTTATTTATATTTTTGTATTTATTTGACAAGTGAATCAACAATGTCACTATGGACGCAAATTGTGATTTAGTCCAAATTTAAACTAGACGAGCATGTCCGAGATAAATCTGCATATAAATTATGCAATAAAACATACTCTTGCAAGGGCCGTACAACCACATCTTTGAAGAATCATTTGAAATCGATGTACAAGGAGCAGTTTAGCTTGTTTAGCGTGGGGTTAATCTATGAAACTCTGTAAAACAGGCTGGAACTTGAAAAGGCCGCGACATTGCTCTTTATGAAATATAATGCACCAAATTTTAAATTTAATTATAATATAAAGATTATTAAAAACTATTACCATAGTTTTCCTTTATTCATAGTACCCAAATGAAGTATCTCTTTAAAAAAAACTTGACATATAAACCCGCATCCGCATCCACGGATGTCAAAAATTTCACATCCGTAACGTCCCTGGGTCATACATCCAAATATTGTAAACGTATTTGATACAAACCTGCCGCACAACTTCACTATCACACAGACATAGCCTGTATAAAGAAGACGTGGGATCTGACCAAATATTTTAAGCCAAGCAACCAACACAAGTCTTATTTTTGTACAGATTTAAAATAATATGGCCATGTCTACCACAACTGTAAATCCTTCAATCTTCCCACGTAACCCTGCGATAGAATACACTACTAGGTGGTGTATACATGGTGTGTTGCCGTTTAAATCATTTTCTTTCCACAAGTATTTAATTATAACAATATATTATTAAAATTTAACTTTAATTATTCACATAATTAAAAACAAGAAATATAACAACTGAGTTAATTAAATTGTTTATACAGCTCTTCATCTGTGCGTGTACTAGTATTTTTCTACACGCACATGTATAAAATATCACTTATAGTGTGTATACTAAGGTATTGTAATACCGATTGTTTCAAAGATAGATACTAGTACAGAGCAGGGGTGACCAAAAAGTCTATCGACCAAAAAGCCAATTTTGGTCGATCGCGCTCGAAATCTTGACAAGTAATTGAAGAATTTTATGAGGTAAGATTTAAAGATTTAAAAAAAATTAAAGATTTATATGTGAAACGCATTAGCCAAAATTTTGCAAATGTATTTCGAATGGAGCAAAAGACATAAAAAAATTAAATTTTAGAAAAACTGTTTCAATCTTACAAGCCAGAAAATTTGAAGAAGAATTTTTTATAAAAATTTAAATAATATTTTGAATTGTATATTAAATGTTAGCTTCTAAAAAAAAACTATAAAATTATTTTATGAAAATTTTGCTGATTGTCATTTCCACAGCAACTATACTTTTAAAAAGTAACTATAAAATTATTTTATTAAAATTTAGTTTGAATTTTGAAATGTCAATTTCGATTGTCATTTCCCTAGAAACTAAAAACTATACTAGTAAATCATTATTTATAAGTTAGAAATATGCAAATTTGTATTTTGGCTATTAATAAATTTACAGAAAAAAATCATTATGCTAAAAATCATTATTAATTTGGATGAAATTAAACAAAATGATTTTGATGTAATAATTATTCACCTATAAATAATTTGGTGAATGATAATGTACGCATGCATATTCATTTCGTTGTTCTAATAAATTAATAACACAAAATACCTTTTCGTGATCCGTAAAAATCAAATAATAGGTAGATACATGTAAAATGTATCAACATTTCATTCAGAAGCATTGAACAATAATGAACGCATGCATATTCACCACTTGTAGTAAATTAATAACACAAAATACCATTTCGTGACCCGTAAAAAGCATTTATTAGACACAATAATAGTAGATACATGTAAATTGTTCTACATTCCATTCGAAAACATTAAATGTGTGTTTAAATTAATGCAATATTCTCTATTACATTATAATAAAAGTGTTTTCTGTGGAAAAAATAACCATAAACCTTTTTAAACATTCCTAAATCAAAGCCCTGAATATTTTCCTACGAGAAACGTTAAAAAAATTTTCGGGTAAAAATGAGCCACCCTTATATATTATATATATATATATATATATATATATATATATATATATATATATATATATATATATATATATATATATATATATATATATTTATAGGCTCATTCTAACGTTCGACGAACACATTTAAAAATTTTTGGACCAACAACAGTTTGGAATTTTTGCACTATGGATCGGATATCTTGAAAACCGTTTATCGTATCGGATTAGAACCAACGCCATCGGTTTTGTAAGATCCAAAAAACCTTCTAACGAATTTTATATCAAAATCGCTGGCAAAGAAATTTCCTTCAATTTTTACGATTTTTTTAAGAGTTACTCCTTGGAAAACTGAAAAAAGTGAAGAAAACTTTTGTTTTCGTTTTTAATAATAATCATTTTCAAGGGTAATTTGGATCCAGACAATGCGAATAACAGGTTCATTTTAACGTCCGATCAACACATTTCAAAATTTGACCTTCTCAATTCATAGAGTTTTGAATTGTATCACTATGGGTCTGATATCTTGAAAACCATTAATCGTATCGTATTTTAACCAACAGGGTCGTTTTCACTACAATTCTAAATCGGGGACTAAACATGGCTCTCCAATTTTTGCGATTTTTTTTACTCCTTAAAAAAATTCGAAATAATAATAAAAAAGATTTTGTTTTAAATTTAATAAAAAAATCATTTGCTAAAGTAATTTTGACCCAAACGGCACGAAAATAAGGTTCATTTTATCGTTATTTTACAATAATTCAAAATTTTCGTTTCTCAATTCACTCAGTTTTAGCACCATGTGTCTAATATCTTCAAAGCCGCTGATCGTATCGTCATTTAACTAACAGCATCGTTTTAGCTGGGCCCAAACTAGTTTATAAAGTTCATTTCCGCATATTCGTCTGTTCGCCCAATCACTAAGATAACTAAAATGTAAGGTCAAATTCATAAATGGGGGCAAAATCGGACCATGTTTTGGCAAAATGGGCAAAACTAACCATTTTTGAAACCGTAAGAAATATAAGAGACATAAAATGCTTCATTTTTTTAAATAAAAAACTTTTGTTTGAAACTTCTTTGAAACTTGTCTGAAACCATAAGGTCCATTGTGATGCCTCAGGATGTGAGAATGTAAGTGGAGTGAAGGAATTTTTGTGTATAGACTAGGAATCGGTAAGATATGCTGCTTTAGCAGACTATGGTAGGAACTATGCCGATATTCATCTAGAGTTGGTGAAGGAAACTGCAGAAAACCTTCTCAAGCATAGCCGGTTACTTTGTTCTTATCCATACGCCGACAATTTAATCAATTAACCGTCCCTTTCTTTTCGTAATAATTGACAAACTGTGATGTCGGGAATCGAACCCATAGCCCCCAGTTTCCAAGTAGACAGACTGCGCAGGCATAACACCTTAGACCGTTCGGCCACTTGAACTGGTTTAATTAGAACTGTAACATTCAGAGACAAATCCACCCTTCGGCTTGTTGTTTTAATATTTAATCTACAACAACTGTATTTATGTTGAAAACAATTGTTTATATGAAATGACTAATTTGATCATTTATTTGTAGCAAAATCGGTGATTTAGATGAAAGGATTGGCATATAAATTGTAACACAGTATTATGGGTTCTGTAATAACAAATAGCATTGTGTTGTTAATCTGCCTACGATAAATGCATACAGAAAATATTATGAAATGAAAATTCACATATGTAACCCTTTTCATGCATGTGTATCCATCCCACTCATCATATATATGTGTATACGAGTATAATGTGTATGCATGAATGTCGTTCGCACATGTCACGATTACATATTGTATCATATTTTACTCTTATGTTGCCAATTTATAATTTTTTGTGTCGTGATTTGTTTGACACAAGACATAATACACAACTTTTTTTATGAGTAATATTTTGAAGTGAAACATATAGCAGAGATTTCAGGGATGTGTTCTCAAGTATCAGCAATTTTCAACAATGAAAATAAGATTTTGAATCGGAAAGTTTTTTGGAAATAAATAATGTTCTGTCTTACTAGATTTTATTTAAATATGTCAAGAAATATTATTATTTTTGTATACGGTAGGCGTCCTAATAGAATACAAATTTCCATTAAGATTACGTTAGACATAGTATGGAAGAACTGGCATATACTATGCAGATAGATAGATAGATTGTAGAGGCTGTCCTGGACGGGCTAAACTTTTACCATAAGGTCCATTGTGATACCTAAGGATGTGAGTGGAGTGGAAGGAATTTTTGGACTAGGAATTGGATGGATATGCGGCTGCAGCCGACTTCGGAGGGGAACTATGCCGATATTCATCTTTAGTTCGTGAAAGAAATTGCAGAAAACCTTCTCCAGCATAGCCGGTTACTTCGTTCTAGTCCATACGCTGACAGTTTAATCAATTAATCGCCCCCTTTTTTTCTTAATAATTGACAAACTTCCGATGTCGGGATTCGAACCCATTGCTACCCAGTTTCCAAGTAGGCATACTGCGCAGACATAACGTCTTAGACCGCTCGGCTACTTGGACTGGTTACACTATGTAGACAAACATAGCATTGAATTTTCTAATTAAATATTGACATGAAAAACTTAACTCATGTACCACTTATCGACTCAAGGACCTCTGGATTTCTAGCATAGTGTTTTTACCATTACATCATGAACGATTCTGAGGAATGCATCAAATTATTCATATCATGGACAGTATTACTTTATAGTAAATTCCTTGTTCTTTTGGGGCCGGTAAAACTTCCAGGAATTTACCACTGGTAAATAAAAATACAGGCATACTGGATTTTCATTTCGTTTCAAACAGTTTACCAGTCTGTGCACTATACTGGCTGTCTTCACCAATCAGCAGTGTATACAGGTTGTTCTGAAATGCATTCAAGAAAACTATATCAAGGTGTAGAGCTGCAATAAACAAACAAAAATGTTTAATAAAGTTTTTCGGTTTGACGCTTATTTTTTAAGATATAATTAATTAAACATTGAAAAATTCAACCAATCACAGTAGTATAAGAAAACGGGGTCTCTTACTGTCTGCGAGCCTTTAAAGGATAAAGCGCCCCGCGCTACTGCTGAGACCACGCCTCTATACACTATGCGCTCTGTGATTGGTTTAATTTATTAATGTTTAATTGATTATATCTCAAAAAATAAGCGTCAAATCGAAAAACTTTATTAAACTTTTTTGTTTGTTTTTTTCAGCTCTACATCGTGGTATGGGTTTCCTCAATGAATTTCAGAACACATGAATTTCGAAATATGATTATAATACAGATTTACATTTATTTGTTAAGAGAAAGAGAGCTATGAATCATATATATATTATTTCTGATTCTTAGAAACTGAAACAATATTTGTATATGGGTGTGTCATTTATTCTTATTTACACATAAATATATATCTGTTTTACACTTATTATATGTACGAAATGGCAAATTTCACATAACAATGGCTAGTATGGACAATTACACCCTGTATATAATAAATTTAATATCAATCATTGAATAAATTATGCAATATATGAGTTTTTTTCCCATTTTCTGTCTTTTTCAAATGAAACGAAATGAAATATTTTAATATATTTTATGACCGTTAATAAAAATATATTATATGCCTTATGTTTTATTTTATTAGCAGGTTTTATTTACTTCTACCTTAACGAAAATTTGCTCTCTAAAATTATATTTATACAAGAATATTTCTTCGGAGCATAACTTTCACAATCCATTTTCTATCTCAGTTTATGTATTTCGTTTGGATAACACTTATTATACGTACGCGTGGCGTATACGCAATGTTAATGTTATTATTATATGTGAACTGACTTCGATGAAAGACAATCTTGATCTTCGTTGTGTACGCGGGCATGGTATGAGTATAGGAATTATTTCGAAGAAAGATGTAAGCAAATTAAATTAAAAAATCCCTGCAGGCATATTAGTGATATCTTTAGTACTATACACTTTAACAACGTATACAGAGACAATAAATTTGTTTTTTTTTTCATTTGATGAATTTTCACATCTTTGTTATAAATATAAATTGTTCTCTTTATCGGTATTCTCGGTTAATTTTATTTTTAACCATTTCCACACAGAATACTATCTAGTGCAATCAATAGAGAATATTGTGCTGCATTAAATTACAGGAGTTATTTTTTTTAAATTTGGTTTTGTATCACATACTGAATGTAAATCAATAAAATGCTTACAAATTTCGACCCCAGATGTGCCGTCATTTTGAGAAAAACTGTATAAAACTGTAGATATAGGCCAATATCTCCATTACCGTGCACATTAGGCTAGCGATGAGCAAAATCTGTCTTGGTCTTGTAGTCTTGAACAAGAACATGACCGACACCAAGACCGAGAATGCAAGGCCAAGACCAAAGTGCAAAACTAAACTCAAAATTATAACTTAAAGGCGGTGTCCAAAAGTTATGTGAATTTCTCTATGCTGACACCGCCTCCAAAAATAACAATAATTGTACATATATATTTAAAAAATTTTGCTTAGGTGAACTAAAATTGGCAGAAGAATTATGCAATAATTTTTTTACTTTTTAGTGCATTTTTTGTTATAGAATATTTGATTTTTAAAGTCGGGTTTCCATTTTGTCAAAATAGGTTTTATTTCTCGCTTTTTAGTGACTTTGAAGTTCTATAACTGATTCTAATATGGGTAGACCTACTAAACGACCAACTAATTTTTAGTGCATTTTTTTAACACTTTTTTTTTATCCGTTTTTTTTTTTTTTTTTTAATTTTTTGTGCATTTTTTTGTAATAGATTTTCAGTTTTCTTTACAAGCATTTTGTTATTTTTTTTAAAAAAATTTTTTTAAAAGTCGGTTTAGAAAAAAAGTTTCTTATTTTCCCATTATAAATTAGTATACCCTTTCAAAAAATTTCGCAGAAATCGGTTATCACATATAAAATGAGAATTTTCCTCGATTTCCCGGGGATCCCCTCATCAGAAGGAGATTTGGTGACAATGGGACCAATGGGAAACCAAACCCTTTTGAACAAAAAAAAAAATTCAAAATCGGTTCATAAATGACGGAGTTCTGAGGTGACACACATTAAAAAAAAAAAAAAATACAGACGAATTGAGAACCATCCTCCATTTTGAAGTCGGGTTAAAAATAAAAAGGAAATTCAATTATCTACAAGAAAAGTTCTTACCATTTTTGACCTAAAGCACGGTAATGGAAAATATAGGCCGATACAGTTTTCTTCAAAAAAGTGGCACTTCTTGGGTTGAAATTTGTAAGGATTTTGTTCATTTACATTCAGTACGTGATACTGAACCTAATTAAATTATAAAAAAATAACTCCTGTAATTTAATGCCATGCGGACATGAGTAACGAGCTTCTCTATTAACTGTACTACTATGAATGTTTGTTTATATATGATGTTGCTCAAAACTTGTGGAAACATTTCAAAAACATTATCGTCAAAAGTATACACAACCTTTCTTATCGAAAATCATACAGCTGTGAAAATATTTTCATTTGATAATGTAACAAAAGTAATATGTTGTCAGTCTAATACTAATCGATTCCCAAAAAAAAAAGAAAGTATTTCAAGTAAACTTGAAGATTTCGTACTTTAAAATAAACTTTCTTACTTGACGCCAACTCCAAAGGGTATATATCTGTCTGTAAAATTACAAACCGGATATTTAATATCAAATAGGATATTTTAAATACGAACTTATTTGAAATAATTTATTGTGATTTTTATTTTATTTTTATTCTTTTATCATTTTTATGTTTTGCATTTTAGTTTCATAAGTTAATCCAATAAACAAATTTGCAGATAATGCTTTACTGGCTTACTATTGGGACGATAAAAGTATTGAACAAAGTCCTGAATCGCCTCCAAATTGGAAAAAAGGTAAATTTTTTTTATGAATTGTCTTGTTCCTGATCTGATTTTTATATCTAAGGTCAGCTTCGATTAACACCCTCACCTTATTGACAATAACAACATTGAATGGTCAGAAAAGGATACCGCCAATAATTGGATTGGGTTTATTACAAACTTTATCCCTTAATTGGTCAATCAACTCAGATAGTTCTTCAGGTACCACCTCAGTCAGATCATATAAAAGACAAAACTTTTTTAATTATTGTGAGACACGCACCAAATTAGCAACGCGCAACATATCTCTGACTCAATATCCCAGAGATAGTTACGATTAGCTAATTCATACTGATGATGACTACCTTGTAGTCGAAATACGTATTTATAAAATACAATTAATTGTTTTAAGAATTGGGGCAAAGTTTGAAATTTAATTTCAAAAAAGCTAGAGTTCTCTTTGATTATTTTAATAATCTTTATATTCGCAGAGTTATTTTTACAAGAAGGGATCAAATTTATAATACAACCAATTAAAAAAAGTATTTCTTTTTTCAAATCAATACAGCATGTTATCCAATTAGAGTTTACCAATGTGTTTTGTTAAGGAAACACAATGCGATACTGAACAACTGAATACCAAAAATTCATAATTCATAAATTCATAAAACGACGCAATTAAAAGCTATTAATTAAAACTTTTTTATACTGGAACAATTTAATATTTGAAAGGCGCATTTTTAATGTAAGGGTGTAGCAAACATTATTCCTCACACTTGAATATGAAATGAATACATTTTTGTCTTCGGAGAGTTTTTTTTGTTGTTGTTTGTTGTGTGCACGTTATTGTTTCAGTTAAAATAAAATGATTTACCACAGTAAAAAAGATGAAAAAATGAAAAGTTTGGTGTGATGATGTATCATTAAATTGTAACGACACACAAAAACAGGCTTTTCACACATCTTTCTGACTAATTGTAAGGAGTTGAAGTGACAAATTTAAATGGATCTTTTCATTTTATATTTAAGCAGTTGGAAATTGTTATATATTTTTACTAAAGAGAGTTAATATAGGATAATAATTAATTCGTAGGAAATAAGACTAGGAGAATAAATGAATTAATTTAAATAAATTTAACGTTTCATCATTTATTAATGACTTCCTCAGCAGCTAAAAATTAAAATGAATAAATCTTATTGGTTTTAATTAGTTGCTGAAGAAGTCATAAATAAATGACGAAACGTTCAATTTATTTAATTCATTTATTCTCCTAGTCCTATTTCCTTCGAATTAATTATTATTATATAGTATGGATACGAATATTGAAACATTAATATAGGATGTTTTGCCAAAGTGCCAAAACAAAAGCCAGTGTTAAAACGGGATGATATTTAGATACTTATGCGGAATCACTCCGTATTCTCCTTATTTAGGTAACTACATGTTGTTAACTCAGTAACCATCAACAAACTTTATTTTTCCTAATAAATAATGTCAAATGCAGTTTGTTGATAGTGACTGAGGTAACAACATGTATTTATCTAAATAACAAGGGGCATACGTAGTGATACCACAAAGATATGAAAGTAAGTGAAATTTAGTAGCGATTAACTGATTTAAACAAAAAAAGATTGCCTATAAAATTCAAATTATAGAAGTGGCTATTATATGACCCAATAAAGAGGCTGGATGCAACTGTTCTACTCACATTGCCAACTTCCCATTTGGTGGGCCCTGAAAACAAGAGACCAGTCTACTTAAGACGCCGAGATAATGCCCATTTCTATAATAAAAATTTGTATAGTATTTATCGACTTTGAGATACCTTCTTATTAGTCTATAAGTCCCATATACAAGACCATTTCAAAAACGTATAAAAATATCTTGATTTTTCTGTCAAAATCGAACTCCTCTCCTAAAATTAAATGGATTTCAGAAAAAATTTCATCGTCAAATAGGCCCGAGATTGATTATCTGATTAAAGAAATCAATATTTTGACGAACATATATAAATTTTGTTCGATTTGAATGAAATTTTTTTTTAAATTCACTATTTTTGGAATTTACTTTCCATTTCTATAATATATAATTTTATAAAGATTTTGAGAAGCGAGACACATCTCAAAAACAAATGAAGCCATGTTGGTTTATCTATCTGAATTGAATTCTTGACTAAATTTATGTGAACTATTTTATTGTAAGTATTACGGTTGACTATTTATCTATTCTGGACCTAATTGATAAGGTCTAGAATAGATACTTGTAAATTATAATATCCGAGTGGATTTAATCTCTAGAAGAATCAAGAACAAATACATTTATCTTTATTGTTACCTTTTTCACTTCCATTGAAAAGGTTGATTATATATTCAAACATTAATGAATATAGTTGACCTGCATGAATGGACATTTAGCTTATAAACAAATATATTAAAATAAGCAATAACAATCAATATTTTATAAAAACATTCACTTTCATCATTCATCTTCGGAAATTGTAAAACTAAATGAAATTCAATATTGAATAAATATTTCCTTTCATTTAAAATAAAACTGCCGCTTCGGTAAATCTTCAAAAATTATTTATTCCAATTATTTGCATAAGAAAATATTTACCAACCTAAAATTATCGTATTTTAGGCTATTTTCTGATGTCGAAAAGAATTTGCATCAAATTTTGTGTAAAACATGGAATTAAGTGCTCCGAAACACTCGAAATGTTGACAGTGGCATACGGTGAGTCTACTCTGAGTAAAAAAACTTTTTATAAGTGGTGCAAGATCTTCCAAGAAGGCCGAGAAGTTGCCAGTGATGCCTGTCAAGATTTTGCTCACTATTTTCTTCGATTACCGTGGCGTAGTGCATCATGAGTTCTTACCACAAGGTCGTACGGTCAATAAGAAGTATTACCTTTAAGTTATGTCCAGAATTGTAGAAAAACAATTCATTTCTTTTGCATCATGATAATGCACCTGTTCACTCATCGTTGCTTGTGCGTGATTTTTTGGCCAAAAACAACACCACATTTTTATCTCAGCCGCCATATTCACCGGATTTAGCCCCCTGCGACTTTTTCCTGATCCCAAAACTGGCGAGACCCATGGAAGGACGGAGATTAGCAACGATTGAAGAGATAAAAACTGCATCGCTGAAAGAGTTCGATACTATACCAAAAAGTGCTTATCAGAAGTGCTACGAGGATTGGAAAAAGCGTTGGCACAAGTGTAATATATCTGAGGGGGATTACTTTGAAGAGAGCATCATGCATATTGATGAATAACTAAAAAGTTTTTGATAAAAATATAACGTCACCTTACTTTTTGAACACACCTCATACATAGTCATTGTAAGTAGGTTTTATTCCGGTAAAAATTCGACCTAAGCCCCCCATTAATATGCATAAAAAATCAATAAATAAAAGAAGTCGTTAAAAAAAATCCGCATAGTAGCAAAAAAAAAGTATTTGAGACGTTTTGTTAAATTTTTATACCAATATATTGAAAGCCACTGCAAATAATAATTCAAAGTTCAAAAACCACAATTTTATTTGCTATTATAGTCATCATCATCATCATCATCACTACCATATTTATACAACAATACGATTCAATGAAAAGACAGCTTATATTGTAAGAACAAGGTTATTGACAAATTTTTTTACATTAAAACACATTTTCTTTTCAAATTGTGATTCATTATAATAATAAAATATATAATATATTCTTTGCTATAACATTATTGTATATTTCTACTCACCTACACCTACCATTACAATATAGATTTCTACTTTATCTACACATATATTACGATCAAACGTAAAAAGAAGAAGAAAAAAGAAACGTTTGTCACAAAAAAAAACAAATCCTTCATTTCTGTTTTTTTTTTGTTAAACAAAGGTATTAACGTATACCATTCGGCTGCTCTCACTAACTTTTGTTCGTAGTTTTGCTTCTAGACCAACCGATAATACTAAACTTATTTATCTATGAAGCAATACCCTCCATTCAATATAATGTTAAATATATATATATATATATATATATATATATATATTTATGTATATATATATCGCTATGTATAGCTCGGTGAATAGATTAGATTATATCCAATTTGAGTGAGGAGTAAGTCTTATAAAGCACTGTTGTACCGCGACCAATTTGATAGAGGTAGATAGAAGTAGATTGTAAAGGCTGCCCTGGACGGGCTACAATTCGACCTTAAGGTCCATTGTGATACCTTAGGGTGTGAGGATGTGAGTGGAGTGGAAGGAATTTGTGAATAGACTAGGAATTGGTAGGATATGCGACTGCAGGCGACTATGATAGGAACTATGCCGATATTCATCTGGAGTTCGGGAAGGAAACTTCAGAAAACCTTCTCAAGCATAGCCGGTTACTTCGTTCTTGTCCATACGCCGACAGTTTAGTCAATTAACCGCCCCTTTTTTTTTATAATTGACAAACTGCCGATGTCGGGATTCGAACCCATAACCTCCCAGTTTCCAAGTACTGCAAACTGCGCAGACATAACGCTTAGACCGCTCGGCTATTTGAACTGGTGACCAATTTTATATATTGTACCTTCTTTTCTTCAAAAGTATTCCAGGAGTCCTACACTGATAGAAGGAATTTCTTTCCTCAAGAAAATATTTTTTCTTCAAAATATTTGCTTCAATAATGAAACCCTTGTATTCATTCAAGACTAAGCAGTCGACCCTAAAGCATATGTTTAGTTGAGCGAAGAAAATTAAAATTCTTAAACGGCGTTTCAAATTTTTTTAAATAGAGTTCGTTAGTCTTGGCCTTAGAGAGACTTTCTTGGCCAAATTCTATTGTGATTCTTTAGTCAAGAAAATGAAATTCTTGTGAAATAAGTGTTTTTCTTATTAAAAATAAATAAAAAACGCAAGAAGAGAAAGTTTATGCAGCTTCTTTAACAGAAATATATGTATTTAACTGAAGTTTATTATTACTTCTTTAAAAAGTTTCCTTTGTATAGATTAAACAAATGTTTATTTTGGTCCGAAATTTTAGCATCTTGGTCCAAAGAAATCATCATTTCAGTTTAAGAATTTTGAGATTCTACCCTCTGTAAGAGTCAAGAGTCAGTTTATCTTTAGTTAAGATAAGTTTCCTTAAAAAAATAAGGATAATAAGCTTTAAAAAAATATTTTTAAGGCTATTATTAATTAGAAATAGAATAGTTAATAATAGCCATGAACATACTCGTATTATTTTAGGCAACCCATTCGCGATACTTTTCGTTACATATTATAATTGATATAAAATATTTTCATCCGGTAAGCAGATGGGCGATGGACGATTCTAATTGGGATCCTGTACTAAGGAGAAAGTATACGAGTATCTGATTTTAAAATACCATTATAATTACGAAAAACGTTAACAAAAGTTTATGGTTTTTAGTAATAGATGGCACTACCATGCAAAACAAAGATAGTTTATATTTTCAGCAATAGATTGTTAATTAATTTTTAGTTATGACTATTTTTCAAATTCTATCTGATTTTTAATATTTGAATTGTTCTAAACGTTAGAAATAAATGTTAATAATTTAAATTAATTTAAATTTTCTTGGCAATAGTTTAGGTTTTTTAAGTCAATACTTTAGTAGCAGGTTTCTAATAAACCTTTTCATACGGTTTTAAGCGCATGCGATTTTCGGGCACTTTACAAATAAGGCTAATAAAGACGTGAAATATTGTTTATTCATTTCTTCATATTGATTTTTTTGACATTTTGCCCGAAACAAAAACAAAAACAAATCGTAATTTATTATGAAAAAGTCTAAATGGTTATGCTTTGGTAGTATATGGGACCGGTTAAAACATAAGTGAAGTGAACCGAATCTTGTAAATGCTCTAGGCTTAAAGTGGTAATATTTAATCCACTTACTTTATGAAATGTCGGTATGTGTACAGAATTAAAAAATAAAGGTACGCAAAAAAACAGATTAAACTTGAAAAAAAATTATAATTATAATTTATTGTATTCTACATTTATATATAGTAGAGGTGATATTCGTAACGTAGATTACATAAGTGTTGCAATTAGTGTTTTTAGGATTAATATCTTTTTTAACAGTGTTCACATTATATGTATAAAAAGAGCTATAGAAGCATGCTGCTCCGTTAATCAAGATTGTGATACAGTTTGAATAATAATAGATTATTAAATAGAAGTGAAGTATATACTCTACGTTAACTGATTATAAACGAAAACGAACAAAGTAGCAAAGATATATTAAATATTGTATAAGAAATATATCTCCTATACATATATTAATATTCACATAAATATAAAAAGATAAAACCTTTTGAATAATAAAATTTTATTTTGGTGTTCATACATTGTACAGAGTGTATCAAATTGGCGGTAAATAATATGCATCCAATCTAGAAATATCATTTCATTTCGACGTTTGATCAAGATTATTGGGACAAAAAATCACTGCCTCTTGAATTAAATATCAAATGACGAGGGTACACAATACGAAGACTAACGAACAATACGAAGACTATCTCTTTATTAATATTTCTATTTTCTATTGCGAAGTTTTTGTTTGATTCGTCTTATTTTATTAAAAGTGAAAATTATCAAAATATGTGTAAAAATATGGGTTTCTCCATAAGAGCAACGCATTAAAACTCGAACTTTAACATTAAATTATTAATTCAAGACCCCCGTAACCCCTCCCTGAATCTTTTATAATTGATTTATATACACTTCAATAATACATGTAAACAAAAAATCAAGATTCAGTGCGCGTACATCCTTAAAAAGATTCAAATCCTATACTGAACATTAATCATTTTTGTAGACCCTTTTTTTACGGAACTGGAAACTTTGCACTTGACTCATTCTTTTTTTATGATTTGACTTGAAAGAAAGATAAAAATGTTTATTTAATACAATAAAAAGTAAATTACCATATTTTTTTACTATATTCGGACTATATTAGGTTTCTATATAGTTCGTTAAATAAATGTATATATTTATCTTACTGTCATCGAAATAAATATCTCATCGCACAATATCGTCACAGTTTATCGCGGTATCACAAGTTTGTAAATATGTTGACAGCACTGACGAGAACACACTTAAATTTATTCATTATTTGGAATAACCGATCAGAAAAGGTAATAATGCGCGATATGAGCCATATAAAATACAATATTCTGGAATGTTGTGGAGCTATAAATTGATAGTATCAAGACCAGGATGCTACTCTACAGAGTGGATTGCATTACGATCGTGTATACAAACATACCTGTAATATGTGTGTGCTTTTGTTCGTTCATTTCTATGGTATAAAAGGTAGGTAGGTAGCTTGGATTACCCTCGAAAACACATATGGTAACATATTGGTGACTTGGCTATATAACAGTTATAAACATATCTCTTATCGTCAGTTTGATAGTTCTCTCCCTTTGCTAATATCATTAGACATAGAAAATAAGAATTTATATAGCATCTTTTTCTAATAGTGGTTTGGGATAATATTACTACTCCTACTTGATATAGTAAAAAACATTTTGAAATAGCAAAAATAACATTATTTTTTTATAACAAAAATACTTACATTTTATTTGGACTGGTTTTTTTTCTTCTAAACTTATATATTTATATATAGGATGTCTCAAAATAATCAGTCGACGACATTGAAAACGAAGGTATCATTGAGCTTCGAATGGAACAAAACTCATTTAGGTTTTATTATTATATTTTTATATAACATAATAAATCCTTGTAATCCGGTATAAAAACTGTTTATATATTTAGCTTTCGATTTTTCTTATCAAAAGTCGTCGAATCCGAAAATATATCCATTAAGAATTTTCATCCGTCATTATCCATGAGCGCACACAATTCTAGTCTTAACTTTTTCTGTAAACAATGAGATTGGGATATGTCCATAAAAATTTGTACCCGGGATTCCGTATTTTCTCTCAAATATCAATATTCAATCAATATTATGGTAATTGTCTCAGTTGCTTAAATACTGTGTTAATAATGTGCTGATTGTATACTTATAGAGATCGTTCTTGACGCAAAGCCTTTATAGTTTCGAATCACATTAATTGAAACACTGGTCGAATAGGTAATCCGCGACGATTGACTTTAGCTAAATTCTGTTCTATTAATGGCAGTATTCCAAATTTAATACTAATTTCTTGAATGTCTAATACTAATCTTGTATGTCTCGAATGTAGCGTTTAGGAAAACGTATAATTATGTCTTCATCGTTCCGAGCCAAAATCGATATCAATATTATTATCAATTACGTAAATTCAAAAAATTCATTATCTTCACTACTTTTTTCACTGCAAGTTTTTTAAGGTTGTCTTAAGTTTACTAAAATTCTGACAGAAAATCATCTTTTTTTAATAAAAAGTAAGCTGGAGGTCTATAGAATAAGGTTGTCTTATTTGACAGTGAATACATCAACAGTTTTCAATTCTTAATATCGCCTTAACCTATGACTATGAATACTTATCCAATCACACATATCTTAAGGCGGGGCCACACGATGTGGTCAACGTTTGAAGAAAAGGTTTGGAAAATTATGCCTCCAACATTTGAAGCAAATATTCGACAACTTGTATTGGCCAAGTGCACTGCTACACGGTGGAACGAATGTTTGAACCAAACGTTGGCTCAAACTTTAATAATAATTATTTGAAATATATTAATTAATTGATTTATAATTCCCTGCCAAAGGACAAATACAATTTAAAACCAAATCAGGACAAATAACAAATCGCAGGTCATGTGGCAATGTGTCCAATGCCTTCCAACGTACAGCCGAGCGGGAAGAGAAAAACCTTTGAAGCAGGTGCCATTACCGACAACAGCCGGAACGTCTTCCAATGTCAATGTTGGACGCATGACGTTGGACACTCGTAGTTCGAGCATCGGCCACACGATGCGTCCAATTATCATTCGTCCAACGTTGGAAGGTGTTCGTCACATCGTGTGGCACCGTCTTTAGCTAATATCAAACTTTCAAGCTTGCCTCAAGATTGCGTCTATGAATCTAAACGCTGCCTTAAGATCATGCTTAAGGTGAACTTACGCTTAAAACCGGAGTGTGAATATGGGCCTTAATCTTACACATATAAGTAATATTTTCAGCAACTGTATTCAATCTTTTAAACTCCCGTGGATTATATTCACTTTGATAAAACAAAGAAAAAAATAAATAGGGAAACTAATTACTTGCACATGCTGTTTCCTTGAGTCGCTTTACATTTTTTACGATCAAGTGACTTCTTGGACACTCTACTAAATATAATATATATATATATATATATATATATATATATATATATATATATAATGTATATACATAAAAACATATAACCCAGCTGTCATCATAAAGTAATTTAAAACTTACATGGACCTCGTAGAGGTAATAGAATGAAAACTATTTTTATTTTTCTTCTGTAGAGAAGATAAGAGAAAATGGTATACTTGAAGCTATATTTCAGTTATATCTGATTCTAAGACATTAGTGTTGTTTATTTGACATAGTTGTCGGTTGTTACGTGTATTTCTCTGTAAACACAACACAAATATATAGGATCTTTTTCCCTAAAAAACAACATTTGTATGAATTCTGTATTTTGTACACTGTACGGTTGGTCGGTGGTTGCAGCTTGAATGAATGTTTAACAAAAACAAAAAATATATATAATTTTAATGATAAATAAACAAAGTATTAAAAATCACAGATACACACACACACAGACAAACTAATGCAATAAATCAAATAAGTTCGTTCGTAATGAATTTTTGTTGACGATATAATAAACAAGAAAACTTCTACCACACACAGATTCATCGTATAGGATAGGCGATACTGTGTGTATAAGTGCCACAATATTTTGTTTTATAACACTCAAAATAACATTTTTTTGTTTGCTGTTTAAGCCGCGTTTACACCGGAGTTAATAACACGTGTTTCTAACATTTGTTGATAACATTTAAATAAATAATAGTTTAACAAAACTAAAAAAACACGCTTTTATAGAAAATCCAACTAAAAAATAGAAAATAAAATTTAATAAATTTGGATTAAGAAAAGTGTAAATAACAAACAAATGTATATTAATGGAAAAAAGCGTGGGGTGCATAGTGTCAATAGTTATTCCATTAATATACATATGTTTCTTATTTACACTTTTCTTAATCCAAATTTATTAAATTTTATTTTCTATTTTTTAGTTGCATTTTCTATAAAAGCGTGTTTTTTAAGTTTTTTTAAACTATTATTTATTTTTCATTGTTTGGTTGAATTTTCTATAAAAGCGTGTTTTTTAGTTTTTTAAACTATAATTTTTTAAACTATTATTTATTTTTTCAATACTTTTCAATAAGTATTTTCAATCAGGGACTTTTCAGAAGTTTCACTTCTACCGTGTGTGACTTGCACAAACACACATTTTTTTTTTAAGTCAGTAACTTATCTGGGAAATTGATGAATCCTGGCTAATCTAATCAGGATAATCGGATATTTTAATCGAATTATTGCATTGTCATCGGTCTATGACAGGTGTGCAAAGTTCGAATTAAATCTTATCGTTCAAAGTAGGAGAAAATCGAGCCCAAAAGGGTCGGTTACATACATAAATACATACAAACATACGTACAGGTGAAACTAATAAAAAGCGTATAAAAACAGTCCTGACTTCATTTGATGTTAGCAACAAAAATCCCTTGTTAATAACACGAATTTTGTTACCCACCAAGAGTCGGTAACATTCTTTGATCTTCCCAGAATGTTGACAACATTTGTTATTAACAAATGTTACTGCACATTTTGGATGTTGGTAACATTCCTCCCTTCACGCCGCGTTCCGCAACAGGTCCTGCCATTTCAGTTGAGCCAGGCGAGTAGACTAGTTTGTTTTTGTATTTTGAATACAGTATTTGATCTAGTTGTTTGTATTTACTGTACTGTGCTCACAAATCACAATGGAAATGTTACAAAACTCCAACAGAGTGGAGTAGGGAAATAATATTGTAACTTATTTATCTATATCAAGTATTCAAAATCACAACTGGTCATTCGTAGAAAATTTTTGAAGCTTACTTTCAACCCAACAAAGGATCGACGTCATAATCTTGAAAGTCTTTTAGCATGTCACTTCCATTATATCTAGCTCTTGCCTTCAGAGAAGGCTTAACTCTCTGCCTTCAGAGAAGGCTTAAGAATATTCTAGGTGTCCTCTGGTTCGCCAAAAAAAACACAGGCAGTTGCAGCAAGAACCGCGTCCTCCACTCTCGACATTCTCGAGGAAACTGACGTGACAAAATGTTGATAACAAAGCTTAAAGAAAAAACCAAATGTTAATAACATTTTGTTAATAATTTTTGTTATTAACCTGTGTTTCGAACAAAAAGTTGATATCATTTGTTACTAACTCCGATGTAAACGCGGCTTTACAAGCAATATGAGAAATATTTATTTGAAACTTTTTACAAAAACAAAAGCTCAATTATAAAATACATGAAATCATGTTATGTGGGTACATATTAGTGTTGCACGTATCAAGGATATAATAGAAAATAATCAGCAGCTTGAATATACGGTTTGGAAGAAAGTTCACGTCTATACTTTTAATTCATTATACAATAAACCCTATTTTGGCAAAATGGAAACCCGACTTTAAAAATCAAATATTCTATAACAAAAAATGCACTAAAAAGTAAAGAAATAATTGCATATTCTTGTGCCAATTTTGGTTCACCTAAACAAAACTTTTTAAATATATATGTACAATAGGGAATATGCATGAAAATTTTTTTTCACATTTATTTTCAGAATATGAAAATACTGTTAATACTGTAATAATATTTAAAAACGAAATTAAAATCCGACAAATATCAAGGAAGCTATAAGCTTTTAAAGATTATTATCTGTCTCTTTCTTGTAAAAATACTAAAAACGGAGTTTTACGTGTATTTTAAATGGTGAATGTGTAATATGACGTCACATAACATATCAAGAGGGCTATCACCCTCTTTGTCTAATCGGAAATTTCAATCATTCATATCTCGCTTATTTTTAAAGTTATTTAAAAAATAATTTTACCTTGATATTTGTCAAGTAAACATGCTTCAATTCAAGTAAAAAAAAATTTTCATGCATATTCCCTATTATTGTTATTTTTGGAGTCGGTGTCAGCATAGAAAAATTCACATAACTTTTGGACACCGCCTCCAAAAATAACAATAATTGTACATATATATTTAAAAATTTTTGCTTAGGTGAACTAAAATTTTGCCCCAATTTCTAGAACAATTATTTGTATGTTATAAATACATATTTCGACTACAAGTTAGTCATCATCAGTTTGAATTAGCTAATCGTAACTATCTCTGGGATATGAAGTCAGAGATATGTTGCTCGTTGCTAATTTAGTGCGTGCCGCAGCCGCAGTTGAACCCAGCGCATAACCTATTTGGTACAAAAACCTTGTTTTTTATCTACAAACATCCAATATATATTATGTTTAACTCAAAAAAATTATCGTACATCATTTATCTAATGTATGTTGGCTGAATATGCAACAAACTACACCCAAATGATGTATGATCTGTATTTATATATGGGGATGAATCTAATGAACCTAATCCACCTCCGTATTGAAATACAACGAAATGTTTAACGATCTGTTCTGGGCTTAGATGCAATATTAATTACATTTGATTGATGAGTATATTATATTGTGTAACTCTAAATACTCTGCATTTCCATAAAATATATGACATCAACATATTTTTATGATTTTCGATATCGGCATTTACAAACAAATTGTGACTAACGACTTTCAAATGATAATGGTTCATTTTGATATTACATTCTTGGAGGGAGCATTATGTTTTTTTAAGTAATAATAGGGATAGATGTATTAACTTTTAAACAATTGACAATGCTTAAGACCTTACTGATAATCCTATAAAATATAACATATGAAATGAAAAATTTTAAAATTTAAAATATCATAGCTCGTAAACTAGTTCTGTTTAAAATTTATATGTTTTTTTTTTGGGGATAAATGAAGTATATTCTGTGAATTTCGAACGATATTGAATTGATAGAAAATAGTTACAGGTGTCTGTAAACAGCGAGTTCTTTAAAGTTTATTGAATTGTAAGGCCATATATCATTGGGAAAGAGAAATTGTTGAAAGAGAAAAGCCAAAAATCTGTCGTTATGGAGACGGAAGCTTAAGTTTTGGGAAATAAAAAAATTTAAATTTGTAAAAATTCGGTCGCTTGATTTGGACAAATGAATCTTAAATTTGTGGATATTTTTCTGCTTTAATTTTGACACTGATTAACCTCTGGAAGCAATAGAACTATTAACTGGATAAATAAGCCAAAGTAGATATCTGTAGTGGACTCGCTACTAAATCTCAATATACTTTCAAATTTAAATACCTTTGCGGAATCACTACATATGCCCCTTAGTATTTAGGTAACTACATGTTGTTACCTCAGAAACTATCAACAAACTGTATTTGACATTATTTATTAGGAAAAATAAAGTTTGATTTGAATCCTAAAATTCTGTCAATTAAATCATTGTAGAAATAGGTTCTAGGTAATTGGAATCATCTTACTTCGACTCCAACATATCAATAAAAAATATCTTTAGGAAAAATAAGACATTGTTTAGAATTCTACAAAAACTGCTGAACTGAGATTGTTCAAAATGAGAAAAATTTTGCTGAATCAGTGGTTTAATTAAAGGCTGAGAAGTGCCCTGATTTTTGTTCGAGCAAATGAATATTTTTTTCTAGAGTTACTATGAAGACGGAAGTCTAAGTTTTTAATTACTGGCTAAATATATATTATAAATTATTTACATCTTTATTTGAGTGAACAGTGTACTTTCAAAATAGTGCTTAAATAAAGACGTTTTTATGTCTTTATCTATGTTTTTCCCTGCAACCATGTTGATATTTATACTTTCTCTTAGATGTTGTTTGTACCCATATGATTTTCAATAGTACAAGATATCATATTTTACTTCACGTAGATAATTTAAGAAATTGTGTTTTCTCTTTTATTCTTTCGTATACAACTGTTCGATTGTCATCACATGATAACATGCCAGGGTTCCAGTCGGTTCTATTAAAAAACAGCATAAAATCGCATGTGGTAGACCACTAATATACGGAACATTTTAATACATATTTACTACAATATATTTATTATATTAAATTGAATAAAACATCTTCAAAAATCTTAATAGTTATTGAATTTTTACAATATTTTTACTATTTCTCTAAATTTGATGACTTTGTGTAGTAACCCGTTTTTGGAGAAATAAGATTTTCCCTCTCTATACGAACGTAAACTGACATCTGTACTCTGTTTTTTTTTCGTTCACCCAGTTTGTTCTTCGTTTTTCACCTCTAGCGCAACCTTTGTATTAATTGCGTTTTTTGGCATCCATAGGGTGGGCCAAAAGTCACACCAAGGGTTTCCAAGGGATTCAAAGTTGTTAGTTGTATAACGGCATCTTTTTTATTACGAAATTCGAAGGTTAATTGTTCTACCACACCGATCCAAAATGGCCCAAATGCGATCCATTGGCCCATTGTATCCCTGGGTGATTTTTGGCCCACCCTGGATGAGCACACTAAATCAAATTAATTAACTTAATTAATTGATTTGTTAGATAAGCCAAATTACCTGATTAAACTAACATAGACAAACTAACGCGTTGTAGAGAGCGTGTTTCCGAAAATAGTCACAATTATTACATACTTTTACGAAAATCTGGAATAATAGGGAATATGCATGAAAATTTTTTTTCACATTTATTTTCAGAATATGAAAATACTGTTAATACTGTAATAATATTTAAAAACGAAATTAATATCCGACAAATATCAAGGAAGCTATAAGCTTTTAAAGATTATTATCTGTCTCTTTCTTGCAAAATTACTAAAAACGGAGTTTTACGTGTATTTTAAATGGTGAAAGTGTAATATGACGTCACATAACATATCAAGAGGGCTATCACCCTCTTTGTCTAATCGGGAATTTCAATCATTCATATCTCCCTTATTTTTAAAGTTATTTAAAAAGTAATTTAACCTTGATATTTGTCAAGTAAACATGCTTCAATTCAAGTGAAAAAAAATGTTCATGCATATTCCCTATTGTGTCATTTCGATTTGCAGAAGATATGTAGGGATCGAATATACCATTATGTGAAAATCAGTACATTCTTATAAAGATTATAAAATAAACAAAGAGAACTCTAGGTTTTTTTAAAATTAAATTTCAAAATTGAAAAATGTAGTTTTCAGGTATAATAAATCATTCAATTTTCATTAAATTTAGAGCTCGATTCCCTCACGTATCTCTGCTGTCGCTGCGTTCATTCCCCACCATTTCTTATTCCGTTAACGCGCTTCTCTAATTGGTTTAATTAATATCCAACGGTGGGTCAAGTGCAAAAATGTCCAAAGACTTTTCATTTTAGAATTTCATCCCCTATCCACCCTTTCAAAAAACTCATGACTTTTGACTCACTCTTTATATATATATATATATATATATATATATATATATATAAATATGTATATATATAAACATCTACATAAATGTCTGTTTTTTATATTCTAAAGTTATATTAAACGAAATAAAATAGATTGAAAACATCAAAAATAATAATATCTAATTTTTTACTTGAAATACTTCTGTCAAAATAATATTTGTTGAAATGTTCTCTCCACAGGTTCTGACATTCTGTGTAGAACGACGCAAGATATTCAATTCGTTTACAAAAAAAAAAAAAAAAGAAAGAATTTATTTTGATTTATGGCATTAACAAAAATTATCACACTAGTAATATTTGTTATCCCGTGTCATGTCGATTTATGAAAAATTAAATTTTACACGTTATGCGTTTTTTTTTTTCAAATGAAAGCTTTTTATGTTCACAGCAAGACGATCATTAAAATATCGTTTAATAAAAACTAACTTATTTTCTAATTTTGCAAAGCTTTTTTTGTCGACAGATAGATAGATAGATTGTAGAGGCTACCATAAGGTCCATTGTGATGCCTACGGATGTGAGGATGTGAGTGGAGTGGAAGGAATTTTTGTGTATAGACTAGGAATTGGTAGGATATGCGGCTGCAGCCGACTATGATAGGAACTATGCCGATATTCATCTGGAGTTCGTGAAGGAAACTTTAGAAAACTCTCTCAAGCATAGACGGTTACTTCGTTCTTGTCCATACGCCGAAAGTTTAGTCAATTAACCGCCTCTTTTTTTATTTTTTCTTAATATATGACAAACTGCCGATGTCGGAATTCGAACCCATAACCTCCAAGTTTCCAAGTAAGCATACTGCGTAGACATAACGCCTTAGACCTTTCGGCTACTTGGACTGGTTTATTAACGATAAATTGAATCCTTAAGCACACGAATATCGAATGGAACAAAAGTTATGATGATCAAAATTGATTAGGTATTTAAGTTTGAAAGTAGACAAAATTTCGTCACGTAGAAGCTACGTAGATAAGCAAATTTCTTAGAGGAAGGAATTGCAATGAATATTGAATCAAGTTACCATGGTGACATAATTGTAATCTGCAATACTGTACCTGTTATATGTAAATTGCAAATATGTCAGGAAATATCAAAAAAATATGGTTTGGCAAAAAGCTGAATTTCTGTGATACCATTTAAGCATTTTCATACCCGGTATATAATATATACCAGGGTATATTTACTTTAGTTCCGTTTTTGTAACAGTTAAAAATATTGATGGCAGAAAAATAGTTTTGGTATAGGTGTTCATAAAATAACCAAATTAGTCCATTTCCGCAAATGTGTCTGTCTGTCCGTCCGTCAACACGATAACTCAGAAACGTAAAGAGATAGCGACCGGAAATTTTGAATGTTTGTTCTAAAGTAGTAAAAAGTAAGGTCATATTCGTGAATGGACAAAATCAGACCATGTCGGGGCAAAATGGGCAAAATTTCCTATCTTTGAAACCGTAAGAGATAGTACAAAAGTTTAAAGACAAAAAATGTTCCTTTTTAAAAATAAACAACATTTGTTTGAATAGTTTTTTTTCCATAAAACCTTGTTTTGAGATTTAAATTTTCACTCAATTAAGGTTGAAACCGTTTCCTTTTACTACCTTTGTTCCATAAACTTAAGGCTTTTCTATGACGTTAAAATATGTTATCGGACAAGGATACTTCTTCTAAATCCCTTTTTCTCCTTCCGATTTCAAGTTTTAGTGATGATCCTTATCCATATCCACTATAAGTATCGAAATTATACCACCGTTACAAAAAAGCTAAAATCTACTTTTCAAATTTTTTTAAATTGATTAACAAAATATTTACACACGCTACAGCTATCAAAATTGAAATTGACCCAGACCAGCTATAGACAGGAAATGAGCTATTCCTTTCTGCTTTCTAAATATGTGCACCATATGAGCAGATATTCAGGCAGCTCATATAATAAACGGGATGCATATTACATTTTAAAATGACAGTTTTTATGCAATGAAAAATAAAAATATGCATGATATACATAGTTGGAAAACTCTTGAAAAAAATCATTATTTTCTACGAAAACTGCTAGGTTAAAGAGAAACATGCAAATAGAAAAAGTATTTACTTTAATAATCTTCTCTCGTGTAACCTATATATGTGAGTACAGTTAAGGACGTTCTTGCATGTGTCAGGCTTGATAGTAGTTAAACATTTTTGTTTTTTTAGCGAATTTCCTCCAAAGGAAATGCAGCAATTGTTTTTGCACCATTGTTGGAATATCGTAAAAATTTCTTCAAATGTCTATCGATCCTACCTATCAGATGTTAAAAATCACTATCGCTAAACTAACTATTTATATATGTATATATATATATATATATATATATATATATATATATATATATATATATATATTTGTGTGTGTGTGTACTTTTATGTGAACTCTCTAGCGGTTATAGTTTTATTCTGGTTGGAATGAAATTTGGTATTTGAGGCGCTTTTGGTATTCTATTGGGTAAAAAAGGAAAGGATGGTTTAGAAGGAGGGGGAAACACAAAATTTGGTATATCTCCCTAAATATTAGAAAAATCGAAAAATTTATCAGGAGTTAAGTTGTAGGTACTAAGTTTTACTGTAATTTTGTTTCTTATCATTTTTCTGTTACACTAATATTTACAGAAATATTTACAATTAAAGATTGAAAGTTAAAATTCAAATTATCACTGTACACATTTTGGAGTTTGGAAAAATGATGAGGCAATGAATTATAACAAACTTGATTTTTTACAACTTTACTTGTTATACATATTTTATATTTTGTTTTCTTCTATCTTTATGTCTTCTTCTTTTATCTTCTATCAAACTTTTAACACAGCGTCTTATGGAAAACATAATTTTTTTGTACTTAAAATTATAATAACTATATTATTAAAGTAGCCACCATAATAAATAATGTTTATAAATATTCTTTGAAATATGCAGTTTATAATATTTGCAATACATACATAAATAGTGTTGACGAACGTTTGAATTAATTATTAAATAAAATTAAAACTGTTTTGTTAGGTTAGGTTTTTGCCACCATATTTTGAAAACTGGCGACAGCGCACAGTAAACTAATATACACATAAATATGCACATAAACACCATCAAATTAAGATCTGTCAAATCAATTTCTAATTTACATTAATTGATATTTTACAGTAAATACTTTTAAAGTATTTAGGACAAATAAAAAAAGGTTGAAATCTTTTTTAAAATCCTAAATAAATTTTATTAAAGATAGTACTCATTTGACTCAAGCGTAGCACATGAACGTCCTTAAAGACAATGCAATTGAACAGTTTTTTAGTTATAAGTAGTATTACATGTAATATTGCATTTTAATATGTAATATTATATACTATGTAAACAGTAATACGTGTACGCCTATGCTATGACTTACTGGTTCATAAATATTGCATTCTTTAGTGTATGTGAAGAATTCGAAAGATATGTGAAGTATTCGTGTCTTTAAGAGGCAGTTTATTGTATATCATAAATATAATAAATTTTTGTTGGCCAACACTTCTTCATTATAGTATGAATAATCGCTTATTAAAAAATATTTTCTCATGTCTTAATTTATATCTATATAAATAAAAATTAAATGCTGTTCGTTGGCATGCGCATCTCTTGAGAACGGCTGGACCGATTTGTCTTTTTTTTTTTAAATGGTCGTTATAGTACGAATAAGGTTTTAAGGGAAAGAAAAATTGGAAAAGATGCCCGAAAAATTGGAAAATTCGAAAAAAACTCAAAGTGATTATTTCTATGGGACTTTTGTATGATTTTTTATGCTCACTTCTTTAAAATAACTTGCAAAGTCGATAATTGTCTCTTAGACACCCACGCCTTCCAGGGGGTGTGAAAATATCTAACTTTAAAACTGTAAGCGATAGAAAAAAATTTCAAAGACAAAAAATGCCCATCGTTAAAAGTAAATAACTTGCCAAGTCAATCATTGTCCCCTACAAACCCACTCCCACCAGGAGGTATGAAAATATCTAACTTTAAAACCATAAGAGATGAAATCAATACAAAGCTAAAAAATGTTCCTTTTTGAAAAATAAACATTGAGGTATCATGTTGACAGATTATGATGGACAGGTATGATGGACAGACATATTTGCGAAAAGGGACTAATTAGGTCATTTTATGAACACCAATACCAACATTTTTTTTCAACGATCACTATTTTCAATCGTTACAAAAACGGAACTAAACTTAATTTACCCTGGTATATATTTTATACCGGGTATAAAACTTATATATATAGCCGGGTATATATAGCGCCATATTAAGGTTGTGTACCTATTTTATATATCTTACATAAATTTTACCTCAATTCATTTCTCATAACATTAAAAAATCATACAACCTTGTGTGGTTAGAATATATATATATATATATATTGTTCGCCTACAAGGGAAAAAGCAATTTTAAAAAAGAAAATAGCTATTTTGTATGTTTCAAATAAAACAAATGGCCATTAAACAAATTCACAAAAATCAATTGTGCTCTTTATATATAAATATATATGTATATATATATATATATATATATATATATATATATATATATATATATATATATATATATATATATATATTTATACACTTTATAGTGTATATATTCACATTTAGTAGCAAAAACATTACAAATTATTTTCAACAATGTATTAATCATAAAATAAAATATTCACTAAAGGCTTGGTAATAAAAATAAAAAGGAGTAAAATGTATATTTTACGACTATAATGATGGAAAGCATAGCATAGGACGAACGCCATTGGTATAGGTTGGTTGGTTGTTTGCCTCCTGCCATCATCATCATGCAAATAGAATCAACAGGTAAGAAAAGAAAATATAGGAATAAAATTTGTTAAAAGAAAGAAAATAATATTAAATTTAAATCAAAGAATTAAAATGCAAAACATATAATATTCCGAATACTTTGAATGATGATTAACAACGACAAGAGATCATCCATCTGCTCTAACAGTAAAATATAACGATAAAGAAATCTCAAGGGTATGGTGAATTTTTTATAAAATTGGACAATATTTTTTTATATACTTTATTTGTATGTTTTCTTAATGAAATTGCTTTTTTCATGAGAATGATTGTCCATTTTATGTAAAGTAACGCTATATAATACAAAAAAATATATATATTTTGTAGATACAAAATTATATTCATCTCGCTAGCTTTGTTTGCGCATAAACAAAGTAATTTTATAAATTATAAACTCTTCTGCTGTAGGTATAACCGTATAAACAGACACTGACAATTCCACACACAAAAAAAATGGTTTAAATTTTTTATTGTCCGTATATATTTACTATTTGTAAAATACATTACGAAATTTATTCGTCTAACCAGTTGTGTTAAGCCAGCCGCTTAAAATGAACAGGTTTTTTTTTGTCATTCTAGTATTCCGCAATGTTTATTGAAACTTAAGGAAGAACTGGAGGTACTATGGTCCCAAAATGTTGATGACATTATTTAAAATTTTATAATTTATTTGTACCTTATTGAATCGGTTTTCATAAGAATGCTTTGGATAAAAGTGGTTCATTAGAAATGTAGTAATAACTTGTATTCGAAGAAATGTTTTTCGAAAACCGAAGGAGTATGGCACAAATTAACTACAAAATTTAAATAAGTTTCTATTAAAAAAAACATTTTTTAAAACAAACTTTTTATAGTAAAACCATTTTTCTACAACTTTACTTCTTATGTCTTTTTCGATTTTTCAATAGTAAGATAGATATACCAAATTTTGTGTTTCCCTCTTCCTCTGAGTCAACTCCGTAGGATAAGAGGAAGTGTCTATTGCATTTGTCTATTTATTTGTTTGTTTGTTCGAGTATCACGCAAAAACTATTGGACCGATTTTGATGATACATTTTTTAAAAGCTTATGTTTACACTTTGAGACAGTATTTTAACTCGTTACGAGAGATAAAATTTGAAAATATTTAAAGTAGTGGAAGCGGTGGGAAATAATATTGAGGCTTTTAGTCTTAAAATGACGAGAGCTGGAGATATATCAATAACACGCTAGCGATGCCGCGGGTATGAGCTAGTTCTATATATGAATATAATATATATATAGGTGACTGCATTTTGTGAATCGGTGAATGCGATCAAATCGGTGAACATTTGAAACCGTACGAGATAAAAGAAAAGTTTGAAAATAAACAACTTTTGTTGGTAGCTTCTTTTTTCATAAACTGAACGGTTTGCCCCAAGTTATACAACATCTTCTTTAACTGTTCATTGCAGAAGCATGTGTGTACTTTATATATATTATAGTACAGGCTAAAAAAGTCTCGTGTGAGTATACCACACAACCTTTATATACAATATATAGTATTACTATCTGTTTCCCGCGAATTCGTCCGCAATTATATGAAAGCTAAATAAATATGTATTGAAAATAATAATAATCATGGTTTTTCTTCCGACTTACTTTACAAATATCAATATTTAAGGCTAACTAAGAATTGCAGCGTAATGCTAGATAGCCTATAGCCTTTCCTCATGAATATGACTATCATACACAAAAAGAATTTTTCAAATCCGACTAGCAGTTCCAGAGATTAGCGCATTCAAACAAACAAAAAAACTCTTCAGCAATATTATGTTAGTATAGATATTGTATATAAGTTGTATAGCGGCTCAAGACATTTACTTATTATTGCTGAAGGCATGTAAAATAAATTACTTATAAAACAAGGGGCGATTGTTTTGAGACATTCGGTGTGGAAATCATGAGAGACAGTTATGTGCACCACATATGTACTTTCTCTTCTACAATACAGTATATACTTTTATCCTATATGGTTATAAAAAATACCCATAAAATTATATACTGATGTTATTTTAAGGAAGGAAAAAATTAACTCCAACTGGTTTATTTTTTAATTAAAAATATGTATTAATAATAATTAATCTGTTATTTTTATGCTTATAAACAAAAATATTAATTTATATAAAATCTTTTTGTTTATATTGGTATTATTATTATGATGGCAACACACACAACACACAACATGATGATAAATAAATTCTGAACATACAGTGAAATATCAATAAAAAGTTAGTTAAATAGAATTACGTAGAAGTGAACGTGGGCGGCTTAAAGGGGTTGTCCTGAATTAAAATGTCAGAAAAAAAGGTTTTTAATTGCTTACATCGATAGATAAACTATTTAAGAATATGTTTACAAGGACTGTTATATGGACCGGGAATAGCTGAAGAGCCAGATTGTCAGCGTAAGTAACAAAAAATTAATATTTTCTATTATTTTCAGCTAAAAAAACTAAACGACTTATTCAATTCAATCAAAGTTTTTTTTCTTCAGTATTGAATTCTATTTGGTTCAATTAAATAAGTCGTTTATTTTTTTAGCTATCACGTCCGTCAATCTAGAAAAATCGTGAAAATAAAAACTGGAGAAAACTTGTTTCAAAATTTCCAATAGGAAGAAATATCAATTTTTAGTTACTTACGCTCACGTTTTTTTTTTGACATTTTAATTCAGGGACAACCTCTTAAATAAAACGCAGTTTATAAATATCACAATTCTTTGTACTTATTAAATTGAATTAAGATGCGAGTAAGATTCCAGATGAAGTTATATATTATAGATTATATAAATACGTACTTATTACATAACTCGACAATACAGGGTATCCACCTAAAACGGTATCTTTACGTTCTCCTGATTTAAATCCATTGGATTATTTTCTATGGGTTCATCTTAAATTAGTAGTTTACCTGACATCGCTAGAAAATGACGTTCAACTATGGGCACGTTTCCACGAATCAACAAATACTCTTAGAGGTGACGGGAAAATTATTCAAAGAGTTCAGTTTAATTTTCTTCGAGGTGCAAATCTTTGTACACGTGTGAATGATGGACATTTTCGACACTTCGAACAATTATTATGATGTCGTTGTTGCGTGTTTTTGTACAAAAATTTGAATAATGGCTATAGTACCTGAAATCTAATAAGAAAATCGCTGTGTGAAAGAAACGAGAATGAATGCTGTTGTTGAAAAGTGTTATTTTTATCTAAAAAATATCGGGAACATATTATAAATAATTTTTTCTTAATTTTATCTTTGTGTCGAAATTGCTGCTGCCAATGAATAAAATCCCAAAATTTTGAGTAAACCGTAAGAGTAATCGACTTTTATAGAGAGTACCTTTTTTGAAGTAAAGAACATATACCTAAATAAATGTCGTACCTAAAATCCTTTGTTTCCATGAGCGTAGAAATTGATGGTGGTTGAATTATCAAAATCCCCAGTTTCTACACCGGCATGTATTGTTATGACCCAAATTTTATGGATTGTTTTGAATATCACCATACCCAATTTTGTCAAATTGGCACAACCCATTCTAATTTAAAACAGTCAAAAAAAACTAATTAAAAACTGAAAATTTAAGAGCGTCCAGCACCCAATCGGCGCATCTGTTACTGGGAAAAATTTAGCTCAATCGTCTTGTGTTAAGTTATCGCATATTTGCGTTGTAAAGACCTTTTAGAGCCACCCTGTAAATTCTATAGAAGAGCTGTACATCGTAGGATTGAATGGTTGAGGAAATTAATCCTATATTTATAACCAAGATTTAATAATAACTTTCAGATACGGAAACTAGTTCAAGTAATCAAGTAGTAATAATAAGTTTATTGTTTATAAGGGAGCATAAGGGGATTTTAATACTGACCTCTCGATACAATATAATAATGAAATATAGGGTCAATTAATCTCACATCAACCAATTTTCGAATAAATGGTTGCTGATAAACCTTTTTTTTTCATACACGAAGTTTTACTAAATTTAATTATGCATTTATTCAACTTTCAGATGCTCAATTTTTTAAGCATTTTAATCCACTCATTTCGTTAAGATGCTTACCACTGAATTTTTCAAAAATTTGAGACAAATTTCTTAGCTTCTTTATATCTGAAAATATTGATACGAAACCCAGATTAAACAAAAATAATAATACAAATATTAGATTTCTACCTTCCATTTTTATCTAGATACCGATTTCAGGGTGTAATACTCCTTGCAAAAGTTTTAAACTTGAGATTGTCGATTAAGGATTTCATGACAAAATTGGCAAAACCTAATACTTATAGAATCACATCGGTGTCTGTCAATCTGCCTGCCATAGACTTCTTTCTCGGAGATTATTTCTCGAAAATGATATAAATTTCGCATAGCTGTAACATGCATCTAACTATATGTAGTAGTCGTAGTGGAGGGAGGCCAAAGCCTGGCAAGAAGGCTTTTCTAGATCTTTTTTACCGACCCCTCATATACCCAACCTCTCAATATCTTCTTCTAACCTCTACCACACCGGATTCGTTTCCTCTAGCACTGTGTTTGTTGTCGAACATACCCGCTTTCTTTGAGAATAACAGGACTGAACTCCACGTCATTTGTTTTACTTCAGATTTCCCAATTTTGGTTGAGCCGTAGGCTAAGTTCCTCTTTCCGACTCTGTAAGACATTGTATCAGTAGGTAGAAAGGCGTATAATTAGCTTTTTTACAGTCCGGGCAGATCTCTAAGTCTTCCAACCTCATGAGGGATAGATAGATAGATTGTAGAGGCTGCCCTGGACGGGCTACACCTCAACCATAAGGTCCATTGTGATGCCTAAGGATGTGAGGATGTGAGTGGAGTGGAAGGAATTTTTGTGTATAGACCAGCCGACTATGATAGCCGGCTATGCCGATATTTATCTGGAGTTCGTGAAGGAAACTGCAGAAAACCTTCTCAAGCATCTTGTCCATACGCCGACAGTTTAGTCAATTAACCGCCCCCTTTTTTTTCTGAATAATTGACAAACTGCCGATGTCGGAATTCGAACTCATAACCTCCCAGTTTCCAAGTCATACTGCGCAGGCATAACACCTTAGACCGCTCGGCCACTTGGACTGGTAACTCATGAGGAATAGATTATTTTTGAGTCTGCAGTGACGAGTAAGCATTCCAACCAGAAGATGTATCTTTTACCGGTTTTGCCAATATCCCAGGCTGACTTTGCGATCACCATGAGGTTTAAAATTGGAATTTCTTGTCTTTTATGGGAAGGGTTAGGTTGTGGCGGTTCAAAAGATCGTTACAAAAAACGTGACATATAATTTAAAATTTCACTCCTCATATAAAATCTTTTATAGTCTCGTTTTAGATGTTTTCACATAAATAGTAAATTATTTCCTAAGAAACAGCATTTGATAATTGTTAATTTAAAGGTTGCTGAAATAACTTTTTCATAGATAAAAACAATCAAAAATCCAAATCCAAAATTCATCAAATATTTACTAGATAATTTTATCATTCACAGGAACATTACAATGTAGTAGGGGGGAAAATACATATCTACTCATAATTACTAATTAATTTCAGGATAATATTAATTTTGATTACGAAATTGTTTGTACATTTTCCTTTGCATTAATATTTGATGCTGTACAAAAATCATTTTTGCAGGTTATGTGCTTTTAATATAAAATTAATTATAAAAATGTTTTCATATTCGTGTTTCACTGTAAATATATATATATATATATATATATATATATATATATATATATATATATATATATATTTATATTGTATATTTACATTAAGTGCCGTTTGTGCCAGCATGTAAAAACAACCGAGGGTGTGAAAAGGCATTAGAGCCTTAAAATTACGAATAACAGTTATTTAAACATTATATGAATAATAAATAGAAAATTTTAAAATATTAAAAAATAAAAATTATATATTTATCAGCCCATGTACTCGATAGAGATTAAAGTTTTTGAGTATGTATCGTCGTGTCGTGTATTAGGATTAATGCCTTTTAGCAAAAAATAACGAACTGGTAAAGAGAGGTATTTAATATTATAAAGAATGAATTTGATTTTTTCCTCCTTCTTCAGCTCTCTCTAGATAGATACAAAATATTTTAAACCTTGTAAATTTTATATGAAATATTAATAACACAAACAAACAGAAAAAAAAAAAACAACTTTAATTAAAACATTCTTCTCTGACTCTCTGCGAGTATTATCATTTTTTGTTTAAAATTTATATTTAAACAAAAAGTGTACAGAGCCTTTTCGTTTCACTTTTCTCCAACATTCTTTTCCCTCAAGCCTCTGACAAAAAATAATGAGTTTTCACGACCGATTTTTTTTAATGTTTGGAATAATGAGCACAGACCTTTTCTTTCGATCGACGAATTATATTATAATGGAAACATTCTTCTATATATTTTAGTGGAAGGAAATATTTAAAACGTTATATTTACATATGCGGATCATTCATATACTCTAACCAACCCATATATATATATATATATATATATATATATATATATATATATATATATATATATATAGGGTGAGTCGAATCAGGTGGATAATAACACACACCTCCACTTCCTTTTTCAACAACATCCAATAGAAATCGATATACTGAAACTTTTTTGGATATTGTTTAGGGCGGGGGGGGGCTAAGAAAAGCTTAACTTCAAATTGTCGACCAAGATTTCCTATGTGTATTCTCTGCCATCTTGAAAAAATCGATTTCTATTGGATGTTATTGAAAAAAGATAGAATCGTGGAAGGAAGTCGAGGTGTGTGCTGATTTGAAATTATTTTTTATCCACGTGGTTCGACTCACCCTGTATATATGTAATATATATATATTCAAATATGAATATTAATAATTTTCTAGGATAAATATGTTTATAAAAATATACAAAATACACGCTATAAATTTAAAAAATAAAGCGTTCAATTAATTTTACTACCTTTTTAAAATAAATTCTACATATAATATGAAAATAATTTAAAAAAAAACAAACATGAATGACAAGATTTTTATATTTGCAATTTGTATAGTTCAAAATCATAAAAGCATTTACACAGCCAATATGAGGCGTACTATTATAGTAGTATTTAGGCGAATTAATTAGAATTCTAATATGCTCAATTGTTTTTCGTACCACACCCGATCAAAAATATTTCAAAACGTATAAAAATGGCTGTACAAAAAAAAGTCATAGAAAAAAATAGTGAAAATAACAACCAACTGAATAAATTGCTGAAATACCCGGTATATACTGAAATTATGAGAATGAGCTACGTTATAAGTAGCTTCGTTTTGACAAGATGCCCAACTTTTTTAATTGTAAAATTTTGGAAAACGGTATCGAAATTTTCTGAAAACCGTTAAACATTGAGGATGGGAGACTTGGAGTCCATTCCATTGAATTTGTAGGACGAAAATTTGTCCTCGTTCTTCACTTGATTATGGTAAAATTATACGAGTTTCCCATCCTCAAGGTTCAACGGCTTCTAAAAAATTTTGATAACGCAAAATTTTATATTTAAAAAAAGTTGGGCGTCTTACCAAAACCAAGCTACTTACAAAGTACCAGCTTGATGCTCATCATCCTAAAAAAAGAGGAATCTCTTACGGTTTCAAAGATACGCTGTTTTGCCCACTTTGCCCAAACATGGTTCGATTTCGCCCCTTGAACTTGAACTTACTTTTATGCTCTAGAACGCATACACAAAATTTAAGTTCTTTCTTTTTGCTTTTGAGTTATCGTGTGTGACAGACAGACACCCGTTACAAAGTCGGACCAACTTAGGACCAACGCACACCAAAAGAGCAAAACTGCTTTAAACAGTGTTAGTCAGCCTAACACTGTTTTGTTAAAATAGAACAATGGAAGTTACATTGCATACGCACACTGAGAAAAAACGTTTTGTTTTGACTAATGTAATTTTCTATGTTTTTAACAAAACAGTGTTAGGCTTATTAACACTGTTTAAAGCAGTTTTGCTCCTTTGGTGTGCGTTGGCACTTAATAGACTCTGGTATATCTTATATACCGGGTATAAGAAGAGGGAATGTCAAGGATTCGAAAATGTTTTGTCATTATTAGCATGTTTTTTTACAACTCACTTTCTCTATCAGGATAGAATATTGCAAGTCGATTTTGAACCACTTACCGACATCCATTTGTGCTAAAATTTAAGACGTATTTCTGATGAGACTACAAATAATATGGTACCGAAATTCGTAAATATTCACTGAAATAACAAATTTTTGTAGGAAGCAACGGACGAACAGACACATGTGGGGAAATAGACTAATCAGGTCATTTAATAAACACCTATACCAAAATATTTTTTCTTCGATCCATATTTTCAACCGTTACAAAAACGGAACTAAACTTAATATAACCTTGTATACAATATGTCTATTAACATAGACCCAATAGGAACATTGTGTAGTGCATCTATCACTGTCCATTTGCAGCGCACCATGATTTGGTGCACTCTACACCCAAATTCACAGACATTGTAGAGTGCGGTTTCGGTGGAACAAGGCTATCCACATCATCGCTCACTGAGCACAGACAGTGATGTACATATCACTGTCTGTATACATATCAATGAATACATATTCTACATTCTGCATTCTACAAATGTCTGTGAGTAACAGAGTGCACCGCATCATGGTGCGCTGTATACGGACAGCGATAAATACATACATTGCTTCCAGATTGGGTGTAGTTTAAAAAACACACTGTAAATTGTATACCGAGTATAATAAATGATGCAACTATTCAGATTATATAAAAGTAGCATTCTTTCTTGTAAAATTGATTTATTCATTCAGTTTTCGAAAAAAACTGAGCTGCTGAGCTCAATAAGTGCTTATAATCTATTAGAAATACTAATAGATAGAAAATATTTATTCTTATATAATTCTATTTTATCTATTAAAGAGTCATGTTCGAGTAAAATATTTAAGAGATTATTTCTTCTTATTTTTTGTTGCTCACAATTTTTACTAAAGCCATGATAGAAAATAGTAGATGAATTATTATTTAAAATATTCACTTATTCGACGTGAGATTATATACAGATACATTGTTATCGCACACTCAGATACACAGCGAACGTAATATTATTGAATATAGGTACTTAGAATTTTCTCGTTCTTATTCCACTGTTCTTATTCAACTGTTTGCTTATGTAGGTGAGAAAAACATACTGTTACAGTTCATTCAGAGCCTCTATAGTAAGGGAAATAATATTACTTATAAATCACAATTCTTAGAATTCAAAAATAAAATATAAATGAATTCGGGGAAATAAGTAAAACATTGATTTTTGTATATTTTAATGTCTGACGTTTTAAGAATTCTAACTAAAATATCTCAAACATAAAGTAGCTAAAATATTGAACTTTGCTTTTATATAAATTAAGGAATTTATTTATATAAACAAGTTTATTTTATATAAAAAAGGAATGAATAAAATTTAGAGTTTAATAAAATTTAGAGGGTTATCAATTCGTGTGAATTTTTTTTATTTTTATAATGTTTGTCACCATAGAGCTCCGTCATTTATTAACCGATTTAGACATTTTTGTATTGGTTTTAAGGGTGTGTTTTCAGATTGGTCCCATTGTCTTGGTCAAATTGCATTCTGATGAGGGAATCCCATGGAAATCGAGGAAAATCCTCATTTTATATGTATGATAACCGAAAATTTTTTGTTTTTTTGAAAGGGTATACTCATTTATAATGGAAAAATAAGAAACTTAAAAACCGACTCAAAAAAAAAATTTGTACAAAAAAAAAACAAAACGCATGTCTAGAAATCTGCTATGAAAATGACTCCAAAAAAGGAAAACGGATCAAAAAAATGTGCTATGAAAAAATGCACTAAAAAGTAAAAAATAATTGCGTTAATTATTTACTTCAATTTACTTAATAAATATCCATTTTTTTTCAAATCAAATATTTTTATTTTTGGAATTTGGTGACAGCCGCATTTACTGCCTTGTTGTCGATTATGAAATGCTTTGTAGTTAAAGTGAAATTAAATGTTAGTTAACCTTTGCTGGCACCAACTCCAAAAATAAAAATATTTGATTTAAAAAAAATGGATATTTATAAGTAAATTGAAGTAAATAATTAATGCAATTATTTTTTACTTTTTAGTGCATTTTATCATAGCAGATTTTTTTAGATCCTTTTTGCAGCCGGGTTTTATTTTTTTGTAAAAAAATTTTATTGCAATATGATCTAAAAAATGCAAAATAATTTAATATAAAATTGAATAAAGAGATTAACAATAAAATTAACTATATAATGTAAACAAAAGCATAGGGTGCTCTTTACTTAATCTTGTAGAGCCATTATGAAGACGTAAGTAGAGAGCACCCCATGCTTTTATTTAAGTAAATTTTGTTGTAAATCTCTTTATTCTATTATATTTTAAATTATTTTGCATTGCATGTTGCAAAGCATGTTTTTTTAGTTTCCTTAAACTCGAAACTATATTTTTTGTTTTTTATTCTTTAAACAAAATTATTTTTTGTATTATAGTTTCATTCCTCATTATTCCCACGAGTGAATCTAATTCTTAACAAAGAAAGTAAATATCGAATTATTTTTTTCTAAATTTTAACAGTTGAAAATGTCATTTTTTTATTAAAATTTTGTTGATGACACTTCTATAGAAACTTTAAACAATCTCACTATATATACTTTCATATATAAGTAAGAGATTTGTATTTTGGCTATTAATAAATAAAAATTTTTATTTATTTATTTTTTTAACCTTTTTTTTAAATATTATTGTATTGTCATCAGTTTTTAATACATCTGCAATATAACAATTAAATGATTCCATTACATACATACATACTTAGATACATAGAAGCCAAGCTAATAAAAGCATTTCAAAAATAAACTTTAAGTACAAATAGTTTAACTAAAACTATGCCAAATCACTTATTAAAAGGATATTCGATAAAATCGAGTTATCCCAAAAAAATGCTAAAAAATGTACTACTGCCAATTTAGAGATTTCAACTGTTGCTTTTCTACAGAGAGAGACCAATGTAAAAACATGAACAAGATTTATATTTTTGGTCATTACCATTAAAATCTCGATTTTTCATTTTTATATATTACGATGTGGGCCAAGTATATAGAGAAATAAAAATACACACTAGAGATAAGGGAATGCATGAAAACCGTAAAAATTCACTAAAGAAAAACTATTTGACAAACCATACAAATTTGAACAAAATGAAAATACAAATTTTTAGCAATAAAACATAATCCCAAACAAATGAACATATGAACCTTTTTTTTTTGTTTGTTTGTTTGTTTGGTGATAATAACCAACCACCACCACAATCTTATGAAATATGGTGTAGAAATTACGGTACGATTTGTGAGCAATTAAGGTATGAAAAAAAAAATGTACATATATGTGTTGAATGTGTATACTCGTATGTATATACATGTAGCAACCAGCAGTCGTGGTATTTTTTAGTGAAGTTGCTAAAGCCCTGTTAAGCTGTTTACCTCTTTCACTCGCTCATATACAAACATTTATCACAAATTCGAATAACAACCACATTATTTAATATGCATATGTATACAGGGTGTCCAGAAGTAGCTGAGTACCGGTAGAGGATACGATTTCGGAACGAAAAATCCTGATACATTTTTTTATTAGACGCACCGTTAATTAATTATTAATTAATTAAGGAAACTAAGTTCAAACCAGAGTTGCAAAAAGTGCATTTTTTTGATAATTCATTTTTGATTTAATTATAAATTTTTGGAAAAATGTATTGCTTAAATTTTTCAAATTATTAATTCCTTGAAAAGTGCATTAAATAAATTTTTTATATTTTTTGAAAAATGTAATAAATAAATTGTTTTAATAATAAATTTAAAAAATAATGCGCAAATAAAAATTCGTTTAATTATTCGTTAAGTTTTCTCAAAAGTGTATTAATTAAATTATTTTATTGATTAATTTTTTTAATGATGCAATAATTAAATTTTTCAATAAAATAATTTTATTAATGGACTTTTGAGAAAACTTTATAATTTAACGAATTTAATTTGCGCATTTTTTTTAAATTTTTTTATTAAAACAATTTATTCATTACATTTTTCAAAAAATCAAAAAAATTTATTTAATGCACTTTTCAAGGAATTAATAATTTGAAAAATTTAAGCAATATATTTTTCCAAAAATTGATAATTAAATAAAAAATGAATTATAAAAAAATACACTTTTTGCAACTCTGGTTTCAAGCTAGTTTCCTTAATTAATAAATAATTAATTAACTACACTAATAAATAAATGTCTCAGGACTTTTTATTCCAAAACTGTACCCTCTACCTACCCGCTAATGGAACTTGACTACTTATGGCACCCTGTATTATATATATATATATATATATATATATATATATATATATATATATATATATATATATTTATATATATATATATATATATATTTATATATATATATTTATATATATATATATATATATATATATATATATATATATATATATATATATATATCCATGTATGTATATTCATATGTTATGCACAAATTGTTAAGTGGAGTGTTTTATAAAATGGCTAGATCTTTTAAGACATTCTGGGATGCCATATTTCCTGAATTTCCAATTTCGTGAAACGTTAACTATAACGATTTCTTAGAAATTTTGCAAACAACTGCTTTGCTTTGAGTGTATACATTATGACTCGCTCAAATATTTAATTTTAATTCATTATCTCGTAGGCAGGAAAGTAGTGATGCTGCGAAAACGAAACTTAGAATCCTGACTATCGATAAATGTTCGAGAGACTATAGAGACTATAGTACACTCTTTCAATCTCTATAGGATTGTAATCTGTAAAAATGTACCAATCACAAAAATGCAAATAATTTTTTGTGCTAATAATTTAATTTTTCGAATTCTTACAAAACATATCAAGCGACAAGTATTATCTAGTATTTTTACAAGATATTACCGGGACCGAGAACGAACCGTGATCGGCACTATAGTGTGGATCGACCCTAAAGCAGTTTTTAAAAAGCTTATGGTAAAAGTAGCAAGGACTTTTACCATTGATAGTTTGATAGAACTTACCATTGATAGAACACATTTCTGTTTAGCATTTTATAGTCTCATACTATGACGAACTATGCTGGTTACTCAAAAATAACTTGACTAACGAATAAATGGACTAGACACTGTTTTAAAGTGATAAATATATGATACACCTCCAACACTTGGGACCCTTTACCCAGAAAAAAAATATTTGTGACGCTTTAGATTTTATATCATAGAACCTATACGATTTTTTTTTTTGTGAGTTAAATTATTACATTTTCATACTGTTTGTTTTTATTCCGAGTATTATACTAAAATTTTATTGTACCAGTGTATATTTTCTTTACACACATGCGGGTAGATTGCGAATAATCACCAAATAAAAATATTGTTTTGACATGTCGTTATTAAAAAGCTGGGAAAAAAAATTTGTACCGCTTTTTCATTTTATTTACCTGAGTTTAATTCAAATAAATTGCTTTATTCAATTTTTAATAACATAATATATTTTACTTAAACAAATTTGTGAGCAAAATTTACTACCGAATTTTTTACCGACAATTGAGAGGTATTGTTTTCGGTGGAAAAAGTGGTGTTGTCGATTTAAATAGTCCCATAATGCCAAAATTAGTGTTTCATGAGGCACGAGGCGAGGCGAGGTTTTGGTATCACCTCGCCTCGCCTCGCTTTTTTAAATTTCAACCTCGCCTCGGCCGAGGCAGAATGTTGGCTAGCCTCGCCTCGCCTCGGTTGGGTTAGCTATCATACTCGGATCGCCTCGGCCGAGGAAAAATTTTCATTATGTTTTGAAGATAATATCTTTCAAATGGTGCCCATTGTTTGCTTTAACCTGACGTGCTCTTTCCAGAGCATTTTCCATAACTTGTCTTAAAATTTCAGATACCAACCCCCTCACTTCTTCTCGGATATTGGCCTTTAGCTCTTGGGATGGATCATGGCTTATTGGCATACACCTTACCCTTTAGGTAGCCCCAAAGAAAAAAAATCGGGAGCCGTTAAATCAGTTAAAATCAGAAAAATACGATATTATTCGATCGCAAAAATTTTCGCGTAGAGGAGCCATAGTTTGACGAGATGTGTGAGCTGTGGCTCCATCTTGATGGAACCACAATTCTGGATTGTTCTCTACCTCTGTCCTTAAAAAATTTTCATCTACAATTTCCTCAACACTTGCTTGCTTGCACCCGAGCAATGTTCACATCATCTTGAACTGCACGAGTCTTCCAGCGCGCGGAAGATCACAGACAGCCCGATGTGGCCGAAAACGCTGAACCAATGATTTATAACCATTTAAAATGACAAATTAAAAATTTATGTTTGGGGTAAACCCGAAACATAACATATTGAATTTCATTCTTAATATTATAAAAATGGAAGATTCATTATGAGTAAAGTTGTAGTAAATAAATTTTACTATAATTTATTATCCAAGCCAATTGGAATGGATTTATTCTATATTTTGAGGAAATTAGCTAAGTTGAATTTTTAGATTTAATTTCATTTTTAACCTTAACTACAATGTCCTCGAATTTCTTCAACTATTTGCAATATTACCATATTCGGTCTCAATCCATTGCCTCCTGCTGTATGGTCTCGAAAAAAAAAACGTAATTTGCAATAAAATGCTATGTGCTATTTTTCCAACATTTAATAACTAATTTTTATATGTTCGAATTGCTTGTTTTATAATATATAAGGAGCCCGCCATCCAACTGATATTCTAGAATGTCCTCAGAGATACAAAATGGTTGGGGCCACCTACCTACCATATTGAATCGCAATAAATATTGATAGTGTAAAATCCGTGTTTATAGTTAAACTGTTTATAGCCTGGATATATTTATATTATATATTTCTTATCTTATAATAGAGAGAGACAATACATTACAATGTCATCTCAGTCTTATAACTAGATACCAGTACAATGCGCAAACAAATAAAAATTTACATTTTATATATTCTCAACTTATTTAAAAGACAAAGGATATTTTGTTGTTGTTGTTGTTATTTATTGAGAGTGCATGGAATGATATATAAATCTTAAATATATAAATATATAAAAAAATATTTTTTATTTATTAGAAACGCAATTTAATTTTTTTAAGCGCCTTTTTGTTTTTTATATCTTTTTTCACAAATATAAGCTAAAAAAATAGGGTTGCCACTTCTCCAGCCGTTTTCAGCCGGAGACTCCGGTTTTTGAAACTTTACTCCGGTCTCCGGGCGATTAATGCATTCGCCGGACAAAAACCCAAACTTGAAAATGATTTGGTTTTTTTTAGTAAAATTCTTTCTATAAACTATTTTATAGATTATAGAAATTTTACTACCTTTTTTACGTACTCTCACCCAGCTTATGGAGAGTCGTTCGACTCCGTCGAGCCGTCTACGCTCACCTCTGGGCCATAGACAGTGATAAATGCCCACACAATGTTGCTATTGGGTCTATTTTAATTTACGTAGTGTATAGTTTTCGTATTATTTTGAAGAGGATACCTTATATTTTGACAATAATAATATCGAATCGTCTAGTAAAATATTTTTTTAATTTGTTTTTTTGTTCCCAACTCTATTACAACAAAATCTCGATCGAAAACAATAAAAAAATCTGAATTTAAGTACAAAATACAATTTGATGTAGAATAACATTACAGTGATGCAAAGCTTCTTTTGAATTGTGAGTGTGTAGAACCAATGAAAGAAATACTTTTTAATCGTTTTTTTTTTCAATTATAAAACAATTTATATTCATTCAAAAGAATTTCTTATTAATGTAGTTCCAGGATTGACTTTTATAATCAGGACAAAAAACCGGTTTGCTTTCATTATAGAAAAAATACGTATACACATATATACTCATATACAGTTATTTTTATATAAATTAATATAATTTTGAAAGAAAAAATACTTTAAATGATTATATTTCGAAAACAAAATGGTAAAACACGATTTTTTTCAAAAATTTATTTCAAGAAATATTTATCTTTACTGCCCTAGTTTTTTTTATAATTCTGTCGAGTATTTTTTTAACACAACAGATAATAGTGGGGCGGGCTTGAAATTTTACATGCTTCTAATGAGAGAGAATGAGAGAGAATGAGAGAGAATGATTACTTTGTTATTAATTATCTCGCGTTCTAAATGGTCAAAAATTCTGAAACTTTATTAGAAAACGTTATTTTTAGCCTGTGAAAAAAATATGAGCTAAATCTGTCGAAAAGTGATTTTATGCTGGAACTATCTTAAATGTTCTTCTTTCATCGTGCTTCTTTTTTTAAAAAGTGGCGTTCATTTCATTTAATAAATTTTTAAATGAAACTAAACATTTTAAAAATTTTAATTTAATACAGTTGATTTTTGCCTAATTCATTCGATTTTTGGGAAATTAAAATTTTGAAAAAAGAACCTTACTTTTGTGATAATGTGTACCAACTTCTTGAAATCTCTATATATATAAAGGAAATATGTTGAGTGTGTGTGAATCCGAATTGTTTGATCCCAAGTAAAGTATACTTACGACTCCAGAAAAATTACCAGAAGTTCAAAACTCCACAGCGTTCCAAAGTTTTAGCCGTTTTCTTACAACTTGAACGTTCACTGACGGATAGATCTCTAATATAAGTTTCTATTTTGTCAATAAATGAAAAATAAATAAAAATTACAAGAAAAAATTATTCTTTGTCATTAATTTCCTATGCACTATCTATTAAATAAACGCTAGTCACTTCCGTTGGTATAATATAACCGAAAGGCAACTATACTAACAATGGAAATAAATAGACGCTAGTTTACAAAAAAAAAAAAAAAACAATTTAAATTTTTGAAGCCCGGGAAGCGTCGGCTTTTTCAGCTAGTATTATAATAAAAGCACTTTACTTTTGTAATACCTATGTTAAGGTAACAGTTGTGAAACGCGTATTAACAAGTGAAAATAACAACAGAGTGTAATTCTTAAATAACCGGTATATATTGAATTTATGAAAAAAAGTTTCAAACAAAAGTTGTATATTTTGAAAAAGGAACATTTTTTGTCCAAATATGGTCCGATTTTACCCGTTTACGAACTTGACCTTACTTTTTAGCTCTAGAACACACATACGAAATTCAGCTCACTATCTCTTTTCATTTTATGAGTCATAGTGATTGCCGACGGACGGACTGAAAACTTTGCGGAAATGAACTTATATTTTCTTCAATCGTTGCAAAGTCAGAGATAAACTAATTATACCCGGGTATAAATTATATACCAGGTATAAAATACAAATTAATTTGATGACATTTCCTAAAATAAAATTTGACATACAAAAGGTATTGGCATTCGATACCAAGCTTTAAATCTTAAGAAAAATAATAATAACCAAACAAGAAATAAAATATGAATCCTATAATTACAATTAAGTAATTATTTTCTCGTAATCTATAATTTTAATGAACTTATATAAATTATATATTTATCACACAAAAGATAAACATTTAATTTTACAGGCTAATAATTCTATATAATTTTATAAATTTAAAATAATTGTCGTAAAAGTATTTAAATTGAATTCATTCAGATGCGAGTTATTAAAATTCATCACAGAAAAATAAACAAAGACATTCATTCATTACTGGGCTACTGGGTAGTTTGTGTATTCGTAGAGCGCAGAACAAAAAGAAAATAATAATCTACTTCAGAAAATTAAAACAATATATTGTAATTAAAAAATTTTTGTAAAAAAAAAAGAAAGATTATAGCATTAAGAAAGTAATAAAAAAAAAAGCTTTATAATTACGTATAGTATTTCTATAGATATATAATTCTTTTTAATATTATTGTTATATCCGCACAAGCTTTAATAATCAAATCTAATTGTATACTTATTTTCTAGTAATAACTACAAACAATAATTAGAGCTTACAAATAACTTACTGATAAATATCGGAAATATCATCTTACTGTAGTGTTTCCTTACATTGGTAAATGATTCCATGCATGTGCTTCAATAAGATAATAAGGTTTATGTATATAAACCTTATACACATACATATACATATATATATATATATATATATATATATATATATATATATATATATATATATATATATATATATATATATATATATACCGTGTGATCATTTGAAAACCACTTAAATATTTTTATATACCCAGTGCATGATGTTTACCAGGGTATATTAACTTTAGTCCTGATTTTGTGACGGTTGAAAATATTGATCGCATAAATAAAATTTTGATATAGGTGTTCATTAAATGACCTAATTAGTCCATTCGTCCAAACCAACCAAGTAGCTGCGCTTGTAAAAGCATTGTGTGTACTTGGAACTGGGAGGTTACGACTTCGAATCCCGACATCGACAATTAGTCAATTAGTAAAAAAAAAAGCAGGGAGGTTAATTGACTAAACTGTCGACGTATGGACAAGAACGAAGTAACCGGCTATGCTTGTGAAGGTCTTTTGCAGTTTCCACCACGAACTCCAGATGAGTATTGGCATTGTTCCTCATAGTTCCTCATCCTACCAATTCCTAGTCTATACACAAAATTCCTGAGCATTTTTTTCACATTTGTATATACACCCGGTAACAATAAAAAATATTGATCGTAGAAACAAATCTTTAGCATAGGTGTTCATAAAATGACCCAATGCATCCCCGTCTGTCCGTCAATACGATAACTCAAAAACAAAAAGAGATAACAAACTGAAATTTTGTGTGAGTATTCTAGAGCTAAAAAGTAAGGTCACCCGCCTAGGAAGAAAAATATCCAATTATGAAATCGAAACAGATAGAAGAACTGTTATGTAAAAATTTTTTCATAAACTCAGTATGTATCGGGTATTTAAGCAATTAACTCTTTTTTTTTTAAATTTATATTTTGAAGGGACAGGCGCAAAGAGAAAGAAATCAAACCAACATAATTACGGTTTAATTGAGAATATGGTTTCGCAAAAAACATTAACATTTTCCTATTGTCATGTTAGTAATGGATATTGATCGGAAATATGAAATATACACAGAAAATTGATATTTCGTTCTTAATCTCATTTGATATCTTCAACAATATATGAATAAAGCCATCATAATTTAAAAACTTGTTTACTTAGTTTCTTTAGGACAAAGCGGTTGTTATATAATTACGTTAATGATGGATAATATACAAATGAATTATACATAGAAAAAATGTGTTTGTTTATTACATAATTGCGATTGAATACAACATACTCTTACAAATATCACATCAAACTATTATGAGGATATGCTGAAAACATTTCGTTCATAAATGTTTTGTAAAATCAGATACTTCTTGATATGGGTATCTGTAATGTTGTCAATTATAATTATACTAAGCCACGTATACCTTAGTAGCTATAGTATAGTACCGATATGATAAAACCCAACAGATACACACTATCTAGTTAATTACATTTCTAGCAATAAAATTTTTCTTTAGTCAAAATGATAGTTAAGCAAGATAATAATTTGGTATGACAGACCGATTTCCTAGATCATATACCTAGTTTATATCATGTAATTTTATAGAATAGTTTAAACGTAATACAACTTTTGTATTTAAAATGTAGGTAAAAAAATTTTTAGATCGATATTCAAGAATGCTATAAAAATATGTACAATTGTTTCCGTACTTGCTTTCTATAGGTCCGCATCTTATTATCCTTGTTCCAATATATTATTTGAGTGTAAAATTAAGCAATTAGCTCCATAATTATAACATAACCGTAAATCAAGCATACCAAAACTTGTTTTTATAGACGTTAATTTAAAAGAAAATAATAATGAAAATAACAACTGAGTTAATTGCCTAAAAACCCGGTATATCCTGAATTTTTACAGACCGGTTTCGAAAGCATTTCTAATAGAGAATCAATGTTAAATAATAAATAAAATATTTACTATAAAACCATACATACACATACATAATACTGAAACTGAATATCTGGACTGGAATATTGGGTGCCCATATTATAGGACTATTCTTTATTGACGGATCTCTAGATTCTTAAAAATATTTGAAAAAAAATAAATATTTGTTACGAAATAATATTTTGCCAACTGTCAGAGCTCTTCCTAATTTAGACCTGGAATCTGTATGGTTCCAACAAAATGGTTGCATTGCACACAATGCCAAAATAGTAAGGCTGTTCCTGGAATAAACTATCCAGGAACGTATTATGAGTGGCTCAAAACACTGATCTATTTGCTGAATAGGCCAGAAAATTTGCAACAATTAAAGCAAATAATTGTTGACAATTGTGCGAATATTTCTCCTCAAGTACTAGAAAATACCCGGGTAGATTTCTACAATCGACTCGGATATTGTTTAGCAAATAATGGAGGCATATTCGAACCGTTGGTTAAACTTTTTTTTTGTCCGAATTCTATTTTCTTTGTTTTTGGGGTTTTATTTATTTTTTTAATCAGTTTTGCCCATTTGACCCGAACTTAGTCCAATTTTGCCCATTCAAGAACCTGACCTTACTTATTAGCATTAGAACACACACAAAATGTCAGGTCGTTATCTTTTTTCGTTATCATGACCACAGACCAATTAGGACATTTTATGAACACCTATTCCAAACATTTATGTCTGCTATCAATATTTTCAAGCGTTACAAAGTCGGGACTAAACTTAATATATATATTTACATATACCGGATATAAAAATAAAAACTTCATCGTGTAAATAAATCCGATGTAAATAAGTTTCCGATCAATGCAGTAATGATATATTATTTTTAATAATAAAACATATATTATAATTAACCAGGTATGTCCATAATTTATTACAGTTCATTATTTTTCAAACACCCACTGTTTAATTAATGTATCCCAACATATAATGATAATTTTCATTACTAGCTAGTGTTTAATATACATATATATACATATATATTGGTGGAAGAATTTCACACGCCTTATTTGATTCAATTTCAAATTCAATTAGTAATTTAATTTCACAATATGTAAATTTAATTCGATAACCAATATATGTTATCAATGTAATATATTTTGTTGAAATATATTTCTCCGTATTGTTTATCTTCGCATATTATTGTCAACATGACTAATGACTCAACGTTTTTAAAGCACATTAGTTTATAATATACATATAAATGTTTGAATTTATTCTTTTGATATTTGGTTTATTTTAATTATTACTTTTATATATTTCCTGTTATATTTGTCATGATCCATAATCAGGCATTGTGTGACCGGTCCTGCCTGGTATTGTATCAAACAAATTGTATTAAGGATGTTCCAGCATATCAGCTTTTTTCGACAGATTTTGCACATTTTTTGTTCACAGGCTACAAATAACGTTTTTTAATAAATCCTGAAGTTGACCGTTTAGATCGCGAAATAATTAATATCAAAGTCTCTCTCACTGTCTCTCAATAGAAGCATGTGAAATTTCATGCCCGCCCAACTATTATCTGCTGTGTTAGAAAAAATACTCGACAGAATTTAAAAAAAAACTAGAAGAGTAAAGCTAAATATCTATTATCTAAATTTAAAAAAAAAAGTTTTGTTTTCGAAATATAAAAGTTTAAAGTTATTCCTTTTCTTCAACATAACATTATTTTGTATATGTGAACAGTGTTTTTATCTATGTGTTGTATATGTGTCTTTATGTATTGGTGCTATAATAAAATCAAACCGGTTTGTTGAACTGATTGCATAACATAGTGTTGGAACGTCCTTAATAACTCGTTAGTTTGAGTACAGTTGGATATGTATGGTAATACTTATTGAGATGATAATTTAACTGTTAGTCCGTTTTTACACATACAAGTTTTGATGAAAGTTTTCAATCGCAATAAAAGTATTTGATATAACTGAAGTTACATTACTGTGTCAAAATTGACTTTGTCAAGAATATATCGTACACAGTATTCTGACATATTACATCATACATCTGAAGTAGTATGTGTAAAAACGGGCTTAGACACGCACAATTCGAGTTAAGTAATTGATTTGGTTTTTAGCTACAGATAAAGATTTTGAATTTATTTTATTGCCTAAAGATTAAATCACTTTGTAAAATTATAATTTCATTTTTTAATGCCTCTTGCACCATGTGAAATATGAAACTTTTTGGCTAATGCGTTTCCTACTTAAATCTTTTTTAAAAGAAAAAGATATAAATTCCACTATTTCTGTGGAATTTTTCAAAATCTCAAATTCTTCAATTACTATATGTCAAGACATCGCGAGCGATCGACCATGATTAGCATCGTGATCGACCGGTCGGCCATCGACTTGTTGGCCACCTGCTGCTGTGGCATGCAACAGTATACGAGAGTTTTATGTTCGTCTGAGCTAGCATATAGCATATAGGATGGTATTTGTGTTATGCACAGACCTCTCCCTAACAGGAGGTGTTCTATTGGATGTTGTTGGAATATGGGAGGATCATGGAAGGAAGTGGAGGCGTGTGCTATTTTGCGGCTGGTTCGATTCACCCTATATATATATTTATATATATGTATATATATATATATATTTATATATATATATATATATATACATATATATATATATATATTACAATAATGATAAGAATAATTATTGACTGACATCGTGGTAATTAATTTTGAAAGTTATTATAATTCATTCCTCCGTACCAAATTCTGTAAGTATGAGTTTTCGTAATTATCTCCACACCAATATCAAATACAAATATCAATATGAAGCAGGTAATAATTAATTTTAACATAAAGGTAGGTACTATACATGTATAAATTCATTATAATAATTTGTCTAAATTGGATTCCATTATTAATTACGAGATACGTAATTACGAGATGTTCATAATATTTAAAATTCATTAAATAGTTATTACAAACCATTTACAATTTTAATATTTGTAACATATGACCATCTGTCATTGCTTAACATTATCCACATAACATTGACAAAGGAAATTGTCTCGAGGCTTAGTGACAAATTGGTACATATTCTCACTAGACAATACTCATTAAAAGGTGTTGATGCAGAAGCGAGAAAAGAATGGTGGAGTTTTCAGGTATTCAAATGAGAGTGATATATTTTTTTTCCATCTATCTTGATATTTACAATTTTGGAAATATTTTGAGAAAAACGTTTTACTACCACTAAAAACTCCCCAAACTAGTTTCCACTACTTCGTCATCTCTTTGGCGACACATCCAACTATAAAGCGTATTGCTTGAACATATATAGTACAAAGTATCATTTATATAGTCACTACTAAGGTACAAGAGAGGCAATTATTAAACCATTACTGGTCGACAATCAATTATGGATATTTTCACAATAACATATACAGGGTGACTCAGATTTTAATTCGGAAAATTGGATAAGCGATAGACCTCCCAAAATTAAGAAGATCAGTTCATATGAACTTGGACGTTTACAGGCTTCATTTTCGAGATTTTGGTTGTTAAAGTTACTAAAAATACCTTTTTTTCAAATGTCTCAAAAACTACTTTTCCCGGGAAATTTAACCTATTTTCTTGAAAAGCAAGCAAGAAAAACAGAAAATACAAGATAGAAAAAAATAGTATTTTTAATTACTCAATCTAAAAATAATATGAAACTTATAAACTAAAAATAATAAAACAAAAAATATCAGTGGCGTACACAAATTTTTGAATAAAATATCTAGTTCGGATGCCCCAGCGCCACCTCTGGAAAAATTAAATTAAATCTAATTAATCTATCTTGAAAACGACGCTTGAAAACATCCAAGTTTTGTGGTTTTGTTTTGTCCACGTAATGTTTTCTTCTTACTTGTGAGATCTATCGCCTATTCAATTTTCTGGATTAAAGTCTGAGGCACCCTGTTTTATATGAATATATGCAAGTATCTAAATATGTATGTATGTATGTATCTGTATATGTACGTTTTCTATAAGCAACAGTTTAGTCTGATGGGAATGAAACTTGGTATCTGACATAATATCTGTATTTATGATGGGCTAAATCGGTTTAAAGGAAAGGAAGATTCACAGAGAGGGATACATAAAATCTTAAACATGCCTCTTAATATTAGTAAAAGGTAAAAATTTCCAGAAATAAAAAAATAGTAAATCAATTTTAGTACAATTTATTACCTGGTCATAATATTTACAGAAATAGTTGCATAAAGTTAAATACAATACTCATAAAATTGAATATTACAACAGTGTCACCATGGTAACTTGAGTTGATAGTAAATAAAGTTCCTTTCTCTAAGAAAATTAGTCTACGTGGCTCCGACGTGAAGAATTATTTACCTGCAATGACATATTTGTACTTGAATTTTTAGCGAATTTCCTGGAACGAAATAGAGCTCTATTGGTTCCGTACCGAAGTCAAAATTTCGCAACAATTTCTTCAAATGTCCATCGATCCTACCTAGTAGATGTCAAAAATCACCATCTGTAAAATTTATATATATATATATATATATATAAATTTATACATAAATATATATATATATATATATATATAAATTTATATATATATATATATATAAAAATATGTTCCTGAAATCACTCTAGCGGTCACAGTTTTCATTTTATCGGAATGAAGTTTGGTATTTGAGGCGCTTTTGGTATTCAAAAGGGCAAGTTCGTTAATGAGTAAAATCTGGCAAGGCAAAAGGGAGAGGGAAACACAAAAGTTCCTTATTATTTGAAAAATCGAAAAATTTATATGAAATAAGTTGTAGTTACTAAGTTTTACTGTAATTTTGTTTCTTATCATTTTTTCTGTTTCATTAATATTTACGGAAATATTGACGGTTTAACATTGAAAATCAAATTCCTTAATATCTCTGTACATATTAGAGTTTGAGCAAAAATGATAAGTTGATAAATTGTAGCAAATTTGATTTTCTACAACATTATACCTAACGCATTTTTCGATTGTTCTAATATTAAGAGAGATATTTTATATTTTGTGTTTTCTTCTTTCTTTATACCCCCCCCCCCCATTCCCCTCTACGTATGTCATTTATTAATAAAATTGGACTTGCAAATACTAAAATCATATACGACATTTCATTTTGATAAGACTAAAATTATGACCGCTAGAGAGTGATTTATGTATTCTAAGGAAATTCGCTAAGTTGAAGCAACTCCTGCGTAACGAATTTTTTTCAATTATTATTTACAAATCAATACAATTGTTTGAAAAGCATACAAGTAATATGATTGATATACTTCGAAATACTTAATTACAAGTATTTCAATCTCATAATAAAATCATTAAGTTGCTTATAAATAGTTTATTGAACGCTCTTCCCTTAGATATAGACGAGATTCCTTTATATATTGCCAGAACTAAATACATTATCATAACAAATTATAATTAAAATTTCGTCGAGACGTCGTATCTCCTCACTACCGTATGTGTATACATAACATCATAAGCATGTACATAAATAAAGGAACCAGAACAAGTAAAATATAACAGATAATATAATGATACACAACAAACAAATTATTTCATTGTCATACAGTTTTCGCGTGCCATTATGTGACTGTAGCGGTGTCGCTTCATCATTAAATTATTATTATAATTTTGTTCTTCATTTTTTATTTGTTGCATTTCAACTATAACTTCCCTCTATTATCACGGTTGCTGTGAATGTTAACAACCTTGGTAATTTACATATAAAAATAATAACATTTCATAAATCAAATTAAAAAGATCAATTTCAATTAATAAAGATCAATTATATCTTTTATATATATTTATTATTTATTTAAATAATAATTATTTATTATAATAAACATCTACCTTTACATGACAAATCCAAATACAATACCTTAATTCCAAAATGTTACTCTTCTGGATGTATTCTTCATTTGGCAGTTCTACGTATATAGAGATAATCATTTTTCCGATTAAAATAATCATCCCTATTTTTACTTGAGATACACCATGCTCAACCAAGCATGAGTATTATCGTTAGGAAAATCGGTCATTTACAAGCGATTATGCTATGCACAAAAAATATTCCAAGAAAATAATATATAGAAAAAAATTTATGTTCAGTATAGCATAATTTTAAAAACTTTTTAAATTAAATCTATTTGTTGTCAACTAGAGTTTTGCAATTGAAATGATTTTCCGTCAATCTGGGGGACAAATATCGAATACTACGTTATCGAATTTACTAAGAATAAAAAGAATACACAATAAATTTTCGGATGAAATTTCATTATGATTGGACTGAAATTGAGACTACTAGAGAGTATACAAATTAAAAAAATTAAACTAATATATATATATATATATATATATATATATATATATATCCATTTCTTTCTACGATGCTCCCATTCCCCAGCAACATCCAATCGATAAATTGATCATCTCCCCGAAACAAACAAAGACCACTCGTGATTGGCTCAAAGATATGATAAACACCAAAGGACTAAAAGTGGATTTCTAGGAGAGCATGTGGTAAGTGATAGGAATATTATTATCGGAATATAATCAATATCGGAGAGAATAGTGTCAAATTTTCTAGATTGTCACAAAAAAACAATAGAAAACTCTTAGACATGTTGATTGGCGTACTCCGTTTTAGTGGCACATAGATAATTAACATGATTGTCGTGTTAGTAACTTGGCATTGGTATAGCTACTATAAGAACAAGTAATGTAACAACTAACTGAGTTAATTGCTGGAATACCCGGTATATAGTGAGTTGTATATAAATGATTGAATTGTTAACAATTCTGCGTATTCGAATTGCTAACAATTTGCTTTCCGAGGAACATTTTATCACAAATTATGAGAAAATTATTGAGTTTGTGAAAAAAATTTTCAAACAAAAGTTATTTACTTTAAAAAGGAAAAAGATTTTTATTATTAAATTTTCATTATTTAGAACACATTAAAAATTTAAGCTCGTTATCTCTTTTCGTTCTTTAGTTTACGTGTCCACAGACAGACAGGCATGCGGAAATGGCCGAAGTAGGCCATTTTATAACCACATATGCCAAACAGCCACGCCAACGATCAATATTTTTTAGCGTTATAAAGTCGTTATCAAACTTAATATACCTTGTATATTTACATATACTGGGTATAAAAAACGTTTCATACGGGCTAAGGATATTCCTATTTTTTACAATGATAAAAACTGCAATCATACTGTGATTCGTTAAGTTACACACAATCATCTACATAAACAAAATAAATAATGAGTATTTATCAACTAACAGCAAGAAATTACAAAACAACATGTTTACAAAACATCAAAAGACAACTAAGTTAAAATTGACATCTAAAAATTAATTTTGTACAGAACTCTACCACTTTACTTTTATTTGAATTTATTTATCCATCCATTAATAATGAATTTACTTATATTCCTCATAGACCGTTTGATATATGTGCAAGGGATTACAGTTATCTATCAGTCAATGTATGTTATGGGCCAAGTGATTAATCAGGGCACTATTTATAATGCCCGGGCAATATTCATAATGACAAGTCAAAACGAGCTACGTAATTAATACTTATTTAAAGTTCATTATTTTTCACATTGTCTGGTCATTATCAATATTGCTACGTATCTGTTGTACAATATAATGATAATTAAGGTACATTAGGCAGGACGCGAGGAGCAACATCAAAGATATATGGACTTGTACATGCCGAAACAAGCGCTGACCAATCAGAGCTCGCGACTCTGTCGCTGCTTACTACAGAGCGCGATTGTTTACAATTTTAGTTTAGAATTGAAAACTAATAAAGACTGGATTGGAAAATTAATACAAAAGTACAGTCAAGTGTGTTTAATTAGTAATTACGTATTTCAACATGGATAAATCAAAACTAATTGACATGAATCGTCGATTTAATGACATTTTATATGAATTGATATCGTTGAAAGGTCAGAATATTCAGTTTTTCACCAGCATAAGTTATACAGGGATGATTCAAAAAGTGAATTATTCTAAGTGTATGGTGTCAAATAAAAAACCAGAAGATTATCAACGTTTGCGAAGACTTGACGTTATGACTATTCGAGAAACAGAAAAATTGATTGATCCAGTTAAAGAAGATAGTGTCATTAGGTTTTACGTACATCAAGGTGAAATATTTCAGATTCTACATAACATCCATCTAGCAATTGGACATGGCGGAAGGAATTGAATGGAGAAGAGTTAAATTATCGCTGTAAAAAATATTACGAGAGAAATGATTATCATTTATTTAAATTTATGCAACAATTTATAATAATTATGTATGTCAACATTAAAATAATTTAATAAACATTTAATGAAACCCATCTTTTTATTACTCTGTCCAATAAGTGACGGACATTATCCATAAAGCCCGGTCAGTTTAATTATTTCAATAGTTTTTATAATATTGTTCTAATCATAATGGGAATTTTTCAAACTGTCTGGACTTTATGAATAATTCCCTACTAATCACTTGGTCCATAACATATACAACAAGAGAATAAAGTTGTCTCTACAGTGCTAGTCAGTTCCGACAATACATTTAGAAAAGAGAATCGAAAGTCAATTTTTGTAAAAAAAAAAACGAAAAAAAAAGGAAGATAATGTACCATACATGTGATCTCTATAGAGTAAATGATTCTTCTACTTCACAAATACCGTTTGAAAAGAAATTATTTTCTTGATATTGTTTTCCGTAACAACAATTTTGACTTTGAAGAATAAGTTTAGATTAAATATGAAAAATCTTTCTTAATATTAGATTAAAAGTATTAGTCAATGAGTATATGGTTTTATGAACTACAAAAGAAATTAATTAGTCTGATTATATTAATTTTTTTCTTTGTAATTTTCCTATTCTTTTTACAAACTTTTTTACTCTTGTATGCTTTTGTAGATGGAAAATCTGTCAGTTGCTAATGACTCGTGATATTTTAAGTTGCATAATCAATGTATAACAATTTTGGACGCTGGCAACAAATTAAATACAAATATAAATGTTATAGTTCGTATTTTTAAGTACTGGAATGTGAAGAACTTTTTCTTAAATGAATAAACGTATGAAATTTGATTCTTTAAAAATTTTTGCTTTTTAAAATACCAGAACTTAAGAACGTCTAGAAAAAAGCAGTTTGAAAAAAGAAGATAGCCCTAAGTTTTCGGAAAATTAATATCCTTCCGGAATTAATATTTTTTTACTATTTTATTATTATTTTCAATCACATGAGAGTATCGCTTCAAAATTTGAAGAAAATACTTTTTTACTAAAGCCAATCTTAAACAGAATAAGAACATGCTTGAACCTATCGTCTTACCGAAGATGATCTTCATGTATATCTATGAATTCATCATGTCTTAAAACCAATATGACGATCTTCATGAAGGTCAGCTTAAGCACTCGCTCAAGACTGGACTATGAATACGAAGCTAGGAATGCAAGACACAGTTGTGCTTTGCTTGCCTAATTTTAACGTTATTTAAATAAGAGAAATAACAGTGAATATACCAAATATTATCTCTAATGTGTATGCAATGTTATTGTTGGCAAAATCTATTAACTTAATTGAATATATGTTTTCTTTAATTTAATTTTTTTCATTAGCTTGGGAAGACTCTGAACTAAAAAACGAATGTAGATGTTATATTCGTCGTATTGATCACGGAGAAAATTGTAGGAACATATTATTTTTAGTTTCATTTGCATATCGTTCTCTAAAGCCTTTCATCAACAAACTACCATTCTAAATAGAGCATCGGTAAACACGTACAGTGTCTTTAAATTATATACCTTCATATACCATCTGTTCGGGAAAGTTTGGCTAATAGAGAATCAATGTTAAATATTATTTATTATAATAACTACACAATGCTTCCTAAAGAAATAAAAATAGTGGAGGTACTTTGTAGTCTGTACTCTGTAGTGTGTGTATACGTAATGAATAATAATATTATTAATTAAGTGGGCATCACTAAATTCCCACTCTTAAATGACATCAATCAAACATCATACCACAAGCATCCAGATGTTTGTAAGTATGTGTATGTATGTATGGTTTTATAGTAAATATTTTATTTATTTAAATAACATTGATTCCCTATTAGAAATGCTTTTGAAAACTGACTGTATGATGTGATTATTCAAGCGATTATAATATATACATTATTTAAATCGAAACTCTATAAAAAATAACTATGCCGCGATGAAAGAGAGTAGCATGTCTCTTGTATTATGGTTATAAAAATTTGAATTTCTCTCTTAATATTTTAGTATAATGTAAAAATTTGTAAGAAGTAAAGTTGTAGTAAATTAATTTTACCTGAACATATTTTGTGTTATTCTAATATTTATAAATGTTTGAAATTGAAATAGAATACGTAAAATCTTTTTTTTTCTCTCTTAAGGACGTTCATGTGCTACGCTAGATTCAAATGAGTACTATATTTAATAAAATTAATTTAGGATTTAAAAAAAATTGTATATCAATAATCTTATAACGATTTTTAATCTTTTTTTTTGTAAATATTTTAAAAGTATTAATTGTAAAATATCACATTAAATTAAAATTAGAAATTGATTTGACTTTATTTGACAGATCTGATAATATCTATGCGTGTTTTTTTTTGCTGTGCGCTGCTAATGCAAATATATCAACTGGATATTTCAAAGAATATTTATAAACATTATTTATTATGGTGTTTACTTTAATAATATAGTTATTATAATTTTAAGTACAAAAAAATTATGTTCTCAATAAGACGCTGTGCTAAAAGTTTGATTTTTAATCGACAATTAATTTTTGATATGATCGTCAATAGGTTTTAAATTTTTAAGGGAGGATAAATATATAATTGAGCCTGTCAATGCACTAAAAAAAATGTATTAAACTATAACGATACAAACTTGTAATTCGAAATGTTGAAATAGATTCGACTCTTCAGGTCCGCAAGATAAAGTAAGTAATTTAAATCCATTTTTTTTTTCATTCTACATTACACTTGGAATGAATTAAATGAATTAAATATTTGTTGAATGAAGTGTAAATTTATTGATTTTAAATTTATATTATTATTATTATTCAATTAAATTAATTTACCTAAAATTAAAAAAATACTTGCCAACAGGTATAACATGTTTAATTGAAACAAATAGTCATAGATTTCTATGTGCATTTAGTAATATATTAACATACAATTGATATAATTAATAATATATGGTAAAATAAATATTATGGTAATTATAGTATATAATTATTTGTGTATACTTAAGCGTCAACAGTACAATGTTTGTCCAAATTCCATTTAGGTTTCGTAACACAAACTCTAGAAGACTAACGTAAATTTTATAGACAAATGTCATTGAATTTTAACTAAATACTGATATGAAAACGATTAACTCGTCAACCAGGAATCGAACCTCGCCCCTCTGAATATCTAGTCCAACATGCTTACCGCCACACCAAAGACGACTCTGACAGAATATTTAATTAAAATTCAATTATAATATATAATTCTTTTCTAGTTCGGATGGATCGTGATTTTCTAAAGCATCGGAAGGGATATGTAGTCAATATGATCGTTGGAAACAAAAAATCAGAAAATCAGTTGAGTGAGTGATTGACAGCTCCGTTCTAACGATATTTTCTTCCGGGTATAAAACGAAGGTAATAAATGATCCAGCAGAAATTATCATAACACACAGGTATTTATGGGAAAAATGCAAACTGTTATAACTTTTACAATATATTAGTCTTTTAAAAATGCAATAATTCAATTTTTGCCCGTAGGCATAATCGTTTTATGAAAATAAAATTTACTTTTCATGATCCAATCTGCCGTTAATAATTTTAAAGCAGTAGTTAATAATGATAAAACATTTATTGTTCGGGATTTGCTAGTTGGTTTTCTTTCAGAATGTAATCAGCCATCGAAAACATTTGCTTATACCTAATACCTAATATGTATAAGAATTTTGAATAATTACAAGTAATTCGAAAAAAATCTTTATTCATGAAAAAGTTAAAAATTGTAGTCAATTAACTTGTTTAAAACAATTTATAAACAACATTTATTTATGCAAATTAAATAACTTTCGTATATTTTTCTAAACATTCTGTAGATGTTCGTAGTGAGCAGCCCCTGCCAGTGTTTAATTTTTTTTAACTATCAGATGTTTTAACACGTGAACAATGCAGGGACGGAATATACATACTTATGGTTTTTTACAATTACAGATGTTTGAGTTGGGGTAACACACTTTGTTGAAAAAAGTTTCAATCTAAATTTTACGCTTTTAAACAGTTTCTGTTGATTTTCCCTAAAACATGATTATGATCATGTCTATTGGGACCTCTGGCAATACGCGTAACTTACAAAATTGCATCATCTAGCGGTTAAAATATGCACTAAATGAAATAGCTCGAACTTTCTGTGTAAAACCTATATAAAAAATAAATTGATAAAAATTTAGCTTCCTTTTTATTTTAATATATAAAATGAAACTTTCAATGCTAAAAATTTGTAAATTTGAACTTATATATATATATAGGGTGAATCAAACCAGGTGCATAATGTATCGAACCAGGTGCACTTTTATGAGCAGGAAATTCTATGAGCAAAAACAATTAATATAGATCGACATTAACCTATTAACCTAAGCTGTCAACGTTTAACCTATTTAGTTAGTTGTTAAATTTCCTCACTACAGGGCATATCTGACTGCTAGAAATCCCAATAAATGATGTGATGAACTAAATTATGTTCTATTTATCGTTCTTGCCCAAACACAGTGTGCTTTGTTGTGTTCACACCGTGTGTCACACACTGCGTGGCTGTGTGTCTAAATGGAAAGCAACCATTTATAAATATACCGCGTATAAAAATGTAGACACTGTATTACTACGGCATTGCATACGAGTATGTACAACCTAATAGCAAGCAGACAGCTTATTCTTTATATTGAATGAAAAAGAGAATTAAATAATTTTTTTTGAAAATCATGGCATGCCATTTACAGAATATACGTTTTTATGTCATATCTCTGAAAACGTGATGGTTATTTGTTTAAATAATATGATATGAACAAAAGAAATATATAGGACATAGTAGAACCTACCTCAATTATATTTGTTAGCCTCTTACACTATATAAAATATAATATTATCATTGTAGATATTATTTATATATATATATATATATATATATATATATATATATATATATATATATATATATATATATACAGGATGTTCCGAAATTCATTCAAGAAAACTATACCATGGTGTAGAGCTGGAAAAATCAAACACAAAAGTTTAATAAAGTTATTCAATTTGGCGCTTAGTTTTTGAGATATAATTAATTAAACATTAATAATAAATTCAACCAATCACATTTGAATTTTTGGGGGTGTCACTACACATGATTAGCATGATCAACTGTGGCTGCCCTACTCCACCAATCACAGAGCGCATAGTGTAATGAGGTGGGGCGATATATAAGTTTAATAGTAATAAAAATAATAATAAGTGTAGCGATACCCACAAAATGGTTGAATTTATTAATGTTTAATTAATTATATCCCAAAAACTAAGCGTCAAATTGAAAAACTTTATTAAACTTTTTTGATTATTTTTTGCAGCTCTACACCGTGGTATAGTTTTCTTGAATTAATTTCAGAACACTCTGTAGATAGGTACGTATAATAATAACACACAAGCACACATGGAAAGATTTATGATTTGGAGAGTACGTTCTTCCAACCATATATAAATCACATTTGAATTGCTAATATTTTACAATAAATATTATATTGTTTTAAATATTTTAATGTGAATACACTACACACTCACTCACTTCATTCATTGTGATATATTTAAAAATTTTATACATGATAAAATCAATGGAAAATGCTGTTTTTATTTGTATGCTGTGTGTTTTTCGTCGAAAGTGTCGTTTCCGTTTTTTTCGCGATATCGATCAAAAACCTTATTTTTGCTTCCTCTATTCGTGTAACTAAAACATCAATATTTACTGTCGAACATTTTGAAATTTATTAAGATTTTTCTATGTGTTATGGTAATTAAGCATAATCGAGTTATTACATAGGGCAAGGGTTGTTGGTCGACGATCGATCGCGAAGCTCATTTTAGTCGATCGATAACAAAAAGTAAATTTGAGGTAAGATTTCAAGATTATGAAAAAATTATCAAATTGTGGAATTTGTATCTTTTCCCTTTCAAAAAGATTTAAGTGTGAAACGCATTGGCCCAAAAGTTGCAAACATATTTTATATAGAGCAAAAGGCATTAAAAATGAAATAATTTTACAAACCGGTTTAATCTTACAAGCCAGAAAATTTGAACACAAATTTTGGAAACAAATCAACCGAGAAAAATATCCCAATATCATCAACAAATGTAGCGAATATATTTATTTTGGTTTCGGTTCTACATACCTATGTGAATCAGCATTTTTATACTTAAAGTTTACGAAGACTAAACAACGTTCTGTCTTGACCAATTCCCATACTGAAGACTTATTATTATTATCTTTGTCAGGATATACACTGAATTATGGTTCCTTGGTTAGAGACATGCAAACTCAGTCTTCTCATTAATGTTAAGACAATAAAATAAATTCTGTATCTGTAGTTTACTTGAATTAATTTTGAACTGTTTATTAATTGTAATGTTGTTTTTTTACGTGGGTGGATACACGTAGGCGGTTGTTTTTACGTAGGTGGAGTATTTCAGTACGAGGTGCACTCCCGCAAGCTGTTGATAGATTAGTATAAAAAAATATATATATTAAGTTCAAATTTACAAATTTCTTGCATTGAAAGTTTTCATTTTATATTTTAAAATACAAAGAAAGCTCAATTTTTATAAATTTATTTTTGACACATATATAAAGCATAAGCAAAGAAGGTTTGACCTATTTCATTCAGTGCATATTTTTACCGCTGGATGCAATTAGGTAGGCCACACTTCACTGCCAGAGTTTCCAATATATATATATATATATATATATATATATATATATATATATATATATATATATATATATATATATATATATAAATATGTATATATGATTAAAAAGAAGTGTTCAGCGCGAAAAGTTGTAAATTTTTAAAAACACATCAATGTATAGAAAATATTATAGATAATTAATATTCAACATATTATAATTATTGTAAACATAAATATAACATACAATCACAATATTTCTATTACCAACGAACTATTCAACAACTCCTACAGTATTTTTTCGCGATCAACGCTTTTAGTTATAAGATATTTAGCCCACGGAACAATGTACGACTAAATAATAATTTAGCCGTAGATTTAATAGTAATCAATGAATAATACATTTTTATTGACAACAGTGGCAAGAAAAATGCTTCTTAACGAGTTGAAATTTAAATAATTTTATTTTTAAACGCATCATTTAACACGTAACCTTTGGGGAAGATACCCATGTTCTATCGTAGATAATAATGAAAACGATGACGGTGAACATAACGATATTACTCAACAAATTTGAACAATTAAAGTATGAAATTTACTTAAGTATTTTGTAAGTATTTTTGTGCACCATAACGTAGCGTAACAAAATGAAACCTGGATAACTTGGACGATTTTGACAATGAGAACGGATGTAATAAAGGCTTGAGTATACTTGGATTGTTCCTTGTTTTCTAGATATTTCTTAATAGTAAAAGTGCCATCTGTTTTTCGTACAGGACACGCGAAATTTGAACTTAAAAACAAATTTTCTACAACAAGTTAAAATTGATTTGTGTTACGTGACATATTTTCGACCAGTATCCTCCCCCTGTAACGAATCGTAACAAATAACACTACCCTTCTACCGACGTAATTTATGGATGGCCCCTAAGTCCTTATTATGATATATTTTCGGATGAAGAAAAACTGTGTTTCGGAATTACAGTGAAAATAAAACCAGTAATGTGACAATTAACTGAGTTAATTGTTTGAATACCCAGTATATACTCAGTTGTATATCAATGATTGAATTGTTAACAATTCTGTGTATTCGAATTGTTAACAATTCGCTTTCCGAAGAACATTTAATCACAAACTATGAGAAAACAAAAGTTGTTTTTTTTAAAAAAGAGGAAGATTTTTTGTTAACAAATTTTTTTCTATCTCTTACGGTTTCAAAGATGCATATTTTCTTGATCTCACTTTTATGCTATAAAACACACATACAAAATTTCAGCTTGTTATCTCTTTTCGTTTTTGAGTTATCGTGTTCACGGACAGATAGACAGACGGATAGACATGTGGAAATGGCCGAATTAGGCCATTTAATGAAAACATTTACCACATATTCATGTCTACGATCAATATTTTCAAGCGTTACAAAGTCTGGACTAAACTTAATATACATATAAAAAATTATTATTATGAAAATCTCAAATATTTGTTTTATTTCATACTCATTTTTCATTCCATGAAAAAACATATATTTATCACAATATATGCAAGCAAAGCAGGTATATATAGGATATGTGTTGGTGTTTTACGTCGTATTTTGTATAATTAATTTATACAAACATAATAATGACTAGTGAGCACACATATAATATATTTATTTAATTGAAAGAAAAACAAAATTGATTGCATTGTCTGGAGGAACTTCTGAAACTGGCAAAACAGAACAATGTTAAATTGATCTAGGTGCCAGGTCACAGTGTTTTCGAAGGCAACGAAAAAGCAGATACCTGAGCAAAGAAGAGAGTTGGAATGCCCTACATAGGCCCAGAGCCTATTTAAGGAATTCCAAGAAATGGATATAAACAGGTGATCAACGAGTCAACGGTCAAATGATAAACACCGTGATCACTGGAAAAACGTACCGCGCCATGAACGCGGGAAGGTACTCCTTCAGAGTGCAACAAAGAGGCTACTTCTCGATGCACTGAAGCTGAACAAGATGCATCTGCGGAGAGTTACCGGATTCATTACCGGACATTGTCCCCTGCGGAAGCATCTACACACAATGGGACTCCATAACGGGTCCATGGTATGCAGATTATGTGGCGAGGAGGCAGAAACATCCAGCCACATTTTCTTTGACTGCGAACCTCTAGGTTACGGTAAATACAGGATATTCGGTGCATCTCACCCCGAGTATATGAACTTTCGAGAAGACCTGAGAAGCAAGCCCCTGGTTATTGCCAACATATGGGAGAAGAGAATCTCGTAAAAGTAGAAGGAGGAGCACAATGGACCATAAGGTCGAAGTACAATAGTTTTAGACCCCAACATAAATCAATCAATCATTCAAGTCGGGACTAAACTTAATCTACCTACCTTAATTACATAATAAATTATTGTTATGAAAATCTCAAATATTTGTTTTATTTCATACTCATTTTTCATTCCAGGAAAAAACATATATTTATTACAATATATGCAAGCAGAGCAGGTATATAGGATATGTGTTGGTGTTTTACGTCGTATTTTGTATAATTAATTTATACAAACATAATAATTACTAGTGAGCACACATATAATATATTTATTTAATTGAAAGAAAAACAAAATTAATACCCTGGAAAAGTTCATTCTAATGTTTCAAATAAAACCCAACCAGTTTGCTGCTACTGCACTAATTCAAATTAATCAAGTTTTATTTCAGACAATGTTAATTGCATACCAGATAACTTTAATTGAAAAAGCTGCATCAATTGTACCTATATTAGATTTGTTGAGTATTAGTTGAGTTGTATTGGAGAAAGTATCATTAGTAGAGACATTCAATTACTATTTCTGTAGAAAGATATTCAAATTATGTTTTCCATTTGAAACTAAAACTTGAGTTAGATAGATAGATTGTAGAGGCTGTCCTGAACGGGCTACACTTCGACCATAAGGTCCAGTGTGATGTCGAAGGATGTCAGGATGTGAGTGGAGTTGAAGGAATTTTTGTGTATAGACTAGGAATTGGTAGGATGTGCGGCTGCAGCCGACTATGATAGGAACTATGCCGATACTCATCTGGAGTTCGTGAAAGAAACTGTCGAAAACCTTCACAAGCATAGCCGGTTATTTCGGTCTTGTCCATACGCCGACAGTTTAGTCAATTAACCGACTCATTTTTTTAAAACTTGAGTTACTGTAATGAACCAAAAAGATAAATTTCGACTCGTAGAAGCTACGTAGACTAAGGGAATTTTTTAGAGGGAGAAAATAAAACAAGTGAAAGTAACAACTAACTTATTTAAGTGTTTAAATACCCGGTATATACTGAATTTATGAAAATAAGTTTTATTTAAAAAATATATATATTTTTTGTCTTTAAATTTTTGTTCTATCTCTTACGGTTTCAAAGATTGTCAGTTTTGCCCATTTTGGTCAAATATAGTCCGATTTTTTCCACTCACTAACTTCTATTCAGCTCGTTTTCTTTTTTCGTTTTTGAGTTCTCGTATTTACGGACGGACAATTTTGCGGGAATGGATTAATTAGGTCGTTTTATGAACATTTATACTAAACTTTTTTTTTGCGATCAATATTTTTAACCGTTACAAAGTCGGAACTAAACTTAATTACATTTCAAAATTTGCCCCAATTTCTAGATCAATTATTTGTATTTCGACTACAAAGTAGTCATCATCAGTAGCTATCTCCGATATATGGAATCAATGGTATGTTACTAATTGCTTATTTGACGCATGTCTCATATATTGATGATGACTACTTTGTAGTCGAAATATATATTTCTAAAATACAAATAATTGATCTAGGAATTGGGACTAGTTTTGGAATTTAATTTCAAAAACCTTGAGTGCTCTTTAATTATTCTTTTTAATCTGGATATGGAAATTAATAGTTAATGAATTCATTCCTTTCAAAATGATTTTTATACTCGGTTTAAATAGAATATATGCTACATGCAACCATATATTAAGTTTACTCGGTCTACTCGCAAGGTGGCTCCACCGCATTGATCCCGGAGGCCTTATGGCTTTGCGTCCTGGACATGATGCAAAAAACCGCACCCTTTTAGCTGAAAAGAAGTAAAAAAGGTAATTTTGAAGTGTTTGCACACTTTCAGGGGGTGGGTGCGTTGAGAAAATTGAAGTTTTCCTATTTTTCCAGTAAGTTTGAAGTTATTCCGCGTCAAATGTAAAGACCGTGGGTAGAATTTGAATACCTGAGTGAGTATACAGTCAGTCTGTTACACAAAGGGCTCTATATATTAAGGTTATTGAACGTAGAACAAATTTTTAGCATAACTATTCATAAAATACCTAATTAGTCCATTTCTACATGTCCATCAGTCCGTCCGTCTGTTTGTAGACACGATAACTCATTTAGAATCATATATTTGTACTATAATTATAGGTGTCGACATTATCTAATTAAAGAGATTTCATCGTCTTATATCTTGTCAGGTGTATCATTTACCTGACAGATATTATCTAATTTAAAAACATCCCCTTTTAATTAAAATCTGTTCTTTAGGTGGATGATATGTTGGACGGTGATAAAAGGAAAATTTATAAAAGCATATCAAGATTCAAACAATTGTGTTTATTGCAATACATTGACCATATTATGGAAATAAACAGACATTGTATTTTCATACTATTAATTTAATTTCTTTATTGTGAGATCTTTTTTTTATTTCATTTCTATATAACCTACAAAAGATCACATTTACATTTTGAGAGAACAATTAGAAATAAATCGATATCCCTTGAGAAGCAGAACACATTCTTTGACATACTGGACTTAATGTTTCCCTAGGTGGGAACATTTAAATAAACGAATATACCTTTACCTATAATGTTAATTTATTTTATTGAACCAAAAGAGTTCAATCCTTAATTTATTGATGAATTGTGTTGAGCGTTAATTTGTAGAAATTCATGTTTAAATTATAAAACTAGATAATTTTTAGCGTAAATTTCTAATAGATTTTTTAAATCTTTTATTAATAAATGAAGATGTGTAAACGTTTTCAGTCCCTTTTTTTACTTCAATTATCAAACTAAAACAAGTGAAAATAACAACAACAATAATCAAACTAAAACAAGTGAAAATAACAACTAAATGAGTTAATTGCTTTATATATACGGTATATACTGAGTTCATTATAAATGAGTGAATTGTTTATTCTAATTATGAAACTAAAATTGAGTCAAAACGATTCACTTTATGAAAAAAACTTTCAAACAAAAGTAGTTTATTTTAAAAAAAAAAGTAACAATTTTTGGTCTTTAAGTTATTATTATATATCTCTTACGGTTTTAAAGATGGATATGGGGGGAGGGTTTTTGCTATAAAATTAAGATATAAATTTCCGTCGATTATCTCTTTTTGTAACTATAAATTTTATATATTTTATAAAATAAGTTATACCTATTTATGAAATGATAATATGTTAAATAATTTTCTTTAAGTATAGAAATCTTTCCTATAATAAAATTTGATGCAATGATAAGCTGTTTCCATGCGATGTCTAGATGGTCGTCCTGGGATGAGTCTAGTTTGGACTACACTTATATATAGAGGTCACACAAGCGCTTCAACACAGAGTGTTTAACATAAAATATCAATCTAATCTTTACACTACCGTTTTGCTGAGATTTACCGAACACAAGATATGAAATATCTAGGATTTACGTTCAATATTTATATAACAACCACCATTATTGCTTTTGATGTTTCTCTTATGTGTAATAAAATAAGCCCCTAGGTAAAGGTATAAAGGAAATGTATGAAGTTAAATCCCTAGTAAAAGGTATGAAAGGCAATATATTGTTGTGTCAAAATATTCATATTTGTTGTAGATAAAAATTTTAATAGGCCATCTAAAGGAATGTACAAGTATTGTATATACGAGAGGAGGCGAGAGGAACGTACAAAATGTATCAGGAGTGTATTCTTACACATAAAATTGAGTTTAAATATCCGAATGAAAAATCCGATTATTTTTATTTCAATGTTTTGGCATCGTAAACCATTTGATTTAATAAATTACGGATACCATTTTAATGCACCAAACGCAAGGAGTAGACTCGCTACTAAATCTCAATTTAGTTTTATATTTCGATACTTTTGCGAACACACTACATATGCCCCTTGTTATTTCCGTAACTATATGTTGTTACTTCAGTAACTATCAACAAACTACTGTGAGAGTATTTATCAGGCAAAATAAAGTTTGGTTTCAAATCCAAAATTGACGTTCTTAATCTTTATGAGATCAGGTTTTAGGCTTTCTTGGAACCTTTTCGTCTACACTAGCATTTTGGTGCCCGAGCAGAGGTATAAATTCAAAAGGGTGGTAAATTTCCTAACGTAATTTTTTCACACTGCTATTTTTGACTGGTAATTTGAGATTATTTATCAGGCAAAATACAGTTAGGATTACAGATCTAAATGGAATCCTCTGTCGTCTACACAAACATTTAGGCTCCCAACATATTCTACACCAAAGCTTTAAACAAGTTTGTGTTTTATCTGATTTTGCTTTGTTTTTAACTTTGGCTAAATAGTAATTTACGGATAAATGATAATAGATTTTGTGGTAATCTTTCCTAAATTTTTTTTTTTCAATGGAGAAAAGAAATGGCTTTTTACATAGTTAAAATATTTTTAAAACATTTAATACGTAACCTTATAGAAAAAACAAATTTCATTGTAGATAATAATGAAATTTTAATTTCTGCTTGCTTGGAACTGGAAGATTACGGGTTCAAAATCCCGGCGGTGGTAGTTTGTCAATTAAAATTTATGCGGCGGTTAATTGACTAAACTGTTGGCGTATGGACAAGAACGAAGTAACCGGCTATGCTTGTGAAGGTTTTCTACAATTTCCCTCCACAAACTCCAGATAAATTTCGGCATAGTTCCTATCAAAGTCGGCTGCAATCACACAACCTACCGATTCCTAGCCTGCTTGAACTTAAAAATTCCTTGCTCTCCACGCAAATCATTAATGTATTGTTAAAAGAATGAATAAAGGTTGAAAAATAATAATGTGGATGGTCTCTGTTATAGACACCATGGAGTCTCAGAAACGGACTTAAAACCCCATTATTCTAGGTTATATCTCAGTGGCTCGTGTAGGTTATTTATTCACATGGAAACATAAGATATGGATTTCACTTAAAATATAGACTTTTCATAAAATATGGAAACATAAAATTTTTTATATGGAAACATAAAATGCTCCATCATTTTACTGATCCAATCAAAAGTATATATTGTGCAACTAAACTTTTTAAGTGGTTTTAATATACCGTGTGTTACTATCTAAATATTTTTTAAAATAAGCATTTTATAAAAAAAAAAAGAAGCTTTTAGGTAAAAGTTGCAAAGTAATATTTTTGTTGTATACATCCGTGCCTACGTGGTATGAATTACGTTTTAAACGATGCAAAATGCCGAAAATCTATTAAATACAAGAAGTGTATATCTCATGAAAACACAACTTTAGTGTAAAATGGTCTGTAATTTTTTTCATATCTTCCATAGTTTAGAAAATTTCAAACAAAAGTTGTTTGTTATTATAAGATAAACATTCTTTGTGTTTAAAATACTTCCCTATTAGTCCACAGTACAGCACGGTTTTTTTTAATGATTAGTAACAGGCTAAATTTTTGTCAGTAGCTTCCTTTTGACGAGACGCCCAAATTTCCTCTCTCTCGCAAATGTTCGATGATAAACAAAGCGCGTAAGAGAGTAACTTGTTTGTTTGACGATAGCAAATATTTTATCAGTAACAGTTAATGTGTTAGTTAAATTGAGAGATGTTGGGGTGGGAGACCTGCCTGTCACACCATTTTGTAGTATACAAGTTTTTTGAAGTCTTTATTACATTATCTCTCAATTCAACTTACAAATTAACTGTTACTGATAAAATTTTTGCTATCAAACACACAAAAGTTACTCTCTTAACCGCTTCGTTAGTCACTATCATCGTACATTTTTGTGAGTGAAAATTTGGGTGTCCCGCCGAAAGGAAACTACTTACAAAAATTTAGCCTGTTACTAATTATTTTAAAAAAACCGTGGTGTACTGTGGACTATATCTTGAACTGTTTAAAATATAAGATATACCACGCGGACACGAATGCATGAACGAAAACATAATTATTGCTTTATTATTATTCCTTTAAACTGTTCAACTTTTGTTTAAAACATTTTTTTCTAAAGTGCATATTTAAAAAAATATAACTATTCAAATGAACACAAGGTATAAGAAATATTGCATAAACTTTTAATTGCTGATTTGACTTCTCAAAGGTCGGGACGGAGCTTCCTTCATCTATGGTGTCGAAAAAAACACGGTTATATATTGAATCTTTTTAAATCCCATTTCAACACGCCTCAAACAAAAATGTACTCCACAATTGAATCTAAGTTGAAAAATGTTATAATTCGCTTTCTATTACTGGTGTAAAGTAACTGTTTGAAAATGTGTTAAATACGTAGAACTAACATATAGTTAAAACTATAGAGGGGGTGCGAGCCACGCGCAGTTTCTGACTTAACTGAGAAAGAAATTCAAAGATGAATCTGGGACTCCTGAGTCAACGTTGCACAGCTACATATGAATAACCAGTCCAAGTGGCCGCGGAGTCTAAGGCGTTATGTCTGCGCAGTATGCCTACTTGGAAACTCGGAAGTTATGGGTTCGAATCCCGACATCGGCAGTTTGTCAAGTATTAAGAAAAAAAAGGGGCGATTAATTGACTAAACTGTCGGCGTATGGACAAGAACGAAGTAACCGGCAATGCTTGAGAAGGTTTTCTGCAGTTTCCTTCAAGAACTCCAAATGAATATCGGCATTGTTCCTATCATAGTCGACTGCAGTCGCATATCCTACCTATTCCTAGACTATAGAAATCCCTTCCACTCCACTCACATCCTCACATCCTTAGCATCACAATGGACCTTATGGTCGAAGTGTAGCCCGTCCAGGGCAGCCTCTACAATTTATCTAACTATATAAACAAACATTCCCCTACTTATTTTGTTAGAACGTTCCCGTTTCTTTGTCAGAACGAAATAGGCAGCATGTCCCCTCTATAATTTTAACTCTATGAGAACAACATATATGTTTCATTTGATATGTGAAAAACCCTTCTAGCTTTTGATGCATTAAAATGGCAATTGTGAATATGTAGAATGTCATTAATTTGTTAATAGTATTTTTCAGTGTAGGAACTCCTCGCATTTGATGCATTCGTTCTGAATCACCTTGTATACCGAGTATACAATATTTATAATATTGTATACGTGTTTATTATATACAAGTATGTATATATTTGAAAGACAATGTGTATGTATGTATGTATGTATACGAACACGAGTACATTATACTGTTTGTTGTCTTGTTTTGTGAATAATATCATTTAATTTTTTTCCAATTTCGAATATATACAAACCTAAATCCTAATTCATGTATAATACTTGTATAAAAATTTAGGTTAGACAACATACAAGAAACAAGATCTGCATTAAATTGACACAACGACAAAATATAATTATAAATAATGGAATGAGAAATGTTTTTTGAAAACAAACTTTTATTTAATGAACCAAAAAGTAAAAATACCGATTTTAATCTAGTAATTCTAGCTGTAGTCTCCTCTAGTAAATTGATTTTGTACATTTTGATAGAAACAAGCTTTGTCAAGGTCGTCTGAATTTTCAAGAAACCAATCCAAGACTGACTGTGGCACTGCTTTTCCGCTCGCAATCGTAGGCATTAATCCTAACAGCGTCAGACTGGGTCTATGGGGCCTGGATGATATTATGGTCAAGTACCCGCCACTCAATTAGGATCAGAGTAGACGATACGTTTATTTCAAGCAACAAACCAAATATTAATAATAATCAAATATACCTGAACTTTTGGAAGTTTTAAGATTCAAGCAAGAATCTAGCTTATCAACATTTTTTTGAAAGAAATTTCAGATAGATTGTCAATAAATCCTTCGTAAAAGCTGCTACCGTCCTTTATCCTTAACGAGTCCAGCAGCTCTTGCTCCGTCTTGCAAGATTGTGAGGATTACACAATAAGTGACGTATAGTTGGAGTACCTATTAATGCGCATGTTGCATTTGAACATGATATCCAAATCATAAGTGTTCTTTGCTGTTTGACCTAAATCATCTTCGAAGATCTATTCTTGCACTTCTTCCTTCATTCTTCTTCGTGTATGAACAATTTTACGTGTAGGTAGTAAACCTGGGGTCCACGTCGGCTATGGCCCGAGTGGCATACCCTGACTCTATGACCAGACCGATACTGAATCCCAAAGGGTTTTTTTCACTTCCAATTGCTAGCATTTATCAAATTGCCTTAGTTTACTTGATAACAGTTCTACAGAAAATGCGCTTAATTCAATAAACAGAAATTCTCGCTCTGAAAATTTTTCAACTCTTTTCTTTCTTCAATTTGTTCATGTTAAATTAATGATATTATAGAGAATTATATTAAAAATCACATGATCGAATACTTTAATTAGCGAAATGAAACAGGCGAGCTGGCCATATCTCGAGATTTGGGCAATTGATGACACTTTTTGCCATTCCTCTATCTCATAACGTATACCAGTCCAAGTGGCTGAGTGGTCGAAGCCGTTAGATCTGCGCAGTATGCCTACTAGAAAACTGGGATGTTATGGGTTTGAATCCCGACATCGGCAGTTTGTCAATTATTAGGAAAAAAAAGGGCGGCTAATTGACTAAACTGTCGGCGTATGGACAAGAACGAAGTAACCGGCCATGCTTGAGAAGGTTTTCTGCAGTTTCCTTAACGAACTCGGATATCAGCCGCATATCCTACCAATTCCTTGTCTATACACAAAAATTCCTTCCACTCCACTCACATCCTCATATCATCCTTAGGCATCACAATGGACCTTATGGCTAAAGTGTAGCCCGCCTAGGGCAGCCTCTACAATTTATCTATCTATCAATCTCAAAACGTATAAATTTATTTTCTACAAAAGTGGTTCACACTTTCCAGATTGAAACTTGTTTTTGACTATAACCGTATTCAGAAAATCTTGCCACAAATAAATTCAATATAAAATCTACGGTATATTGGACTATTTACAATATACATATCTTCCTATTATTTTAACGTGAATAGTTTCTAAACCACTCTACGTCGAAGGCGAAATCATTTACATCTGCAACTGTACGAAAGTATAATGTTTTATACCTACGACTGAATAAAAATTCAAATGAATTACTATCTTAACTAAGAACGTTTTAAAATTTGCAATATAAATGCAACATGAATAGATTGAAAACAAGAAAATGTAATAACAACATGTATGATATTTTCTCCCATTTGATTCTTACATAATGAAAGTAGGTCAGCAATTCTAAAAGCGAACAGAAAAGAGCAAGATACAAAAAACTATATGTATTGGATCACATCTATTTATGTTTCTATTTATTTTTGTTGCTATGTAACCCATAGCTGTGACGTTGGTTGGTTGGTTGGCATACAAAATAACAACAAAATGTGGACCAAATTTCAGACAAAAAGCTGTATGAGTCAGTCTGATTCGATTTAAGAGAAAGCTCTTGACATTGGTTGATATATAACTGATGTTTGTTCCAGTTCATTTTTTGTACAAAATTATTAATTTATGGTAATTCCACAACCCGAAAGAGTAAACTCACTCTAAATTTTTTTCAAATCTTGTTACATGACCCAAATATTTATAAAAATGTATGGTTTATTTGTTTGAAATTAAATCCGATAAAAAAAGGACCAAATTTTCGGGTTAATCCTTAGTATAATATTTTCACGTTAAAAAGTTGTGATATGAAGAGAAGGTCCAAGAAAATTTACGAGGGCTAAATTTATAAAAAGTAAGAAAAGAATGTTCGTTTTGATAAGTTTATTTCGTATATCTTGGGCAAGTCCAAAAAAAATCTTATTTTTAATACTACTTCATTGACATACTGATATCAAATGATTATCAAATAATGGAAGAAAATATTATTTATAGTTTTAGGATGGCTAGTGTTGACCAATAGCAATTAAGCGTTAGCCCATAACGTTACAGCATACATATCAATATGTATTACTATGTTAAATTCACCAAACAAAAAATGCGAAAATTTTCGATTTCGGGATAGAAATATCGGATTTTTGAACTTATACCTATCTGTATGCCAAATATCAACTTAAATGGATATCAATAAGTACGACTCTATATATGATCCTCTCTCTACATATTTGAATTAAAATATCTATTTATTTCTTAACGATGGGATTGAAAACGGTGAGTTCAAATGATGGAATCTTTATATATTTGAAACCTAAGCTCTGTAGCTCTTTTTGTTTAAAATTTACAGGGGGCTATTTTGACATAATATTTATATGAAGCACACACTATATATATGAAGTACATATTATTTTAAGTAGAAATGTCACTTATTTGGATTTTGCCGCTTTTCTTATAAAATACATATGTCTATGAAATAACTTGAAAGGACCGATTCATGTCATCCAGCAAAAACTAATGATAAGAAAAATGGTGTTTATGACAGTATATTTCTTTATTGAAGCAAACACACCTTCCCTTACCCACACTCTCCAGGAAAACAGTGTATAAATTTTATATGGTAAAATTAATATGATTTTTTTTCTTCAATTTATCCCCTATAGATTCAAAACCTTTATGGGATAAATAAGAAATTAGGTAAGATGAATTATTTATCATTTGAGATTATGTGTTCTTGTATTTCTTGATTACAGTATGATAATAGTGCTTTACTTTCAAAATCTCCTGGGCGAAGCCACACGGTGAGTTTCAGTCTGTTTGAAAGTTAGTTAAAATATATAATTTGCATTGCTTTTGTTTACGTTTCATATATCCTAGAAGAATGTTTTAAGTTTAAAATATAATTGGCCAGTAGAAATACCGGTTTTGTTTTGTTCATTTTTACGAAAAACGGCTGAACCAGATACTTTATATTGATTAATTATATTTTATGTTGGTTAATTGCATATTTATTAAGAATTTTTAATCCACGATGCAAAAAAGAGGGGTGTTGAAACAAGTTCACTTATTTCATGTAAAACCTTTGACTGTTGTTTGCATTTTCTCTGTTTCAAGAATTGTACCACCAAACCGATGGACCGGTTGCGATGCGAATTTTTTTTAATTAGTAGGTTGGTTTATTCGGGATGTTTGATTAAAATCTAGCCGTTTGAAGAGCGTCAGTAATTTTCCTAGTTTCAGGAATCCTAAACAAGGGAAGGGAGTTGGAAAGTGTTGCGTAGTATTAAAGTATTTTGTACACTTTCTTAGATAGATATATTTTGGGGTACATAAATGTATTGCTCTTTATCCTTATGGCTTATAGTGCTCCCTCTTCAATCTGACGAGGTTCGCTTCTCCCATTTTTTGACAATAGCCAGAAACTTTTTTATCAGGTTTTCCTGAAGATTTATATTTTCGGGGTGATATGCACCGAATATATTATACCTTCTCTAGCCGAGCGATTCGCAGTAAAATATTATGTGGCTGGATGTTTCCTTCTTCTAGCCGCACATTCTGCACATAATGGATCCGTTATGAAGTCATATTCTGTGCAAATGCTTTCTTAGCTGATAATGGCATATTTCCTTAGCTGATAATGGGTATATTTCCTTACCAACACTACCATTTTATACCTCAAACTAATCAGTTTATTGTATCAGGGTTAAGGTTTAATAAAAAAAATTTCACTTGTTTCATATTACATTGTGATAGTTAAGTTAAATAAAGTTAGACAAGAAAAAATGAAATTATATTTTAAATATATTATATTTCTTGCCCCAATAAAAACGAAGTACACTAAAAACTGTGGGTATAAGCTATATTTTTATATATTAATTTATACTTAGCTTAATGTTATAGCTTCATACTTTTATAATATTTATTTAAAAATATTACTGTAAGTTTTTGTGACCATCTCAAGCGGATCAATTTTTATGGTTTTTAGTAATACTGAACAATTTTTACACTTCTAGGAGACTTTGAAACATGAACTAAAACAAATTAATGCTTTCAAACAACCACGGCGCAACTTTATTGAATAAAATTATGGGTTATGTTTATAACAGCTACGTTTTGAAAAATAATTCAAACCGACCAAATTATTTAAACCGACAAAAATGCCAAAATCTTTACCATAATTTGAGAAATAAATCAACTTTTGAGCAGTATTTGAATAAGAATTCCTGCCAAATGATGAATTCAAATTGGAATAAAAATTCGATATTCTATAAATTAGTGGTGCCGCGAGAGAAACGAGAAGAAAATTAGAATCCAGATTTTCAATAAATATTTGACAGACTGACGATAGGACTCTCTTTTAATCTCTATAGATTTTTATTCAATAAAGCACAATAATTTTTATACCCGGTATACAATACATACCGGGTATAGAAGGTATATTAAGTTGAGTTCTGACCTTGTAACGGTTGAAAATATTTATCGCAAAAAAAAAATTGTTTTAGGTGTTCATTAAATGACCAAATTAGTCCATTTCCACAAAGTTGTCAGTTCATCTGTTCTACAACTAAATAGTCAGGACAAGTTTGAATGAGCAAAATCGGGCCATGTTTGGGAAAAATGGGGAAAACTGCCTATATTTGAAAGCGTAAGGGATAGAACAAAAACACAAAATTTTCCTGTTTTAAAAATAAACAACTCAGGATATACCAGGTATTTAAGCAATTAACTCAGTTATTTGTTATTTTCACGTATTTCTATAGTCTCTATTGTTTCAATTTAAATATAAAAAGTGAAATGGGGGTAGTTCCAGCACTATATAATCAGGACAAAAAACCGGTATGCTTTTCTTATAGAACAAATACAACACACATACACAACACATAGTTATATTCACTATTCAAATTTACAAATAAATGTAATTTTAAAATAAAAAACAATTTTTAACTTGCAAACAAAATGAAAAACGCGATCAAAAAAAAATTATTTAATAAATATTTATCTTTACTATCCTAGTTTGTTTTTTATATTCTGTCGAGTATTTTTTTTAATACAACATATAATAGTTGGGCGGGCATGAAATTTTACCTGCTTCTAATGAGAGAGAAAGAGAGAGAATGAGAAAGAAAGAGATGAGAACATCCTTAATTAGAAAAATATGAGCAAAAGTATAGAAAAAAGATTTTAAAGTTAAAATACAAAAAATAGTTTTTTTTTTATTGTAATTATTCGAGAAAATCTTTCATTATAAACACAAGACAAGGCGAGTCGAGAGAAAACTTTTACAAGTCTATACAATACAAAAGGCATACAACTCTGACCTCGTCTCGTCTCGCAGGATCTTTACTATAAATAGCTGAATTTTCTTCGAAAATTCACTAAGACTGGTTTTGTCCATTATAATAAAATAAACTAGTAGAAGTATCCTTATCACTTTAGTTGAATGATTCTTAAGATTTGGTGTAATACAAACATATACATACAACACCCAACCCTCTCCAACTCGCAGGATCTTTACTATAAATAGCTGAATTTTCTTCGAAAATTCACTAAGACTGGTTTTGTCCATTATACTAAAATAAACTAAATAAATGTAACATGTGGTAGAATTATTCCTACGCTTGGGTGTATGTCTGTGTATGATTATGAGCGTCTACGCGTAAAGATGAATAGGCATATTAAAGACGTAGTACTATATATAGAGGTTGGGATACTCATACCATTTTAGTTAATCTCTATGTTACACACTATGTACACTGTTTGATATATCTATATGGTTAAAAAATTATACAGCAAATAAATCACAACAAAAATGTAATGTTTCTTCGCTTTATCCCGAGTTTATAATAACTTGTTTTTGCTTTTCCAAAAAATCATTTAATGAAAACTTTTTGTGTACGTCTTTCAATACACTCCTTAGATTTTAAGTATTAGGAATAGACAATAAAAATTCTTTGAAACTGTGAAAACTGTGAAATCCTATAAATATTATACAGCAACTTAATTTTGCTTTTTAAAATATTTTTTTTGCTTTTCGAAATGAATATGAAAAACAATCATTAGGCACATTTTCCAGTTGGGCTTCAATTTCCAGTTTGAGCAGTATATATATATATATATATATGTAATTATGTGTATACAGGGTGAATCGAACCAGGCGCATAATAAAATACGCCTCTATCATTTCTTTATCATTCTCTATTATTTCTATCATTCTCCCATTTTTTAATAACATTCAATAGAATGTTATACGTACATGTTATAGGTATCTGCAGAACTAAGATACTAGGCCAATACTAATACCTCTCACAAATATATTCACACATATATTAAATATATGCACACATATATTCACATATATTTTCTAATATATGCTGTATTATACCCTCTCCATTAAAAATAGTCCAAAAATATGTTATTCGTTAGGAAGGGAGGCATACCATATTTTGTGTTTCCTCCACCCTCGAAACCCCTCTTTTCTCTTGTCCGAATTTTCCCATTAACGACCTTTCAAATACCAAGCGCACCTCACATACTAAAATTTCTTTCAGATCAACTGAAATCTGTCACCGCTTGAAAGGTAGGATCGATGAATATTAGAAGAAATTTTTGCGAAATTTTGACAATGGTACAAGACCAATAACTCTATTTTCTTTAGGAGGCAATTCACTAAAATGTAATCATTAAAAATAGTCATAATTATTAGAATATACTCGCGTCAAGATTTGAGCAATGTTTGAATAATATATAGCAAACGTCAAATATCATATAATCTATAATATAATATTGAATCTATAGGACTCCTTCTTATCTTATATATTCTATTTTAAAAGTAGAAGTATCCTTATCACTTTAGTTGAATGATTCTTAAGATTTGGTGTAATACAAACATATACATACAACACCCAACCCTCCCCAACCCCCTTCATTTTATTATAAAAATATTTTTATGGAAAATCAATGTACTATACTCAGTGCTACATCGAGTATAGTAAAATTAAATGAAAAACTATCGTACGTTAAGGAATATAGGAGGTCGAATGAAAGTTAGAAGGATGAGTGGAATTAGAAAATGTGGCAGGAAGTGGAAAATAAAAACAATAATCTTGTAATTTTCTACATCACAAAGGGGCAAAATATTTTATGAAAATCTTGTATAGCCGTGGCTAACTTCTGTTTGTATAAGAACTACTTTTTTACCGACGAACGAAGGAGGTACTCAATTCAACCTGTATATATATTTTTTTATGTATGATCACGCATAACTTTTTACAGAGTAGTCCGATTTTGATAATTATTTTTTTGTTGGATAGGGTATACTTCAAAGTTGGTCCCATATAAATTTGGAAAAAAAAATTCAAATTTTAGCCACAAAAAAATAAATAATAAAGCTTCCCAGCGCTTCCAGTAAAGAAAAATATCATATACATGTTCTGTGTGTAAACACAATTTGAAAGCACTCAATATCTTTGCGCAATTTGAATGTTTTTTTAACCGACAAAAACCAGCCTTGCATTTTTTTATGTGTATAAGATGCTTTCACAAAAATTAGATGGGGATCTAAACCTGAATTAGGATGATTATCGGTTGACGGAATAGGTGATTCTTCATCATAGTGATAGCGGCAAAAACTCATGTTGTTAGTCAACTATATATACTTTATCTTGTGCATATGAAGGTTAGAGTTTGTATCTGATTGCGAGACCACACCCTTCCATAACCGTCGAAGAAAAAATTCACTTACAAAGGTTTCACACTCAAAGGTATCTGCACCAAAATAATGGGTATTTGCAACATTGAAGACATTTTTCTGTGGGGCGATGGAAAAAAGTCGGAAAAAACAAATATGCCAATCTATTGTAAAAAAAATGGACTGAATAGGTATACGAAAGTTTTAGTCATTAAGTGTTTTTACCACACTCTCATTCGTATTTGTATAATTCAGAGAGGGTGATGTCGATGTTCTAATATTTAGAGACAGAGAAATGTGTTCCCACTTGTTCCTGGACGTACCCAACACCGTTCACGTGTGAATGGAAACTATGTTGGCTTACATTCATGTGGTTAATTACAGCAAACCTGATTGGCAGCTTCGAGAATATGTAATATACAAAGCAGCATTACTCAGTATTGATGAAGTGTTGTTTAGGAAAATGATAACACGTATCATTTCCTCAATACTTTTTAAGACATTTATTACTTCTGTGTTTGAGAAAAATCTTGAAATAGGATATAAAAAGCTTGTAATTAATATAATAATAAAAAATTATTGTCGTAAGTAGTTTTGGTTGGATTTGTTTTATACTCGACCTAATTTTTCATTGGCGTAGTATAAAATACCACTTTTAATAGCATGCTTTTGACCACCACGATATAATGTTTATATTCCAGTAACCTGTGACTTTTTCCCCCGGGAAGAAGTTTCAGATAATCAGATCTTTCGTGTTAAGAACAATTAAAATCAAGATTCCACACACTGGTGTCGGGGAAACAAACTCCCATTGGTTTGTTTATCGCTTTTGTTCAAATGTAAAAGCTCATTTGAAAACATAAAATAACGCGGTGTCGACATATATATATATATATATATATATGTATATATATATATATATATATTTATATATATATATATATATGTTCCTCGGAATTTATATGTGTTCCTCGGAATATATATTATTGTAATAATATAAGCCCACTTAAGAGGTGAAAATGCTAAAAAAATAAATATTTTGAATAAAATGACATTTATGACATTTCATATTTGATAATTTTCAGAAAAATAATATTTTTCATCTTGTGATAAAATTTAACTGTTTTACTGTTTTACTTGAGATAATTTGATATGCACGTACACACACTCACACATATCAAACTGACATACATACATTCGCACGCAACCAATACCAAAGGAGACCACACAATTTACAGATCCGGTGAATATAACATCAATTTTCTACTTCGAAAACAAAATCTTGTACAAAACATTTACTGTACGTTCAGATAAAAAAATTAAATTTGCTCCAATTTCTTTCAGGATTTCTAAAATCAACCTACGCCCAAATAATTATAATATTTAACCTTGCAATTTAATTTGCCAAATTCAAACAAGAAATGAGCGTAGAAATCATACAGTGAAGCCCTAGACAGTAGTTTGCCTCTTCAAGTCGACAGTGTAAATTATTATTTAAATTAAAAGTTTAACAAACTGCTACTATATGTGTCGGCCAAAATGTAAATAAACATTGACATGGAAAATCGAAGAAAAAAAATTGAAATATTATTATTTCTACCTTCCAACGAAAGTCAAACGTCAAATAAAATTTACTGCAAATGAAAATCCATTTTACATCAAAGAAAAATAGTAAAATACACAAATTTCTCAAAAGCATTTATTTATTTAAGAAAGCCCAAATATATTTCAACACAAACACCAAGAGTTTTGGTTTTCTTCAAGAAAGAAAACAAAGCTAAATAGTAGTTTTGCCATGAAACAAAAACTATCAATGGATTTCTCACAAACATGTATTTTTCCAAATTCAACCAGATATTCAAATATTTAACGCTCAGACTTATAACGAAGACAAAAATGAGCACCGACTAATAGTAACAGTTGTTTTTCCTGAAGTCAGTTATGTTTTTTTTTTTTTGTAAAAATTGGTTTTTTAGCTCTCATAAATAAAAACTTTTTTCAGAAGATTTTGTAGTTGGTTATTATTGTTCAAGTTCGTAATTATTACAAATAAATAAAAGTGTTTCATTGCATTTTTTTCAAGTCGGTTATTATGTTTTATTACAAAATTCTGTCAAATAATTAATCACTCAGAGACTCTTAAGATCTCACGAACGCAAGTGTACAAGAAATACAAATTAATAGCTGCAACATCTATCAGTGTGTGTTTTGTGAACCCGTCGGACATTCTCTCACACAAACAAATCAATTTATCAATTTTCCTGTTTTAAACTATTTTTTTCAATGACATCTCAACTATGCTCTAGAGCTCTCTTGTTTAGACAAAGAATTAAAAAATGTGTTTTACATTTTTTAGTATTTCATGTTTTCAACAAACATTTTAAAATATGCAGTTGTGTTACTGTATATACATGGAATGTTGCCGAAACACACATCAAATGCTGTTGAAAAAATACTTGTAACATACCACAAACAGTCTTTGAAAAAAAACGGACTAAATCTATCCAAAAATTTCATGAAAATTGCAACTCTATACATACAGTTTTATCTTACGAAAATGTACCCTTATTACAAACTGTGTTAAAATTGGTCCTATAACCTAAATCACAGAAGAGAGAAACCAAATACGTTAAAATCATTAAAGATGATACAAAACATAAGCACTCACCTGTTAGAATATTAGCAAATAAAATTAACCAGAAAAATCCGACAACCATTTTGTTTGATAACAGTGGCGTAAATGTAGACGAATATTTTCGACTGTAGTATGTGGTATTCATTTTGATCAATCAAATATAATAGCTGCACATATAGTTTTTTTTTATAAATGGATTAACTAACTAATATATAATTAATTCACACAAGCACCATTCAACATTTATATATCACTCCGTGATCACTTTTTATGATAATTATTTAGAAACATTAAAAAACCAAAACAAATTGGCGCGCTTTTAGAGAGATGAGATAATTCGTTTTTATTATATTAAAATTTGAGTATTGAAGATATTTCATAAATATATTAAGGTTATATTTACAACACAAAATTTATATGATTCGTATATATATATATATATATATATAGGTAGATAGATATAGATAGATATATTTATTTTAAACACTTGAATACCCCCATTAAATTTACAAACTGCTTTTGTTGTCACTGATTCTCATTTTGGTGGTGTAAATTCATGTAAATTAACAAATTATTTTAATACTTTGAAATGTAATTCAAATTTATAGATATATATACTAAATATAATACATATATGTTAAGAACAGATTTCCATATATAATTGAAATATAATCCTCTTTAAAACTACGTTAATTAGTAATATAATTTATATATATATTATATATTATAAATTTATAGATATATATACATATACATATATAAGAAAATTACAAATGTATTGTTATATAATAAAGTTGTGTATTTTATATATTATAGTTTATATGTATATATATATATATATATATATATGTATTATATTACATTGTGATCAGTTAATGTTACATCCATGGAATAATAACACATTTTTTTTGATTATTTTTTAAATAATTATTAAAATTTTAATTTTGTTTTAGTTAAAATACTATAATATTATTATTCACTTGCATAAATCTTTTAGGAAACATGATCACACATTAGTTATTATAATAACATCAAAGTAGTAGATTTAAATTCGCGCGAACAAAATATGATTATCAGTAGAAAGCCGATGTATATGAAGATATATATATGTATGTATATATATATATATAATAGTATAGTATATACAAGACCACAATATAATAAGGTGTACGCCAAATAATTTTCCTTAAATTGTGTGACGTAAAAGTATATTATATTTAATATTATCCGTACAACGTCAAACTCGACACTAAACATGGTGCACCGACAAGGAGTGCGGTGGCGTACGTATTTTCTGATATACGTATGCGCAATGAAAATATATCGGCAGCAGTATGTAGCTTCATACACTACGTACGTCGTCCATTCGTCGTCGTTGATTCTTCCTAGATTGGTTGAATATATATATATATATATATATATATATATATATATATATATATATATATTTGTATGCTGCTGTGTGCAGTGCTTGGACCATCGAAATACATTACATTGACATAATGATTATTGTTTAGAACAAATTTTGTCTAACGAAGATATTCGAATGTTATTCTATAAAATATAATTCATTCTTATTCAGTGTCCCAACAACAAAATTTTTTATACATATTATGGTATGGAATGAAATTTTGTTGGTGCTTCATGTATATATATAATACCTACGTGTATATATGTTATGGACCAACTGATTAATAGGGTATTATTCATAAAGTCCAGACAGTTTGAAAAATACCCAATATGAGAGTTATGATACAAACTATTGAAATAATTAAATTGACCGGGTTTTGTAAATAATATCCATCACTTACTGGACAGAGTAATAAAAATATATGTTTTATTAAATGTTTATTAAATTATTTTAATGTTGACATACATTATTATTATAAATTGTTATTATAAATTGTCGTAATGTTTTTATAGCGAAAATTTAACTCTTTCTCCATTCGATTCCTTCCGCCATGTCCAATTGCTAGATGGGTGTCATGTAGAATCTGAAATATTGCACCTTGATGTACGTAAAACCTAATGACACTATCTTCTTTAACTGGAACAATCAATTTTTCTGTTTCTCCAATAGTCATAACGTCAAATCTTCACAAATGTAGATAAATCTTCTGGTTTTTTATTTGACACCATACACTTAGAAGATTTCACTTTTTGAATCATCCCTTTATATCTTATGCTGGTTAAAAACTGAATATTCTAACCTTTCAACGATATCAGCTCATTTAAAATGTCATTAAATCGACGATTCATGTCAATTAGTTTGAATTTTTTCTTGTTGAAATACGTAATTACTAATTAAACACACTTGACTCCTCTTTTGTATTAATATTCCATTCCAGTCTTTATTAGTTTTCAATTCTAAACTAAATTGCATCAATCGCGGTCTTTAGTAAGTAGCGGAGTTCTGATTGGTCAGCGCGTGTTTCTACATGTACAATTCTAATGCACAACCTTGCGCCCTGTCAAAGTGCACAACAGATACGTAGCAATATTCATAATGACCAGATAATGTGATAAATATTGAAGTTTAAATAAGTATTAATTACGTAGTCCGTTTTGACTTGTCATTATTCATACAGCCCGGGTATTATAAATAGTGCCCTGATTAACTACTTGGTCCATAACACATATACTACATATGTACAGAGTGAGCCGGAAACAAGTCACCTAACGTTAAGAATATATTTAAAAACTTCGCATTGCCCACTACCGTGGACTAAAATATACAAGATGAGTCGGGAAGAACGGGCCAAATTCCAAGAGTGTATTATACAAGTGAAAATAATGCAACAAAAAACTTCTTATTTCAATTTTTTTTTCATAAACGTTAAGTAAATGTATGTGTGTTTTAGAGCTAAAAAGAAAGGTCAAGTTCGTGAATGGAAAAATCGGAGCATGACTGGGTAAAATGGTTAAAACTGCCTATCTTTAAAACCGTAAGAGATAGAACAAAATTTTAAAGAAAAAAAAATTATCCTTTTTTCATAAATTCACTATATACCGGATATTTAAACATATTTTTTATTTTCACTTGTTTTTTAGTAAAATTAAACTAAAATATAGTATCTCGTAAAGATTATTAAGATAATCAAAGAGAACTCTAGGTTTTTTGAAATTACATTTCAAGTGTTGCCCCAATTCTTAGAACATTTGTTTGTACTTTATAAATATGTATTTCGACTACAAAGTAGTCATCATCAGTATGAATTAGCTAATCGTAACTATTTCTGGGATATGGATTTTGAGATATGTTGCTTGTTACTAATTTGGTGCGTGTCTCAACTACGATTAGCTAATTCATACTGATGATGACTACATTGTAGTCGAAATACGTATTTATAAAATACAAACAAATGTTCTAGGAATTGGGGCAAAACTTGAAATGTAATAGTATCTCGTACCTAATATTCAATGACAAAATAGTGTTTGTAATACTTAAATGTATTCAAATACATATTATATCTTTATAATAACTTCAAACAACAGTTGGCTTTTGATATGCTCCTGCCGAGTCCCTTATATATATTATACCTATGGTTGATGAACCATGATAAATATATACCCTGTTATACATATTTATACAATAAAATATACTTTTAGAATAAGTTAACTATACAAAAATGATTTGATCATAGACGTGTATGGATGATAAACGTACAAAAATCGTGATAAATCGTCTTCTGCAATCAGTTCGCATCAAACCCTATATTTATAAAACGGTTTAAAGCTGACTATTCTGATTTGGTTTGAGTATCTACAAACTATTGAACTTACTATGAATAATTATTATAGGTCATTGTTCTTGTCTTACTGCCCATAATCATATCACGATAAATAATGTACCAAGAATTGCATGAATGCATGAATAATTATAATTTAAACTGATTTTCGTAAAAATATTATTTATTAAGTACCGAAAAGCTGCTAAATTTTAATTTCCAAAACATTGTACATTGTATAAAAATTGTGCTAAATTACGCCATACCAGTCCAAGTGGCCAAGCGGTCTAAGTCGTTATGTCTGCGCAGTATGCCTACTTGGAAACTGGAAGGTTATGGGTTCGAATCCCGACACCGGCAGTTTGTCATTAAGAAGAAAAAAGGGGCGGTTAATTGGCTAAACTGTCGACGTTTGGACAAGAACGAAGCAACCGGCTATGCTTGAGAAGGTTTTCTGCAGTTTTTTTCACGAACTCCAGATGAATATCGGCATAGTTCCTATCATAGTCGGCTGTAGCCGCATATCCTACCAATTCCTAGTCGACACCCAAATTCCTTCCACTCCACTCACATCCTTAAATCCTTAGGCATCACAATGGACCTCATGGTCGAAGTGTAGTCGGTGCAGGGCAGTCTCCACAATCTATCTAATTACGCCATTAAAAGATACAAATTTCACGGAAAGTAAATTTGAATATGCCAAAATAGACGTACCGCAAAAAGGAAAAAATTAGCTCGATTTTGTCAAAACGTTTTGTCTTTAAGATTTTATTGACCTCCTTGACGGGGGAAGGCACGGTTCCATTTTTCCCTTTCACAAACTTCACCAAACTTTTTAGTTTTTGAGTTATCGTGTTGACGGACAGATGGACGCATATGCGAAAATGAACTAATTAGGTCATTTTATGAACACCTGTAAATTTTTTTTTTCGATCAATAATATCAACCGGCACTAACTCAGAACTAAACTAATATACCCTTGTATATATCATATATACCGGGTATAATTACAAAGTCGGGTCTAAACTTAATGTATTCTTGTATATCTCATATATAATAAAACCCTGTTTAGCCCACTGGCTGGGCGAAGGTCTCACTGAACAAGCGCCATTGATTCCTATCTATCGCCTTTGACGACCATTGACTACCCGCAAAATTGACTAGATCGTCACGCCATCTCGTTGGAGAACGTCCTCTTCTCCTGGTATTACTGCATGGAGTCCATTGAGTAGTACGGATAGTCTACCTGTCATCTGAAAGTCTGGCCACATGACCCGCCCAACTCCACTTCTGCCTTTTGACACCCACAACTACATCCCCAATTTTTGTCTTAGACCGAATTCGAGTTGAACTTATTTTGTCGATAATTTTTATATTGAATAATTTTCACTCGATCGATCGACATGTTCTCAGTCTGTTATACACTATGTTTAATTTACATCTTCGTATCATAGATCCCACGAGTATGAGAGAGTACATATGTACATATACATTAAGCAATGTGTATGAGAAGGAGGTCTTATAGGTTTGATATACAAGCATATTTTTCATAACTGTTCGAGTGGTCACCAACCACTCAAACCTATAAGACCTCCTTCTCATACACATTTCTTAATGTATACATATGTACTCTCTCATACTCGTTCTGAATATTATTTACTATTTTCAAAAATATGCTTGTTTATCAAACCTATAAGACCTCCTTCTCATACACATTGCTTAATGTATATGTACATATGTACTCTCTCATACTCGTGGGTCTATGATACGAAGATGGAAACTAAACAGACGGTATATACCCGGTATAAAAATATAATATATCATATATGCCGGTATAAAAATATATATCTGATAGTAGCGATCAACACACTTTCTCAAAATTTGATTACACGATTTAAACGATTTGAATATTTAAGCTTTGGTATATTGCAGTAGATGATAACATTGATCAACTTACATACTTACATACATACCTTCATACATACATACATATATACATACACTTGTTTATTCTGTTGTGAAAATAATTTCCAATTGCGTACCCATGATTTTTTATTTATTTTGTAAATAGTTTATACATGCCATTAAATTACGAAAAACATTAATTTAGCAATACAATTGACAATATTGGTAGCACAAAAAAAAATTTTTAATCTCGAAATAATAATATTATATAGATGCTACGTTCCCGATTTAAATAGATAGATATATAGATTGAAGAGGCTACCCTGGATGGGCTACACTTCGACCATAAGGTCCATTGTGATGCTTAAATGAGGATATTTTAAAATATAATGATAATAATTATTTGTTTTAATGCAGTTTGTACCTTTAATAGATCTAACAAAGCCCAGCCTATTTTCAGCTGAATTTTTGTGCGAAGTACATTCCCGTTCGTAAAAATTGAACCACCAGTACGTCACATTCTAAGCGTATGAATTACTTAATATATGTACACTCCCGTTCAATAAAATTGAACAGACTTGAAATGTTAATTTTATTACATTTCATAAAACTCCGGCGGAGGGGAAAGCGCCGCCGTTTTGAGTTCGTTTTGCTGCATCACATAATTTCCGTTTAGTAGAACTTTTGACTGGGGTTAGCAAGGACGTTCGTTTCAGTTTCAATCACCAGCTCTCGTCAAGATCTATCGATTGCGTATATAAAAACAAAATCGTTACGCAGGAGCTGCGTCAACTTAGCAAATTTCCTTAGAATACATAAATCACTGTCTAGCGGTCATAATTTTAGTGTGATCAAAATGAAATATAATATCTGATATGACTTTAGTATTTGCAAAAATTAAATTTATTAATAGCCAAAATAAAACGATATGTAACGATTATAGTTTATCGTTACTATGGAAACGACAATCAAAATTATTTACAATAAAATATATTTCATGTATTCGTATTTAACAAACACAAAATATTCAATATCTCTCTTAATATTAGAATAATCGAAAAATGTATAACGAGTAAAGTTATAGAAAATCAAGTTTGCTACAATTCATCACTTGATCATTTTTCTCAAACTCTAATGTGTACAGAGATATTTTGAATTTTAACTTTCAATCTTTAATTGTAAATATTTCTGTAAATATTAGTGTAACAGAAAAATGATAAGAAACAAAATTACAGTAAAACTTAGTGCCTACAACATAACTCGTGATAAATTTTTTAATTTTTCAAATATTAAGGGAGATAGTCAAATTTTGTGTTTCCCCCTCCCTCTAAACCCCCCCTTTCCCCTCGTCCGATTTTACCCATGAACTGGACCTTTAGAATACCAAAAGCGCCTCAAATACCAAATTTCATCTCAATCGGAATAAAACTGTGGCCGCTAGAGAGTCCACAGACATTTAAAAAAAGTACATATGTTGTATATATACATATGTATATATATGTATTAATGTATACAAATTTTAGCGATAGTGATTTTGAAATTCGAACATTGGTGCAAAAACAATAGCTGCATTTCCTTTGAAGGAAATTCGCTAAAAATTAGTGTGAAATAGTTTTAGTGAATATATATGGTTTTAAAGGAAAAAATTAAAATAAATAATTCAATATTGGCCTATACTCGTCGAAAATCTAAATCAAAATATAGAGATTGTATACGGTTGGAAAGGGTTCACAGCATAGCCACGCCCCTTTTTTTCACTTTATACATGTACCCGTATCTACCCGTACTAACAAAAACTATTACAAATCTACACACTGACTGCATATAATAATAATTTTATATCATAGATGTGAGTGTGCCGACCAATGTAAAGACAATTATCGTCAATTGTTTGTAAACTAAGCATGTATTCATAATGTATTAAAATATTATGGCAGATTTTTGTGGATGTATTTTGTTACCCCCTTCTTTCATACTTAAATTTTTTTTTCGAAAATCGTTAAAACATGATGATAAACGATAATTGAGAACGTATATAGATGCATATTTGTATACATAATCGATTAGCATATTTGTAATATTCGATTGAATGTTCGATTCTTTTTGCAGCGTCTTCTACAGGTTATCCTTTGCTCGTTCATGAGTACATCCAAAACTATATGATGTCTAGGAAATTGAAATCTAGATAAATACTATCTTAAATGATTTCTAAAGATATTTTAATCGGATTTTATATATAAGATTTCAAATTCGCCCCAATACCTAGATCAGTTTTTGTATTATAAATACGTATTTCGACTACACAGTAGTCATGATCATCAGTATAAATTAGCTAGTCGTCATTTACTCTTTGACAATTTGAAATAGATCGAAAAACGAATTCAAATGACAAAAATAAAAATAAATAAAAAATTTAACAAAATAAATTAAAATAAAATAAACTTTATTGAAATTACTTTTGTTAAAATTACTTTCATTCAATTTACTAACATCACTCTTATTAAAATTACTCTTATATTGTCTCGGGATATGTTATTCGTTGCTAATTTGGTGACAGCTTCAACTCATGAATTATCATTTGAAATAATCCTAATATTTAAGGATTTTTTCTAGTTAATAGATCTATGTGGTTTTAAATTTGAAAACGATCTTAAAGGAGCCAATATTTTGCTCTGATTTTGTATACATTATGTATATTTCTATGGATATATATTAAAAAATTACCGTTAGGGTTATAAGATTACATGTAGTGTATATATTCTACAAGTACGAAAAGAAATTATTATATTATTGATTTTTCAATTGGTTTCAACTAGTATCATAAATTAGATAAAGAGAAAATCAAATTTAAACTATGTGTGTATATTGTTAATAACTATTTATTATACTGTTTTTTTGTTTGTTTTTTAAACTAGCCCAATAAAACATGTACCTTCCCATGTAATACCTATAAATAAATAAAAATATTCGATATCGTATTGAATAACATGCGATTTTTCCAATTTAAATATCTCGTAATTTTTTCTCTATACAGCTTTATTTATATTTACATTTATTATTTGACAATTCAATACAAATTATTAATGGTATTTTTAATTTTAATAAAAATTTGTATGAAAAATTTTCTGTTTTGAGTGATCAGTCAAATGTTAATAAAATGATTTTTTTTTAATATGTAATCCATGGTTTAATTTCTTTTGAAAAAATTTTTGTATCGTTCAACTATACATGGCTTTAGTTAACCCCCATTTTTTATCCGATCTTGGTATCTTATACAGACAATATGTAAATACAAACTATCATTTACTATAGGCATAACGACAGTGGAAGTTAGACATAAGTTGTTAGTAATTGGTAAAATAATTATTTAAAAAAAATTATATATGTAGGAGCTACGTACACAAAGCTTATTTTCTCAGAGAAAGTAATTATAATACATATGTTAAGTTAAAATTCATCGATTTTTGTTTCGATTATAATTCAAACTTCATATAATTTATATAATTAGAACATCACGTGAACTTGATTACTGCACTTGTGCTTTGATAATGGTTTAATAGGCTGCCGTAGGGGTTGGCTTATTCAAATGAATTGAACTGCTAGGAGAGAAGTTCACTATAGACTACTATTAAATTAATATACTAGTAATTATTGCACATCTACCAACATTTTGTTGTTTAGTACATAGGTTGGCAGACCTTGACTTCACTCAGCTCTGAGTGAGAGGTAGGAAGAGAGAAAGAGTAAATATAGGGTATCTTACCAATTATTATTATTTTCTTTTTTTAATTAAAACATTTTCTGAAAAAAATATAATAATATCAACTATTTTTTATGGTCCCTATTATTCAAAGTATACAATACATACAATACATTGAATACATACTCTGGAATTTTGGGCTGGTAATTTGGGGCATAAAATGTGCTTTTTTAATATATTTGGGTATGAATAAAATATAAATGTTATATAAATTATAAAATATAAATCTTTTGCTCTTTTACATTTACCGCTTGTAAATTTTTTGATGATTTAGCTTTAGTTTAGATTTTAGAATTAGATTTTAGGAAATTACGAATAATTTGCCTAAACTATTCATATCGGAGAACTAATAAAATCAATTATTTACTTGATTTAATTATTTTTTCTTACTAGGGGGTATAGTGTCATGGGAATTTGATGACACTGGATACAAAAAAGATGCCAAGATAAAGCTGGGTAGGAGTGGGGAGTGTTGGTAATTTGTTACTAATTTCACAATGGTTAATTTTTACATAAAGTGGAAATACATATAGTTGTTGTTGTTGTTGTTGTAATTATTGTTATTGCTATCATCATTATTGTTGTTATTATTGTCATTATTATTGTTATTATTGTTATTATTATTTTTATTATTATTATTATTTTTGGTTTTTTGGTGTATCTCTTCATATTGTAAAAGATATTTTTTAAACAAGAAATATTTTATAAAACTAATTCTAAATTGATTGAATAAATTATTGGGCAATAATCGGTAGGACAACCTGTCTTGAAACATCGTTCCGTCTTACTTCAAAACATACCTTTTTTACTTACTCTCACCCAGCTTATGGAGAGTCGTTCGACTCCGGCGAGCCGTCTGCGCCCACTTCTGTTAAATAGTATGTATTTCGGATTTACTATTTTCTACACATTTGCATAATCTGCCCAGTCAAGCCAGTTAGTCAGTTGGATGATCACAACATTGAGAATTTGACTCTTCATTAAGTATCTATACTAATTCAATATTCCTATATATCTGTATCGACATATCAAAACAAATTGTTTTATAGTAGTACAAATTAAACTACACTGTGAAAAATAAAATAGTGTATTCAACAACACCAGGTAGAATCAACAAATTGTACAGTTGCCATCTACCGATGAAATATATCAGATCCCAATAAAATTGGAACAAATGAAAATGACATCAGGAGTCCCCCAAGGATCTATTTTGGGTCCCTTACTTTTCATTATTTTCATAAATGATTTTCCAAAAAGCGTTGACTATGAAACAGTACTTTTTGCAGATGATATTATGACAATTATCAAACCTAAAAATTCACGTACAGATCCCGACTCTCATTCAGCATTAAGAACAATAAACAAATGGTTTGAAAATAATGGGCTAAAATTTAATGTAAACAAAACTCAAATATTTCGATTAGGTGATTATCAAAGCTTGGACATAAAACAGCAAAACATGATAATAAGCAAAAGAATAAAATATCTAGGGCTCACAATAGACAATAAACTGTCCTGGAAAAATCACATTTCGACCATAAAGTCTAGGCTAAACAAACAGTATTATCTTATCAGAAGCCTGAAAGGAGTAGTATCCATACAGATACTTAAAACGGCGTAATTTAATGCATACGTAAATTCAATATTGACGTTTGGAGTGCTATTCTGGTGAACATCTACCTACTGCAATGAAATACTTTTAATGCAAAAAAGAATTGTTCGAGTTATTGCTAGCCTCAAATCCAGAAATAGTTGTCGAAACACTTCCAAAGATTAAAAATAGTAACTGTATATGGCATTCTGATACTAAACGGAATACAATTTTACAAAGAAAATCCGCAATATTTTACCCGTAGAAATACACCCAGAGTGCTCAGGAATTTCATCGGTACAGAAAAGCACATACAATGTGATAATTAAAATATGTAACGCAACTCCAAAGTATATTTTAGAACTGGCAGCACCAAAAACTAAAAAAAAGTTAAAAATGGTTTTAATTAATGAAGTACCTTACAGCATCGCAGACTATTTCGAAATCGAGTGGAAACAATATATTGACTGGAAAATTTTATAAATAAAACAAAATGTTTTACAATTCCATATTAACCTTTTAAGCTATGTAATTATAGTTTTTATTTGGAAATAAATATTATATATTTATATATATATAATATATTTATATATATATATATAATATACATATATATTAAAATGAAGGACTAAATATTATTAATATTTTAATGAACACAAGATAATATAATTTGATATAACCAATGTATTTCATTAAAAATAAAAAATTATGAGGATTATCGTGAAAGTTTCAAAAAGAAGAAAATAAGTTTTTGTGAAGGAAAATGTTCATTAATTACTGTAAGAACAATAGTATAAACCTTGTTAGTGAGGCTTAAAGGATTATAAGGAATCCAATTATTTAGTTATTTACAATCAATATATAAACGTTTATTATATCAAGAGATTAGCTTTGGACTTAAAAAAAAAAGGCACATAAAATGATGTATTAGAAATGATTTGTCCGTATTAGTAAAATACTACACTTTATTGAATACTAAAGTTGTTATTAGTTTTGTGATGTCTTATACCGGTTGAGTAATAGCGTAATGCTGTGACAATTTTGGCTGAAAAAAAAAAAGAAATAACAACCAGAATTCTCATTTCTTTTATTAATTTTTTACTTTTAGCAGTCAAACACGAATCAAAATTCGTCAAGTATGGTTCTTAGTAAGTTTCTAACTACAGAATATTTAATTTAGAAGTACGTCCCGATAACAGGAGAAAAAAATTCGTTACGCAGGAGCTGCGTCAATTTAGCGGAATAGAATACGTAAATCACTTCTCGGAAACAGATCTGAATTAACTTTTATATTGACTTTTATGGCCTTAACATTAATGGGAAGACTGAGTTTGCATGTCACTAACCAAGGAATCATAATAGGGAATCTGCATGAAAATTTTTTTTCACTTGAATTGAAGCATGTTTACTTGACAAATATCAAGGTAAAATTACTTTTTAAATAACTTTAAAACTAAGCGAGATATGAATGATTGAAATTCCCGATTAGACAAAGAGGGTGATAGCCCTCTTGACATGTTATATGACGTCATATTACACTTTCACCATTTAAAATACACGTTAAACTCCGTTTTTAGTATTTTTGCAAGAAAGAGACAGATAATAATCTTTAAAAGCTTATAGCTTCCTTGATATTTGTCGGATTTTAATTTCGTTTATAAATATTATTACAGTATTAACAGTATTTTCATATTCTGAAATTAAAAGTGAAAAAAAATTTTCATGCATATTCCCTATTAAGTGGATATCCTGGCAAAGATTATAATAATGAGTCTTTACTATAGGAATCAGTCAGGACAGAACGTTGTTTGGTCTTCGTTAACTTTAAGTATGATAATGCCAATTCACACAGGTACGTAGATCCGAAACGAGAATAAATATATTTGCTGAATTTGATGATATTGGGATATTTTTCTCTGTTCACGTATTTCCAAAAACTTTATTCAAATTTTCTGTCTTGTAAAATTCAATTTGTAAAATTATAATTTCATGTTCTAATACATTTTGTTCTATATGAATAGTTACGTTCACTGCGTTGCATTCGGTTACGAGAGTGTAACACATTATGTCAGGATATCGTCTAAACATGTCAAGAAATCGACTAAAATTGACTACACAATCGACTGGCCAATCGCGATCGACTTGTTGACCACCTCTGGTAAATACTGTACTGATAATTGTATAATCTAAATTGTAATACAAACAGTTTAATGGTTAATCAACCTATTGAATTTTTTGCGAAAATTTCGGGGTAGGATTATTAAAATAATCCCATTCATTTTATATTATTATTCATGCAAATAACAACAACAACAACAACAACAACAACAACATACACAGAACAACATAGCTATAAACAGAACATACTAAATGAATATAATAATACGTACGTATTTGAGCGTGTGTTCAATATTATGATTTACATCCATTACTCAGGTGTGAAACAGATCATAAATGTAACAGCCTGTGAACTTCCCACACCTACCTACATCCAACCAACCAGCTAGCTATACGGAATATACACACACACATTACATTATAGCTCACAAACAAAATGTTTGCATCCAAAATAAACTATTCACACCATCATTCATCGCGAATTTTTACAACAAACACATATTATATAATATATATACTACATATAGAGGAAAGGGGCGCTAATTGGTTATGAGTGTGCGAAAAAAAATGCATAGAACTTTTCCCTTTTGATCGTCGAGAAGAATTTTTGACGTATAGAAAAATATATATAAGAGAACCTGGGGCATAACGAGGTGTTGGGGCGGAACGAGTTTGACGATTTTCAGTGTCAAGGGGGTGCTACTAGCGAGCTGCAATACGTAGATCTAGGGACAACTTGTGGCTGTTCAACTACGACATTCATGTTAATTATGTAATTATGCCTACTAGTTTTGACACTTTATGTAACTGCAGAGGAACCCGGGGCACAACGGGGTAACGGGGCGGAATGATGTTTCAGTGTGAAGGGGGTACTACTTAAAGAGCGGCAATACGTTGAACTAGACAAACCTGTGGATGTTCAACTACGACATTCATGTTAGTATTCTTGGTCGTTGGTGCGTGCAGTTTTAGCTGTGTGATTTTTTTTTGTGTAGTTAAATTTTTGTTTATGTATCTTTTTCTTGTGAACTAACCCCCTTAACGTGAATCGTGACTCTGGGGCAGAATGAGTGCAGAACTAATATAAGTATTGTGGTGTTTTGTGATCATAAGATGGAGTAAAGTGTGTGACTGGTCTACACATAGTGCCAACTTTGGCCAGTTTGAAAGGTAGCATTCATTCAGTCTACTAAAGACGCCTTGGCAATTCGGATCCAATTTTATTGTTACTGCCAATTCAAATATCTTGCATACCTTATTCGGTTTTCATTATGCTATTATGCGTCTAATGAATGACATGACATGTGAAACGAAAAAAGTACACGAACGTTTGTACACCCGCACGCAAATATCTCTCTAATAACGATGGATTCGGACTCAAAACGTGGAGATATGTGAAATATAAAAATCGATAAATATCATGCTTCTTGCACAACAAGTGTTTAAATTAAAAAATTCGCGTTAGAATTTTCTAAATGATGATTTTCTTTGAAAGTTGGCGTTCTTATCTTTATTCGTGATTTTCTCAATGATACTTTTTCAGATACGCTGGGGTACAGCAATTTCAAAGCGTTTTTTCCGAAAAATTTTAAAGAAAATTAAACACAAAACAAGTGAAAATAACAACAAACTAAATTAATAGCTTAAATATCCGGTATATACTGATTTCTTTTTTTTTTTAAAGAAACATTATTTGTTTGTAGTTTGTTAGCAGTTTGTAGAAACGGATGAGTTTCAACGATGAATATTTACTCCCCCTCCCAGGTTCTATTAGGGAATATTTAGGCCTAGAGCACTCAAAATTTTAGCTAATTTTCTCTTCGCTTTGAGTTATCGTGTTGATAGACAGATAGGCAGACAGACGGCCATTCAAAAATAGACTAATTATGTAATTTACGAACATCTATATGCGATCAATATTTTCATTCGTTACAAAGTCGGGACTAAACTTAATATATCCTTGTATATATCATATATACTAGGTATTAAAAAGAAGTGCTGATCACGGAGAGCCCACTTTTAACTGATAGTAGCTGTGTTCTTCGTAAGCTTCAAAGAAACAAATAACTCTGCTCGCCATACTCAGAGGCAACTGGTGTCCGCATAGCTCGTACAGCTGTTGAGGTGCGAGTTTTTTTTTTTAGTTAAACAAATACATGCGATAATATCTATGATAAATTTTTTATTACTTTATCGTACTTTAAGGTACATATGAGAAAATTATGTGCATGTGTTTGTGCCACTAAAATGATTTTGAGTGTCATGCATCAACTTTAAATTTTTTTTAAAGAAATCCTTTTAACCAAAAGTATAATAAAAAAGATGTTTTTATTCGAATTCTCTTTTTATTTTGAACACATTTTCCCGTATAATCTAAGATAAGAGTTTTTTTATTCTTTGTATTATCCCGGAAAATCTGCACACAATAATAAAATGTTCGTAATCCACAGACGATTGAAGACGGAGCATCGAAGTATAAAATGCTCTTCAAATAATAATATTCCATTGTTTTTGGCAAATCAGCCCTTAAGGGGGTGAAATAGGCTGTGCAAATTTTGTGTTATTTGCTTTTTATCAAGTAGCAAAGAGATATGGAAATTGGCTTTTTTTTTGGGCTGGTATTCATAAATGAAGAAATACGTTTATCAAGGTTTTTAGAAAATCAGCCGACAAGAGGGTGAAATAGGGATTAAAGAGTTTACTTAGTCATCCCGTTTTTTCTCAATTGCTACACATAATAGTTCCTATGTATACTATTCATAAATAAAGAAATATATCATCGTTTTTAGAAAACCAACCCCTAAGAGGGTGGGTTGATCAAGATAAAGAGATTAATTATGATTATTAAGTCTATAATCTATACATAGTATAATAGGAAGTCGCCCTCCGCGTCTGTCTGTGTGTTTATCCGCTAACTCCTTCTTAACCTCGTCACAGATTTTGAAACGGTTTTTACCATCATGTAGTATATCCTAATTAAATCTAAATTGCGCCCGTGCGAAGCCGGGTAATGTAAATAATGGTGGCCATTTCGAACATGTCATAAAATTGTTTCTTATGATTAAAATTTAATTGAACAGTGTATCCTATCAGCAATGTTTTGCTAATAATAATTGATTTCATACCTTCCATCTTCTGTGTAGCCTATCTTAAGATCGAATCGATCCATTTCATTTTTTTATCATGGTTGAATAGAGAATTGAAGCCCTTTCAAATAATGTATCACAAGGTAGGGAATGTCATTTAAAATTTCAAAGTGGGGGTTGGGAGCGAAAGGATGAAACCTAAAATTCTCTAGGTACCATTTTTGAACTTCCCCTTCGATATATAAATCGACGTGCTTTCACCCAAAACAATAATCACATCAGGTCAAGAGTTATTAAGGGTGGATACTTTTGGAATAAACACACTGTAAATTCAATGTCATATCCTAGGTTTTCTTTTTGTTTATATTTTCATTTCATATTCTAGGTATTCTTAATCAATTATTTGGCTTGACTATTAATATTGAAAAATTTAATTCAAACCTGTAAATGACTGTCGAATTTTGTAACTGATATCTAGCTTTAAAATTATTATAATGAATAAATTAGGGGCTATTTCAAAACGTGCATCATCTTTGACTCTACGTTGCAAGTCGTATAACTCAGTTTCTGTTAAAGCAAAATTGAGGATTAACTTAGATAAAACCTTATGAATGGATTTTTCTCCGAATGGTATTCATAATAAAATGCAAAATATACTGTGCAACGGATTTTTATTTTATAACATTTAAAAGATAAACAATTTTTGTTCGGGGAACTTGGGGCAGAACGGGCTACGAAGTTAAAAATGTGGTTAAAAAATATAAGAGAATTTATTAAGAGGGCTGCAAATTTTTCTATGAACCCATTATAATGATATAATCACAAAAATACAAATAGTATTGTAAAAAAATCAATTTTTTTTTTCAAAAATAGAAAATTATGTTATTTGTCCCGTTCTGCCACGGGCATGGGGTAAAACTAGGTG